>CAWUFW010000950.1:2260000-2860000 GCA_963921515.1 Calotriton arnoldi | reverse complement strand
CTTGCCGGCTTCATTCCGGATTTGGAACGTTTTTGGATCTCCTCCAAATCAGGTAGGCTCGCTGCTTCACGGCCTCCCTTCCAGCAGCTCAGCCCCATATCTTTACTGGCTCTGACTCCCTCACTTCTTCTTGCCCGTTTAGATCGACCATATTTGACCCAGACCTCAGGGACCTCATGGATCCCGCCGGGAAGCACTGACTTCAGTCTTGTTCCCTACACCGGATTTACAGGTATTTTACTCCCTGTCTGCTCCCTAGCCCCCCCCCCCCTTAGTACCCGCCTTTGGGCTTATTACAGGGCGTTCCTCTTACATGGCCCTTGTTCTCTTTCCCAACTGTTGTCCTTCGCTTGATTCACGCATTGATTCTTCCAGTTACTCGGCTACTATAATTGATTTCCTTCCCTCGGGTGGGCCCTTGGCCGCCCCCTCCAAATTGTTTGTCTTGATCTCCTCAGGTAATTGTCCATTACCTGGACCTTTTCTGCCTCTCTTCCTTTTTACGGGCTACTTATCCGCTCATACCACTCTCCTTTTCTCTCCCTCCTCCCCCATATACGCCACTATTGTTGAAACTAAGTGACCTTTGTCCTGATGATGACCTGAAATCGATCAGGTTGAAACGCCGTTGACTACCCAGCACAGAACCTTGGCGCTGTTGTGGTCAATTTATTTATCCCAAATTTAAAACACCGACTGTATATAATTGTATTATATTATTGACCACTTTTGGTACTTGTTTTCATTTTTGCGCCGTTCACGCTGTTTTCCTTACACCCTTGTGTCACTGCGCCGTCACCTATCACCAGCACGCCCAGTGCTCACTTGTGTGCTATGGTCACCATACATTTAATTGTAATGTAGTGCTGTTATAACTACCTACAATAATAATCTGTTCACTTCCCGTGTGGTCTCCCTTTCTTTTGCTCCCGATCCTTGTGATACATATCACTAATTTAATTGCCTTGTTTAATGATTTCCAGTTGAGACATTGTTGCTTTGATACAATATTTACCTGGTCTCACCTGGGTTAACGGGTCCACTCCTGTAATTGTTTCTTCTCAGTTTCAAACACAGCATCAAGGAGCTCCTCAGAGGGAAAACACCAGAGTCTTCTGAGTGAAGTAGCTGTTGTTGAAATGTACAGAACAACCTTGACTTGAGAATGGGAGGGAGGGATACCTCTGTCAGTCACATGCAAACTTCAGGGGTAGCAGCTAGTAGTTAATGCCCGACATCATGCACTGGACAGGACGAGTTGTTGTCACAGAGGCTGTTGGCCCAGCAGAGACAGGACGGAAGCCAGCGAGAACAGCACTGACAGTATAAATTCTGCAGTCATCACTCCTCATCATACAAAAGTGGGAGCAGGTCACAATGTTTAGCAAGAGAGAGGTTAGACAAGGATGTTTTAGTTTTACATTTGGTTATGTGCTTTATTGTTTGCTGTACTGATTATTAATTCAGATTAGGTGTTTGTAATGTGCAAATTACAGGCCATCACACACAATTATGCAAAACAAGGCTAAGAACTCTGGATAGTTCGCAAGTTTATGTGGAGAGTTGCTCTTATTGGAGCGCATCTACAACAAGAAAGATATGCAAATTACTCTTTAAAAAAGGGAAAAAGAAAACACAAAGATCCACCCCTATAACTGTTTGTGTCTTCTTGAAATGTTTAAGCTTGTCCTGAATCTAAAAGCTCTAGCCTCATCCTGCTTACACCCCCCACCCCTATAACTGTTTGTGTCTTCTTGAAATGTTTAAGCTTGTCCTGAATCTAAAAGCTCTAGCCTCATCCTGCTTACATCCCCCCCGCGCCTTGAAACCCTCACGTGTGAGTAGCGCGCTTATAATTCCCCTTATTGATTGATCCGATTTGCTTCTGGTGGGATTTGTCATGTTCTTTTTTTTTTTTTTAAGATTTCTATTAAGCTTTTAACAGTGAGATGCATTACAGTAAAATGTATCGACAGAGCATGCTAGTACCATTCAGTACATTTAAGGCCAGATGGACGACCGTTTTTTGCGGTCGCAAACGGGAGATCGGTCCGTTTGCAACTGCAAAAAAGGGTCCTGGCATATACTAACACTATTTTGCGAGTCACTGACTCGCAAAATAGTGTTTGCGACTCTCGCTATTAGGAATGGTCGTACATTTGGCCCTTACTCTTTTCAGATTTGCATCCATGGTCAGCATAAAAATTAACTGTCAATTACATCAACAAAAGAACAAAAAGACCCCTCCCAACCTATCAGCTGAAGAGGTTCCAGATCTAGCTTCTATGCGCTGCCTCCACCACGCGCTGTTTTCATAGGTTGTCTTGACGTGCTGCTTGCCCATGTGGAGTTCCATATCAATGCAGCCTAGTGATTACAGGGATGCGTTGGCAGGGGATGATGGGGGTCACAGTCTCTGTCGTCAAGCCATTCCATTTTGTCTGGTGGAAGGGTAATGTATCTGCATGAAAACATCATCACCAGACACAGATTCCAGCCTGAGGGTTGGGCCTTTACTGAGGGAGACTACAATCACTCCCAAGAAGCAGTGAGGGTAGTGGAATCGCCGGGGATAAGGAACCACTGAGCAGGCTAGTGCACGCTTCAAACAATTTAAAGCTGTGGCAAGTAGGAGGGGCCAGGGAAAAACTGTGCCTGTATAGTTCCTTCAGCAATCTGATAGTCTGAGCATCCAGTTTCGCCCAGGTGCCTATCAGACAGCCAGAACATCACCCACTGCAGCTTCGATGCTAAGTAATAGTTCTGGAAGTCGGGGCTCCCAACCCACCTTGTTCCCCTTGCATTGGCGTAAGCCTCAGAGACATGATGCCCGGTTTGTGCCCTTGCAGAGGTTGAGGTATGTAATAGTTTGATCCAGCCAATTGATCTAGGGTCTAGTTCATAGTGCATAAATATAATCCCAGTGTATGGTATCAAAAGCTTGTTCTGTGTGTATTGGTACACAGACTGAGTGAGGCCACTGTAGAGAGGCTTTTTCCATGATTTGGTATAGACATTGTAGATTTAGGTATGTATTTCAAGATGGAATGAATACATTTTGGTCTGTATGGATCAAGTCAGGCACAATGGGAGAAGCCTTTCTGCTAGTATTTTACTTAGTATTTTATAATCAGTAATTAGGATGGACAATGGTCTATAAGAAGCCATTTCTGTTGAGTCTCTGTCTGGTATTGAGGTTACCACTGCTTCTTTAGTTGTAGCCGGGATGAGTCAGTTTGTCTTTGATGCGTTAAATAATAAGTAAGAAGTTGCGGCACTAATAGTGATTCATAGGTAGTATAGAAGTCTGTAGGTAAACCTTTGGCTAGAGAGTGTATTGCTTGCCTTATCTCCTGTTCAGAGAGTGGAGCTGCCAGTTCATGTCTAAGTTGACAGGACACCTGGGGGAGAAAAACGCTTGTCAAAAACCTGTCCAGGATCTCTGGGACAGCCTGGGATGTCAGGGCATAAAGCTGTGTGTAGTAATTTTGGAAGGCTGCGTTATTTCATTTTGTGTGTGTATTGGATTTCCTAGGTGATCCAACAGGGTTTTTCCAAGGTATTCTGCTTGATATATGTTCGGGGATTTGTCTTATTCGAAGGAAGCAAAGTGACTTGTGTCAATTTCCAATCCAAACTTTTCCTGCACCTCACTTAAGCAGCAAAGCAGGAGCTCCACGGCCAAGGTATCGAAATTCTCAAGGGTTGTTTAGAAGAGGCTACAAAGGGCCTGTCAGTTTGTCTCAAACTTCGATTTTGACTCAGCACAGAGGGCTGTCAACTAACCCAGAGGAACTTCCCCATTTGTCTTTTCCTCTTTCCAAACACAACAAACGACACAAGCAAGAAGTCTGTGACCCCATGGATAGGGTCCTTACAGTATTGCTTCCTAATGACCCTTTCTACCACAACCCCTATGGCTCACCATCTTTGTTCCCCTCGCAACAAAGCCCCATAAGAATTCCTGGAAACTCACCCTTTATGAGGGATCGTTTATATGTCATAGGGCAGCCCGTCTTAACCAAGTTTCTTGTATGGAATGTCCATGGCTACAAGAACTTTTTTAATGATTTTAACTCTAGATTGAAAGATCAAAACTATTTGATGTTCATTGTTCAGGAAACTTGGTTACAGGAGAGCCCACACCATAATGGCTTTATTAGTTGTGCAAAACGTGCCTACATGCAGGGCCGGACTGGCCGTAGTGGGCATTGGGCATTTCCCCGGTGGGCCAGAAGGGTGGGTGCCGGTTCTGTTACAGGTGGCTGGTTTTGCAGCACTGCTGCAATATCGGCGGCCTTTAACAAAAAGCGGCAGCAGGAGTGGTGCTTCTCACTCCACCCTGCTCCCCCTTGGGGCTGGTCGAGCTGACTGCTAGGGCTGGTTTCACTTCTCATTCCGGCCGTGCTGGACATCAGAGGGTGCCTCATGTCCCTGTCTCGTGCAGCCTCATCCTCTGATGCCATGAAGTGTCCTCTTCTCCTTTCACATAGTCCTAGGTGTGCTTGGGCTATCGAAGAAGTAAGCCTTCTCGCTGTCAAGCACTTTCAGTTTAGTGGGAAAGAGTAGCATATAATCCAGATGCATAGTTCTGAGTTTTAATTTTATTCCCATGATAGAATTTAGCTGTTGCTGGACAAGCTAGGTATAGTCTGGGAAAATCACAACTTTAAGAGATTCAAAGAGGAACTCCTCCTTGCGTTGTGGTGCCTGGAGGATATTGCAGCAATCCGTGTGACTGAGCAGCCTCGCAATGAGAGGTCTGAGTGGGGCCCTAGGAGGGTGGCCTCGGTGTCAGGCCCTGTTTCAGCATCTCAATTCAGAAGCAGGTCATGATTTCAGCCAAGCAAGCAGCAATTGCTCCAGGCAGATGCCTTTTACCCTCTGCGGTCACACCCCATAATCCGTAAATTGTTGCGCCAGGACCTGGCCTAAGGATCCCGGATCCTTTCCTCAAAGCATGTTAGATTCCAGAAGATAGCTTACAGAGGGGAAACAGCCTTAACCACGACTCCTAAACAACGCATGGCTGAACCACGCAGGCGTTACTACGCACATCTAAACCACGGATAAGCCTTTACCACGCATATGCGTGGTTTAGACGTTAGCCGTCTAGACTCTGAGCGGAGGGTGTTGCAGACTGGGCGGAGGGTTGGAGGTGACTTCCTGCCCAGATGAGGAACGACTTGGTGAGTACAATTTTTTGATTATTTTTAATTTTATTTAAACAGGGTTTTTAGGGCTCAGGGCGGGTGGTCAGGGTTCTTTTTTTGGCTAGGTGGACGGTTTTAGGGCTCAGGGTGGGGGGGCTGGGGTGTTTTTAAGTCTGGGGTTAAGGTTTTAGGGTGCAGGGCAGGGGGGTCGGGGTCAATTTAAAGGCTGGGGTGATGGTTTTAGGGCTCAGGGCGGGGGGCTGGGGTGTTTTCAAAATATGGGGTCAAGGTTTTAGGGTAGGGGGTCTAAGTTGTTTTTCACGGCTGGGGGGATGGTTCTAGGGCTCAGGGTGGGGGGCTGGGTGTTTTTTAGGTCTGGGGTCAAGGATTTAGGGCAGGGGGGGATTCTGAGTAGATTTTCAAGGCATGGGCCGGGTTTTAGGGCTCGGGGCACAGGGGTCTGGGGTGTTTTTAGGGCTGTGTGGGATTTGTATTTAGGGATGGGGTCCGCTTTTAGGAGTTAGGGCAGGGGGTTGGGCTATTCTTAGGGTTGGGGTAGAACTTGGGCAGGTGACTGGGTTTTAGTACTCAGGGCGGGGGCTAGGGCATAATCTTAACCAAGCATATGATTTTACCAATTATGCCATTACAACTAAATGTGTTGTAAAGGCATGCATGGTAAAGGCATGCATGTTTAAGACGCGGTCGTTATTAAGACCGCGTTGTTAAGGCATGCGTGTTTAGGGAATACGTGGTTCCGACATACAACCCTTACAGAGCTTTGGAGTACATGGTTGGCATCTTCTGTCTCAGAAAGTCAATCCTCTGCTTCCGTTATGTGGTCTACTATACTTCCGAGGTCCTCAGAAGGAATGGAGACATCCAGTTCTACTCCCTTTATTTTATCCTTCAATGTGAACCGAGAGTCCTGATTGCCTGAAGAATAAACGTGGTGGACAGTGCGCCACAATCAATTGCTTTTGTTACTCTTTCAGCTGGGGGTATGGTGTTTGCATCATGCCGGTGCCCTGATTTGTGAATCTATTACTTTTCCATTGCAGGTGGTTCTGTGGAGGTATATCTTTTGCTGTGACATACCCTATTTATCTATGATGACTGGAAGGGAAGCTAGTTTAGGTCGCTATGCATTTGGAACATTTGAGGTCATTCCCCAATGTAACACGTGTTCTTGGGACTGAAGGCGTGTTTGCTGTTCCACATCTTCCTCCAATCTGCGCTGCTGTATTCCCATCGACCCCCCCGTCAGGAGCAGGAGAACGAGTGTGTGGTGAATACCTTGGGACACAAACGTAGCTGCTGGCTGTCCCTACTGTCACCACTGTTATGAGAAAGTCAATGTGTGCCAAGCCAATCAGACACTACGTCCCCGCCAATGGAATCCCTCAACCCCGAAAAGGGGCAAGGAGGGGAGAACGACACTCACCAACAGGGCACCCATGAGGTCACACAAGCAGAGAGTGAAAGGAGATAAATAATCCTCTGAAAGTACTCCAGCTCAGGCACACTGGCCACCATAGGGCTAGACAACAACGTAGGAGAAGGAGGGGGAACCAACCGAGATAGACCAGATCCAGAAAGTGAAGCAAACACACGTTTCATAGATGGTACTGGTGCCAACACACTTGCATGGCCCCAAGGCCTCAATTTGTCTTTCCTCGCTCATCTCATCCTTCAGATGCCCCCTATAACTGGATCTGGGAGCCACGCAAGTATGATTCCATCCCTGTAACAACCTCATCTTACCGCAATCTGCTTCCACTGGGCGTCCTTCATCTGTGAGATTTGGAGATCTCAGCAATGCACAAAGGTCTGTGCTAACAGCAATGGGAGTCTTTTAGTCCTCAGTGGTGGGCTGTGCCCACTGGGTCCTCAGAACACCTCCTGCTCAACCAGCAGAGGCACTCCCTCAGGTACTCAAGACTGTCATGGGTTTCAGGGCCCTCAGTCTAAAGGGCCGCAAATGAACAACCAGGACGTGGGTTCCCAACAATGCTCCTCAGGATGTCACAGGAAAAATCCATCAATGCCCGGGAGGTAACTCAGTGATTCCTCAAACGCTGCACCTGCATCTAATAACACACGGTCTTCATTGCTTGAGTGAGTCTACTACCCAAGTAATCCAATTGTGCCAGCACTGTCAAACAACACAATAACTTATTGTCAATCCTAGATCTTGTCTTAGTAAAAGAGCAGTGCTTTAATATCACAGTAAAAAGAGATACTACGCACAGCAATAGAGGTTGAGGTACAGGGTTTTACAAAATTCAGTTTCTACATTTTCCATACCAGCTACAGTGTTCTAGCAATAATGAAAGATTATTTGGCAGGAATCTAGCCCAGGTGCGAGTTTACTATTAGTCTGTGTGAGGAACTAATAGGTTCAGTAATTCTCTAAGTCAATTTGTTTTGAATTTGAATACAAGAGTGCATGCTGGCAATTGTTAATTCCTCTAACATGCAGAGTGATCTTTTTGAGCTCAAAACACATTAGTCTTTCATTACAGGCCTCTTGTTGCCTGTCTGTTTGGATGTGGTCAGAGGAGAGGGTCGGTGGATCCCCCTTGCGGGCACACAGTTAGCGCCTCAGCCAGCGTGCAGAGCATTGCAGGCTGCAGACCAATCAGCATCTCGGGTCTTGAACCTGGGCATGGACAGTACCTCAGATCTCTGTAGTAGTTGCTCCTCTCCATCAGTTGCAACATTCACGCCTGCAGGGGTCCTCTGCTATGGCAGTGTTGCCAGCCAGCATTTCGGGATCTGCAGCAGAACAGGTCCTTTTGGTTGCATTGCGGTAATACCAGATGGCACATTGTTGTTAGCAGGACTGTCAGTATACTTCGCACGCTTTACCACACCAACTATTCAAAGTCCAGGTGGTTCCTCACAGTTCGGGTCGGTGCTGGTTACACTCCTGATGCTCCGTATTTTGGGAACATGGCGAGGCTTCTCCTCCTGGACCCTCTCTCCACTTGGAAGGCCAGACATACTCCCTTCCCCTTCTGAGCCGGCAGGCAGGCTTTAAGCAAGCCCACAGCTCTCCTGCAAGCTGCCCAGACTTCAGGTGTTTTCCTCTCACCTCAGGGAGACCGTCTGTCAGGCAGAAACCATTCCTGGATCATAGAACGTCTTTTTGCATAGCACTACCTTCCGTGGGCAGGAAGAACTTGGGACTGAAAGAAAATGTTATGGCTTGGGTGCCACTTTTATACTATTTTTCCAGATAGGGGGTGTTGATCGACTGTTAAGTGTCCAGGAACTGGATTGGGATGGTTCCTTTTCAAGTTGAATTTTCTGACTACAGTGCAGACACAGTAAGGTGATGGCTCTCAAATCAGGCAGTGACAAAGCTGCCTCCAAGCAGCAGTATCCAAAACATGAGCACAATGAAGTGTGAAGACTCTGTGCCCGGCTGTCATCAGACTTCCTGAAGTAGCACTCTGGGAAAGACCAAAGAGCAGGCCTTGCCTAGAAACTTCCCTACCACTAACAGAATCTGCTGTCTCACTCCCATTCTAGTATTATCAACCAGATGGCAGTGTCCTAATTAGTAATTGCCTGCTGAAAGGTTCTCATAACATTTCCAAGGGTAGCCTTATCTCTATCTCCCTCATGACAGTGTCTGGGGCTCCTCCCTTCAGCCCTAGGAGTTAAGGCAATACATTCCACTGTCTGTCTGGAGAAGCTGTACTCCGTCTTCTGCCATGTCTAACCATGGGAAATCCACAATAAATCCTGCTGGTCCCTGCAACCACTCTCTCATCACAACACAGAGGCTTCCTGCCATCCATATCTTATGCGCATGCATTCAACAAGTAACCTGGATGGCAGAACAAGGTTCTGAGGTCCCGTATACATGATGTTTTTACAAGTGGGGGCCTGTAGGCAGCATAGTCTAAATGAACCAGAGAAAAGGTTTTACTACTATAATCCACAAAAATTGGTATGCTGCCACCACTGGTTCATGTCAACTACTCGGGACATGGACAGTAGTTTCATTTCAAGACACAGGACACCCTTAATGCCCCTTCAAGGTCACAGAATAGGTTTTTAGACCTCAGAGTCATCAAAGACATACATAAGCCCCAGCACATATGCCAGATTAGCATGTTAGCTGGGCCAAAGAAAAAGGCCTGAATACCAGTTTCACATATAGGCTGGTTACTCAGGGCAGGGATACATTATTGTTAATCTCAGTATCTCTGTTGCTTTATATAGAACTATGAGAATCCCCTATCTATTTTATATGCCAATGTTATGCTCCTGTTAAATCTGAAAAGCGCTCTTGCACACCAGGGTCTTGCCCGCTCTATAGTACGCTACAGGTAAAATAAATAAATAAATATGGTGCTCCTGACAGGACAAGGACATCATGCCATCACTTCCACAAAGGAAATGCTGAGAGATTACTACTGATGACAGCATATGTACTGTGATAAAGATACATTTACTGAGACCTGCTGAGAGTAATTGCTTTCTAATAAGCATTGGAAGGTTGAGGACTCACTACTGAAAGAGGTACTGTTGCTTTAAGTACCTTAGGATAGGGTAGCTATTGGCTTTTAAGACTTTTTAACAGATTGCCTGAGCACTTACTTAATTTGATAGTTGTGGTTGGGTATTATTCAAAGTGGGTGCATTACAATTTCGTAAGGAGGCCTACCACAGAAGTTGTCATATGATTTTTGCAAAAACTGTTTGTGAAATAAGGTATTTCGTAGGTTTTGGTATCAGAAAATGGTGCAAAATAAATTAAACTTGAGGGAAGGGTCAATAGAGTGTTGCCAGTGGGTATCCAAACTGGATTGGTATCACATTTTGATTTTACAGCCTGTGTAATGGCCTTTTAAAGGTATTTCAGCATTTGTCCAGAGAGCACAAAGTTTTGAACGGTTACCATTGCGATGTTCTTCGGTGTGAATAGTATCATAACAGGGGTCAAGAAAGGTGGAGTCCAAACACGTAAGATGACACAGAGGGTTGATGATTATGTGGATGTTGGAAGGTGGGACTAGGAACGTTTGTGCAAAGCGCCAGTGTTGTTGAGGACAGGGTTGTATGTGTTGCCAGATCTTTTAGACGCCCTAAATGTTAAATGTTTTGAAGATTTTGTTATGTACTGATGTATTAAGTCTTTGTACTGGACTTTTTCCCTTATAAGGAGAGAAATGGGGGAGGGCATGGCCAAGATGGCAGTGGAGTAGGTCGTGCTTCACGCTCCTCAGCCGCCCAGGCCTTTAATCGCAGCGTATAGCAGTGCTCCGAGCCCATGACTGACATCAGCTCCCTCCCCCTGCCTGGACTGCGGACAAAGCTCATGAGTGGTGGGGGGGGCCAGTGCAGGATTGAGGCACCTTGCTAGGCCGCCGTGGTTGCCCAGAGTGGTGCTCTGCTATCACCTAAAATGGTGGCCGCATAGAATTTGCAGCTCCACCCGTGCTGCAGGATAACTCCCCATTGGGACTCGGACGAACAGGCGCGCAGTGTGATGATCGCTTTCCTGGACATCGCCACCCCCACAATGAAGGCCCACCTCTGTCACTGAAATCTGGCGCACTCCAGGCCACAGACAGCGATCTTGTGGATGCCCAGGCTCACTGGGGCTCGCAGCGCCGCAACGAAGGCCCAGGCCCTGCTTACCAACAGCCGCGCTCAGAACCCTGGGCCCATCGATGGGTGCCCTCTCTACAAAGAAGCTCTCTGACCCCTAAGAAAGCAATCACTTGAGGGCGGCTGAAGCAGTGGCAGTGGAGGGGCCCTTCAGGCCCCTACCAGCACAGCTGCCCACATCGTTCTTGTGAAGCGGTCGGGGAACCTCAGAAAAGGAGTCCAAGGAGCCTGCAGCCCGATCAGTGCTGGCAGTGAACGATAACCCTGTGAGTGAGAAGTGCACAGCACCACAGGTCCATTGCTGGGGGAGTCCCCACACTCTGGGCAACCTTTAGCACACGGTGTATAGGATGAAGCAAGTAGGGAGCGCAAAGGCTGAGGAGTCTGGACCATATTCTCAGGTGTCCGTGCAAAGACAGACTTGCTTCACCTTGCCGGAACCAAGGGTCCCGTGCTGAGCACCTGCCCTTATTTAGAGCTGTTGTACACCTTTCTGCCCCACAGACCACTTCTGGACACCACCCCACCGGCTCTTCCTGAATACTCCAGCACTCTGGGGATCGCTTTGTGGACAGCCCCTCCCAACCGCCGGGACACAAGGGATTCAGACACATATCACCTTCCCCTACACCCCCTCCAACTATGGCAGTGGCTAAGAATAAACGAGACCATTCAGTCCGGGAAATGCTCACCCGCTCCACTACGGTTCCCCCTAAAGACTCAGGGCCTGATTTAGATCTTGGCAGACAGGTTACTACGTCACAACAGTGACGGATATCCTGTCTGCCAAAATATAAATCCCACAGGATATAATAGGATTTATATTTCAGCGAATGGGATATATGTCACTCTTGTGACGGAGTAACCCGTCTGCCAAGATCTAAATCAGGCATTCAGTTTTTAACTTGCAGCCCCTTACACAGACTGAAGCGGAAGGGGCCTCTGGTTTCGACCAGGCCCCGGTTACCCGGGCGTTCTAAGCCTCCCTTTTTGACTTGCTGAAGACCAATATCCATGACCTTAAAAAGGGCCTCTCCCAGGACATGCAAGATCTACGACAAGAACTGATCTCTGTAGGAGAATGGGTCTACCTCCTGGAGAATAATGAGACCACGAGAGGTGAAAAAGTGGAAATGCTGCGCCAAGAGGTCATGCGCCTTCACGAACAACACGACAACCTCAGAGCCCAACCAAAAGACCTCGAAAATAGGTCTTGCAGCAATAACATTCGCCTCATAGAGGTCCCCATGGGCATGGAGGGCTCAGACATCTGAGGATACACCCAGGCGCTATTCCGCTCCATCCTGGAATGGAGGAGGACGCTGACTTACGGCTGGATACAGTCCATCGGGTCAGCCGACCCGTGGGCCCCAACAACAAACCACTGGATATCCTAGCCTGTGTGCACATCTTCCAATCCAAAGAGGACATTTTGAAGAAAGCCAGAGCCAAACACCCTATCCACTTCCGCGGCGACACCATCGGATTTTTTCAAGATATCTCACTCCTCACCCTTCAGCGTCGCAGGGAATTTAAACCAATCACCGACTTCGTGCGCTCCAAGGAAGTATCCTACGATTGGGGGCACTGCTTCAGACTGGTCTTCTGCAGGAAGGGTCAGCTCCACCAACTCAAAACATTCAGGGATGCCCGCCGTGTTCTCGGCTTGTCGGACAAACCATCTCTCCAATCCATGCCTGTATCTCCTTGTGGGTCCCCACCCCGGGCACCATCCTGGCAGAAAGCGGGCAAGCGCAAACAGCACTCTTGCTCTGGGCCGGAGGAGTGTGCCCAGGTGCACCGGGCGGTGGTGGAGAGCCTGGCTTCAGGAACTGCCGGGGCCATCTCGTGACAATATTCCCACTCGCAGTCTGTCCTCGGGCATCCCACACCGGGCCAGTCCACCTTCTCGCTTATGTGGCCTGTGGTGGAGGAGAGCCGACTGGCAACACACGCTACTTGAATAGCATCTCAAACCTGCCGGCCTAGCCCAACATGCAAGCTGCCATCGACAATTATTCCTTCACTCCACATGGTCTACTCTTGGTACCAAGAAGCATACTGAGGTGGCTAGCATATCACCAGGCTGCCACCATGCAGCATGTCTCACTCCCTTGATTCAAACTAGCCCAACATGTACCATCCCTCTGACCAACCTTCCTGGAACTTAGAGTAACGAGCCTCAATGTACGAGGCCTCAACAATCCCATCAAATGAGAGGCTGGTTTGTCCCTTCTCGAATGCTCTGGCAGCGACATATGCTTCCTACAAGAGACCCATTTTCTCACCAAAGACATTACTAGGATGCAAACACAATGGTTCCTACGCCAGCTTTGGTCCTTCTACTCCAAGGAGCAGGGTGGGGTGGCAATTCTTTTATCAAGAGGTTTGAAAAGGTGAGATCCTATCTAAGATAGACAAAATCAAGGGACGACTCATAGCATACAGGTTTCGGTTGGGCACTTTTCACTTTACTCTTGCTAACATTTACACACCCAAGGAACAACAAGAGGTGTTTCTCAGAGGCGTCCTCGTACCTGTGCTCCGCTCACCCGATGCTGCCATATTAGTTACCAGTGACATGAATCTAGTAATGGACAATCACCAAGACCAATCTGGCCACCGCTTCGACCAAACTGGATCCTTTTCGGACCAGGGTCTTCGCTGGTTAGATGACTGTGTGCTAAGAGATGTCTGGCAGCGGTCTCATCCCAACACACGGGACTATACCTTCTACTCCGCTGTCCACAAAACATATGCCCATATCGACCATTTCTTAGCAACACTAGCCCTACTGCGACACTTTCATTGCTCCCAGATCTCTATCAGACCATGCCCCCCCTGACCCTAGTGGCATGCATCGACTCTAATCATAATAGGACATTGCACTGGCGTCTCATCGGAAGCCTACTCCAATTCCAACCCAAGATTACATTCCTCTGCGAGGTGATCGCTGACTATCTCCAAAACAATGATACTGGGGAGACATCCTTAGCCTCCCTTTGGGAAACGTTGAAACTAGTGGTACTCATAGCCATATCAGCGGCAGACAACCGCCACCAGAGGAAAAAAACAACAGAGCTTAGAACAGAAAGTCTTAGAACTTGAGGCCATACACAAACGCACTTGGGCCCCAAGGATGTGGACGGAACTGGAAAAAACACGACCACTCCTTAAGCGCCCAGATCTAGATAGGGCAGAATATGCAATGGCACGCCTGAAGCATAAATTCTACCTAGGGAGCAAGCGCGCTGGGCCAAAATTCATACAAGATCGGTCCAAGTGATTCGACCCAACACGTCCACCGAGGTGCACACAGATGTACAAATTGCATCGACTTGTCAGAATTTCTATAGCACACTATACACAGCTTCAAATAGCACTTTCGATGAGTTTTCGGGTTATCTTGAGGACAGCTTGCTTACCCCCTTGCACCCCACGATTTTGAAGTGCTAGAGAAACCCATACGAATAGAGAAGGTAACATCAGCCATTGCCCACCTGAAACTGATTAAGTCCCCTGGACCCAACGGCTTTTCCCCACAATTCTACAAGGTCATTTGCCAAGACCTTGCCCCAGTACTCACACGCCTTTACAACTCTATGCCAGAAGCCTCAATCTCTGTCATTCCGATGCTCGGCAAGGACCGGCTCTCTGCGGGTCCTATAGGTCCATCTCTCTCCTGAACATTGATGCCAAACATTTTACTAGCGTTCTGGCCCACCACCTCAACCCTCTAATGCCTAGCTCGACTGACCCGTACCAGGCAGGCTTTATTCCCACCCTTCAATGCAGAGATAACACCAAAGGCATTTTACAATTAATGGATAAGATCCACAGATCCCAGAAAGAAACTGTTCTCCTTTCTATTGTCACCGAAAAAGCATTTGATAGAGTTCATTATCCCTACTTGTTCTAGACCCTGGGGCACTTCAGTTTCAGCAATAAATTCAGTAGATGGGTCTGTTGTATCTACAGTGCTCTTAGGACATCAGTGAGAGTTAACAGGGGGATGTCTCAGCCCTTCCCTATTCAAGGCAGAACACAACAGGGAGGTCCCCTCTCCCCACTCCTTTTCGCCTTATACATGGAACCTCTAGCCCAAAAGATAAGGTCCAACCCAGCCATCTCTGGGATACAGTTCAGCGGATACCACCATCTCATCAGCCTCCACGTCGAAGAAGTGATTCTAGTCATCATTGGCCCAATGTCATCTCTCCCCGCCCTCGCAGCAGAACTCCAAACTTTTGGGAATCTATCAGGTCTTAAGGTAAACATGCAAAAGTCCCAGATCTTAAACCTCTCTGTAACACCACATCATGAAGCTCATCTTCGCTCACTCTTGCCTTTTGAATGGGCAAAAAATGTTATACCCTACCTTGGGATCAAGTTGGCGCGCTCTGCACCTAAAACCATCCCACTCGATTATGTGGCCCTTATCTTGAAAATATTAGCTGACCTAAACACTTGGTGCCACCTCCACCTTTCATCGCTCGGCAGAATAGCGGCTATTAAAATGACAATCCTGCCACAAATTCTTTACCTCTTTCAGGCCCTTCCACTGACCCCACTGAAACACACTTTGCGGTCCCTGCAATTAGAACTTAACAAGTTTATCTGGGATGGGAAGAAACCCCGCCTTCAGAAACACCTACTATATCGTTTGATGCAGGAAGGCAGACTCGCAGTGCCCCTTCTAATGCGCTACTACCAGGACTCTCAGCTACGCTTTCTTGTAGAGTGGAGCCGACCGCTCTCTGAGAAACACTGGCTTTATGGATCAGGCTGTAGCAGGCTCTCATATATGGAAAGAACCCTGACTCCCCTGTTAGCATAGGGCTTGAGGTCTCTATTCCTCGCCGGTGACTAGCTCAGTCTTCTGAACATGGGATGCTGCAGCAACCAAAGCTGGCTTGACCTCCTTTCTGTCCCCTATGACCCCAATCCTGTCTACTTTGAATTTCCCTCCGGGGAAGACACAGGACAGGTTCCGGCGCTGGCAGGATGGTGGGTGCAAACACATAGGATGCATGTTCGATCTCCAAGGAATTATTCCATTTGAACACCTAAAATCTAACTACGGACTGGTACGGCGTGGTGAGCAAAAACACAATAGATTTAACCTATATCTGTGAATGGGGGTGAAAGTTTGATTTGTTCAGCATTCCGTCCATCATCTGTTCTTTTTGCATTTGTTGCCCTAAGTGGGAAGGGTATGCCAAGACGTGGGTCTCGTGCTCGCTATGCCGCTGGATTCAAGCTAGCCTGGCTGATGAGGGGTGATACCCGAAACCGGTCCCAGGATGCTTGATTCCAGTCTAGGGAGGACCTGGCCTGGAAGTTTGGGAAGGACTGTTCCTCTGGGGAGCAAGGTCAAGACTGATGTGCATATGGCTTGGTCCAATTTGAAATGGCGTGGTGAACAACAAAAACAATGGATTTAACCTAGATCTGTGACTGGAGGTAAATTTTTGATTTGTTCAGCATTCCTTTCATCAACTTCTCTTTTTACATATGGCCTGGAAGAAGCAGACCGTATCCAATACCTACAGGTACGACACTGGCTGAAGCCACACGCAGAGAGGCGCCTTAAGCCCTTTGGAAAATGGGTACTCCTTAAAAAAAAACAAGCGCCTCACTACTGAGCTTTACACCATCCTGGGTAAAGGGGTATTACCGACCAGAACTGCAGGTCAAACTAGATGGGAGGCTGAACTTGATTTGGCACTCTCTGACAAAGTGTGGGAAGACTTTTATTACAGAGCCCAGCACACGGCCCACAAAATGGCTAGCACCGAATCGGCGTACAAGATAGTGCCATACTGGTACCTGACCCCAACACGCCTCCAGGCTTGGAACTCTGAATGCTCGATAGAGTGCTGGAGAGGTTGCGGGGGTACGGGCACCTTGCTCCATCTCCTATGGCATTGTCCAAAACTAGCCAGCTACTGGGAACATATACTGAACGACACAGATCAAGCCTTCAGTACCACAATCCCGAGGTTCCCGCCCTACACCATTCTGTGGCTTCCTAATACACTGACATACCCACTTCACTCGATGAGAGGGAAATAAACGGCCTTAGCACTGGGGGCAGCCCACCAGGTGATTCTCGTCTTATGGGGCACTGATCGGATCCCTGACTACACTGCTTGGCTCCACAAATTATGGTTCATATTGGGAATTGAAAAACTGTCCCTAGCTGTTGACGAAAAGGGCACCTCTTACCCCGACATGTGGACGCCATTCATTCACATACTCTCATATGAATTCAACTAATTAACCTGCCCGACTTATCTTAACTGCTCCGATTGCGCTCAGTGGCCAAGCCCACAGATAGTTCAGCCCCCGCTTAATCCTACTGGCTATCACAAACTCCTAAATATCCTTCACTTGTCTCAAAATACTTCCAGCATAGACCACTTAGATATATCTTATGAAGGAATTTGGGGGGTGAGGGGTTGTTTGGGTTCTTAGTGTCTTACTATTTCAAAATTGCCTCAGCAGCTGTGTTAACTGAGATATTAATGTTTTAATTGATGCTGCCAGCCCCCTGGGTTGTAGGCGACCAGCTGTGCATGTTTACGACTTGCTATGGCTTTGAATAAACAGAGTTGATCCATAAGGAGAGAAATGTATTGGGTTCTCTGTTGTATTTGATAATTAAGTAGGATATCCTACTGATTAAGTTTGATCTTATATATCAGCATTTAAGGACATACATTTATGATTGCAATTTGTGCTGGTGCAATGGTGTGTCTTGTTGTGGTAGTAGTACTGAATAGTAACATTTATATAGTGTTTGCTACCCCTATATGTAATTAGATGGGACATGCATTGGTTGACTAAATTAGAGTCTTCTGATGTCCAGCAGTTATTCCATGACTTTTCACTTGATGATGGATGGTTTGCTGTTGTGGATTGGTACAATACTGTGTGACACAAATGACATGTAGCAGTACAGTCTAATATAATAAGAGAGCCAATCAGTGTAAGGTAATTATTATGCAGCTTGTTTGAACTACAATCAGCTGCATGATTGCTGAGTGTCATAGTATTAGTGACGGCCAGAGGGTTATGTATGAATTTACATTACTATATAATGCTCAGGCTAGACACAGATCAGTCCTTCATAACTTACCTGGACTTAGAAGTGTTTGCCAATGTGAGGAGAGCATGATGGGTGAGCTATTCCATATCTGGGGTCTGTAGTTTGAACATAAAGGAGCGATTATTGTTCCAGCTTCTTACGCAGGGTTATGGGATAGTGTTGTTATCTTGTAAACAGCAATGTTTTAACCTCTCTTCTGAACTGTAAATGCTCCTGGATGCTTTGAATCTTGTCTGGTAATGAGTTCCAGAGCTTGGCAGTTTGTACTCAGAAAGTGGTGCCACCTATAGATTTTGGATAGTAAAGCATCACGAGGACCTGAGTGCCAGCCTGGAGCACAGTGTCCCACTTTACTTATAATACTTGAATTTAATTTGTACGTACAGTGGTCCTTTTCTTTGGAAGGCTCTGTTGATGACGTAACGTTCCTTGCACAATGCTTGCCTAGCTACAGCTGTAGTGCTTGCAGTACTGAAGTCATGCATTCTCTGAGCTGAAGGCAGAGAAGGAATCTTGCATCAGCGTTCTGGATTACTTGTATTTTGTGTATGAGGAAACTGGAGGCACTGAGGTATAAGATGTTGTCATAGTCGAGCTTGAAGATTACGGGTGTGAGGATAGATTGTAGCTTTTCCTGGTATCCAAGGTATGGGGAAGATGCACTGATGCACAGATGTGCAGAAGGTGAGCTTTGTGACCTTGTTGAAATATGGTTTTGAGGATAGGTCTGAATCTAAGGTTACCACTAGGTTTCTTATTTTTGTTGAGGTCGTTTGAGGAGCACCAGTAGGCTGGTATTTGTGTCATTATCCATATGTCATGATCTCTGTCTTTGCAGTGTTGCTTTTTAAATTTTCTTTTATTTATTTAATTCATCAATAGTGCACAATTACGATGTCAGCATATGCAGTGGACATACAGCAGAACATGAGCAAATATGGATAATCATAAATCAGATTACATGCGTATCATTATAATCAAATACAGTCAGGCAGTGAGGACAATTATACATTACAAAAAAAAGAATCACATAATCGCCACCTCGGAATGTGGTATATTTGGAATGTCAGGGAGTGCAGTGTATGTCTATGAGGTGAGTAGAGCTCATCAAGGATATTGTGAGGGGGGTAACACATCTTGCAATGGCTTGAGCAATCATATGATAGTGAAAATTGGCATCAGGACGCGTCTGCAGTATTGTCAGGGTGCTCCAACAAATACGTCTGTAGTGGGCCCCAGATGTCGCGAGGACGCGAGGAGCGAGGGAGCAATTCAGCATACGTACAAATTTGGTCCTGCCATAGAATCATGTCCCCAAGCCAATCCTTAAATTTGGGCGCTCGTCCCCGACCCCATTTACAGGCCACTTGTCGCTTAGCCAGTACTAGGCCAAAGGACACAAATTTTCGATGCTGGGGAGGGATTTGCGCAGTGTATCCTAGTAGGGCCACAAGTGGGGACCTCGAAATAGGCGTGGAGATCATGCAGTCCAGCGCCGTGAGGACCTGCCACCAATAAGTATAGACCTCTGGACACTCCCAGGCAAGGTGGAGGAAATCAGCGGCCTCCGCCTTACACCTGTCACATCTGTTTGTGTCACGTAAGCCAAAGTTAAACCGGAGTGTAGTAGCTACGATGAAGGAATCTATAGTGAATGATTTGCAGTCTACTGTTGGAGGAAACTTGCTCCGTCTGTTTACAGCAGAACAACCATTGTGTGTCGATGATGTCTTGTTCCAATTCCGTCGTCCATTTATCGCGGGCCGCACATGGAGGATAGTCAGTGTCAACATATAGAGTGTGGTAGAGCGTGGACACTAAGTGTGAGGCAGTGGATGCGCGCAAGACATGATGCAAAGGGGCCACTGTTGCGGGCTCCGATGGGTATGAAGGGTTACAGGCTTGAATCCCATGCCGCAAGCGAGCATATAAAAATGTCTCCATAGTGGAAGGTGGGGGATTAGGGCATAGTTGTTGGAGAGTGCGAAATTTGCCGTTAATGTACAGGTCTCCCCAACAATGAATGTTTTGTGTATGTGCAACTTTCTTAAATAGTCCTTCTTGTAGTAATGATATCTCTGGGTGGTAGGTAAGTGGAAGGAGGGGGAATATAGACAGGGCGCGTGTGTGCGATCAATAATGCGGGACCAGGCTTTTATCGTGCAGTCTACGGAAGATGGACAACGCCCACGGGGCTCAACCTTAGACAAGAGGACGCCGTCGAGTGGGATAGGGTCAGCAAGCCAATGCTCAGTAGCAACATGGGGAGTGTAGCGGGGTGGATGAAACCAAAAATGAGCATAGTGTGCCTGGGCACATATATAGTATAATTCAAAATTTGGTATGTCAAAGCCTCCTTGTGAGTATGGTCGCATGAGTGTGTCCCATTGTATGCGCGGTTGCTTACCGCCCCACACCAATCGAATCAGTTCCGACCGAAGGGAGGCGAAAAAATGCCGGCCAGGGTCGTAGGGGATGTTAAGAAATAAATACAAAAATTTGGGGAGGATTATCATTTTAATGAGGGAAATACGTCCAGCCATGGTTAAAGGAAGGGCAATCCATCGATTGATACAGCCTGTGACGTGCTCCATCGCACACCCATAATTGAGTCTCATTAGTTCATCACGGTCTGTCGTAACACGGATCCCCAAATATTTTGCATCATCATCACACCACACAATGGGGAAATCTGTTTCAAAGGGAGTGGCAGAACTGGTCAACGGGAAGATCTGGGATTTGGTCCAGTTGATATGAATATCTGATTGGCCTCCGAATTTAACGAACTCACGTAATAATGGGTTGAGGTTTTGGTGGGGCTCTTTAATGTATAGGGTGACATCATTGGCATAAAGAGAAATAAGTATTGGACGGAGTAAGCATCGAAGACCTATGTGTTGATAGTGTTGCCTAATCTGAGCTGCCAAGGGTTCCATAACTAGGGCGAAAAGTAGGGGAGAAAGTGGACACCCCTGACGAGTGCCCCGAGAAAGAGAGATCGAGGGTGAGGTATGTCCATTTATCAAAACTTTCGCCGTTGGTGAGGTATATAAAAGACGGACCCAAGACACGAAACCTACGGGAAGTCCCATACACTGCAATATAGTGAAAAGATAGTCCCATTCCACCGAATCAAAGGCTTTGGAGGCGTCTAGGAATACCGCCACCAGCGCAAGTTGTGGGTCTACAGTCTGCAGGATGGAAAAGAGTGTCCTTAGATTGTGGGAAGTAGCTCTTCCAGGGATAAATCCAGCCTGATCTGGGAGAACCAGGTTCTCCATCAGGAGACTAAGACGATTCGCCAAGAGTTTAGCAAGGATTTTTGCATCTGTGTTTATGAGAGAGAGTGGTCTATAAGATTCGCAGCGGTCTGCAGGTTTGCCCGGTTTTAATAGTGACGTAATTAGTGCCTCTCTCATCGAGGCAGGTAGGATCTGCGTTTCTTGGGCCTCTAGAAAGGCTTCTTTCAATACCGGGAGAAGCTGATCGATGTAAGTTTTATAGAAATCGATGGGAAGGCCATTGGATCCCGGTGCTTTTCCTGATTTCATTTGCATGATGGCTGCCTGCAGCTCATCGTCTTCGAATGGCGCTGCCAAGAATTCCCGCTGAGAGTCACCTAGCCACCCCAGAGCTATGTCTTCAAGATAGGGAGTGAAGTCAGGGGGAGAAGTGCGTTGCGAACTATATAGATCTGCATAGTATGTAGCAAATGTGTGTAATATTTCGAGACTGTCCCTGTGGCGTATCCCGTCTCCATCTATCACATCCAAGACGTAACTAGAAAAATGAGGTTGTCTAATAGTGTTCGCCAGTGCTCGGCCAGGTCTCTCGCCTTCGCCGTATCGACGGGCGGTAAAATATTTGCCTCTAAATTTGACTTCTCGTTCTGCAGTAGCAGTGTAGTCTGTGAGTTCTTCCCGGAGCGTGGCCTTTTGGGCACCAGAATTAGCATTCCACATGTCTGTTTCAAGTTGTTTGATCTCAGTTTCCAGGCGTCTCAAGTTTCTCCTAATATCGCGGAGTACCCCAAAGCTTTTGGACATGCATGCGCCCCTGAGAGTGACTTTAAAAGCTTCCCAGATCGTACCCACGTGCATGACAGAGCTCTTATTTCTAGCAAAGAAATCAGTAATTTCTTCCCCTATTTCAGCCTGAAAGACAGTGTCCAAGAGCGCCTCCGGTACCAGCCTCCAACATCGCGGGGTGGCGATTAAGTTAGGGGGAGTTATTTCCAGGTATACCGGTGCATGATCTGAGTACGTGCGAGCCAAGTGTTTAGCTGTCTGAATCCAAGGGCCCACCCCACGTGAGCAAACCCAGTAGTCCAGCCGCGACCAAGTTGAGTGCCCCGCTGTATAAAATGTGCCTTCCCTATCGGTGGGGTGTACGTAACGCCATGCGTCAATGAGACCGTGCTCCGTAAACAACCCATATAGGGGCTCTCGGGCATTGGTATAATGATGAGGAAGGGGGTTGGATCAGTCCATGGATGGGCACATGGCAGTATTAAAATCTCCACCCCATATGACATGTGTGGAGCCTACTTTAAGTATGTGTCCCCAGAGAGCGGTAAAGTAATCAGGGTCGTCAGTGTTAGGGCCATAGCTACAAGCTAGGGTGATCGATTGTGTGCCCAATGTACCCCAGAGTATGCAGCTTCAGCCGGAGGGATCGCTGTATGTACCCCCAGTATGAACAGTGTATTTCTTTTTACTAATATGAGCGTGCCTCGTGAATATGTCGAGTAGGAGGAGAACGCTCGTGCAGAGGCCCATTTACTGCCATAACAGGAAGGGCGTCGAGGGTCCATGTGTGTTTCTTGAAGCATGGCTATTTGTATGTGATGCCTATCTAAATACGCCAATATTTGTCTCCGTTTACGAGGGTCACGGAGACCCCCGACATTCCATGTGATTAATTTGATGCAAAGTTGGTCAGTATGTGTTGCCATTTCAGGTATGATGTGGCAGTATGACGAGTATGGTGTTGTAGAAAGGTAGTGTGTCCACGCCCATAGTAGCTGACATGTTGAGATGCAGTTGTCCAATATATAACAAAACAATAAAAAACATTCCCATCCCAGCCCCTCCCCCAAATAAAAACTTCAATGAGTTAGCATTAGAACAAATAACTAACAACAGTGCCACCCCCACCCACAACAGCACCCCAATCATGCCGGTATATAGTTGCCCACCCAATACCATCCAGCAATGTGGCCAGTGTACTCTAACCATATAAGGCCAGCAGAGCGAGAGAGAAACACAACAGTAAAAAAACATAAGGGATAAGATAGCGTGGGGGATCTCCCATAAGGGGGGGCGCCAGTGGGCTGTAATCCCTTCCCGTGTCCCAACTCTTGCTGCAGTGCAGTCCTCAGGTGTCACAATAGGTGGGGGAGTAGAGTGGTGGGGGGGGGGA
Source organism: Calotriton arnoldi (assembly GCA_963921515.1). Lineage (NCBI taxonomy): Eukaryota > Metazoa > Chordata > Amphibia > Caudata > Salamandridae > Calotriton > Calotriton arnoldi. The sequence goes on along the minus strand of CAWUFW010000950.1, from coordinate 2,836,687 downwards.
AGGGTGCTTGATGATGTATTATTTAGATCTACCAACAGCAGAACAAAGCAGTCTAAGTGTTTAGTCAAAACCACAGACAATGTTCAAAGCCCATAGGGCACTTATCTGTCCGTGACCATCCTGCAGGAGAAAAGTTCCATCTTGAGGGGGTTATCACGGCTTCCATCAGGGAGAGGTAAGCGATGCACATGGTAGCAGTGTCGTGGTACAGCATAGCGGAGCCCACCAGAGGCGAATGGGTCCTATATATCGAGTGATCACAGCATATGACCCACTGCCACGCTTAGCCCAAGGATGGTGAAGGAGACCTGGAGGTACGATCCCGACGCGGCGACCGTCTGAAGGTAGTTTTTAGAAAGTCTTCCACTTGCTGCGGATTCGTGCAGAAGATGTGTTTGCCTTGGTGTGTAATCCGAAGTCTCGCAGGGAACATGAGGGCATATTCTATTTGAGCCTTGCGAAGTTTCTGCTTGACAGTAAGGAATTTTCGGCGTGCTTCCTGTACCGCCATAGTGAAGACGGGGTAGACGGTGAATGTATTCCTTTTGAATTGCAGTGGTTTTAGTTCGCGGGCTTACTGCAGTGCAGCGTCGCGGTCCCGATAATTAAGAACACGGGCAATGATGGGTCTCGGGGTTTCACCTGGTGGAGGTCGGGGGCCCAGGGAGCGATGTGCGCGCTCTACCACCAGGTGTGGCGAAAAAGAATCTGCACCGAAGGAGACTTTCAGAAGACGCTCAATATAGTCCTCCATGCGTCCCGTATTCGTACTCTCAGGTATGCCTATTATACGAATATTATTGCGGCGACTTCTAGCTTCAATGTCTTCATTCTTGGCCGCAATAACTTTCAGCATTTGCGTCACTTGAGCTTGTACCTGAGAAGTGGTATCTTCTTTCTCGGATATGCGGCGCTCAGCCTCCTTCAATTGCCCATCATGTTTGTCTACTTTTTGCACAAGGAAATCTAGACGATTGTTCATCGTGTCCATCTTCCCGGACAGGTCAGAGAGACTATGCTGGACAGCCAGGAGCAGGGTCTTAACGTCATCTTCGGAAAATTGTGAGGATGATTGTGCTTGGTCCATATTGGTGAGTTCGGGATCCGCGGAGGTCGATCGTGTTGCGGCCTTTTTGGTTTTGAAAGTTAGTCTAGGCTGACGGCCATCAGGCTTCCCCATCTCTCCTCTCCATGCGTCTAGACGTTACCACAGTATGGGTGGACAGCCGCCGCTCAACCACTAAGCTGGACGAGGGGTAGGTGCTGCAAGTGCGGGCAGTTTCGTGTCAGACCATATAGCAGGATAATTGCCGGATTACTTCGTCAAGCTTCCCGAGCCTCACAGGTGTGCGGCCATCTTGGATGTGCGCCACCTAGTGCCCCCCGCGGTGTTGCATTTTTGGTGCTTATTCATCAGCCATGTATTTCAGCCATGCCACTCGTCAAGTCTTGATTTGTAGAGGTCTTCTGGGCTATCCCTTTTTAGAATAGTTTGTGTATCATTTGCATAGTTGTAACAGGTGAGTTTAAACAATCTTATCAAGTAAGGTAAGGGGGTTAGATAGAAGTTGAATAAGAGAAGATATGATGGATCCCTGAAGGAAACCACAGTGTTGGGTGGGGGGGTGATGTGCAAGTTGCAGGTATACCAAGTTCTGTCTTACTTTGATTTATTAAAAAATTTGTTTCAGAGAATATTCTCGAATTTTACATGATTCTTTCACTTGGAAATCATGTACTGCTATGCCACTCTTTCTTGTCAAAGCTCTTCCTTATAAAATACTCAAATCTCAATTGTCCTGTTGCCGGTGGTTCATTGGTCACAGGGCCGGTTTTTGGCATGGGCGAGCTGAGCCCAGGCCCAGGGTGCCAATCTTCAGAGGGGGGCACTGTGCTCTCTGCATTAAACTCCTGCAGAAAGCAGCGTCCCTCTTATTTGACTCCAATGGTTCAGACTAAACTGCTTTTAGTAAATTTTTAGGACGAAGTCTGTCTGGTTTGCTAAAGACATCTTGGGGACATTCAGAAAGCTGACCTAGGAATGCATTCCACCCATTGCTTAACATTGGCTTTGTGGTTTGTAACTCACATTTTCTGGCTTTCTATTTGCTAGCTTTATTTGATTTAAGCTGTCCAGCTTGAGTTCATCCCTCCAGTTGCACAAATCTTTTTTACTGTATTCTTCCACAAACTCGCTTTCTGTAAGCAGGCCTTTAAATATTGTTCTTATCTTGTCAAGTTCATTTATTGTCTCAGCCTGACACAGGCCATACAATATACATAACAAATGTACACACTTTTAAGGTTAATAGCATACGTCAATATTAAAAAACAGACCATAACAGTGAACCATACTGATGCTTAACAAATGGACAGCTTCAGAATATAAATACACCAAAAAAGTAAATTTGGTAAAACTGATCGTACCGTAAAAAATTTGGGGCCATACAAAATACTAAAAGCGTCGCCATGTTAAGATTAAATAATAACTAAAACGCTTGCCATAAGGCCCTCCTACTAAAAAAGTGCTAGCGCCTAGGCAATCGGACAGACCTTGAGGCGTGAGCTCTTGTGCGAACAAATTTGTGAAGCTGCCCCAAAGTACATCTGGTACTGGGTTGCAATATCGGTTCTGCGCCTGCCAAAATGGGTATAGGATGTTTTTTTTCTAGCGCACACAAAAAAATTAACTGTGCTGCTGTTTCAGAATATATCAGAATTAGTACAAATGAAGCACTTTTTTTGTAATTCTGATGTGTGGTGGAAACAAATATTTGAATACGATCAAAACACATCAATACACTTGGTGATGACATTTGCACACATTATCGTTTGTGCGCAGTAAAACCGTCTTTCTGTGCAAATGTAAAGGTCATTTCAACTGAAAATGTGTTGTCTGTAATGGCAGTGCGCTACCACACCATGCATACTCCACACGACTCCACTCTATGCCACTCCATTCTACGACACTCCACTCCACTCTACGCCCTTCCACTCTAACACATTCGGCGACATGTCACACCACTCAACTCCACACCACTCACTCCATGACTCAGCACGCCACTCCACTCTACGCCCCTCCAGTCTACCCCACTCCAATCTATCCCACTCCACACCAATGTACCCCATCAACTTCGCTACAATCTACCCCAATCTACTCCACTCTATCCCACTTCAATCTACCCAGTTAACCCACCCACACTAATCTCCCCCACACCACTGCAATCTATCCCACTTCAATCTACCCCAATCCACTCCACTACGATCCAATCTACCCCATTCTAGTACAATCTACCCCGCTCTACTCCACTCTACCCCACTCAATCCAAGCCAATCAACCCCATCCCACTCCAATCTACCCCACTCCACTCCATTCTACCGCACTCCAATCTATCCCACTTTAATCTACCTCAAAACACTCCACTCCAATGTACTCCAATCCAACCCACTCCAATTCATTCTACCCGACTCCACTCCGATATACCCCACTCTACTCCGCTCCGATCTACCCCAGTCCAATTTACCCCACTCCACTGCAATCTATCCAACTCCTATCCACTCTAATCTAACCAACTCCAATCTACCACAATCTATCCAACTCCTCCAATCTAACCCACTCCACCCCACTCTAATCTACCCCTATCTATTCCACTCCACCCCACTGCAATTTACCTCACCCCATGCTACCCCACTCTACTCCAATCGACCCCACTCCAAACTACCCATCTCCAATCATGCCTCTCCAATCTACCCTGCTCCCATCTACCCCACTCCATTCCAATCTACTCTAACCCACCCAATCTTCTCCATTCCACTCTAATCTACTCCACTCCAATCTACCCCACTTCACTCCAGTCTACCCCAATACACCCCACTCCAATCCAGCCAATCTACCCCACTCCAGTTTATCCCAATCTACCACACTCCACTCCACTCTACCAAGTCTACCCCACTCGACTTCACTCCAATCTACCACATGCCACTCACATCTACCAAATCAGCCCAATCTAATCCACTCCAATGTACCCTACCCCACTCTTCCCTAAACTATGCTACTCCAATCCACCCCATCCAATACCCCCACTCCATCTACCCCAATCTACTCCATTCCAGTCTACCCCACCCTAACCCAGTCTACCCCATCCCAATCTATCCTACACCACTCTATCGAACTCCACTCCAATCTAACCCAATACACAGCAATCTACCCCACTTCACTCCAATCTACCCTACCATAATACACCCAATCAATCCCACTGCACTCTACCCACTCCACCCTAATCTACCCCAATCCAATCTACTCCTCTCCACTCCAGTCTACCCCTCTCCTCTCGAGTCTACCCCAATCCCATCTTCCCCAATCTACCCCACTCCAGTCCAATCTAAGCCACTCCACCCCAAACTACCCTACTCCAATCTACCCCATCCAATCTAGCACAATCTACCCCACTCTAACCCAATCTACCCTACTTCAATCTACCCCAAACCACTCTATCCAACTCTACTCCAATCTACCCCACTTCGAACTACCCCACTCATATCACAGTCCAATCTACCCCTCTCCACTCCAATCTACCCCACTCCACTCCAATCTACCTTACCATAATTAGGGCTCCCGGTTTTATGGTATTTATTTTTATGCCATTTCCGTCTGTGTTTATCCATATTTATATTTTGGGCATTTTTTCTGTATTTATCCGCATTTCTTTTTTCCACAATCAAAAGATGACGCTGCAGCTAGTATTTTTCCACATTTATTTAAGGCTATCAACAGGTCAGTACTACCACAATTTATTATATTCGCATTTTAATGCAATCTAATATGATCTTACTATAGTGTCAGTGTGTGGAAATCAGCCGCGGTCATGTACTTGCCCTAGCCTTTAAGTGCAGTTACAACGTGGCAGCTGCCATGAGACATAGAAGGGGCCGTCATGGAGAAACTGATTCTCATAATATATATTCTTTTAAAGAGACCTGTCAGAGTTTGCGTGGAGCTAACAGAGATGAGGGATTGGCCCTCACTTGAGCAGAAGATGGCTTCTAAAAAAACTTACAAATATTTATATAATAGGGCTTTCAAAAGACTAAAAATCCACAAATGAATAGAGCTTCAAGAGGCCGATGTGATACATGTTTTTTTCACCAAGCAGTTTTCGCACAATTCACTACTGCTGTAAAAAAAAAAAAAATGTAAATACGTATTTGTAAAGGGCAAACTACTCACCCTTACGGGTCTCAAGGCGCTGGGGGCCGTCGTGGAAATTAAGTGAGCTATTGCCCAGAGTCACATGTTGCTGAGCTGAGCTGCCGCCGGAGATCGAACCATGAGCCCTGTGCTCCGAAGTCAGCTGCCCTGGCCGCTGCACCACACCTCTCCACTGTAGTATATTTTGTATTTCGACATATTTCTTAGTTTTTACTGTTCACTCTGACATCTGGCTACAATCCCTCTTTTTTCCATTTCTTGCAGTTACTTTCATTGCACAGCTTCTGGAACACCTCCCGGGGCAGAGATAGACAGAGAGAGTATATCTGCTGGGTGCAGAGAGGCGGGTACAGTGTACTGCTCTGCACATGTGTTTTTGAAAATACCCTAATTGGAAGGAATTTCCAGCAAAACCACAAGCCATAGGGCCCTGCAGGTGTTTAGTGGGCAGGCACACCCCTAGAATCTGGGAGAGGGGTGTGTAGAGGCAACTTGGCTGGAGCACGTCAGCGCAGCAAAATTTGCTAGTATTTTCCCGCTTCAAAATATAAATACAGACAAAGGAAAAATAGTTTTCTGTCTGTATTTATATGTAAATATCCGTTTAAACGGAAAACCGGGAGCCCTCACCATAATCCACCCAATCTAGCCCACTCCACCCACTCCAGTCATCCCTATTTAGTCTACCTACTCAGTTTCAATCTACTCTACTCTAACCCACCCAATCTCCCCCACTCCACTCCACTTTAATCTACCCCACTCCACCCCACTTCACTTCACTCTTCCCCAATCTATCTCACTCCACTCCAGTCTTGACTCCACTCCAATTTACCCCACTGCACTCTAATCTACCCCACTTCACGCTACTACCCCACCCCACTCTACCCCACACCACTTAAGTCTACTCCAATCCACTCTTCCCCAATCTACCCCACTCCAGTCTAATCTACCCCACTCCAGTCCAATCTAATTCACTCCACCCCAAACTACCCATCTCCAATCTACCCCATCCAATCTGCCGCACTCCACTCCACTCTACCCCACTCCAGTCCAATCTAATTCACTCCACCCAAAACTACCTTACTCCAATCTACCCCATCCAATCTGCCGCACTCCACTCCACTCTACCCCACCCTAACCCAATCTACCCCACCCCATCCCGATCTACCCCAAACCACTCTATCCAGGTCCACTCCAATCTACCCCACTTCACTCCAATCTACTGTACCATAATCCACCCAATTTATCCCATTCTACTCTACCTCACCCCACTGCAGTCTAACCCACCCCACTCTACCCTACTTCAATCATCCCAATTCAATCTACCCCACTCCATTTCAATCTACCCTACTCTAACCGACCTAATCTTCCCCGCTCCACTCCACCCTAATCTACCCCACTACACTCCACTCTACTTCACTCCACTCTTCCCAATCTATCTTACACCACTCCAGTCTTGACTCCACTCCAATCTACCCCACTACACTCTACTATCCCACCCTATCCCAATCTACCCCACACCACTCAAATCTACACCAATCCACTCTTCCCCAATCAACCCCACTCCACTCGAATCTACCCCACTCCAGTCCAATCTAACCCACTCCACCCCAAAGTATCCTACTCCAATCTACCCCACCCAATCTGCCACACTCCAATCTACTCAGCTCTACCCCACCCTAACCCAATCTACGTGTTTCCAATCTACCCCATCCCATCTCAATCTACCCCAAACCACGCCATCCAACTCCACTCCAAACTACTCCACACCAATCACACTCCAATCTACCCCACTTCACTCCACAATCTACCTTACCATAATCCACCCAATGTATCCCACTCAAATCTACCCCACTCTACTCTACCTCACCCCACTCTATCTCACTCCACTCTATCTCACTCCACTCCAGTCTTGACTCCACTCCAATTTACCCCTCTGCACTCTAACCTACCCCACTTCACGCTACTACCCCACCCCACTCTACCCCACACCACTCAAGTCTACTCCAATCCACTGTATTTATATGTAAATATCCGTTTAAACGGAAAACCGGGAGCCCTCACCATAATCCACCCAATCTATCCCACTCCACCCACTCCAGTCATCCCTATTTAGTCAACCTACTCAGTTTCAATCTACTCTACTCTAACCCACCCAATCTCCCCCACTCCACTCCACTTTAATCTACCCCACTCCACCCCACTTCACTTCACTCTTCCCCAATCTATCTCACTCCACTCCAGTCTTGACTCCACTCCAATTTACCCCACTGCACTCTAATATACCCCACTTCACGCTACTACCCCACCCCACTCTACCCCACACCACTCAAGTCTACTCCAATCCACTCTTCCCCAATCTACCCCACTCCAGTCTAATCTACCCCACTCCAGTACAATCTAATTCACTCCACCCCAAACTACCCTACTCCAATCTACCCCATCCAATCTGCCGCACTCCACTCCACTCTACCCCACCCTAACCCAATCTACCCCACCCCATCCCGATCTACCCCAAACCACTCTATCCAGCTCCACTCCAATCTACCCCACTTCACTCCAATCTACTGTACCATAATCCACCTAATTTATCCCATTCTACTCTACCACATTCTACTCTACCTCACCCCACTGCAGTCTAACCCACCCCACTCTACCCTACTTCAATCATCCCAATTCAATCTACCCCACTCCATTTCAATCTACCCTACTCTAACCGACCTAATCTTCCCCGCTCCACTCCACCCTAATCTACCCCACTACACTCCACTCTACTTCACTCCACTCTTCCCCAATCTATCTTACACCACTCCAGTCTTGACTCCACTCCAATCTACCCCACTTCACTCTACTATCCCACCCTATCCCAATCTACCCCACACCACTCAAATCTACACCAATCCACTCTTCCCCAATCAACCCCACTGCACTCGAATCTACCCCACTCCAGTCCAATCTAACCCACTCCACCCCAAAGTACCCTACTCCAATCTACCCCACCCAATCTGCCACACTCCAATCTACTCAGCTCTACCCCACCCTAACCCAATCTACGTGTTTCCAATCTACCCCATCCCATCTCAATCTACCCCAAACCACGCCATCCAACTCCACTCCAAACTACTCCACACCAATCACACTCCAATCTACCCCACTTCACTCCACAATCTACCTTACCATAATCCACCCAATGTATCCCACTCAAATCTACCCCACTCTACTCTACCTCACCCCACTCTATCTCACTCCACTCCAGTCTTGACTCCACTCCAATTTACCCCACTGCACTCTAACCTACCCCACTTCACGCTACTACCCCACCCCACTCTACCCCACACCACTCAAGTCTACTCCAATCCACTGTATTTATATGTAAATATCCGTTTAAACGGAAAACCGGGAGCCCTCACCATAATCCACCCAATCTATCCCACTCCACCCACTCCAGTCATCCCTATTTAGTCAACCTACTCAGTTTCAATCTACTCTACTCTAACCCACCCAATCTCCCCCACTCCACTTTAATCTACCCCACTCCACCCCACTTCACTCTTCCCCAATCTATCTCACTCCACTCCAGTCTTGACTCCACTCCAATTTACCCCACTGCACTCTAATCTACCCCACTTCACGCTACTACCCCACCCCACTCTACCCCACACCACTCAAGTCTACTCCAATCCACTCTTCCCCAATCTACCCCACTCCAGTCTAATCTACCCCACTCCAGTACAATCTAATTCACTCCACCCCAAACTACCCTACTCCAATCTACCCCATCCAATCTGCCTCACTCCACTCTACCCCACCCTAACCCAATCTACCCCACCCCATCCCGATCTACCCCAAACCACTCTATCCAGCTCCACTCCAATCTACCCCACTTCACTCCAATCTACTGTACCATAATCCACCTAATTTATCCCATTCTACTCTACCACATTCTACTCTACCTCACCCCACTGCAGTCTAACCCACCCCACTCTACCCTACTTCAATCATCCCAATTCAATCTACCCCACTCCATTTCAATCTACCCTACTCTAACCGATATAATCTTCCCCGCTCCACTCCACCCTAATCTACCCCACTCCACTCCACTTTACTCTACTTCACTCCACTCTTCCCCAATCTATCACACACACCACTCCAGTCTTGACTCCACTCCAATCTACCCCACTTCACTCTACTATCCCACCCTATCCCAATCTACCCCACACCATTCAAATCTACACCAATCCACTCTTCCCCAATCAACCCCACTCCACTCGAATCTACCCCACTCCAGTCCAATCTAACCCACTCCACCCCAAAGTACCCTACTCCAATCTACCCCACCCAATCTGCCACACTCCAATCTACTCAGCTCTACCCCACCCTAACCCAATCTACGTGTTTCCAATCTACCCCATCCCATCGCAATCTACCCCAAACCACGCCATCCAACTCCACTCCAAACTACTCCACACCAATCACACTCCAATCTACCCCACTTCACTCCGCAATCTACCTTACCATAATCCACCCACTGTATCCCACTCAAATCTACCCCACTCTACTCTACCTCACCCCACTCCAAGCATCCCTATTCAATCTAACCCACTCCATTTCAATATACCCTACTCAAACCCACCCAATCTTCCCCACTCCACTCTAATCTACCACACTCCACTCTACCCTTCCCCAATCTATCTCACTTCACTCCAGTCTTGACTCCACTCCAATCTATCCAACTCCACTCCAATCTACCCCACCCCACTCTATCCCATTCTACCACACCCCCATTCCACTCTACCAAGTCTCCCCCACTCCACTTCATTCCAATCTACCACATACCAATCAAATCTACCCCACTCCAGTCCAATGTACCCACTCCACCCCTCTCCAATCTACCCTAACCCACTCCACCCCAAACTACTCTACTCCAATCTAACCCATCCAATCCCCCCACTCCAATCTACTCCACCCTAACCTAATCAACCTATCTCCAATCTACCCCACACCACTTGATCCAACTCCACTCCAATCTACCCCACTCCTTTCACACTCCAATCTACCCCAATACACACCAATCTACCCCACTTCACTCCAATTTACCCTACCATAATCCACTCAATCTATCCCACTCCACTCTATCCCAATGCACCCTAATCTACCCCACTCCAATCTACTCCTCTCCATTCCAGTCTACCCCTGTCCACTCCAGTCTACCCCAATCCACTGCACTCTTCCCCAATCTAACTCACTCCAGTCCAATCTAATCCAATCCACCCCAAACTACCCTACTCCAATCTACTCCATCCAATCTGCTGCACTCCAATCTACCCCAAACTGCTCCACTCCAGTCTACCCCACCCTAACCCAATCTACCCCAAGCCACTCCATCCAACTCTACTCCAACCAACCCCACTCTTATCACACTCCAAACTACCCCTCTCCATTCCAGTCTACCCTACCATATTCCACCCAATCTATCCCTCTCCAATCTATCCCACTCTACTCTACCCCACTCCACCCTAATCTACCCCACTCCACTCCAATATAGCCTCAATCCAATGCACCCCACTCTTACTTAATCTACCCTACCCTACTCCACCCTAATATATCCCACTCTAATCTACCCCACCCCACTCCAATCTAACCCACTCCACTTTACTACCCCACCCCATCCCAATCTACCCCACCCCAGTCTACCCCAATCTACCCTCACTCCATTCCATTCTACCCAGGGCTTTAAGTGGGATGAAAAAACTGGGGGGTCTCTCAAAGGGGCGAGGCCTATGTAATTAAGGGTGTGGATTAAAACACTTAAGCTAAAAATCTGTGTTTAGCATAGTGTGCCGCATGACTTGTATTTTGCTGTTTCTGTCATTGCATCCAGATATATGATACAAGTGACATCATACCTACAGCAAGGCAGGACTATTGGCTTTGTCAATGGTTGTTAGTTGCATAAGATAAATAAGCAGCAACTATGGCTTGTATATAATATTGAAAAAGCTTCCACTTAAAGCCCTGGTGACACCACGACAATGTTGCTGCTCCTCAGTTTCAAAAAGAGAAGGGAAATCCAGATAGAAAATGACTCTCTTTAAAGGATTTCCCTTCCCCTACAACGCTCACCTGGCATGACGTCATGCCGTAGCTTCTCCACTAGTGAGAAGTGTGAGCACGCGCACACTAGTGAGCAGTGAGTAGTGAGCAGCGTGAGCACGCGCACACTAGTGAGAAGTGAGCAGTGTGAGCACATGCACATCCATGTGCCTGCTGTCACTGCAGTCCGGAAAAAAACAGACCGCCTCTGCTAGGGCACAAAGCACAGCCCGATAGAGACCCGTTTCGAGGCCCCCTTTAAAAAATTGCTGGTGCTCAGCACCGGTGAGACCCGGCCCACTTAAAGCCCTGATTCTACCTATTATAATCCACCCCAGTCCAATCTATCCAAATCCACTCCAGTTTACCTCACTCCAATCTATCCCAATCCGCACCACTCTTCCCCAATCTACCTCACTCCATTCTACGCCTATCTACCCCACTCTCATCTATCCAAATCTACTCCACTCTGCCCCAATCCAATCTACCTCGCTAATCTACAGAACTCCCCGACTCCATTCTACTGCTCTCTTCCTCATGGGAGAGGATGTGCTCACTGCCGATTTTGGAGCTGGGAAACTAAGGTTCGAGCCTCGGGATCGTCTCCATATCCTGTGATTCTGGGAAAATCACTTAATCTCCCTGTGCCTACCAAAAAAATGAATGTGTCCTTGTGTAATGTAACTGGTGCTCATGTAAAGCGCTCCAATACCTTGGGGTCGAGTTCGCGCTATATAAATCTGCACACAGAAAAAACATTCCTTGTCCTCCCATCTCCCTCTATGCTGACAAACAAACGCTGCCATTCGCACCACCAACGACTTGGCACTAGAGTGATCGAGCTTGCTGTGAGTGGATCAGAATATTTGGGGGAGGTGCCGAGAAGTTTGTACTTCGAGGCCAGTCGCTGCTTAGACCAGTGAACAAAACGGACCCCCTGCTACCCAATTTTGTTCACCAACTGCAGCGTGGGAGTTAGCTTTCTTTCACACCAGGGCGCTATCCCAACAAGGGCCGGCTATGATCATTGGACATGATCGGACTTCTGGTGCCACTTCACCTGCAGCACAATTTATATCGTCACTCCTGTCTGTAATGTGAAAATCCTACACCTATTAAACGGAAATGTAAAACTACCGAAACTGCAACATAAAAATAAGAGCAGTACAAAAACAATCAGCGTTCTGCCGAACACTACACAAGCAGCCATAGGCGACTGCTGCTGCGGACGCTGTTTCTGAGCTTCAGCTGCTCCACCGCCTCCTCCTGGGGCCCGCCCACTTTCGCAGAACTGGCATTTCCAGCTCTTGCTCTGTTGCTCAGCCGAGGCCAGCTACAGAAACAACACGACCCCGAGCCCCGGCGAACCTGACAGCGCTCCTTCTTCAGCTGCAGACATGGTGAAAGTATCCTTCAACTCGGCTCTCGGCCAGAAAGACCCGCCAAAGGAGGAGAACAGTGAGGTGCTCATCGTCCCCGAGCCCAAGGTGAGCCCCCAGGAGACAGGGGAGCTGCAGGGCAACGGAGGCAGCTGGCGGGAGGGGCAGCTTCCACTATCCCCGGATTAAATGTGTGGGGCAGGGAGGGTGTTTGAGGCCCCCAGCTATTTTTGGTTAAACCCAGAACAAGGACACATCTACAAAATGGCTGTTAACGTTTTACCATGGCAGAGACTGCCAACGGGCTTTTCAGTCTAATTTTATCTTAACGCGTCTTCACAGGAATGTACCTGTCCTCATATTCCTGAAAATTGTGTTTTGTTCGATGTATGTACATCCGGCAATAGGTCCGGGAATACCAAAACCCTGTGCTTAAAATGGCTGATGCGCAGGCTCGCTTTCACTTCCGGTTTCAGCAAAAGCCAGGAGGTACTTGGGACTAGCTTCAGAGGCCAGACTCCTGACTCGCTACATCCCGTTTGCCACGGCAGTGTCACTCAGAAATAAACTGAAAGGTCTCGACTTAAAGTGCGCCTCTGTTCACATGGGCAAGAAATATGTCCTATCCTCCCCAGGGTCCAGAATGTTATCCAGTCGTATTTTTTTCTTACAAGACAGTAAAGGGAATCAGTGATAATTTATAGGAACATGCAAATGGTGTGGCTGAATCATTTTAAAGTAGCTAAGAACATGTACAATGCTATCATTTTTTCTTATGACAATGTGCACTTGTTTGACACTCTATGCCACTCTCCTCTACACCACTCTACGCAACACCCTCTATGCCACTCCACACCACGACACTCTTTGCCACTCCACGACACTCTACTCAACTCTGAAACTGTACTCCACTCTGTGCCACTGAACTCTACACCCTTCCACTCTACGACACTCCACTCCCTCCCAAAAAAGTGTTACTCCATGATACTCCACTTCACTCCTTTCTACGCCACTCCATAACACTCCACTGTACTCCAATTTACGATACTCCACTCTCCTTTTTCTCTTGTGTAGACGAGACCTACTGGCTTTGCTAATGCTTGTTTAAGGAGGCTGCCTAAGACAGCCTGCATTTCACAGGTAATAAATGAAGCTTGTGTGCTGCTCTTCACGCAATGTCTTAGTGGGAAGTAAGGGAATGATTATGATATCGGGCGGTTGGACCTCCATGCTCTGTTGCGGTGGTCAGCAGACCGCCCGACAAGCAGTCAGCAGTCCGACCGCCCAGGTATATGACCGCCGTAGTAGTGGTCGGAAAGTGCTCCTTTACACTGCGGCTTGTGCTGTGGCCCAGGAAAAGGGTACATGGATGTAAGTGGGGGCACTACATGTGCCCCCAGGGCCACTTTGCAGTGGCCCACCAGGGATGGGGGCCCTGGTTCGGGGTCCCCAAAGCCCCTTTCCAACAGCCTTTTCATAACAGTCGGACCGCCATGTAAAGGCTGTCAGAAAGGGACATTGTAATCCTGACGTTGGTGCCTGCCTCGGCACCGCTGCTATTCAAGAGATACGATTCCTGCTGCTGCTTGACGGGATCGTAGATCCTGTCGGAGGTGGCGGTCTTCACCCCCAATGGTTTTGGTCCGACTGCCTGTATCATAATGCGGCGGTCGGACCTAAGGGCTATCTGTTGGTGGGACCGCCACCACCGATATCGTAATGAGGCCCTAAGTTTGAACTGCTGCAATTTACAGCTTACTGTTCACTGAAGCATGGTAACGTCATTAGTGGCCTGGAACAATTTATTACAAGGGACCATGTACGTCATTGAATTATTACAGGGGGTTTGGACATCAGAATGTGCCTGAAATAAAATAAAGAACTACTAAGCGCCCCCACATATTTTATAAACTTAGTCTTTCCTGTGCAGGGGAATAACTGCATTTTCCCCTCCTTTTTAAAATGCAAACATGCTGCCATGTTGTATTAAAAAAGTATGTATACATGAAATGCTGGAGGCAGCCACCTATGGAGTCTTCAAAGATGGCATCAAAGAATATGCATTCGCACCAAAGAATATGCATTAGCCAATCAAAGTATCATCTTTATAAGATGTCATGTTGTTTTATTTCTTAAAAAGTCACGCTCTTGATGTGACTTAAGAGTTCAGTTTTGCTCTTGCCTGGTTTGTACTGCTTGTTGATAATAGAATCTCGTGGCCACGTCATCATTATTATCTGTAGTATTATTTTTATTATGCTGATTGAAATATTGGCTTGGATTTTTTTTGTTATGAAAGAACAAGTGCAGATGTATATATGCTACTGGATGACAAGACAAGGTAATTTTTATGATTTATAAGCAACCTGTCCTATGCCCTTCCCGCGGGAAGGGCATTAACCCAACTAAGGCACAGTGCTTATTTGCTTCAGTTTACAAGGACCTATTAGAATGAGTTATTATTGTGTTTTATACTTCAGGTAGTAAAAAATGAGGCAGCTGATCTCTGGTAATGTTCAGCAACTTTTATCTGCTGTCACCCAACGTTTATCTAGTAGTCATAGTTTAAAGTCTATGTACCACGTTATTGACGTATCTCAAGAAAAGCTACTAGTATATAAATAGCAAAATAGACAGTAAGACGCACATAGTCGTTAAAGCACATAATCTCCAAAAGCTGTGCACTGATTATTAATATCTTAAAAATGTCTTGAGTGTCGAAAGGAGACCGTTACGACTTGGGCTAATGTGAACTGGAAAACAGAGATGGTATAAGAAGCCTGTTTTTAGACCGGTGGTGAAGACGAACACAAGGTTTTAGATTTTTATAAAAAATGTGGTGTAGACGAACGTAGATCCATAATAGATATATATATATATATATATATATATCTCTGAAGAGATTTTTCCTTTATACTTATTTATTTGCACATTGATGAAGTGGGTACCATACTCTCATAGGTGTAAGAGTGCTTTAAAGGAGGAAAATTAGTTCTTACTGGAAATCAACTGATAGCACATGATGGAGTATATATTATTTGACAGAATCAAGCTATCAGAGAATTATCAACATGCAGTTCTACATACTCAGTTTATTATAGTTGCAGTGGACCAGATAAAGCATTCCTTTTTTAATATGTAAAAAGACATGTTACTCAAAATATATATATATATATATATATATATATATATATATATATATATATATATATATATATATTTTGACATATCAGATTATCATAAATACAACAAAAGTCTAAAGACAATCACAGCATGTTATATTTACAAGATATTACTCATAAAAACAAGCCCAAGCCTCCTCTCTTAGATTAATGAAGCTATGAAAGATCCGCCGCTTTACTAAAAAGTGTGCTTTTTTCCTACACTTATTAAGGTGGTATAAGGAATCGATGAATGATGCTCTTTCATGTTTAAGTTTTAACACAACTGTCAGTTTGGAAAATGCATAAGTTTACACAAGTCTGCCAGAAATATAAAATCACCTGAGAGAGGCTGTAAAGAACTACAGCCTCTGACGATTAGGTGTTACTTAACAAGCGTTAGGCCTCCTTACAAAGTAGTACAAGCAGTTCATTGGGAAAAGAAAAGACCATTTTTTTATACTTGGTGGGAGGAAATGACAGAAATTATTAGATTTGGGGACCAAAAACAATTCTGGAAATTAGTGAATTAGCTAGCAATTGCTACCCAGGTGCCGTCCAATGTTCAATTGAGGATGACTCCTGGAAAGCGTATTTGGAAAATTTATATGGTCAACCAGATGAGCTGGTGGGTACACAGCCCACATCTCCCCAAATCATTAGCTCATCTCAGGTGGAACCTAGGGAGTCTCAATCAACTCTGTTGGATAGACAGCTGTCTGATTGGTTCTCAGTGAAGGATATCAGGTCTGTTATAGGATTCCCTGAAATTGAGTCAAGCAGCAGGACCAGACAATATTCCAGCAGTACTAATAAAAACTAATTGCCACTGGGGGGCCTGTGTGTATGCAAATCTGTTAAAGAGATATTTTTGGCTAGGATATATCCTGAATCCTGGAAAGGGTCAATAATAAAGCCTATGTGGAAGAAAGAAGATGCAAGCTATCCAACTATCTAAAGATTAATTAGTTTGTTAGACATCTCGGAGAAGGTTTTCTCAAAACTTCTCCTGAACCATTCAGCAGATTGGGTTATGTCTAAGGACCTTCTCCCTTTTGAACAAGGGGGGTTCCGGGAAGGGCACTCGCAACAGACCACTGCTTCGCGTTATGGGCACTTGTTAGGAAATCTCTGGCTATTAACCAAAGGCTGTGTTGTTGTTTTATTGAGTTCCGCACAGCTTTTGACATAGTGGACAGAGGGCAGCTGTGGTCAAAGCTGAGTGCCTGGAGTATTCCCCTGGACCTGCTTTCTGCACTTCAGGAATTCCACAAGTGTAATTGGGTAAGGGTGGAACTGGATAAATCAAGGAGTTTATCGGAAAAAATAGATATTAGAAGGTGGTTGAGACCAGGCTGTGTCTTTGCACCCACCGTTTTTAGTCTCTATGTGGCCAGTTTACCTGTTGCATTAAAAGGAATTTAATCATTCTCCCCTAAAATAGGAGCCACCCACATCCCTTGTTTGTTCTATGCGGACAACTTGATTGTGCTTGATTATACAGCCATGTATCTCCAGAGGAAATTAGACTCCTTAGGTCTTTATTGAACAGAAAATCGATTAACTATAAATTTGGAGTAAACAAATATTCTGGTTTTTGGAAGATAAGTAAACATTTTTGGGTCTCACGTTCTCAAGTAATCTTAGATGGGGATCGCATATTGGCCGCACAAAAACCAGAATCGTGCTCCAGGGAGGCTTGCTTAAGAAAAATGTAACCAGAATTATGATGGCTTTTCTTAGACCCTATGGTAGCATAATCCCTCCAATAGCCCTGTATGGGACAGAGATTTTTTTGCCTGGCTCGAAGGTATCCTTGGGATACCCTCGGAGGAGCAGCCCTTAAAAGATTGTTGTATTTACCAAAATGCTCAATGGTCCAAGGGATCCGTCGAGAATTTCATTTAACATCCTGGTATCTTATGGCTGGTATTCGTTTCCCTAGGTTTGTAAACTAACTAGCTCAGAGGGATCAGCCTCCCAAAATGTCAAAGTTGTGTTGGGAGGAGTTCTCGTTAGTGAAAGGGAATGGGCCAGAGCAGTTTTCAATAGGTTTAATGAGTTTAAAATGCTGTTTACTTCCTTGGGGAATTTATCAAAATGGAATCCATACCCCTCTAAATGCCTATTGAAGGGGTCAGCAGCCATTGTTTCCACAAATCCTGAGGTCAACTACTTGTCAAAGAAGTCTTCTATTACCTTTACATGTAAATCCCTGGGGCATGTGGATCTTTTCCCATATATGTTCAGGCCGCCTGATCAGAATTACCAATTAGAATAGCTCAAATTTCGACTGGGGTGTAATCCTGTGTATTTTAATCAACAGTGGTTTAAAAGCTGGCAAATCCTTAATGGGGAGTGTCTATGAAGTCTAAAGAAGAAGTGGTCCTTATGCTATATCTTGATAGATTGTATTTTAAAGCTGTGCCAATTAGGCTTTATCAAATATCGGACATTGACTAGGTTGGAAGGCATTACACTTTTGTCAAATATGAATTGTTTGGACGTAGCTGTAGGCCACGCACATTTTGTATCCTACATTAAATATTAGGGATATTGTTTTGGGGGATAATTATGTTGTATCTTATTATGAAATTATAAGGTCCGGTTTTATAAGGTTCGGGATTTTATTAATTGTATTGGTTTTATTGAGTTGTATTTTATGTTTTAAGGACGCATGTCCTAATAAACTTTATTTTGCTACCTACACTTGTTGAAGTTCCATGCACCATGTTGGCCCTCTTCAAGAACAGTGTAAGATATCATTAAGCATGGGTCAGAAATAAGATTTTTGCTTTTGGGACTGAAGTGTAACATAGTTGTGATAAAGATCGTTGTAGCATGCAAACATTTAAATGCAGGATGATCAGGTACCAAACAGACTAGGTGTGTGATGGGTATAGACTGGTGGTTCTAACCTGTGATCTGGGGACCCCAGGAGGTCTGCGACATCTACTCGGGGTATCCACAACTGCTTAGAAAATAAAATAATATTAATAAAGTACATATAAATAAAGACGCACAATGTAAAATTAAAAACTTGAAAATGTTCTGTAAATGTGAAGGAATTAGAAATTGGAGGCTAAAAAGTATGTTGGTATCCTCTGATTGATTTGTGGGAGCAATGCTAGTTCATCAAACAAAATATAGTGTGGCTGATGGGTGGCCTCGGTTTCATTTAGAAAAGCTCCTCATTAAAACACATTTTTTTATTAATTTTATTTGTTGTGAATTAAATATAATATTTCATAATTTATGTATTTGTTTGATGAATGATTATTTATGTAACTTTGTGTACTGTCTTGCGGCTCAAATCATTGAAGGTGCTTTCGCTGAGATCCCCAGATTCCAATAATTACTCTGTGGCAGTGCCCGGATTCCGATAATGATTCAGTGGGGTTCCTTGTATTCCAGTAATGATTAAGTGGGGGTCCACAGAAGTCAAACGGTTAAGAACCACTAGTTTAGACGAAAGCAAGGTGGTTCTTAGTTTTAAAATGATATATACTGAATATTATATACTAATACATTTTTAGGAGAAGTGGGAGTAGCAGCTTTTAAAACATGGGTCTAGGTGGGCTGGAAGGCCAGCAAAGCTGGGCGCATCCTTTGTGGTTTTGGAGTTCAAGTTGGAACAGGCGTGTTTTGACGTAGATCTGAACATTTAGTGGTAGGTGGCACCTCTAAGGTTATCTGGGAGTGTATGTGAGTTAGAAGGGTTCCTACAGGTTGAAGGACTGGCATCTGGATATGGCTCAGGGTGACTTGATGGCAGCAATCAAATATGCTAGAATCTGTTCAATAGTTTTTGCTCTGATAGAAAATATTAACTTTTGAATTTCACATACACACTATCCGGATTTTCCTAATCAACTTCAGAACCCCTTGACCAGTCTGTGGAATGGGCAACAAAAGTGTAATGAATCAAGTTTGGTGGAGATTTGTCAAACAGGCCACGAGTTAATAATACAAACAGAAATGGCGTCTCCCATGGCTTCACCATCTCTATTATATCTGTAATATGAACATGTTGATCATTCTCAGGAGAATGGAGTCTGTATTACATAAGTAAAATGCCAGCTTCGTTAATCTATTGTGGGTCTGATATTTTGTTTCATGATTAAGAAATCATGATGGCTGCATACAGAGTATGAAAGTACTGTATGTGAACTTGGTGTGTAGCTCCTGTGATGTTTCTTGGTGTTGATAGTTTAACTGCTAGTTACAAATCATATGCATCAAAACGTAATGCGAGCTGGTTCCCAGAAACCTTCAACTCGTAGCTTAAGGGTTTTGCACCTCTTGAATTGCCACATGTAGTCTTCAGGAAGAAGGAGAAAGTAGTTTTTCTGGTGTTTGCTTTGCTTTGCTTCATCAGGATTTGTACTTTCAACCTTGGCACGACAGCAGGGAAGAGAAATTACACCCGCTTTCAGCTGTGTAATTAAACTGCTATCGATTCACTGAGATAAATGGCTGTGCCCATCACAATGAAAATAATTAATATTAATATTCATTCAAAATACAGGAAAATGTATTTATTTAAAATATGCATACCTGACAAATGATATAAAAATGTGTTTACCTTCACGAGCGCTAGTTTGCATATCGTAATGTTGTATACATACCTTTGTGATTACGCTCTTTTTCAATCCCAAAGTTGGTATTTTGCAGCATGAGCATACCTTTGTGTTTTCTCATCAAATCTTGCATGCTGACACTGGCGAGAGTGTTTGCGGTTGTGTAAAAAGATGCGAGCAGTTACTTGTTCCGATGTTTCACTACTAAAGGCTTTCAATGTAAAATGTCGATTATTTACATGTAGTCCCCTTTTTAACTGTGCAACTGAAACTGAAATATTAATACCAAGTCACTGTTGCCTGGAACTAATCAGAGTGAGTCGGGGACATTCAAGCCCTTTAAAGGTGAAGCATTCATTCTTCTATGAAACCTTGACAAGGACTATTGAGAAATGATGTTCGGATAGTGGTGAATCCTGCTGTGTGGAAGAAAAAACATGTTTGGAGTAACTTAACTTAGAAAATCAGGCGATCAATCTTTCCCCAGTTTGTTTGTTTGATTGTATGTATGTATATATGTATGTGGTATTTCTATAGCACAAACCTTGCCAAAAAGCAGCGGAGCGCTGTACGTGGTCAAAGACGAGCATAAAGTCAACTAGCAATAAAAAATGGAGCTGAGTTGTGGGTAGTTTATGCACTGTGATGTAGTGCTCTTTAAAGAGGTGAGTTTTGAACTCTCTTTTAAATTGGAGCAGTATTGGGGCATTGCTGATGGATTCATGGATGTTTTTCAGACCCTTAGGTGCATAGATGGAGAAGGCCTGCTGTTTTGTTTTTTCCATCTTACGCTTCTTAGTCTGCAGGCTGATGGTGCCTTGGCTGCTGGTGTGCTGAGAATCACCAGAGATGGTGAACTTGTCTTCAGGATAAGCAATGGTGCTGTTACTGATGGGTTTGTAAATGATGCAGTTGGTTTTGAAGATGATGCGGATTGGCAAGGGTGCCAATGGAGTTCCTTCATAATGGAAGTGATGTGATCATATTTATTCAGGCCCTGGATGCAGAGGTGTGGTGCAGCGGCCAGGGCAGCTGACTTCGGAGCACAGGGCTCACGGTTCGATCCCCGGCTCCGGCGGCAGCTCAGCACCATGTGACTCTGGGCAATAGCTTACTTAATTTCCACAACGGCCCCCAGCGCCTTGAGACCCGTAAGGGTGAGTAGTTCGCGCTTTACAAATACGGATTTAACATGCTGCAGCATGTAGAATGCACATGAGGGGTGCCAGATTGGAGTCTGGATGCCCATGGAGTAGCAATTACCACCATCCAGATGCAAGAGTACAGGGGCTTAAAAAGCAGTTCTTAAGTTGCTATCTGGAAGCAATGATTTGACTTTCTTTAGAAGAGAGAGCTGGTATCTGTCCGTCTTTCAGTTTTTGGCAATGTGTTCCTTGAAGTTGAGGTTGGTGTCCATGGTAAATCCAAGTGACTTTGCATTTGGTGAAAGTTGGGATTCAAAGCCATCAGCCAGGTTTCTACTATATCTTGTTGTTTTTCTTGACAACTAACAGGAATTCCATCTTGGTTGGGTTGAGCTTCAACAATGCATTGGGCATTTAAGTCTGTATGATGAACAAGCTGTGTTTGAGCTGCTGAATGTCTGAAGCAGAGGAGACTTTCAAGTGTAGTTGCGTGTCGGCATACTATTGGTGAATCTTTATGCTGTTATCTGTGAGTAGAGTACCAAGCAGCTCAATGTAAAGGTTGAAGATGACCGGAGACAGTATGGAATCCTGGGGGTGGGGGGGGGGCTCTACAGGTGATGGGGCTATTTTGTGATCTGGTGGTCCCCATGTGAACAAACTAATGTTGGGAAGGTAGGAGAAGAACCAGTGAAGGACATGGTTGGCGAATCTCAATCAAAACTCCAAAGTGTATGAGGGTGGGATTGTCGACTATGTAAAAGTCTCGCAATAAAAGTAGGCCAGGGTAATCTTCTTCCCTACAGTGTGTAAGATAGCTGTCTCTGTGTTGCAGTGTGATCTGAAGCCTGACTGGTAGTCATGCAGAAAATGGTTAGCATTGATGTGATCTTGGAGTTGAACATAGACTGCTTTTTCAGTGCTCTTGCAGATGAATGGTAGGTGAGTGAAGGGTGGGTAGTTGGCAAAGTCATCAATTTAGTGTGGGTTTCTTTAGGAGTGGGAGGATCTGGCCTGTCTTGAGAGCTTCTGGGAAGGTGCCTTGGAGGCACTGACAGTTTAATTAGGGGTAAAAGAATGTTCACATAGAGAGCTTCAATGAAGGATGATGGTAAGAGATATTCTTTATAAGAAGTGGCTTTGAGGGAGTTGAGCATCTCAACGAGATCTGGAACAGTTGGGACTTTGAAGGCTGACCATGACAGGATTCTACAGGGAGGGGTGGGTGTAAGAATTGAAGCAGGTTTGGTGTTGCCGATGTTCTGTCAGACCTTTTGTATTTTTCACTGAAGAAGAAGTTGATGGCATTGCACTTTACTGTGGAGGGGAGAATAGGTGAGCGCGTCAGGCGGTTGATGCAGTGCTTAATTGAGTGTTCTGCTTCTGTTGGTTGCTTCATTGATGGTGTAGGTATAGTACTTTTCTATGGTTGAGGTCATGCTGTGTGCATGTTGCACGGAAGGACCTAAGTATTAAGAGGTCCTCTGGATTATCTACATCTGGGTGTGATTGTAGGGATTGACAGTATGGTATCCTGGGTGATGCACATGATTTTATATAACCTTGTAAGATTTACTGGAACAGGATTTCTCGCCCTAGCAGGCCCAAACAGGCAATGCCCTTGTCTGTGTCAGCCATTTCATGGGGACATCCGGACAAAGTGACACCCTGAAGAGTTGGTTGAAGGACAGAGAAAGTGATGTTACTTCTTGTGCAGATGGATAATGGGAAATTATGTCCTCTTGCTTGGCCTCTTCTAGCAGATGGTTTTGTGGGAAGCCTGTGATGTCACTTCCTGTGCAGATGGATGATGGGAAAGGAAATCCTCTCATTTGGCTTTTTGGTGGGAAACCCATGATGTCATGTCCTATGCAGATGGATGGTGGGAAAGGAAGTCCCCTTTTTTGCTTCTTCTTTTAAAGACGGCTTTGGGGGAAAACCTGTGATGTCACTTCCTGTTCAGTTGGATGATGGGAAGTCCAGCAATGTTACTTTTTCTGCAGGTAAATGACGGTAAATTAAGTCCTTTTTTTTTTTTTTTTTTTGGCTTCTTCTTTTAAAGACTGTTTTGGTGGGAAACCAGTGAAGTCTCTTCCCATGCAGATGGATGATGTTGCTGGTGAGGCCCAACTTCCTTTTTTGACATTTAGTGTATTGCTGAACGTTTCATGTAATAGCCATGCGTGGTATTGCACCTGTGAACAAGGTGTCATGCCTTGATTGTGTCCTTAGCTTCATGGGACATTTTGTTTCAGTCACTCTTCAGCAGGGGGTGAGTAACCACGTACTAGCTGCGGCTATAAACAGTGTCTGACTATCGGATAAGAAAGAGGCATGGTCATCTGGTCTAGGGTTGCTTTATTCTTCTGACCCTCTGAACCATGAAAGACCAGGCTAAAATGCCCCCTTTTCGCCTTCACACTTGCTACCCATGTCATTTCAGTGAGAAAACACTGCTCCTGTTCTCCAGTGCCTTGGGTCCAGATGGCTGCTGCTATCTGAACAGGATCATAAAAGTTCATGACCCTGTGTTGGATTTGTCTCTTGTCCTTTCCAGCTATCCACTTCCTCTAACCAATATTTGAAAATCAACACCTTTGAAAAGGGTGCAATTTTTAGACAAGTACACCAGAAACTCACACTTTTCTAAATTAAATCTCATATTGCCCAAGTAATGAACATTGTCAAAAGAGCTTTTGAAACCCTGCAAATCCCTAGAAAATGCCCCAGTAAGGTCAAGTGAGAGAAGCAGTTCTGGCACAAAAATGCGTCTGATTTGCCAAAATGTTTGCACAAAACATGTAACCCTTTCCATGCTTTCTGCCACACGCCTGGACCTAATGCACCCCTTTCCTTAATCATAGCCTTACAGAAGATACTGGTTGATCAAATAAATGTTTTGTGCAGGTGTATAATTAGTCTAAACAAAACGGCATGAATATAGAAAAACTATATGAGCAAAAAATCAGCTAAGTTTTTGCCCCGTTAACGCTCTACAAGAAATCAATTTATGGATCCAGTTTTCTTCCCATTAAAAGTAGACACCAATCTGCGGCAGGTGTGCCTTTTTTTAATAGTTTACCCAGGAGCTGATGGTTTTTGTTTCATTTTAAGGTAAAAGCAATTAACAGTTTTTATATACCAGTTTATAATTCTGTTGGTTACCTGAAGATTTTAATGACCTTTTGATTCAGTTAGTTTTCTTGTCCATATTATTTTATTGTACACAAAACGTTACTAGCTTTATTAAGTCTACATTTTCTGCCAAGTGCTCTTTCATTTATTAGTTTTTATACTATAACCCAATTTAACAATACACAATGCTTTTGAATTGACATTTTTTGCTGTTATTGTGATCTGCAATTTGGATACAATATACTTGGAATTTCATTTTCTATTTGAGTCTAAGACTGACTTCTGATGTAAAAAAAAATTAGTATATATGCAATGTACAGACCAAGTATGTGTACACTTACCACTAGCTTGTTATAGTTGATTACATATGGGGAAGCAACTTGTAGTTCCTTGGAAGGTAGTGAAATGCTTTTGCATCTACTTCCTTTATTGGTCCAATAACGGGAAATACAACATGAAAGTGGCAAAGGATTATTATTTTAAAATATGTGGTTGTGGTATTCATGCAAGGCTTTCTGCAGTTTACTTGTCACATACAGAATTGCTCTTCCACTGTCATTTTTCACAGAAACTCAGTATAAAGAGCTTATTGTCCAAGATCAGATTGATAAAATGGAAGTCCGGATATGAAGCCAAGAACTCCCTGACACGCTAGGTTCTCGGAACTTTGCTTCAAATGTATCCCAATTCACTCTGTCAAGCGTAGACACTCAATTTTCCCAGATTGTGAAATCCCATATGGTATGCACCAGGGAAGAAGGGACTAAAATAGCTGTGTGAACGTAGGTGAAATATCTCAAGTTGAGCACGATTAGGAGGAGTGTTTCCATCCTGTTGCCCTACATATTCTCAACTGTAGTCCACATCTGTCAATTGTGAAATGAGGTACGGAGGTCTTCTCGTACCTTTTGACCTTTCCAACATCTGCAATGGTTGAATCCTTCATTTACAACATCCGCTTCTAAATATGTTTAATTTTGTCCATGAATTCCAGGATGCAGCAAAATACCTAATTTATGCTTGATAGTGGAATGTGGAGCTGGCTTTTTCGAAAAATAGGTATCCTGAATGACACATATTGAAGAGCGCAAAGTAACGTTTTGTTTATATATGTTGCTTGGTGACTGAAGAATTGTGGGTAATGAGAGGTGTAACTACCCCTTCCTGTCAACTCTGGCAACCAGGCCCTACTCCATGGCCTATCAGTTCCCATATCTCACTACATTTGTAGAAAACGGATACTGAACGTAATATTGCAAAATCTTGATTTGTCGTACAACTTTATTACAAAAAGATGTACTGCAGTAGGAGCTTATCCCCCCCCCCCCCATATCTATTGCAGAAGTTTATTTATGTGGTCAAAAGCATGTATTTGTATACGTATCCAAGGTAGTTCATCTAATGAATTGTGTGCAGAAGGGTCTGTACTTGTGTGCATTATTTTCAGGACTCAAAATCTGATCTCTTAGAGTGTGTGGCGGTACATAGTGTTGGTAAGCAGTTAGATTACATCCAGAAATTTAGATTTTTAAGCCTGCAAAAAAGAATGAAAATACTTGAATATTCTAAATGAATGTGTGTTGAGTTGAAGACTTTTTGTCACATGATACTTAGAAAAGCATGTCTTGGAATGCGTCAACGCTTGTGGAGATCTCCCTGCAGACATTGCTGCCTCACACTACTATCTCTCTCTCATGAGCGCCATATTATATATAAAGGGGCTTCACATTTCAGGAGTTTTCTGGTATGGTTTCAGTGGTACTTAATGACGCATCTATTACATAATGCACGGCGACGAAGAGAGTGGGACTGAAATACAAACGTGGGTTTTCACGATTGGTGCTTTGCATGTCGGTTAGCCGTTAGCATAGGGTTTTTTTTTTTTGGTATTTTATGTTAAATAAGCACCTCTCTCGACAATCCACGTGACCGGGTAAGTCAGGCGTTTGCTATTATTACTGCTTTACATTTCATAACATGCCTGCCTGAAAGAAGAGCAGTGTATGTTTTTATTCCCAAATGTGCGACTAATATTTCCTGTGGGAGGCCTGTTATGCTGGCAGCGAAAGGTATTCATTTTTTTCTACACTGACTGTTCTTTCCAGCCGTATTACAGCGATCAGTTCCCAACTACCCATTATGCAGTGCAAGAAGTGTGGCCTTAGCTTTTAGTCCCTGCTATGTTTGTTGGAGCTCATAAGGACGTTCACTGTGACGACATTCCAGTAGGCCATGCTCAGGCTACAGCGGTGAGTGCATCAGTTTTGGAATAAAGGGCCATGCCTAAACACGAAAAATTGTGAACAAAGGAATACCACTAGAACTAGTCTCACTTGTTTTCCCTATGTCAGTAACTCTATCCGTTTTGGTCTGTTCTTGGCATATCATGTCTGAGTCCCGGGTGGCTGTTCAGGTGCGTCGAGGTGGTGGGTGGGGCCTTCCTTCAGGGTCCAAGGTCGTGTGTGGACATCCCCTCCCAGCCCATCAGACATTTGCCCTCTTCGACACCCATCAAGACCTCCAGGAGGAGACAGCCTCACGCTCTAGCATTGTCCATCCTGGTATCTCCTCTCCGCCCATCGGCATGTATGGCTTTTGCTTCCAACCCCACCCATCGAATTCCCCTCTGCTGTCCACATTTGTACTGCTGGGACACTTGCTGCCTTCCAGTTCATAGCTATATTTCTCTTGTCCAACAAGAGCACCAGGATTATGATTCACAACCAATTCTTTTCTGCTGGGAGCCCGCCATTAGACCCAAGAGGCAGGTTTCTGCTTTAAGGAGGTCTCCCCTTCTCTGTAGCCACCTCCAGAGTAGCAGCAACGGCTGCCAAATACTCTGCTATCCCATGACTGCTCCACAGCATATGGCAGAAATCTGTTTCCTTGGCTCTGCAATGTGGGCACTCTGCAATGGGGAGTGTATACATTTTTTAAAGTTTACTGGGGTCGAGAGATATTCTGTGGAGTATATTAAATTGAAGCAACTTAAAGCGTGCATTTCTGAACACTTTCAGGTTGTTCTGGTGTTTCAACCTCCCATCCATGGCCTCCAGTTCCCCTCCCAGGTCGTGCAACCACTTTTCCATAAATCTATCCAAGTTACCTTCTGATATGTCTACAATGGCCAAGGAAAGCACTGTTAGTCTGCTCCCTTCCCCTTTCATCAGGATCTGTTGCAGCATCTGTTGCAGCACTCCTCCCTTACACAGAACTGCCAATTAAGAAATTAATTCTACACTGTGGGGGGAGGGGGGGGGAGGGAACGTGGCCTTCAAGGGGAGGAGAGTCTAGTGTTGGGGACGGGCTTTGAGATATTAACCTGCTGGCTAACTTGGAGGGGTGGGGGACAAACTGAGCGGGTGGATCTTATAACCCTGCTTTGTCTGTGTAGACCCGCCTCACCTTACAAGCTTCAAATGCTTGAGAGGCTGTCGCTGATGTCCTGCTTAGGGTGTAAAACCCCTGCTGGATGTCTGCTGCACAGACCCTCAACACTATGAGCTCTGTGCTGGGGTTTTCAGCTTACAGTGTGCATACCGTGTGATATCAACTCCTCACTGGGTGACCATGTGAAGGCTGCTGATATCGTGTGATACATGGTGGTGTTGTGTGAGATGTCTGCCTACCTATCATCTATTTTAATACGTTTATTACCTTACCAGTTGTTTAAAACTGTCCTGCTGGTCTCCTTCAATTTAGACCATGACTGCGAATTCCTGCCCCTCGCCAACCATGTACCAGTTTCCAAGCGTGTCCAGTATTGCCTCCAACCAGGAACCAATTGACTTGCCCATTCAGTTCCTGGCAGCCCAGTATCGGAGTCACCTGTGCTTCAGCCACAGGGCATCCTCCTGCAACCCTGTTAGAACCAATCTTGCCTGCCATTTTGGTTTTCATTGCAGCTGGGTTGCCCAGTAGTAAAGCTCATAATTCAGTACCCTAAGGACACCCTTTAATGGGGCAGTCAGACTTTTTTACAGTACCACCCTGTGTCTCCCACCATTCCATATAAAATCAAAGAGGATCTGATCCATCGTCTGGATCAGTCACCTTGGCAGCAGCCCTCAATGGCTATATCAGATGCAGGAAGGGGTGGTTTCTTTTCAGCTGCTTCCCGTGAACTCTTATTGTGTTGTTCTATGAATTCCTTATTGTTGTCCCTTAAATGCTGAGTGTACTACCATAAAAAAATTGCAACATCTCAGTCATTAAAATTGTTCTTTTTATATTCTGGCTATGTATACAGTCAGTCAATAACACTTTATTCGGTAATTAAAAATCATATAAAGTTGACAAACTATTAAAACCATATAAATGTATATAAAAGACACAATACATCCATAAAAATATGAAATCTCAGTACAATCACTAAAAACGGAAGATATGACCGCACATTAAATAAAAGCCCCTTAGTCTCTAAATAGCTTTTTCCTACGTTTGAGGGCCAGAAAAGAAACTTGCAGAGGGGACAGAAACATTTGTAAATACAACAAATCTGGTTTCTCTTGTACAAATTTGTCTTTTAGCAAGGGAATGGCTATTTTTACATTCGCACACACAAACACACTATATCCCTTTCCAAAATGTGCTGAAGTAACGGGGTCAAGACTGATTTGCATATGGCTGGGTCCAAACTGGGGTGGTGTGGTGCGCAAAAGAATGATGGATTAAACCCAGATCCTTGTGACTGGGGGTGAATGTTTGCATTGTCCAGCATTCCGTCCATACATTGTTTTTTTTTGCATATGTCGCCCTAAGTGGAAAGGGTATGCCCAGATGTGGGTCCCGTGCTCACTACACCACTGGATTGAAGCTAGCCTGGCTGATGAAGGGTGATGCCCTGAAACCGGTCCCAGGATGCTTGTTTCCGGTCCAGGGAGGACCTGGCTTTGCAGATCGGGCTGGACTGTTCCCATAAGGGACAGGGTCAAGACTGATTTGCGTATGGCTGGGTCCAAACTGGGGTGGTGTGGTGAGCAAAAGAATGATGGATTAAACCCAGATCCTTGTGACTGGGGGTGAATGTTTGCATTGTCCAGCATTCCGTCCATCAATTGTTTCTTTTGCAGAAGTCACAAGCACTGGCTGTGTTACTCTGCAGTAACGTAGCCTCTCCTGATATCCATTTTAAACACTTCATTTCAGTGTCCCATAGGGTGATCACTGTTTCCAGTCTTTGACGTTTGTGTGATAACCCAGTGCATTCTGGGCGTTGTAGTCTTAATTTATTTCATTGAGCTGATTAGAATAACACTCCAGGAATCAATGACTTGTTGGTGAATAGCTTAGGAGTGGCGACCGTGCCCATGATAACATGGAGTGAGGTTGTATCCCTTCCGCTCCATGACTGTGACAGAAGAACACACAAGTCTATTTTTGTGACATCTTGACTGATCTATGACAATTATATGTGCTAAGTGAAGTAATCTCCAGTCCCAGGCAGAAATACTGCATCATCTGTTTGTTCTTTGTGTCTTAGAACTTCACTGTGGAGGCTTTAAATACCTTCAAATGCCTTTCAAAGCACCTAAAACGCATATATGGCGATAGGACACATTTGCAGCGCGAAAAAAAAAGAAATACGCCTTGCCGGTGATTTATTCTACACCATAAGCAGTTTCCAAGTTCAATATGCGAAGTATAGATGCATAAGCAAACAAAAGAGGTCATCCGGTTTTCAGAACCAGGTCCAGTGGCCAGCATCCCGGACAGGCTTGTTCTCTCCAGATATCCCTCAAATAAAGAAATGGGCAGTTTGGCTTGCTGGTGACGACTTGCAAACTATCGTCACCCACCTTGTGTTTGGAAGGTGCAAAGTGCAAGAGACAGATTCGTCTTTACCTCTCGTGCTTTTTTGATTATTTACTGTGGAGCTCAAATTAAAATTAGGCAGCTGTGTAGAGGTGCCGCGAGCCCCAACACCCTTTAATGGTATACATATTGCATCGCTTTACTAGAACCAAGCTCCTTCCCAATCCTTTATGACTTGGATCACCCACAAGGCCACGACCCTTAGAAAGAGTCGTGCAGTCCAGAGCGGTCTGTCCCGGACAGCAGTACTGTCCTGTCTAGATTGAGGTCTTGCACCAGCATCTGCAGTGCTGGTTTACAATCTCCCCTTTCTGTCTTCGAGTAGGGTCTGTGCTCCACGGCTCTTCGTTAGTGTTCATGTGTGCTTTCCTCACTAACCTTTTTAGAAAACGCTGCGCTCGTTGCTTATGAAGTCATAGTGATGACCTAGTTCTGTTGTCTCATCAACATCACTTTTGGATTCTGGTGGTGCTAGACATCCGGTGTTCCGGGAAGAAAGGGAAAGAGTGTGGTGGTGCGGGTGGGAGTGCTGTAACAAGCCGTCAGAAACCCCTGATAGGACAGAGCCCCTGTCAATCATATGTAACACTCTTTATTAACAAATCATTCAAGAGTAATGTTCCTCTAACAACTGTCTTCTTTCAGTGTAGCTTTTAAAATGTTCTCTAGTATGCTACAATTAGGGTTCTCCATACATTACTATTAATGATAGTATTTTTTGTAGTGACCTATTTTCTCTCCTATAGTTATTTAAATGTAAATTCAATTTGAAATTAAATCTTTATATTTTTCTGCAAATAATTAATTTTCTTTCTGCATCTCGTTCTGTCTCGTGCTCCACAAAAAGGTCTGGCTGACCCTCATGCTAAACTCGCATAATAGCTGCATTTTTCCTATAGATGTACAAAGGGATTGATTGTAGATGTGCAGATCTCCCAGTCCGGCCATACTAGCATTGCGCTGATTCCCAAATTAATTTTATTGTTCCTCTCCCACCCTGTTCAAAGTCGGATCCAATAAACTGCAATTCATTGCTCTATGCACAGAGAGTGTCTTGCTGGATCTATTATTAGATACGTCTCAGCCCTGTCAACTTGCATCAGAGTAGGAACCCAGCGCAGCTGTTTGTGCTCACCTAGGAGAGACATGCTCTGCAAGGCTGGTCTTTATGTACTGAGCTCACACAGACCATGTTACTCTTTAGATAGTAATGCAGCCTTTATCTGTGCACCCTTCTCTACCCACTCTTTTCAGTCCAGTCTATTTTTAAAAACTTACCTGGGTGCCTAAACCCTGCCAAACGACAAAACCTTAAAAGGTTACTCAAACAAATGGGTCTTTAGTGTCTTCCTGAAAATAAGTACCTGTTGTATATTTATAAAATCACCAAACTGGACATTTTACCAAGCACTTGTGATTACTAGGAATCTCCTGTTTTCTCTCTGACATTGTTTTGGAGGAACCAAAATACTTTTCCGTTCTGGCCTAAGTGCCCTCTAGGAATTGTGTTTTTGTAAAACCCTTTGTCTTACATTCAGGAGTAGTACTTAATAGTATTTTGTATATTAAAGTAAGGGTCTGGAATTTAATTTATGTTGCTTCTATAAGCCCATGCAATTCCTGGTATTTAGCAGAACTATGTCTTGACTTAGCTAGCTTATGGACTGTTCTTGCTGCAGCCCTGGAAGCACCTGTAGTTAACATTTGTTTTAGTTGTCCCTGCCAATAATTTGTTTTCACAACCCATTTTAAAGCAGGTAACCACTTCAGCAATAGTGGGTGAATCTCAAGGGAAAATAAGAGACCAGGCAGAGTAAACTACTATTTGAATAAAGAAAATAGGCTAGATGCATGCAGATGACCAGATGTCCAACTCATCCGTCAACAACACTGTAGCTGATGGCAACACTAGTGATGATGATCAACATTTCCTGTTAGACATAAATGGCAGATTGGTAGCCGTTGACACTAAAATTGACATGCTATAACTCTGTATGAACCACCTCAAAGAATGTCTAGATGGGAAGGTAACTAGATTGGGCATGGCTGAAAGGAGAGTATCTCAGCTAGAATATACATCCTAATCCTGTGACAGAAAGATGGTGCAACTTAAAAAAAATTCTGAAGGCGACACAAGCTAAAAATGAAGACCAGGAGTCTAGATCCAGGAGGAATGACGTGAGAATTTGGGAGTGCCAAAATCTGCTCCTGTAGGGAAACCTGAGTTGCTTATTGAAACCTTCCTGGTCAGCCTCTTTGGCCGTGACTCAGAGGTCATGGTTTTGGAGTGGGCTCACAGCTCTCTGGGCCTCCCCGGCCTCCTGCATCTCGACTGTTGAATTATTGAGATAGAGATTCTGTACTTAGGAATGCTAGGGAGAAAGATGTAACGGAACATGAGGGGATAAAGCTGTCCATCTAATCGGATTTCATACAGTATGGGATGCCTTGAAGGCTTATGTAAGAGGGATAAGCATATCTAAACAGGGAGGTGTTTAAGGACCTACAGGATATTGTGTGCAGATATGAAAAATATGTATGATCCAGAGAAATTGAAATCACATACAAGGAGTAAGCACATACATAACAAGATACAGGAACTAGTTGAGATATACAATGAAACAGCTAACCTTGAGGCCAAGCATCTACGGAAATATGTGATTGCACAACACTATGGGGAGAGGATGTTGACCTGGCAGAAGACTGACCAAATTGATAAAGCCTCAATGGGCATCACATACTATTTCAGAAGTGGTCAATGATGCAATGTTGTGGATCGAGAGTCAAAGTTTAGACGCCTTTCGTGCATACTGTCATTATCTATATGTAGCGCAGCCTGGGCTCCCTGTCCAGGAACTATCCTAATAGTTGGATAGAGCCACAGTGGCTAGGTTAGACAGTTGGGAGAGGGAACCCCCAAGCGTTCTGATAACTGCTGCCGAAATCAAGGTAGCAGTTTGGTATAGCTAAATGGGTTTACCATATCTGTCATGTCTGGTCATGTCTTACCAGTCTAGTTTTATACCCGAGAGGTCAACAAGTCTAAATTTACAATTGTTGTTTGGGTTGATACATCAGACCGATCCTGACTTGTCAGTGGCAGCTGCCTTTTTGGATGCTGAAAAGGCCCTGGATTTACTATCCTGGAATTTTATGTTGAAGGTGATAGAGGGGTTGTGGGGCAGCTTTGTCCAGTGGACCAGGCTGTTACACAACAATCCAACAGCTAGGGTAAGGATCAGTGGTCTTGATATTTGAGAAGATGCCCAATGCACCAGACACCATACTCTTAGCTATTTCTATGGAGCCCCTGGCATGCATCCTCCATTAATATTTAGGGGGGGGGGGTTCAGTACGTTGATTTTGTTGCTCGAGGATAATAATTTATTGTATATAGGTTAACCTATCCCATGTGCTTAGGAAGATAGTGGCACAGTGGAATGCAGTAGCTACATATAATTTGGAATACATCTGAGATCTTCCCTCTGACAGCAGGCACACAACAACCATCACTTGGTTTTCCATTGATGTGGGGAGAGGATCCTATTCATGTTTTTGGGGACAATGGAGCACAAGAATCCCAAAGTAATACTACATGAAAATTATGGAAAAAGCATACTCAACAACACAAAATCAGGAGATAAATGGACCCGACTCCCTTTATCCATGGCGGATTAGATTGTTCAAATTAAAATGATAGTTCTACTGAGGCTGTTGTACCTCTTTTACAATATCCCTCTTCTATTGCCTGCTCATTTTTTTATCGCCTTAAATCAGAATTGACCAGACTAATATGGGCAGGGAAATAATCCAGGATAAGCTGGAGGATAATGCCCCTTCTATATCAGAGATGGCAATGGTGTCCCCAAATATAGAATACTATTACTACATAGCTCTGGCACAACACATCAGATAATGGTTTGAATGGGTACAGGAGCCACCCCCTTTTGGTGATTAAAGGAGATATAGTGGATCCTTGTCCCCTGAGTTCTAGGATCTTTGGAGATGGAGCCAAGATCCTCGAGACAGACTAACGATGTGGCCTCTAGAGTCTGGGCATGGTATATACTAGTGCAATACTTTGGCCTGGCCTGTTCACACAAGATCTCATTATCTCATAACCTGTTGTTCCCTGTAACCAAAGCTAAATTCACAGCTAAATAAACTTAATACAATTGGCCAGTTATACAGAGAGGGACAGTCTATATGTTCCTATCGATATAAAGGAATTGGGAGAGACCACTAGTCTGGATATTACCCTCAAGGTACAATCTGAGTGGTATTCGGCTGAACCCACTGGATACGTTTTGTTATCAAAGGTGTCTATAGCATAGGGATTGGGAAGATGGGTGACTTGGCTATACAAGGAGATAAACCAAAAAGGGAAAACTGCACAAAGTGCTCCCCTTAGGCAGTGGGGAAAAGATCATGGCCACAATATAACGGATGAACAGTGGCTTGTTCATCTGCTCGCAAACTACATATCTCATTAAATAGTAGATATTGATTGTTACATTTTAAATTTATACATCGAATGTACTATACCCCAGCATAGCTGTACAAAGTTGGCCTGAAGTCTGAGCAGAAATGTGGCAGATGTAACGCTGAAGTGGGAAATTTTGTACACCTCATTTTGAACTGTCTAGGTATCTCTAAATATGATTATATTCTGCAAGGCGGACCTGGTTGGCCTTGCAACGTTGAGCATATGATCTCCGAGACAAATCTGTGACATGATTACATTGTCCTGAACAAGAGAGGAGTCTAGCAGGCTGGTACTCGAATTGTGAAGCACAAAGGGGGAAAATGTTTATTTCCTGCAATTTATTGCCATGGCTTCTGCTAAATACTACACAAACTTGTATGATGTGAGCCTGCCCTCGAACAGGAGTCCCTGGGCTGAAATGCTGGCAGATTTGCCGGTCATTTCTCAGATTAAAGAGTCACAAGAAGAACTGAATCGGCCACTGACCATTAAGAAACTGTTGGGAGCCCTAGCCGCCACGAATAGTGGCAAGATGCCGGGCCTCAGTGGTCTCCCCGTGGAGGTATTTAAAAAATTGTCATTGGTGACAATGTAGCACATGGAAATGGCAGTGGAGGATGCAGTGCATGTGGGGCCTCACCTCAAAGGTCTCCCCACAGCTACCATTGTGGAAGTACTAAAGCCAGGAAGCCCCCTCAGACAACTGTGTTTTCTTATCATCCAATTTCTCCCATTAATTTGAAACTAAAACTATAGCCAGACCTCTGGCCAGCTGCTTAATCAAGGTAATCTCCTCCCTAATACACCTGACCAGAATGGTTTTATGCGTGCAAGAGCAATAAGGTACAATGTAAAATGCTTGCTATGGCAATTCTTCTTGCATGTCTTACTCTTGCACACACAATCGTGCACAAGTCTTAAATCAATGGAGTGCTGAACACCTACCTCCTATTTCCCAAAGAGAGTGGCATGCATCAATATTGACCCCCGCCCCCCACCGCTCCCACCAACTCCCATTACCATTTGCACCAACTATTGAACCACTAGCAGCCTGGATCAGAATGAATGTTATAGTACAGGCTAGGCTAGGCTGGAAATAGAGATGGTCTTGTGTCATTATATTATGGTCACGCTGATGACCTGCTTTTATATGCCAGATACCGAGAATGGATGGGCCAGAGGGTCGTGGAAGTACTGCGAACAATTGATATGGTGTCAGACCTGCTGGTCAGTTGGGACAAGTTGGTCATCTACCTGTTACAGGAAGGAGACTTAGCAAACCAAACTGACAATAGCCCGAGATAAATTTAAATATTTAGGAATGCTCATACCCAAAATTCTATAGCTGGCATGGGACTTAAACCTGATCGTTTTCTTAGGACTACGCAATATGATTTACTCTGTTGGAGTTCTCTACCCATTTCGATTGTGGGCAGAATGTCCCTATTGAAAATGTAATCGGTGCCACAGGCCCTCTTCCAAATCACAAAATGTGGTCTTTGACTGTTGATGCAAGACACTTAGATAAATGAGTTGGAACAGGACAAGTAGCCCAGGAGACACCTCTCTGGTAGGGGCCATGGCTAGAATATGTGAACCATCTGAGTGGATGCTCACAGTGGGATACCAGAGAATATACAGAGTGGGTGAGGTTTTGGACCACGGTCACATGAAGCCTTCCTAGAATTGACCTAGGAGTTTGAGTGGCATGAATACCAGTTTTATAGATATCCCCACTTTAGGCATGCACTAGGGAGCCATCAAAGAATGTCCGGATCTCATGGAACACACCCCACTCAAAGCAAAAATAATACTTGCCTTGCTTGTGGGGCTGGAAGAAAGTCTTGCATATACATCATTGTTTGGTTTGTAATGCCCTGGACTGAATACTAGAAGTGAAATGGGCGTGGCAGACATAAAGTCCTTTGGACAATAGTGATTTGCTGGAAACCTAAATGGCAACCCGGGCCCTCACGAACTCAGAAAAGCTTTGTTTAATTCAATTTAAATACATACTCGGAGTATATTTTACAACAGAGCGCCTTTGGAAGACGGGTAGTATTCCCGCCACACTGCTTTAGAGATCGTACCTTGAAAGAGGATTTTTGTCAAGTGAACTTTGCATGTGGAGTGATTAAAAAAAAAATACTGGACCTTCATATCCCAAAATCTGAAGAGTCCTCCATCTCCCCATTGTTTTGCCCCTTAAATTAGCATTGTTGGGAATAATAGAGGAGGAAGGTTTTCCACAGAATGCCAGAACTCTGATTGGGCTTTTAGCCAAGCAACTGATTTTTTGGTATTGGACGACCACCACGGCTCCTGTTCGAAAGTCGCTCCTTGGAATGGGCAAGTGAACAATGATGGAACAAAAATCACATACCAAGCAAGAAGCTGTCCACACAAACATCCCAAGGTTTGGGACCAACCAGTGGATTACCCACTTTGGATTTGCCTTGTGAATCATGCTTTTTCTTACACCAAGAATCTGACATGTATGTAATGTGGAGAGCTATTTATTTTGTCATTCGTGCCAGCGGCCTTGTCGCACTTGCCCTTGGTGGTGTTGTGCCACACAGTTTAGTTTGACTTGTAACTGTGCAAATGCTGATAAAAGGAGTTTATATATGTATATATAAAAACTAAATTTTGATTCATTCCTCCTGGATCTAAGTAGCATCACTTCGGCTTCTGATCTGTCTGCATTACTGTCCATATGTAGCGAAATACTACTTGAGTGCTGTCATCATAGTTTTGAAAGCTGGCACCCAAATAACCTTGGAATTGGTGCTGAGGTTGAACATGTATATTAACAAGCATTGGCATAGCCAATAGGTCTCGCTTTTGGGACCTTATAAGTGTTTAGCCATGCAACACTTGATGTTGTTGCACCAAGGATATTGTGCTTGATAAATAAACACTTATAAGGTCCCAAAGGCGAGACCTATTGGCTATGCCAATGCTTGTTTTTCTTTTGCAAGGAAGCCCCCTCCAGCCCCCCGCCCCGGTGATTTGCTTGTCCGACTCCTTCGTTGTAACGCGGGGTCCGCCTTCGCTTGTCTCTGTTTCAAAAACTAAAACTAGCAGAGACCACTAAGAAGAACATGTGCTTACTAATACAGAGTTCATTGTACACTAGCATTCAGTCATTAATTATTAATTCTTTAGGCGTTCGTATTTGGTACCCCGAACAGGGCCAGGCATTTTTCACTAAAGCGCAATTTGTGAATATTATGATAATGCAGTTCAGCTTTTGCACATCATTCCCATTTTACCTGTAGTTTTTTCAAATCTGCGTACCCGTCGGACAAAAAAACAAAAAAATTACCCTCCGCTAAAAAGTCATCCCGCACTGCACTTCAAAGCGCTACGTTCACTCCAGCCTCACGGATGTTAGTTGCTTCACCGGTGGCACTTTCTGTCGCCCGGGCATCTACGCCGGCTTAATTCTGTGTAGAAGTGCGCACAGAGGCGTCGCTTGGCGGCGGCAGGGGAACTATGACATGCAGGATGCTACAAAAAATACCCCAGTAACTTTCAGTTCCTCTGGGCTCCAGAGCAGTGCGGCTGTTGTAGGCAGTCTCAGCCTCCCATCCGAGAGGTGAGTGACGAGGATAATGATTCCAGGGACTTGATGGCTGGGGAGGGAGTGCAGGAGAGGGGGGATGGAGGGGGAGGGCGAGGCAGGGGGATGGAGCAGAGAGAGCGACGAGGTGGGAGGGGTGAGCGCACTGAAGCGGCACTGTCCATGCCATCAGATGCACACTGTCCATCCCCCACAGGGCGCTCTATAGAGTCATTGACGCGGCCGCGGCACTGCGCGGACGCGTCCCACGGAGTCCACTTCAGGAACAAAGCTGCGCCCCCTTTGTAAAGCCGCAATTAAAACCTGCAGGGACATTTCAATTGCAGAGGGAGGCTGACGCACTCAAATGTTCTGGACAGTGGCGTAAAGATAGTCCACGCAGCCCCTGTGGTGCGGGGATGGGGCGAGCTCCAGGGGGAAGCTGGGCGTCTCAGAACCCATGCAACCCAGAGAGAGGGGCGCAGGGCCGCCAGCAGGGACGCACCCGTGAGAAGAACCCCTGTGCTTGGAGCACTGAGACCCACCAAGAAGTGCAGGAACACAACTTTCCAAAGCACCGGAAGCGGAGGGCTGTGTACAAACGAGGAGAGAAAGGGGAGGGTGGGTGGGAAGGAGGTGTTGTGCAACAATATGTTGAGAAGGGAGAGGAATGGAGCGTTGGGGTTCACGAGAAAAGTGGAGCGGGAAATAAATAAAAGTGAGCACGGTGTCTAAAGCGGGCGCCGCGCTTATTAAAGTAAAGTAAACAAGAGAGGAGCGGGGGCGAGCGAGCGCGGCAGCCTGCTCAGCTGACCAGACGCTCGTGCGTCATGGCCTTTTCCCGGCATGTGTTTCCAATTATCGCGCCCGCGTCTGGGCACGATAATGGGAAACACATGTCTGCGGCGCGCGTAACCGCCCGAAAAAGGCCACGACGCACGAGCGTCTGGTCAGCTTTTCAAACCCCCTTACATAAAGTCTTCGCCTAGCAGCGCTTGCGCGCTACTCGAGGCTCGACCTAAAAAGGAGTGTGGGCAACCAAGAGCCATGACCCTGCTCTGAAGGTCACAGTTTCTGCTGACTCCTTATCCACTACAGTTCCAAGGTGCAACCACTCTAGACACAGCTGCCACCCCCACCATGCCAGGTTGTCTTTCTAACAGTATGGGGTGGTCGGGATGTGAAAAGGGATGAGCAGTCCACCAGCACGAGGAGCACCGGGTCCCTAGTATTTAGAATGTCAGACTAGACACCAGTCGGGGCCTACAAGGAAACCTGACTGTCTGTGGTCCTGAAGCTGTGAGATGGCCACTCTCTCCAGTATATCTGGGCCACAAGGAATGTGGGAAATGGGGTGGTAGTTGGAAGGAATCCCAATTTCTTAGCCTGTTATGTTTTTCAGAAGAGAATGCTAGTCAAGACTCCTTCAGGAGTGTTGGAATGATGCCTTCACTAAATGAGCTCTTTACGATTTCTATAACAAAAGTGCACAGTGCTTTAGCATTGTTTGACAACCCTAGGTGTTATGAATAGCGTTTTATCAAAAGACAAGCCTCTAAAGAGGAATGTAGTTAAGTGTTGTCCCCAACGTCCTGGACTCAATAATACCTCTTGCCTCATTTCTGTGGCTGGAATCCCACTTCTGGTTTGTTTCGTTCCATCCTAGAAGTGCCCTTGGATAGTATAAAACTAGTTGGGAGAAAACTATTTGGGCTTACTCGGTGCTGTGGGACTCACTTTTTCTTCAGAGACTGAAATAGAGCTTTTGTAGAGGTAGCTGCTTACCTAATCTTCTCAGCAAAATATTTTTTAGGACCTTGTATTGAGAATCCAGCAGGTTTTTGTTGTGTATTAAATTTACTGTTAGTCTTGATAAACATCTGGGGCAATATTTTACAAGTGTTTCAGAGGTTTAACAGGCGTGCGTGCCTCCTTTTTTCTCACATGGGACACTTTGGCATCAAATAAGGGGCTGCAGATACTTGTGCAGCCCCTTTTGTAGCACAGATTGTGCCAACCCACATGTAGACCAAGCATGATCTCAAGGGGACGATCCCTCATTTGCATGGAGGTGTGGCTCCATGCAAACGAGGACACACTTTACACCTGCGTCGTATTACAGACGCGGGTGCAAATGAGCTGGCCTTAAGATGTGGGAAGGGGTGTCCCAATGACCCCCTCCCCCAACACACACCTTCAGGGAGGTCTCTGCTCTTCTGCCTCTGTTGAAATGCAGGGGAAAGGCAGCCTTGCGGCTTCAAACAGCTGGTCCAGCTTTCACTAATGCACTGCTGTCATGGCAGGAGCAAGTCCGTGGTTGCACTGGAGATTCCGTGTTCATTGTGATGGGGTGCACTGGCTTGGTCTGTGCCTGGCGCACCTAGTTAAAGGTTCACGCCATGGCACTGTTCCCTATCAGTAATATGGGCTTGGATAGCAGGCCCGTATAATGTAGACTTTGCACCCAATACTATAGCAACCCTAGATAAATAGCTAGCAGAATCAAATAATGGGGTGCCTCGTGGGAGATTTTAAAGATTGACTATATATGAGTATGATCTTGTGAAAAATGCTTGTAATTAGTCAAGGGACTGAGAAAATGTTTTACGCCTGCTGAATTTCCTGTACATCATTTATGACACAGTTGTTGCACCCATGCTGATTCAGTCTATTACTCATTGTTTGGTGACATCCATTATTCTGTACATGTGCTTGTTTTTGTCCTGATGGCAATTCTTTTAATTGATCTTGTACATTGACGCTAGTTAAATTAACCTATTGTATCTAGTTAAACTGTTGATTTGCATTGAAAATCAATACCTTGAAACATTTTCTAAATTGGTTGCACAAGATCAACAGTTTCTTTTCTTATGTTTTTAGAACAAATATTTATTCTCTTCTTAAGCAGTCACTTGGGTTAACATACCACTTGTTGTTTAGGTTGTTTCTAGTAAATTAAACACAATAAACTTGTGTTAATTTTCACAGGCTGATATTGTTATTTTTGCCAGATAGGTTATTATAAATGTATTGGTCGGGTGTGACTACTGAGAAGAGAAAGTAGAATTTGGGAAGGCGGTTAGCCTTGTCCGTTTCATTTACTTGGGCTCCTCTTTGTATACAGATTCAGCACAGTAGTGTAAAAGAATAATGATGATAGTGGTGCATTTCCCTGCACAAAACTCCCTCCTTTTGCATGCACTTCTCCCACCTGTCTGCATAGCCCACACTGGCCTGAAGTCTCGCTTTCTCTAGTAATTTACTAGAGGGGAGGCAGATTGAACTTTGCTCAAGTTTATATATTCGAGTATGGCTCATTCCTCATCTTCTTTCTCCCACTGACCACCTCCTCTCCTGGGAACTTTACTCTACGGACGGCCCTGAAGGCATTATATGATAAGGGCGGTCAGCCCCCACTGTGCTGCGCTCCCCACGACTGCATGCATGCAATTGTCAGGGACTGTAGTTGGACCCGATCCAAAAGGATAGCCACAGCAGAAGGAGAAGAACAAATACGCAAAAGACGGTGCAATCTTTGTCCGCCTTCTATCTACACCACTGCCGCAGTACTAAGCACTAGATTGATTGAATCCCACAACAAGATACATGACTGCGAGTAAACCCAGGAGCATAAAAAATGCATATCTAGACAGCTGTGGTGCTATGCAGCTATACTCCCTGTAGAAATGTCTTTTACAAACATTGGTGACTTATAATTACAGCCTAGCAGACGACTTTCAGACAAGGCAATGCCTCTAGCACAACTAGAAGTACTGAAGCAGCTGTCACATGTCAGATGGGCCTGAGATGTGTCATTCTACCCAAGCTCATTCGGCCTTTAAGTTGTGGATGAACATGACAAGTGACTGGCCATGTCCTACCTCTACCTACATCTCAGCGGTTCATTAATTTTTTTTTTTACACACCCTATTTTGCCTCTGCCTGATCAGCCAGTTAAGGTTTTTATCCTGTAAATGTATTTTTAAAAATCTAGTTTTCACTGCCATTGTGAAAGATTAGTTCGAAAATGTACTTTATGCGCTGCAGTATGTTACTTCCTAAATGGTTGTGGCCTTTCGCTTCCTCCTGGAACAAAAAGTTCGTTTTTTTTTTTTGTGCTAGCCACATGATCTGGAGCAAGCGACTTTTCAAAAATTCATATCAGTACTCGGTGGTCTGTCTTAAAATTGTCCACAAAAACGGGCGTGACCACTGACCGGGCAAATGTCAGATTCGTATTATTGCGTTTGAAAAGGACAGTGTCTGATCGCATTTTATCACTATTTTGTTGTTTAAAAAGCTAAGTCCTAGAAGAAGCTTAGCAGTGTACCTAAAGTGCAGTCATAAACAAAACTTTACTAATGTTGTTCAGGACCGTGTCAGGGGTATTAATAAGTAGGCAACTACAATGTAATACACCTTAAGAAACCAGCATTAATGCTACTTAATTTAGCGTAGGTGGATGCACTAAGCTAACCAACTTTAATCTGTACTAAGGCTTTTATGAGCAGCCAGTGAAGGACTCTTAAAAATGCATCCACTGTAATTAGTCATGTCTGGAGTCCTTGACAGCAGATGTTGCAACATCCAGGATAATGTGCTGCACGGCTAAATACTTATAAGGTCCCAAAGGCGAGACCTATTGGCTATGCCAATGCTTGTTATACTGTAGATGCTTGTCTATCAAGTCCTCCAGAAATTTTCCACAGACTATTGGGTTTATTAAAGCTCAGTTCGTACGTTTATCAGTTTGAGGCTTCCTTCCAGTGTTGTCGTACATGTTGCCAATCCACCTATTTACTACCACTAATTTCAGCAGGACAGAAGATGGAGTGTGACCTTGGGTATGAAGTCTCTTAGTGCTCCTTGCCCGTAGCAGAGACTAGCCATTCTTCCATCTGGAGGGAACTGTAGGCCATCTTTCATGCCCACTTCATAATCCTTTATGGCTCAAGGAACAAGCTGCTATGGTAAAGACACACAACATAGTCTCCAAGATTTAACAGCATTTGCCATGGGGGCACATGCTGTAGTACTCTGTTGCATCTCCTGTCCTTGCAAGTGGTGTCACAACAGTTGCCCCACCTATCAATGCCTCTCTCCCCCTTATCATTTAGTACAGTTCTGTCAATTGTTGGCAATTTAATTAAAGGACTGATGCACAGGATTGGGTCATGTGAGTCCCAAAGGATGGGGCCCTTGAGCAAATAAAGAAAACCTTCGCGGGACAAAATTCTGTATCAAAAACCAAAAAGATTTATTCAAAATTAAGAATCATTTTTGACGGCAACAACTAGTTAGTTCGATTCAATTGTGCATAAAAATAAAGCCAATTGCAAGAGGTCATAATATAAGGGAAATGGCCATAACAAAATATAGTTCAGTAATAATCTACTCAGTTCGTAGGTTAAAGTAATGAGTAAGTAATCTTACAAGAGGACCGACGTACTCAGTCTGAGAAAATAGATAATGAGATTAACAGACTATCATAGAGTCTGCCTTTGTAGAAATGAGTAAAAAGTGTCTGGCACACATCCAAGAAAGGGTAC
This sequence comes from Calotriton arnoldi, assembly GCA_963921515.1. NCBI lineage: Eukaryota > Metazoa > Chordata > Amphibia > Caudata > Salamandridae > Calotriton > Calotriton arnoldi. The sequence goes on along the minus strand of CAWUFW010000950.1, from coordinate 2,792,571 downwards.
ATTATATAGTTTGAGAGAAATGAAAACGCACTCAACATAGCATGAAGTGGTATCGTAGGGATTTACTAAAGAAGACACATGGCATAAACCAATCAATTTTGCAGAAATTGTGCTACATAAAATAAGTTACTTTAGTAAACACCTAAATGCTAAATAAATGTTAAACACCATTACCCTACACATAAGGGAAATTACATTGCACTATTGAAGCCGCCTCCACCACCCGCAGGCTTCTTCCTGCGCCTCATCCCTGGTGGTCCAGTGTAAGAGCCTGCTCTTCTGCTGGTCCACTCTGTGGGTGTCAGCCTTTTCTGTTTTTACCTTTTGTCTTTCTCTTCAGCTTTTCTGTCTTTTCTGTTTTTGCCTTTCTCTTCAGCCTTTTCTGTCTTTTTCTCTTTTTGCCTCTTTTTTCTCGCCTTTTTCCCGCCTCTGTTGCCCCCGCAGCCCCTCCCCCCACGTGCTCCCGTCTCCCAGCTGCTCCCTCTCCCCCTACTGTATGGCAGCCCCTGCGCGGCAAAGGCGCGCCAAAAGCAAACCCGTCTGTGCCCATCCGCGACCCGACCAGCACCAGGGACCCTGAACCCCCAACCCCGCCACTACGATCCCAGCACTCTCCTCGCATTCAACCCTGGATGCAACAACAACTACCAGCTCTCGACGCCGAGCAACACACACGGCCCGATCTCTTGCTGCCGCACCTTCACCCACCTCCGAACCCAAACAGCTATCCCCAACCCACCGGACGCCACTGCACACAGGCCCCTGAGCTGCATCCTCCGCAACGTATGCTCCGTGCACAGACACGCCGTAGAAATCTGGGACCTCCTCAACACTCACTCCCCCGACGTCGCCTTCCTCACCTAGACCTGGACCAACGCCAGCTCCGCTCCAGACATCGGAACCGCCATCCCAGACGGATACAGAATCCTGAGGAAAGACCGCCCCAACCACCCAGGAGGAGGCCTCGCCATCGTCCACAAAAGCTCCCTCCGACTAACAACCACCAACTCGGACGATGCCTCGCCCCTCATGGAACACATCCCCTTCCAGATCCAGCCCAACCCTAGAACGACGCTCTGCGGAACTCTTGCCTGCAGACCTCCTGGACCCCGCTCTCCCTTCACCAACGTCATTGCAGACTACATCGCTCCCCACGCCCTCCCCTCCACGGACTACATACTGCTCGGAGACCTGACTTCCACCTAGACAACCTCACCGACCCAAACACCACCGCCCTCCAGGAGAACCTCACCATCATAGGACTGAAGCAACTTATCTCCACCGCCACACACACGGCAGGACACACAATCAACCCCATCTTCGCCAGAGGAAACAACATTCGCTTCAGCCACACCATGGAACCACCCTGGACAGTCCACTACTGCATCCATTTCTCCTTCTCGAAACCCACCGCACACAAGCGCACGCCACGCCTCCCACGCAGAAACTGGAACAAAGTCTCCGAAGAACACCTCACCTCTGCCTTCAGCTGCACTCCTCCCCCCTACCACGACAGTCGCCAACACAGCAGCAAGCTACCTCCACCATTGGCTCGTCAACTGCGCCAACACTCACCCCCCTCCAGAACACCACGAGACGACACAACTTTAAGCCAACTGGTTCACCACGGATCTCCAAGAGTCCAAGAGCTCCTGCCGAAGACTGGAGAAGACGTGGAGAAACAGCAAAACCCCGGAAGCACACTCCACCTACTAAACAGCCGTCACAGCACACCACCAACTCATCAAATCAACAAAGAAAAACTTCATCCAAGACAGAATCCTCTCCAATGCCCACAATTCCAAGTAACTCTTTGCCATCATACAGGAATTCGCCAAACCCAACAGCGAAACTACCAGCGTCCCGCCTTCCCAAGACCTCTGCAACAAACTCGGCTCCTTCTTCCAAGGCAAGATCAAGATGCTGTATGAGAACTTCGACGACCAAGACACCCCCCCTACACTCTTTCCCCCCCCCCCCTCCAGCTACGCCATACAACAGACCCTCCTCACCTGGACCCCTCTCACCACAGAAGACACCACAAAGACTTTGAAAAGCATCCACTCTGGAGCAGCTGCTGACCCCTGCCCGCCGCACATCTTCCACAGGGCGGCCGCCACCATCACACCCCAAACTACGCCAAACTATCAACTGCTCCCTCGAGAGTGCCACTTTCCCCGACGACTGGAAACATGCCAAAGCCAAGCCCCTCCTCAAGAAGCCCTCCGCGGACCCGACAGATCTCAAGAACTTCAGGCCCATCTCACTACTCCCCTTCGCCGCCAAAGTCATTGAGAAAGCCGTCAACACCCAGTTAGCACACTTCTTAGAAACCAACAAAGTCCTACACACCTCTCAATCCGTATTCCACAGTATCGAGACCGCCCTTGTAGCCGCCACCGATGACATCCGCGCCCCTCCTCAACCAAGGCCATACAGCAGCCCTCATCTTCCTGGACCTCTCAGCATCCTTCGACACCGTCTCCCACCGTCCACTAGCCGCCAGACTCCACGACGTCGGCATCCAGGGAACAGCCTTAAACTGGATTCGATCTCTCCTCTCAGGTTGAACACAAAGAATAAGACTCCCGCCCTTCCTCTCCGAACCTACAGCGATCAGATGTGGGGTGCCCCAAGGATCCTCCCTCAGCCCCACGCTCTAAAATGTCTGCATGGCTCCCCTCGCTACCATCGTCAGGAAACACGGACTCAACATTATCTCATACGCCGACAACACCCAGCTCATCCTTTCCCTCACCAAGGAACCCGACATCACCAGGTACAGTTTCCAAGAAGGGATGAAAGACGTCGTAACCTGGATGAGCAGCAGCTGCCTGAAGCTCAACTCGAAGACCACAAAAGTCCTCATCCTCTGCTCCACCCCCTCCGCATGGGAAAACACCTGGTGGCCCCCTGCCCTCGGAAACCAACCCACCCACCCCAACGGACCACGCTTGCAACCTCTGCATCATACTAGACTCTACTCTCACTATGAACCGCCAGATCAACGCTGTGTCCTCCATTTGCTTCAACACCCTCCGCATACTGTGCAAGACCTTCAAATGGATACCCCCCCCCCCCCCGAAGCCAGGAAGACCGTCACCCAAGCACTCATCACCAGCAGACCGGACTACGGAAACGCCCTCTATGCCGGAATCAACAAAAAACTCCTCCGCAAACTCCAGACCGTCCAGAACGCCGCAGCTAGACTCCTCCTCGACATACCAGGACATGACCACATCACCCAACACCTCCGCGACCTCTACTGGCTCTCCGTCAAAAGAAGGATAACCTTCAAACTGCTTACACACGCCTACAAAGGCCTCGATAACACCGGACCCAATACCTCAACAAACTAATCTCCTTCCACACCCCCAAGAGAAACCTCTGCTCTGCTGACCTAGCCCTAGCCATGGTCCCCCGCATCCACAGGGCCAGAGCAGGTGGCAGATCCTTCTCCTACCTCGCGGCTAAGACCTGGAATGAACTCCCCCACCGCATCCGATGAAGCCTGACACTGCACCAATTCAGAAAGTATCTCAAGACCTGGTGCCTCGAATGACCTACGGAGCTGCGCGCAACCCCTCCCCCCCAGCGCCTTGAGACCCAAATGGGTGAGTAGCGTGCTTTAAAAACTCTGATTGATTGATTGAAGCAAACTAAACAATAGACCATTTTAAAATGAATAAAAATACAGTTGTGACTTGGGCAGCAATAGCCTTGAATATTGCAACATACAAAAACATCTCAACATGGCTTCCTCTTAAGGCACACATATAAACATATGAAAAAGAAAAACACAGAAGACAAACATGCACATAAGAAACTTGTTCATATAATTTTAAAAGCCACATTTTCTTCAGCAACTTTAAAATAGATGTGAATTAAACAGGCAAAGGCCCAGTAAATGAACTTGTGGCCTAGTTATGCTAATTAAAACAACCGTAAATAAACATTATTTTCAATTTAATAAAAGCACTTTAATACATTCAGCGTTCGTCACCAACACGTGCTGTGTGAGATATGTGTCCTGTTCAACCTGTGAATCAGGTTTGCACAAAGATGTTATTAATAAGGTGCAGTGTGGTAGGTTGTATGAGCATGATGAGGTGTGGTGGCAGTTGGGAAAGGATGGCTGGTGAGTTTTGGGATCAGGCAGTGTTCTTTTTTCTGTTAAAGACAATGGATCTTGCAGCAAACATTATTTTTGTACTTTGAGAAGATAACACTGAATGTGTAGAAAGGGCTAAATGTTAAAAGACCTGTGCGGCACTCTGGTTGAAGGATTGTGAGAGAAACCTTTGTGGAATCTATAAGCTAGGAGTGGGCAGAACTCGCGGAGTTACATAAAAACTCCGGAGGATTCTACGGAGTTCCACAGATGGAAATTGGTACGTCGCGCTGATTTGTAGTGCCAGAAGCTTGTTCCACGCTGAGAAATCAGCATGAACTGCACCACTCAGCGGGCGTAGCTACTCTGGTTGGTTTTACTGCCGCCGAGTAGATATTCCACTGAAGCGTCAGCTTTCCAAACGCGAACAGTTGTGACTGCCCACGTTGGGGAGATCTCGCAGGGTGCCCTCCTAGCACCCGAAAATCGCACTAGGGGACGCCAGTCCTCGCTAGCACCCACCAACTTACCGCTAGCAAGCTGCGCTCGGGGAAAAAACTCCACCACGTGGCGGTCAGCGGAATTTGGCCTGAATTCCACATTACATGCGTACTGTGGAGTGGCCAAAACTCCATGAACTCCGCCGGCGGAGTGGAGTTTATCACCCACCCCTTCTATAAGCGATGATTGTGGGAGCTGTGGTGAGAGCTAACGGGGGATGCTTTGTGACGAAGATGTAAAAACAACAGTTGATGGACAGAATGCAGAACAATGTCATACATTCACCCCAGTACAGAGATCTGGGCCTAAATCCATCGTTTTTTTGCTCACCATGCCATTCCAGTTTGAACCCAGCCATATGCAAATCAGTCTTGACCCTGTGCCTCATGGGAACAGTCCAGCCCGAACTGCCAAGCCAGGTCCTCCCTGGACTGGAAACCAGCATCCTTGGACCGGTTTCGGGGTTTCACCCCTCTTCAGCCAGGATAGCTTGATTCCAGTGGCATGGAGAGCACAGGACCCACGTCTGGGCATTCCCGTCCCACTCGGGGTGACAAATGCAAAAACAACAGTTTTCTCGCCTTAAGTGCGCCAGGTATGCCCAGACGTGGGTCCTGGGCTCACTGTGCCACTGGAATCAAGCTATCCTGGCTGAAGAGGGGTGAAACCCCGAAACCGGTCCTAGGATGCTTGTTTCCGATCCAGGGAGGACCTGGCTTGGCAGTTCGGGCTGGACTGTTCCCATGAGGCACAGGGTCAAGACTGATTTGCATATGGCCAGGTCTAAACTGAGGTGGCATGGTGAGCAAAAGAATGATGGATTTAACCCAGATCTCTTGACTGGGGGAGAATGTTTTGATTAGTTCTGCATTCCGTCCATCAATTGTGTGTCTTTTGCTTTCTCGCCCTAAGTGCGCCAGGTATGCCCAGACGTGGGTCCTGGGCTCACTGTGCCACTGGAATCAAGCTATCCTGGCTGAAGAAGGGTGAAACCCCGAAACCGGTCCTAGGATGCTTGTTTCCTGTCCAGGGAGGACCTGGCTTGGCAGTTCGGGCTGGACTGTTCCCATGAGGCACAGGGTCAAGACTGATTTGCATATGGCCAGGTCTAAACTGGGGTGGCATGGTGAGCAAAAGAATGATGGATTTAACCCAGATCTCTTGACTGGGGGAGAATGTTTTGATTTGTTCTGCATTCCGTCCATCAATTGTGTGTCTTGTGACGAAGATGTGACCGAGCAGGATGGGATGTGTAGGTTGATTTTAAGAAAGGAGTACTGAATGAAACCGGGCTATGTTGAAACACTGGGCAAGTAAGTTGTTTATAAGTTTGGGACGGCTACTTTTATTTTTTCAGTGAGATTTTGGATGCTTGTTTGCTCATATTCAGTGAAGTTTCATATTACTACACCCGTTTCAGGAATAGCTCAGTTTAAAATCAACATTATCAAAAAATTAAGATCTCCTCTGGGTCAGTGAAACCTCGGCTGTCTGCAGCAGAGTCTTTTGCCTTACCCGCAAATCCACTTTTATTGATGTGCAAAAAATTTCGACCTCATACTTTCCAATTGCCTGTCTTGAGGAGTACACACCCTCATTTGAAGCATTGGAATTGGTCTATTTTAGTAGCATTTTTCTTTATTAGTCCTTTCCTAGTGTCGATATAACCTGCCTTCTTTTGTGATTCAAAACCAGTGGTGTTGGGAGGCATAGGCATGCTAAACAAGGCAAAAGCAGAAGCCGTGACCGATCTAGCTGCCAGTGTACCTACCGCATAGTCGGAGACTTTGACACATGAAGACATGTAACCGCTTAGGCCTATTTCACTGGAATGTTAGGCATGAGGTATTTTAGCTTCCATGTTGATGGCCGGTCTGAGCACTCATCCAGATGTGTCGCACTGCAGCATTGTGCCTGCATTTCTCAGCTGAGACATTTAAAAGGAAGCCCTTATTAATGTGTTATGCAAACACCGGGACACGTGAGATTTGTGTCTGGAGCCAGAGAGACAGGAAATAGGGAGGAGTGAATTTACTTCCTGTCTCATGGGACACGCGCCTCGCTCCGTACACGATGCGTCTATCCAATAGAAAATCTCGTTGGCTTATCTCCGCACGACCACACTAAAACAAACATTTACAATGCAATAGGTCTCGCAATTACATTATTTTGAGCTATTGGCATTGTAAATGTAATTGTTTTTTTTCCCTTCGTGAAGCATTAATCAAATGGTGTAATGCAAAATGGCAATAGCTCACTTTGTTGTAACTGCGAAATCTATTGCATTGCATTTGTACTAGTGAGTTTTGTATTGTAAATGGTACTGGCTTTTATTAATGTGATATTTTTTTATCACATTAATCTAATGCATTAAAAATGTTAATACCCACTCATTTTGGAATAAGGACTCCGACTGGATATTACATATACCCATGTATTGTTACTATGACTGCAGTTACAGGTGTGAGATTACTGTCACTGCAGCTATAGGTGTGATGTTACCATTACTTCCGATATAGGTGTGAGATCATTATTACTGCAGATATAGGTGTGATATGTACAGTACAGGCAGTAAGAAGAGCTTGCTGCACACGGACAGGCAGTGAGAGGGGCTGGTCTGCACGGACAGTCCGTGATAGAAGTCTAGTCTATGTGAACAGGCAGAGAGAAGAGCTTTGTGCGCACGGACAGAAGTGAGAGGAGCTTGGTGCGCAGGGACAGGCAGTGAGAGGAGGATGGTGCGCAGGGACAGGCAGTGAGAGGAGGATGGTGCGCAGGGACAGGCAGTGAGAGGAGCTTGGTGAGCAGGGACAGGCAGTGAGAGGAACTTGGTGCGCAGGGACCGAAGTGAGAGGAGCTTGGTACGCAGGGACAGGCAGTGAGAGGAGCTTGGTGCGCAGGGACAGAAGTGAGAGGAACTTGGTGCGCACATGCAGTGAGAGGAGCTGGGTGAGCAGAGACAGGCGGTGAGAGGAGCTTGGTGCGCAGGGACTGGCGGTGAGAGGAGCTTGGTGCGCAGGGACTGGCGGTGAGAGGAGCTTGGTGCACAGGGACAGGCGGTGAGAGGAGCTTGGTGCGCAGGGACAGGCGGTGAGAGGAGCTTGGTGCGCAGGGACAGGCGGTGAGAGGAGCTGGGTGCGCAGGGACAGGCAGTGAGAGGAACTTGGTGCACAGGGACCGAAGTGAGTGGAGCTTGGTGCACACAGGCAATGAGAGGAGCTGGGTGCGCAGAGACAGGCGGTGAGAGGAGCTTGGTGCGCAGGGACAGAAGTGAGAGGAACTTGGTGCGCACAGGCAGTGAGAGGAGCTGGGTGCGCAGGGACAGGCAGTGAGAGGAGCTGGATGCGCAGGGACAGGCAGTGAGAGGAGCTGGAAGCGCAGGGACATGCAGTGAGAGGAGCTTGCTCAGCTTTGGACTTTGGCATACGGCACACAGGCCGTAACCTCTGAGCAGCAGTGTGTGCTACACACGAAACCTGCTCTCTTTTGTCTTCTGCTAGTTCATCCCAGGGTTTGAGTGGTCCGAAAAACCTCCCAAACATTAATATAAACCTTAGTAAAGTAATGAGTCTTTACACCAGCAGCAAGAAGCAGCGTGTACTGCATACAGTGCTGCAACACATCCGCCATAAAGCCCCATAGACCAAACTCAACGAACAGTTCATGTACTTTTCATCGTACATCGGATCTTGATATGAAGCTAAATACGTCACATGACGGAAGCATTAAAACGCCTACAGAGCCGAACATTAGTATTAATATGAACAACATCTACACGGCACCGATTCCAAATGACCCTCACTGATTGGAGTCTGCAGTGACAGGAGTTCAGTCCCCCCACCTCCCGTCCCCCCTGCTTCAGCAAACTGCAGAGACCAGCTTGCAGAATACAGACTTTTACCACTTTACCAAATTTATGGACACTGAAAGAAGTTACCTTAAGTTTGTTACCGCTGTTCAAACCTAAATATATATTTCACTGGCACATTCAGGCGTCAGACTCTCGAAAAAATAAGCCAAAAATTACTTTATTTTGACTCTCGCCAAAGTTTCCTCTGCGTCAATAGAAGTCAATGGGAGAAATACATTCTACCGATGTATTTATTTATTTATTTATTTATTTATTTTTTTTGTGGATTTTTTTTAAATCTTCCAATTTCCTCTTCTAAAATGTTGGCATGTACGCTCTGGCCAGCCCAGACACGGCGACTTGTTACAACATCCGTGCATATATCTCTGCGCCTACTGTGCTGTATCAAATGTAAATCTGCGCGCTGCCATTTGCTATTAAAGCTTCTTTAAAGTTTGGTGATGCGACGTCGGATGGCGCTTGAAAATGGCACTTTTGTCCTGAGATAAGGCTGCAAGCCGCACATTCATGCCGAAAAGTATCCAAACAATTGTACGCCGTAGTTAACCTTAGCATTTGTGAGGCATGCAGATATAGAAACATGCGTTTCTTATTGAATAAGCTGCCTACAAGATCTGAGACGAAACGTCTTACCGGCTGAGGTGGAGGGTAGAGTCCAGGGCTGTTCTACCTGCTGCAAGCACACCATGAGAGGCTCTCCCAGACCATTCCGAATCCTCGCCCACCTCCGGCCAAACCCACACCCATCCCTCCCTCTCCCGTGTCCTTCCATCTGTGCTGAACAGCATCCACGCTCCACATGTTCTTCTGGAATGACATGCATGGCTGATTACAGCCAGGCCTCATCCGAGGGGCACAGAAGGGGGCCCGTGCACCCTTGCCTTGTACCATCCCTCTCGCCGCGTTCCTTCTCCATTACAAGGTCGATGGAGCCTGCAGCCCCGGTACTCTGCAGCGAGGACCAAGGGCACGGGCTCTGAGAGGTTAAAACCAAACATGAACGGCGGTTGAGTGGATCAGAATGGGCGACAAGGGGAGGTGGAGGGTGGGGCGTAACAGCAAAAGAACGCTAAAAAAGCGTAATGACACAGCTAGCACTGGACACGTAACAGCACCCTTAATGTCGGGGCCAAGACGCCGGCCATCTTCACAGCCTTCCTTCCAAGCCATGAAATGCACACATCTGGGCCCCTCCCTAGGGCATCGCCACAGAAGTACACTAATCCTAAAATCTATTTTCCAACATCAAGCACACTGAAGTGTGTTTCCAAGTAATGTGAACGCTATATTAAATAGATCAATTACATTATTGGAGCATTTAAAAAAAACTGCAGACTAGTTACTTAACAGATTGAAAACTTTCTACATGACAAAGATTCAGGTGCAAAAAAAGGCAGATGGTGAGATTTCTTACCCCCGATAGAGGTGCAGGATACCTAAGAAACCAAATAAAACCTTGATGTTCGCGGCATGGGCTAGAAGCTAGTTTTGCAAATCTCTGAGCGACTCGAGGGCTGACGTATATAAACATCCTAACACTGGGGATCAGAGAGAGTGCAAATCAACGGAGGCTTCCAAAAACAAGTTACGTGTGCTCCGAGGCGGAGGGGTGGGTGGTGGGGCGGGGGAGCTAAATCGAGGAGAGGCTCCCTGAGCGGACGTGTGCTCCGAGGGGGGAGGTGGGGTGGAATGCTGAAGTGAGGAGACCTCCGTGTGCAGGGTAGTGCCTGCAGACTTTCGTATCTTTAGGGGGGGGGCCCATCTGTTTCTAATTAGCATGGCCGCGCTAAGGCCATGCTAATTAGAAACAGATGGCCCCCCCTAAAGATAAGAAAGCGCTTCACGACAGCCGTGAAGCAGACGACCCAGTACGGATGGGCCGTCCAAAAGGGAGACAGGGCAGTGACCAAAAAGCATCCTTTTCAATGGGAAGCCAGCGTTGAGCATAAACGCTGACGCGACCCAATGAAAATGATGGGCGGGGCTTCAAGTCCCCTTCTGAAATCTCCTCTCTCACTATAGGTCTCGCCGAGCGAGCAGCGCATGCGCTGCAACGCTAGGCGAGACCTAAATAGAGCGCTGCGAAAGTGTTGTTACTGTGAGTGGTTTCTCATCAGAATTTACCTCGGAGGCAAGCATTTTTAACAGCGAATATTTGCTTTTGCCTTCTCAGTGGATTGTAAAAAGTTAGGATGCACCTAGCAACATGTCTATATAGACGAATCATTTAAGCTATACATAGACTTGGCTAGTTCTTTACAATTAATGGTTAGTGACGGAAAGAAAAGTTTTGTGATCGCATCATGGACTGCGGGGTCCTCAAGGAGCCAAGTTAGCGACGTTTTTGTTTGTTTTACTTCTTCAGGGCAATCGTCTAAACGAAAAATAGGGCGATAACCCCAATAATAACAAGCGTTGGGTAACGCCAATAAGTCTTGCGTTTCGAATGCTAACTAAACATTTAAAAATGCTTGCAGCAGTGGAATTTTTTTTTTCGATGAACAGTTCATCTATGAGAAATCATTTAATGTGTTAGACTCGGAGTACATTTGAGATGTAAAATGGTCCCTGTCATCTTACTTTTGGGATGTAAAATATTCCCTCATGCATGGGAGTGCAAGCGCTCCATAGGCTGTGGAATGATAAACCAAGTAGCCAGCACCATGTGATGAGAGCATAAAACTCCTCTGAGTGGAGCCAATGCTCTCTGTGTATTTTTAAAGAATTGGTAGCAATAGGTTATTAGCCACGGCACTATGAAGCCAGGCTTAAAAATGGTGATTAATAGATATAAATCAGAATCCTGCTTCACTGATATGTTGAGGTAAATGCCATCAGGATGCTTCTATTGGCGTCGGTGCCTGATCTGTGGGAGACGTTTAGTGCCTTTTCATGTATTTGACATAAATGCTTACAAGAAGGGTATGCTTTCAACAGAAATAGCGATGTATTGGATTGAAAATCCATTTTTATTTGTTTAATAATACCACAGTTGGTAAAAAGAATTACATTTGTATCTCCTAAAAAAGTGATAGCTTTGCTTACAAATGTACATCATAAACAGCTCCCACTTTAAAATGTTAGCTAAAACCCTGCAAAACGTTTGAATTGATATTTCATGATAGATTTTTGGAGCATGTTAATCCGGTTCTTTGATAACAGAAAGTAGAATAACAGTAAATCTGAGAAATATTTAACAGTAATTTTCACAAGTATGTGTTGAATTGTGAAACGGCTCTTGCCTCCCAAAACATCGAGGTGATGGTGGTACATGGCAGTGTAAGGATTTGGCTATGGCAATGCCGTGGGTAGGAAACTCAAACTAGGTGGGTCTTACTGCACTAGATCTACCAATGATTAACAGAACAGCAACTGCATTATACCACAAGACGCCGTGATACATGTTAGTTATGAAAGAAAGATTCAATGCGGCTGGCCCTAATGTAAATGTATCTTGGTTTTAGCACAGAAGACATCTTCTTTGCCTATCTAATGTCATGCAGTAAATCATAATGATGGTGCCATTTTTAGGTCGAGCCTAGCGGCAGTGCACATGCACTGCTCGCTCTGGAAGGATGCTGTAGTAGAGTATGCTGTGGAAGCCTCGTCCACTCTTTGCCCATATTCGTCATTGGCTTTGTGTCATTGTCGTTTTTAAATGCTGGCTTCTGATTGGTAAATAGGCTTTTTAGTCCCTCCTTGGTACCGCCTAGTCTCCATTTGTTACCGCCCATAAGGACTGGACCTTTTACTGGTCATGCTACACTGTATGCTTTATTGTGGCTAAGAGCACTATTTTGTTTATTTTATTTTTTATTTGCAGCACAGTCCGCTTTCACTTTAGCGGCCGCGCTTGTTTATTTAATTAATTTGCAGCGCGGGCCGCTTTCACTTTAGAGGCAGTGCTTGTTTGTAATTCATTTGCTGTTTTCTTCTGCGTGTACTTCATTTTGACTCCTTCACTTCAAAATGGCCTTTTTTATGTTTTTCTGTCTTACTCGCTCTCTGCCTCAGAAACACATACTCCTATAAAATCCTAAATACAACCCGCACATAAGTGACCATCGCTCTCTGGTCTGGAGAGAGGCCATGGACTGGATGTGCATGAATTAAGATCACTCGGTGTCCCGAACAGCAACACTGCACAGGCTCCGCCTCGGCAGCTTCCACGGCCCAACCCCCCCAGCCTCAAAGTTCAGATGAGGGGCACAATCGGGGCTAGAGCCAGGCACGTCACGCGAGGCTTGGTTCTGTTGTGGTGAAAGGCAGGCACTTTTACATAAACAAGCATTTGCAATGCATTAGGTCACACATGTACGCGAGTTTGAGCTATTGACATTGCAAATGACAATGCCTTTTATTTTTGTTTTCGTTTTTTAAACGTAAAAAAAGGCATTGTCATTTGCAATGCCAATAGCTTAAACTCGCGTAAATGCGAGACCTATTGCATTGCAAATGCTTGTTTCCTTTGTGGCTATTTTTCATCCTTTGGAACACAGGCAGGGAATTGTTGCTAACTGTGCTCAATACTAGAAGCCTTGGACAACTGATCTTTGAAGATCCGATTCAAAAGATGTGCCTAATTGCTAGATAAGAAAAAGTTAACCACAGTAGACCAGAAACAAAATTGTATGAACATGGGTATAACACATTAGGATGGGTGAATATGGAAAAGTTAACCACAGTATACCAGAAACAGAATCTTATGTGAATGGGTATAATACAATGGGAAGGGTAGGGATACAAAGCGAAAGACAGAAAGACTTGCAAACAAGTAGGAGTGTTCTCATGATTGTTCGTTCATTGTTGTCCATCTAGTGAAAGTAATCAAAGTAGTTACTTCTGGATGGGTGGGTTCCTAGAAGAGGAGGATCTTCAGCTTTTTCTTGAAAAGGGTACTGAAAGTGTTCTTCATATCTGGATGGTTATGATGTTCCAACACACATCCATCAAACACCTTCCCTTTTAGGTTTTTTGTTTGAGGAAAATGCATAACTGAATAGACTAGAGCTAAGAAAGACAAAGTTCTGTGGTACCGGTATGATTAAGTAACCCTGAATTATATCTTAGTTAACAAATTCCTTTTACATCAGGCTTATTTCCAAGTATTCTGTGTCTGAATGTCCAGTTTAATTTCAGGCATGGTTGTGGTCTGCTCAGAGCGTACTGTTGACTTCCATAGTTTCTTTTGATGATTAGCCACTCTAGAACCTCCAGTTGGGGAGATGAGAAATATATTCAGACAATGTTGTAGGACTTTGTGGGTGGGTGAGAGCCCCCCCACCGAAATGGTTTCAAACATGGCTTCTTTTCACTTCATTGGGTGTTATCCTTTTTTTCATTGGATACACGTCAGGGTTGGGTCACCCCTATTATCCATGAAGCAACCAATAGGTGCCATTGTAGGGACGAGAGCCTCTTTCCCGTCTGAATTTCATTTCACGAAAGGCTTTTCCCTTCTTTATTAGGTCTCGCGCCTAGCGTTGAAGTGCGCAGCACTGCTCGCGCAGCGCGAGACCTCTAGAAAGGGCTTCTGAAAGCTGCCCACACGCTCGTGCGTGTGGTTTTGCTTTGGGAAGCCCACATTGGCTGGAGCGTGCGTTTTTTTTACAAAAACGGCACGCGATTGGGTAAAGCGGGCGCATGTCCCGCCTTTGCTCCTCCCATTCCCGTCGGTGGCCAGCACGCGCAGCAGCGCGCGTTCGTCTCGCTGCCGCGCTCCCTCCCCCCCGCTCCTCTGTGGTGCGCGCGCACCACTGGTTTCGCGTGCAGGAGTGCCACCACCTGGGTTCGACAGCCGCGACTCACAAGCAAACTGCTTAACTGATGTATGCCCCGAAGTCTCACATCTAGAAATGCCAAGGAGTCCCACAGCCAGGTATGGTGTACAGCCAGCAGCCTAATAGGTAACTGTGTGGTGTGCTCAGACGTCACATCCAGCTGTGTTCTGCGTCACGGGCTGTAATACACTCCAGAGTCTCACATCAGCGGTGTGTGATGCCAAAGTTCTCACAGCCAGCTGTGGTGAGTGTCGCAACGAAAGTTGAGGGGTCTGCGGGGGCCTGTGTTACGCCCCTGAGTGTCGCGGGTGGGTGAGGGTGCTGACATTGGTCTCTTTGGTTCCATTTAGTCAGCTACTAGCCAACCCTCCCCCCTTGCAGACTGAGCAAGAGAGTGCGACTCCACAAGTGCGTAGCTCGAGCCGATCACAAACCGACGTTCTTCCTCCTCCTCCGTGCTGCGCTGGCGTCCCCTGCACAGGAGCTGACGACGTGTCCGCCGAGACCATTAACAACTGCCAAAGAGTTCATACGCTGACTGTACTTTTTCCAAACAACTCCTCCTCTCGGCCCGGCTTTCCCTTTTCTGCCTCTCTTATCTCGGACTCTTTCGCTCTCCTCAGCCAGAACTTCATTCATTCAACGTTTCTTTATTGCTCTCTTACGTGTTCTCTTTCTGGCTTGCTTTTATTCTTTCTTTTTTTCATTTGTTCATTCTATACCCTCCGTTTCTCATTTCGTCCTTTTCCCCTCCTCCTTCTACTCTGCACATGTCGTTATTCGGGATACATTTCGGAAAGTGCCATGCTGGCCTCTTGGGAAGAGGTCCGAGATAAAATTCAGCGCCTGTCTGTGTGGGCAGCACGGGGCTGTGATTGGAGGTTTTGTCTTAAAACTACTAATGAACCATGAGATATCGGTATAAGACCTTTTAAGCAAATATCTAATGGGAAATGTGATCAAAAACACATGAGGTCCAGTGGCTCAGACTGGTTTGTGTGTCAGGAGGGCTTTCACTGTCAGTTATGGGGACGGCCAGATGTGGAGATATTTCACGAGGGGTCATGAAATAGAGCAGGGAAGGGGCGAGGGAAGAATATATAGATGTTTACTCTGGCAGGAGCCAGAGTGATGAAGAACCCTACAGCTAGGATGTTCACTTTGCAAACGTAAAAGAAGCTGAGCAGCCCCAGTGACTTATGTTGTGTGAGATTTTAATATGTTTAGACATGACTTAAGAGAGAACAGCAAGAATCTGTCAATAATACAACGGGTTCTCTCTCCTCTGACAGGTCGGTGTATCGAAGGCAGACATCTGCCAGCGGAGACTCCGGCTCTGCCACCATAGAGCCGATATCCCATAGCCAGGGCCACACTTGTCGTCCCAGTCAGATGTATACACAACCCCATATAAAGGAACACAAGAGCACACACACTGAGACAACACTTTGTTGCTGGAGAAACATTGCTACAATTTGATTTAAACTTAGGCACAAGTAATGTGTTATCTTGCCAACGATCCAAGGGGAGCTAGCGATGGTAGGAACTAGCGATGGTAGGAACTAGCGATGATAGGAACTAGCGATGGTAGGAACTAAGCTGCCTGCCCACCGGATTATCCACTGAACAATAGACTTATCCTTCATCGGGTGCTTAGACCTTCTGAGTCAGTTCACTTCAAATCTGGACCGATTTGAAATCCTGCACACGGGTGAAGCATTGCCAGGCAAGCCCCCAGCTGCTCAGGCTTACAACTGCCCTTAGGACTAACGGGGTGCAGTCGCTTTCATCCCGGGGTCCTGCCATAAAGATCACCAGGGGATTGGCACGAAGCAGCCCCTTGGGGCTTCCTCAAGTGATTACTTCTCTGCACCAACATCTTTGCATTGCCCCATAACTCTGTCTTAGTCTCATTGAGTGTGTCCTCTTTCCTATTTCTGTTGCCTGCACTTTGTGTTAAATGAGCCAGATGTTACCCGGAATGTCTATTTCCTCTTTCACTTGATCCAACGTTTCCTGTCCAGCTATTTTATCTTGGTATGAGAAGTTTTCTGAAAGCTAGGTATCCACGTGTGGGCACTCTAATCAGTGTTTTTGCATCATTTTTGGTGTCATGTGAGATCGTCCAGTTCATCAATTCTCGTTCGTTGGACCCATTACAAATTTACCAGAGTGATATCTCTGAGGATTACTATGAGTAGTTAGGTGTTTCTGTACCTGAAATGTCTGGGTCTAGAAACACGGCAAGCGCGAGACCTCTAGAAAGGGCTTCTGAAAGCTGCCCACACACTCGTGCGTGTGGTTTTGCTTTGGGAAGCCTACATTGGCTGGAGCGTGCGTTTTTTACAAAAACGGCATGCGATTGGGCAAAGGCGGGCGCATGTCCCGCCTTTGCTCCTCCCATTCCAGTCGGTGGCCAGCACGCGCAGCAGCGCGCATTCGTCTCGCTGCCGCGCTCCCTCCCCCCGCTCCCCTGTGGTGCGCGCGCACCACTGGTTTCGCGTTCGGATCCTCTGGGGTGCGCGCGCACCACAGGTTTCTATTCCGTGCTTGTTACGTGTGCAGCCATGAAATCTGCCGGACCAAATGGGGCATTCTACCCTCATAGGTGTGGTTCTCTTAACTAGAGGGCAGGTGGGGCACTTTAAGAAGCTGACACTCGAGTCAACAATGACTCTGCATCTCCCAAAGTGTCCATTCGACTGGCCGTTGGTAAACTAGATGGAAAGCAAATTCCGCAATGCTGAAAACGTCTTGTACCAGTTGTTGCAGCCGACAGCCACACAATCAGCAAACACTTGGAGTGTTGAGGGGCCGTTTCGGTGGGCGCAGCAGCAGGAAATACAATTTGCTGCCAGCCAGTGCTAATCAACAACTACAGGGCCTGAAAACAACAGAAGGCACCTCGTCCATGTGAGTCAGAGTTCGCTGCCTGCCTGTTGTGTTATTTTGTTTTTGTTGTGCTCCTATATCCCCGCCGGCCTCCGCTGGCCTGGTTTCAGCTTTGTTAATGAATGCCCGTGGACACAACCACCACTAGGAGTTGCCCACCCCGAGAGCTCATTATTGGATATAGCAAGCCAAGGCTTGGTGGCTACGTGCTCTTGTGAGCCCCAAGGGTCCATCCGGAAGTTTCATCGTAATCTTATGAGCTCACGTTTCAGCAGCCTGATGGAGATGGGCTCGTGTTCTGCCGGACACTGCCGGACACTGGTTCGAGTCCACAGCTTTCACAGAAGTAAACGCGGGCGGTCCAATAAGGAGGGAGAGGATGTGGTCCGTCGGCTAGACTGCCGACTTTGGTGCTGGAAACCAGGGTTCGAGCCTCGGGATCGCGTCCACATCCTGTGATTCTGGGCAAATCACTTTATCTCCCCGTGCCTGAATGTGTAATGTAAATACGGTGCTCATGTAAAGCGCTCCAATACCTTCGGGTCGAGTTCGCGCTATATAAATATGCAAAAAAGAAAAAAAAAAAAAAACGAGTGCCTCACTTTACCAAGACTCATTACAGCGCCAACAAGGGATAGCGTGTAGAGTGCGATGCATATTACCACGTGCTCTCTGGTGCAAGCGCATCTCATCCAGGCCTAACCCTGAGATGAGCACGGGCCTCGGTACTGTGCCGCATCACTATCAGAGGTGTCACCTGGGCAGGGCGCAGTGTGAGGATGACACCTCGCACCACAGGCCTCTATCAGCCCGATAAAGGACCTGAAAGGGATCAAAGGCAGACCCAGCTTATCACACACAGCTCCTTATCTGGCAGACAGAGGCCCTGCTATCTAGGCGCAGATGACCATTTTAAAACCGCATATTATGTGGAATGATTTGATAAAGCCCTTAGCTTAGGCATACAAACACTGTCTGGCCAGCTGGCATACTCCGGCGTTGTCGCTTTTACACAGTGGCCCTGGTATCAGCGGAGTAACCCAAATTGACAGGCTGGTGTTTCTGTAAGGCTGGGGTGGTTGGGAAAGAGTCCGTCACACGCCATCTGCTCATCAGGCGCCACCCTAACAGTCTCTTAGAAGCAATCCGACCTAGTCACAGCCCTGCCAGGCTTTTCAAGGACGCGACCCTGATATGTGACTAACGAGGTCCCAGCCTCACTGGCATTTTAGTGGCCGCCGGCGATCATGGCATGTAAAGGGCTCTCGTCCAGCTGCTCTACTGTCTCTCCGAAGCAGTGGATCAGTGTTTACAGCTCATTAATCGAATGAACACTAAGTAATGCATCCTCAGACCCCACTACGTTTTACAAACACTCAACCCACTGTGCTATCTTACCCCCTAAAACTGAACAGTAGCATGGAAAATTATGGCGCCTACCATTTCCCCTCACGTGTTTACCTTATTTCCAGTTTTTCTGTAGTGCTGCAACACCTACGTTTCTTACTACTATTAGCTCTGGTGAGTGTTGGCACCGGGTGTCTGTAAATTGCTTCGTGATGACAGCTGTTAAATGCCAAGGTGTGCCATTAAATGACAACTATGATATAAGTTTTAAATTGCCATTTTTCATTTCGTTTTTATTATCTGCCAAACACCCCTACTGTTCCTTAACTCAAGAGATCATTATACGTCTGATGCTGACACAGGTCTCAAATCTCCCTGAAAGGGAGTGAATGAATCTAAACTGATACAAAATGTGTCTCCACAAATCCAGCCAAACGCGCTTAAATGGATGCTACATAATTACACACCACATATTTAAACTCTACTCAATGCAACATAAATACTCTCAACATACTACCACTTAGTACCACATAATTACACTTCACATAATTACACTCTATTCAATGCCACATAAATACACTCCATATACCACTGTGCCACATAATTACACGCCACATAATGACACTCTACTCAATGCAACATAAATACACTCCACAAAATACCACTCAGTGTGACATAGTTGCACACCACATAATTACACTACTCAATGCAACATACACTCCACATAATACCACCAAGTGCCGTATAATTACACGCCACATAACACTCTACTCAATGCAACATAAATACACTCCATATAATACCACTCGGTGCCACATAATTATATGCTACATAATTACACTGCACTAAATGCAACATACACTCCAAATACCACATAATTACACTCTACTGAATGCAACATACACTCCACACAATACCACTCAGTGCCACATAATTACACGCCACATAATAACTCTACTCAATGCAACATAAATACACTCCATATAATACCACTCAGTGCCACATAACTACATGCTAAATAATGCAACACCAATAGCTCAAACTTTAATAATGCGAGACCTATTGCATTGCAAATGCTTGTTCTTGCTAGAGGCTCGGCAATTTGCTTCCCCCCTTCATGGAACTGGGTCAGTTGCATTCCTGGTGGCGGTTTACGTCAATGATTTATTGTTCAATTAGTGAGTCCAGTCTTAGAGGCTCTTTACAAATTAAACAAGCAAAATCATTTTTTTATCTTTGAAGCTTTGGATCCTTCAGGCAAATCTTTTAAAGTACTGTTTCTCTTTAGTCATAATAGAGCGGATCTTAAAATCGAAAACCTAACATTTTGTGGCATCTGTTTCTGGCATTGTGATGCCATGTTGACTGTCACTCAGATCACACACAGTGCATTTTTCCTGCTTCATCCAGTGTATCTGGCTGCTAAATTAAACCTGTCGAATACAGATTACACAACAATATGTAATAATATTAGCAACTAAAATGTTTCAAGTGTCGTAATTCACCTTAGTAAAAATATCTACAGTTCAGTAAAATGTATCTTGTGATTCTGATATTTTCCGATAGTATGTGGCCCCTTTCATATAATCTATTTTCTATACTATGTTTCAAAAACATGAGAATTAAGTAGGCAGCGAGAGTAGAGAGAGAGAGAGAAGGATTATATTGACATGTTAGTAGGTTTCCTGTGTCATTGTTTCCAAAACATTTCAGCCAATAAATAAGGGCCAGATGTACGACTGTTTAAAATAGCTTTTTTCAAATAATTTATTTTAAATCGCTATTTGGTAATCGCTATTCTTAATGTATGAAAGTTTTATTTTTATATTAGTGATTCCTGGCGTGGGCTGCAAATTGACCTCTCTCATGAATATTATTAAGGTAGGTCACAATTTGCAACCCATGTTGAATGACCGCCATCACAGGGAAGGTGGCTTGCTGGGGTCAGCAGCAGCGGCGGCTCCTCCGCAATGGCGGAGTAGCGTCGCCCCACTGCCTGGCGCAGAGCCAGCAAATGAAAAATAAAACAATGTTCTAGCATCGTTTTATTTTTCGTTTGCCAGCTCTGAGCCAGCTTGTGCAGGGAGGGGCAGGGCATGGGAGGGTAGGAGTGCTTGTGCACTCCCTACGTGCGCATGTGTTTGGCTGGCCGTCTCAGGCTGACTAAAACACACATGCGCACTTAGGTTTTTCCAGTAGCCGGGCTGGAGAAACCCCACAGCCTCCATACCTGAACACAGCGCCTTTCCAGCCTGCTCAGGCCAATCCCCGCTTCAGGTACTTTTTTTTTTATTATTAACACGACCCCCACTCCCCCACGTGCGCTCCCCTCCCTCCATCCCTCCCTCGCTCCTCCCTCCACCCTCCTGCTCCCCCCACCCGCCAACCACCCATTGTTAGTGACGGCCGCCTCTGGTCAGCAGATCACCATGTCTATGATTGCTTTTAAATAAAACATTTTTTTTAACATTCTCAAAGGGGAAGGAGTCCCTTGGGGACCCCTTCCCGTTTGCAAATGGCAAAGTATTACTGTTTTGTGACCGGCATTTGGTCACAAAACATTAATACATACAATAAGGAAACACTGTATGGAAGGGACACCCTAAACATGCCCTTTCCAAATTGCGATTCCTTATGATTTCCTAAACCCATTTAGCAATTTGGTAGCATGTGGTGGTCATCTCAGAATGCTAAAGCAGTTCTATACTATGGGCAGAAAAAAATGAAAGGGGACCTATAAAAGGAAAACTAAATGACTGGCCACCAGCTACACACTGAAGAGGACTTGTTTTCAGGTGGATATGCACATGTAATCATGCCATTACGTGTAGGGCAATAGAGCCAATAGCAAAAATTGCCTCACTCATCGCACAGTGAAGTATGCTTTCATGGGAAAAGACAGAATGTGAATGACACTTGAACTGACAGAATCAACTGACCCAAAGATCATATATGTATATATATGTAGGTAAAGTTTTGTTTATGGTTATTTAGGTCTAGTGTTAGCCAAGACCATTTAGATTTTAGTAAAATTACAAATATAATATACTTACGTTTAAATGCTTTCAGCCAGACCTCTTAATCCATTGGTCTGTTGTGCATTTATATTTTTCTTCCACCCACTATTGCATACAACATGGAGCAGTGGGTTAGCCCACTTCAGGCCTTGCCCAACTTCACAGGAGTGACAGCATTCTGCTCTCTCAGAAGTATCACAGCCACAAGCAAGGTTGTTTCCTTTAGCGGCACAATGTGTGCTATTTGAGACCAATATACAGTATTTCATTCAGTCAGTGTTTTTTTTTTTTTATATAACTTTATTGATGAGGGCTTGGTAGCTCCACTAGCAATGAAGTTTTACAAAAAGTGTGACCAAAAAATATGCACTGACAAAGCCAAAAGGCTGGCAGCCAATGCCAGACCTATTGGCTTTGCCAGTGGTTGTTAAAATAACTACTACAGCTCCTGTTTTTGTTGTTGCGTTAATGATAATAATAATGTTTATTGTATGGCATGGTGTACTGAACTTTAGCTATTTCTAATGTGTAAACAATCAAACCTAGATAGATGGTCACCACCACCAAGTAACTCTACTCCACATCTCACCTGCAGTTCTCACATCCCTCTTAGTCTCTAATGAATTCTCAGACAAATTAACTCACATGCACTACAAATAAAAACAAACTCCCTTCACCACAGCCATCTCTTAAGTTTTGAATGACCAACGCATTGCACTCCATAAGTACACAATCAGCATAAATTTCTTTCTTCAACACCAGCAATCACTGTTACAATTTCAAACATAAACTTTGCCAAGTAGCATAAGCGCACACTCTCGCTCATGCCACCTCTCATCCTCCCACAAACCTACATGCTAACACTCGATTACAGTCACACTTTATGAAACACCCGCGTGGAACAGCATACTGCAACTCATCCCCAAATCACTTGCCCTTGCCTATCATTATTTGACAATTTTGAAGAACTAAAGGTGTAAGAAACTCAAGTAGTACCTCTGTTGCAAGCTACACAACACTTTACCAGTAACACAACAGGTCTCAACATACCCTCTACATAGCGCCAAACCACAACTAACAACTTTTCCCTAGATACACATAGACTCTTACTCACCTCTTCACAATGACCCCACCAAATATTTATTAACTATCTTTGAACAGGACAATGTTTGCCCAGAGAGCAAGGATGTCTCCACTAGTTGGTCCATGAGCTCCTCATCCACCCAACCAATGTCATTACCCTTTAGTTCACAAGAGGAAGAACATTCCCCCATCAAGCACCACAAACATAAGGTGATCACAAAGGAATATTCAAACACTAATCTAAGTTCAATCCATTTTGCCTTTAAATGCACTGTACCCCATCTAACCTGTATGCGGATGAATGTGCAATGAATGAGCAAGAAAAACAACATTTTTGCAGACTCAAAACCAGACCTACCATTCATCAAAGAGAGGGAGAGGATATGACTCCAATTTTTCATTAAGCAGTCACATCAAGGTATCCAAGCATTACTTATCATTGTCAGTGAAAGATAGGAGGAGAATTGGTAATTATTTTTAAGAAAACAATAATAGCCACCAAAAGCAACAGTATTATAATACAAGGCTACAAAGCTGCCCTTCTCCGATGCAACCTCAATCCTACATTCATTTGCAGTTTCCTCCTGCTTTACAGACCCCCACCCAATAGCAGATCTTTTACAGGCCTTCTTAGATGGAATTTTTGAAACGGTCAGTCATTCCAGTTTATGCATCCTTGGCGAGCAAAACATCTGGTTTGACAAACTGAAAATGCCTCTACAAATGCTGTTGTATTAACTTTGCCAAACACTGCTTTCTCTTGACTGTCACTGGGCTGATCCACGTAGCAGGCTATACAGTAGGAACGCTTTTCCGCAACCCCGACATAATAAAAAGCCATTGTGCTCCCTGGTCTGTTGGACTGATCACTACCTCATTGTCTTCTCAAATAGGATCTTTTCAGGGCTGTCAACTAATTCGGCAAGTTGAATATGGATGATTTGGAAACTCATCTAGCTACAAACACAAAACTGAAGGCACTAGTCAAAATAAAAAAGCTATATGACTGGTTCTCCCTGTCCTTTGACAAAATAATTCTCTAAAACATCAAAATAGGCCAAAAAGATAAAGAAAGCTCTGTGGTTGAATGAAGGCTTAAAAAGAAAAGAGAACAAATCTCAACACTCCAGTGGAACTTGTAAAAAACAACAACCCCTTTTGGCCAAATGTGTCTACACAGGAACAACAGAATGCATAAACAATTCATAAAAAAGGCAAAGAAAGTGCCAGATTAAGCAGAATCTACAATGCCAGATACCTAACTAGAAAACTCCATAAAATGCTGTCTGAATACTGCAATCCTAAAAGCAGTCATATAACTACTTAAATATGTCCATCTCTGTTGGCCATTCCAGGAAATAATGATGACAGAATGTCAGGATCTTGTCACAGCTTCTGATTCCTCTCCCCGGCTAAGATTGAAGAAAAGGTTATCAGGTGTACCAGCAATGAACATAATCATTAATTCTTTATCCACAGGAATCATTCCATAGAAAATAAAGCATAGGTGCGGCCATTAATAAAGAAGAACAACCTGGATCCAAAAGACCATAATGACTATAGACCAGTTTCAAATGGACCCTTCTTAGTATACTAATTGAAAGAGCAGCATTGCTACAGCTCTTTCCATTCCTAGAAAACAACTGCTCACTCACAGACTACCAAACAGCATTCCACCAAGAAGATGCACATAATCTGCCCTACTTACCACAGCAGACAAAAATGGTCTGACAGCACTACTACTTCATGATCTTCCGACCACTTTCTACACGGTCCACCATCAAACCTTAATTCTCAGACTCAAATCGGTATTGGTGGTACAATTCTGGCTTGAATCTGCTCCTATCCTGAGGACAGGGTTAACACATATATGCTACCTTTCTCCTCGACACGTAATGAATTAAAAACGAGGACCTACCCGAAAGATCTGTCATCTCTACACACCTCTTCAACATATACATGAGCCTATTACCAGAACTAATCAGCGCGTTTGATCATCTGCTACAGTTATGCCAACAACACACAGATAATATTCCAACTGGAAACCACAAAGACACAGGAAACTCCAAATTCAAAAACTGCCTCAAATTCACAGACCAATGGATGACATGGATGCTGAAAAAATTAAGTAGAAATGATAAATTAAGCCTAAATATTTCCTGCTGTTAGAGAATGAGATGCAACGTTTGCTTTCAACTTTAAACATGCCTATAACTATATTTCAACTTTATCCTACCACAGGAAATGCATGATTTTATTTTAGTTGGAAGGGTACGCTACCGGTTCAAGTGCAATGTTTGGGACTTGCTGCCACTTTCCCTCTCACTCCCAATCTTACTCTGTCAACCTTGGTTGTTTTTCAGAATTTGTAAATAAAATATAATCAAAAAGCTGCTGGAGCTATTGCAACACTCACTGGTAAGTGGAAGTTGGCATTGCTCATCAAGCATCTACTACTGAAGTGTTTAAGTCAGCTCTGGTAATGACAGAAATGTTGGGCAATTAATTCGTTTACTGAGGAGTCTCATCTTGAGAGGTGAAAAATGTCATAGGCTCTTATTCTGGAAAATGTCCATTGGTGGTATAATTTTGCACCTGATGGGCAGAAGAATACTGAAGAAGGGCATGCTGACCGATGTGCTGCACTGAACTGCATTTCCCTAGGGGTGTGCCCAGTGCAAATGTGGCCTGCCCCTTACCTCTGCTGTAGTGCACTTAAATATTACAGGCATGGCAGAAGCAGGGCGAAAGGCAGCCACTAAAGGAATTGCCTCTTATTGGCTGCACTTTGGACACTTTTTCATGGTGGATGAATAAGTGTCAAAAGTGTGGCTGCCTCTGATCTTATATAATATGATGAGTACTGGGGAATCCTGATGACCTTTGTAGAAACGGACTTAAAAGGTATCTTAAATGAGGACTGGCATGTAGAATGTAGACTTCTTCATCATTCACTGGTTTTGTTCCCGCCCATTGTTCCACCAGAGTGATGAGCGAAAATGACACGGGCACATGTGGGTCTATAAATCGCAAGGAGGGGTAGAAGAATTAATTTTTGTAATTCCTCTCTGCCTAAGTTTATCACACAAACAAGTAGATTGTAAATATTATTATTAAATATATGAGATGTAGAGTAGTCAGCATGCACTAACAAACTGAAAAAAATCCATAGTATACAGACGTTCTTAAAAAGGCTGTAATTAACCAGGATTGTTGAAGATTCTTTGAAATGAAATGTAGCTCACGGATTTAGGTGACTCAAGACTTGGGTTTTTTCTTTCATTGAATCTCTTGTGCTAGAGCGCAAACCTAAGCTCACTGGCTGAAGTGCACCTTACAATAGAAACAGTACTAATAACCATCAGTAAGGAAATAAATAATACATAGACAAAGGACTGCTTTTTCTACCCAAAAATTCTCCCCTCAAATAGAAGTTCCAACCCACTCTCTCCAAAAAATAAGAGAAAAATCCCTGCCGTGCCTCAATACGCAATGCAGTAGAACAGACTATGCAGCAACAAAATCAAAGATTATTTGTAGATGTTTGTTAAAGAGCAAAAACAAAATGAGCGAAAGAGTGAAGCCTTCAGCTGTTTCTGAAAACAAGTGGAGCGGTAGCTAGCTGCAGTTTGTACCAGGAAGTCTTCCACAAAAATGCATTCAAAGAAAAGGAAGCCTGTTGATAAGTTTTGGGCATGGAATCTGCAAAATAATTTTCAGGTAGTCAACATTTACCACTGCTCGGATATGCCTTGGATCTAAGCGATAGCAAGTCTTAAATTTTGTCCGAGCTTGGAGAGACAGACACTACCAGATAATTTGAGCTTCATCCAAAAACATGAGATTGCAGGCACAATCCCTTAAACTCGAGACAGCAAGTCTTAAATTGTCAGAGGTTGGAAAGACAGCAATGTAGTTTCCTAAAAATAGGGGAAAAGCAATCAAATTTTCAAAGGAGAATCCATATGGGACACCACTCTAAAAAGGATGCAAAGAAGATAGTTGCCCTGCTAGAAGAGAATTTCCACCATTGCCGTGGCAAAGCACAGAGGACTGCATAGTTGTGCCAGAATCATTAAGAGGAATTCTGATATGCAATAGGCCGACCATTTATATAATCCACAACATTAATTCTCTTTATTTCTTGCCACAAAACAATATGGGTTCTTATTAGTCAACCAACTGGATCTCATTTATTCAGCTTCGGAAGGAGGAAGTGATGAGTAGTCCCTGCTGGTGTTTATAGGTTAAGCATAGCGCTCTAAAGTTGATGCTCAGTTGACTGAGCCGTCCTAGTGAAATATGCAACTCGGCTAGGAATCACTGATCTTTCATGTTTTTGGCCTAACCCGCTTCATGGCCTTTTTTCAGTATTTATAAACGTGTATTTAGTGCATGGATTCAGAGCCATAATATCCGTCACAGGTGAACAAATAGTGTTTGCCTTGTTGAGATACCTAAATTGGACCTGATATGTAAGGGCAATTTGTCCCACTAGTAGCTACCAGACTAACTAATTCTATAGATGTGGAGCTTGAGGCCAATACTTGTGCAATCTTTGTTTTCTGTAAAACTCAACGCTTTTATTCTTAATTGTTAATCTTAAAATGATATAGCACCCAAGTAGGCCTTTTTAAAATGTTTATCTTAAAGGTTTTTATGAGCACTTTTTTAATGTATTATTTATGCAATCGTTTTTAATATAATAATGTTATCCTAGCTAGGTATGTTTCTCTTATAGCAGTGTTTTCTACCTATTTTAGGATGTTTTAACCTGCTTAAAAGGTTGTATATAATAGCGCAATAATCTCTATCATTGTTGATCAGGGTTCTTTTATTGTTTATTGTTGGGCTGTACGGCGATCTATAGTATGAATTGGCCATGGCACATGACACCTTGGGCAGACCTTTAAATGGGTATGCACTTTATGGTCATTAATGAGAATTATAATTTTTTACATAGATTTGTTTATTTAATAATCAAACGTGTATTGATTATTTTTTTAAACAAGCATCCTTTGTGTTGTGATTTTTCTGTGCATTATTTGTGGATATTTTATATATGTGATTATATGAATGTTCTTTTATGGTTATATATATTTGTAACCGAAATAAAGTTATTCTATACTATAGTGGTTCTTGTCTGTAGTCTGTACAGAGAGCACTGCATTCCTGTGCTTGTAAGATGAGTTCCAACTTGTTTCAGAAGTATTTGGAATGAATCTGCGGACAGCTTTGTGCTTCATTTCTTGGCTCGAGCAACAGGTAATTTTCACAGACAGCCTCAAGTCAAAGAGTAATACTTTGGATAGCAGTAAAAAATGGGGAATGCACAAGGCCTTTTGTTCTAGAAGGAAACTGCATGTGGCCCTGCAGTTCTCATCCCCTGATTACAAAAAGCAATGCTTGTTTTTGGTAAAATCAGGCTGCTCTAGTCATAGCCAGCGGTGTAGAGAGAGTGCAGCCGCCCCTTCACTAGCAAAGGGACAAGGACATTTTTATGCCTGTCTTTACAAAACATATGTACGCCTATGCATGCTGTAGCTGCTCTATGGTCACGACTGGCTGCTAATGCAAAATGTGACTGCCGGCGCTTCCCGTTCCCCAGGTCTAGGGACTCTTCATCTCAGCCCTGGAAGTGTCGCTGAGAACGTTTTGCAGTCAGTTGCTTCCTTGTCTGGGTTGTAGAATAGGTTTTACATCCTACAGTGTTACGGGCTACAGATGCTGTTCTCTTCCGCCTTATGTTTTTATACTGCACCTCATAATAACAGTTGTTCTAGGTACTCCTCCAGTTTCTTGTGAGAGTATCTAAAAAATATCTCCCCACCCATTCATGTGAACTAAGTTAAAGAGTGTTCCAGGGATCCAGGCCCAAGCATTATAAGCTTGAGTTCTTCTGTGTGGCATGTTGTAATTTGATTGAGCCTCACGGTCCCACCTCGCTCCTCTGGATTCTACTTAATAGTGAGGGTCCTTTTATTTTGCCTAGAAGAATGGGCTACCTTAAATAACATCCTATCAGAGGTTCAATACGGCTTCAGACAGGGTATGGGAACGGCTGAGCAGTGTCTAAATTTGTCACTTATTGTGGGCAAATATACCAAGTCCATGAAGAGCTCTCTACATTTAGCATTCATGGACTTCTCGAGTGCATTCAACACTGTCAACTGTGCCAAACTCTGGGATATGATGGTGGACATGGGGGTGGAGGAACCCCTCGTCATTCTCCTCTGGATACTGCGTTCTAATATACGGTGCAGATTCAGTATGGCCCGGGAGGTGAGTGTACCCCCTCTATATTTCGACCGAGGGCATCTGGCAAGGATGCATCTTGGCTCCCTTTTTTTTCTTGATCTACATAAATGGTTTAGAGACCCACTTACTGCAAGAGAAGTTGGATTTACCGAGAATGGGCACTCGGCCTATCCTCCTTCTTCTTTACGCAGATCATGCAGTCATCGTAGCTAGAACAGCAAACTGTCTGCAAAAAGCTCTGGACGCCTTTCTTAAATTTGTCCTCTTTTGATTTGAAAATAAATCCTCATAAATCTTACGTAATTGTATGCGGGCCAAAAAGAACTACGCCCAAGGCTTTTTACATCCAGGGGAATCTGGCAGTTAAGGTATCTAACATTTTGTTATTTGTGCCTTCTTTTTAACTCGCAGCTAAGTTAAGACCCACTGCTAATCTCAAAGGCTCAACAAACCAATAGAGCTATAGAATCAATCTTCTGATTTGCAGTAAAATTGGGTCATAGACCTGTAAAAGAAATGATAGCTCTTTTTAATGCCAAGTGTCTTTCTATTGCTTCGTATGGGGCGGGAGTGTGGGGGTATTTTGGCTGCTCCGGACTTCAAATTTTAGAAAATGGTTTTCTTCTGAGACTATTGATGGTACCACAGGGAACTTTGACCTTTTTTTGTCATTCGGAGGCAGGCTTACAATTACTAGAGGACTGTGTGGGTTTGGCTCCGTTACTTTATGGATACAGGTTTGGAATACACCAGAATTAGGATTCTCTAGGCTCATCGTTCATGATTGTTTGGCCCTAGATAACGCTGATAGTAGTCCCTGGCTTGCATATATACGCTGCAGTTTTAAGGAGCTGGGGCTCAGTGGGCTTTTTGAGGAATCAACTCAAATACCATATGCAGCGAAAGCCTTAGCTAAGACTGCCTACTATGAACAGGCTCAGGACAAGCGCTTATGCAAACATTCTGCAAATTTGGAGCACATGATTTTTAATTGGGAGATTACATTTTATCTTAGTTTTATAGAAACTACTCAATACAGATTTTATTTGACAAGAATACTTTTGGGTACTGTACACTTCTCAGTGGCAGATCTCTCTATTGAGCTTAACGAACAGATGGCCCACGCTCCGACCGTTGGAGGTCAACAAATGTCACATATCCTCTACGCTGATGACCTGGTGTTGTTCAGCAACAAGCGAATAGGACTTCAGAGGCTGCTCAACACTCTAGGAGCTTATACTAAAAAGAATGGCCTGGAAAATAATTTTTCAAAAGCAAGTGTGATGGTGTCAATCGTCCTTCCAAGATCAATCGAAAATGGTTTATCAACGGAAACAAAATTGAGGAGGTCAAACTCTATGTATACCTAGGAGTGAAAATAGACGCAAATGGCTCCTTTGTTTCCCAGAAGAAGGCGATAAGGGCGAAAGCGCAGGCCCTTATTAATGGCTTCTCGTCACTGGCCAGATCTATTCAAGGCCACGATCTAAAGCCCATGGGATCAGTTATGAAAGCCAAACTGTTGCCAACCCTTGCATACGGAATGGAGATTATGCTGGGCGATGATGCTCTTTTGTTAGAAAAACTGATAAGAGCCTATAAACAAATCTTTAGGCTCCCCAAGTCGGCTTCTCCTGCGCAAATCCGGGTAGAATTTCTGCTTACAAAACAGATACTCGCTAGGCAGGCGGCGTTTGTAAAGCTTTGTTATAACCTGCGAGCAGCAGCTGAAAACACTCTGGCTAATCTAGTCTGGAT
The DNA here is from genome assembly GCA_963921515.1 of Calotriton arnoldi. NCBI lineage: Eukaryota > Metazoa > Chordata > Amphibia > Caudata > Salamandridae > Calotriton > Calotriton arnoldi. The sequence goes on along the minus strand of CAWUFW010000950.1, from coordinate 2,761,953 downwards.
CGAAATTAACTTGCAACGGTGCTCACAAGAAATTTTTAGAAAACATTATTACGACGCTTGATCTGGGTGACCTTTAGACTTCAAATATATCTGGGCATACCTTTAAGAAACTAATAAATAAATCGTCTAAACTGCGAAGTTGGGTGGCAGACAAAGAAACCCTGTCAAAACGTCGCCACGGGTGGCTGGTGTTGAAATCATATTCCACTCTAAGAGAATCAGCCCTGCTAGCCGCACCTTACCACTGGAAGATCAAACAGTCATTTCTGGCCCTAAGATACGGAGAACTACCCACGCTAGACCTTATGCCAAAATGGAGGATGTCCGGTCTAAGTGAAGACTGGTCCTGCCGTCTATGCCATCAGGGGACTGAATCTTTGCTTCACATTGTCTGTGTTTGTCCTGCTCTGATGGGTCAACGAAGATTTCTATTAAGGCGGGAGTTCCTTGAACGGGGAATTAGGTCGTGCAGGCATGCACTGGTGGAGTACATGGACCCAAACAACACCATGCTGAACATTAGACTGACTCAGTTATTGATCTGTTTTAAGAAAATGATCAGCTAATAGGATACGCGATGTGTAATCTGGAGGGGGTCCCTGAATGTAATTCTAAAATGTAATAACTCGAAAACCTCTTATGTTAACATATCATGCACAGAAACTGTGAAGGACGGGTTGCTAGGGATTGAAACCAGCAGCTCCCTATCCCGTTAGGCTCAGACAACTACTTTATCTAATTCTGTATTTTTAATGATGTGAATTCTTGCATAGTTGCTTTTTAACAGTGGGTCTCATAGTCCATCTGACACCGTATTCATACTTGCCTCAGTCCCGCTTATATGCACCTTAATTACATATATTAATTTACTTAAGGGACTTTTTAATTATCTGTGTGGAAAGCTTGCTTTGTTAGACATCAGGGTAACAATCAGCCCCTGTTAGTCATTTTTAGCTAACGTAGCTTAGTGTTTGGTATCCCGACTAAAATTCCTAGGAAGGAAAGTTGAAGAAAGCAAAGGGCATGTAGCGCGATGATTGGTGGCTGTACTAGTTGTACGACAAATCCCCTTTTTATCTATTTTTTTAATGTAATTTTAAACTGTGTGATTTTGTTTATGGTTTTAATTGACTAATAAACTAACATTAAAACTGTACACTTCTTAGTGGCATTTCTAGTCCGTCCAAGGCGGGTGGCAGGATAACCTTCCACCATGCCCATGTGACAGTACCTCGAGTCAAAGCACTTTGCACTTTCTATTTTTTTGTGCACTTTATAAATCTGTGAGAAGAAAGTTTTTGGTCCTTGTTTGGCGCTCTTGCTCTTTTAACTCCTATCTTGAAGGCTATAGATTTGTAACCAACTTGGAAACCCAGAAGTTGCTTAGCTACTATAAATTTTGCTAGAGAAGCACTTTACATTAGGAAGTGATATGGTCAATAGTTCTCTTTGTGAAGCTTTTAAGTGTGTGCCCAGTTATTGTATGATGTCAGTTGATGCTGCTGTGATTGACCCATTGAATGTTTTTTAATGATGCATGAATTATTACTGGACGCCCATTTATTGTATGCTGTAATTGTATGCTGCAGTAATTGATCCATTGAATGTTTTTATTGATATCTGTATTATTGTATTCTTTTATGGCTGTTCAAGCCGAATAAAGATTTATTGAATGATTGAATGAATGAGTTATTGATATGAGGGTATCTGAACCATGGTCTTTTCCCTAACACTGTTTGTTGTGTAAACAGTTGATCTATATGACAAATTAATATGTGATTAATTTGTCCGAAAGGTAGTACAGTGGGATTTAATCCTTGCTGGAGTGAATGTGACAGTATAATTAGCATACAGTACAGCCATTGATTACTGGATAGAGGGATTACAAGATAGTTACATTTCATCCTTAGTGTGGTGTCATATGTTCACTTGACCAGTCAGCCTCCCTACCAGTTCACTTGACCTCTCAGCCGCTCTGCTAGTTAATTTCACTGAATAAACATTTGTAAGATGAATATCGGAAGAGTTAAAGAAATGTGCATTAGGAAGGTTTTGAGATAATCAGTTTGGCTGATTGCAGAGTAAGGAAGCAAAAGCCAAGTGAAAAGTCATGCAGTGCACACCATTCCTCCGTCCATAGTTCATTGGATTGCGAAATGTGCAGTCTGTGCTAGAGGTACTGGGATTTACTCTGCAACATTTAAAGATGCGTTCATGGCTTCATTTAACTACTTTAGACGGCGGCATAGGTTTTGCATCAGAATTGTGTTCTGCATTTGTATATGGACTGTGACAAAAATTAAAGATACACGGATTGGCAGCATGGACCTTCAACATTGCTTTGGGTTAGCAGACAACATCTGCACTTTCTTCTGTCCTACCGGAACCGAGGCGATACTGCTTTCATTTTGGTTTCAGTAGGTTGGCACTTGTGACTGAAACCGAAGGAGATTAAATATGTAATAAATGTATAAATACTGTTGCAAGTCAAAACAGCTCTGCCAAGTTGTCCAGGACCATGCGAGGTTGTGCTGCCCCAGTCCATGTCTTTTCTTACAATTTTGGAACTTGTAGTCTTGTTTATTCCATTAGAAAACAGGACTACAAGTCCCAGAATTCAAAGGAAAAGCCTAGACTGGAGTCCCACATCACACATTGGGCATGGGAATTTTGGCAGCTATGTAAACAACGAAGGCATATGGGATAAGCTGGATAGGAATGTATAACAGTGACAGGTAAGTTTAAGATAAAACGTGAGTGTATGGCCTAGAGTGTGTAAATACAAAGCATAGTTACTATTTCATCTCAGGACAGGCATGGCCATATACTAGAGAACACAGTTAGTGCTTCACATTCATTAATATGTAAATGTCTAGACCTTACTGTCCTTCGAAAGTGACATCAGGAACTTATAATGGCGAAGTCAGCAGCAGTTAAACAGTACCGAAAGGTTGGAACATGAGCAGAGTCTTGAACCTAAAGGTGTGATAAACCTTCAGAAATTACAAATTCACATGCAGTCTTGAAAGTAAAGGGAAGAATACTAGTAGTGTAGACACTCGTAAGAGACAAACAAGACTTTTACCGCTCAGAAAATAGTTCCCAATGAACATGTTTTTGGAAGACATGTAAAGATAGGAAAAAGAAGTAGCATTCCTGACAGGTCCTGGTAGAGCATTCCAAATTCTGGCTGTTATCTGAGAAAGATCTGTCCAATGTTCTTCTTGAAACATGGTGTTCAGATAGTTCTTTTTGTTTTTGCATTGGAAATTACGTGAACCTTCAAAAATGGATAACCTTTGAGGTAGGCATCTGGGAGTATAGAGGTTCAGAGCTTAGACTGTGAAGCACGCAGTTCTCTATGTGTATCAACAGGTAGAGATTTGAGGTGTGTAAGGTATAGTTATGTTTTTTGGTGGTGATCAGAAATTTCTGCCTCTCCAAATTTAACTAGGAGACGTCGGTGAGGAAGGCCAATCCATAATGTAGGTGTGTTATTACTATGTTCTCTTCTCTACTGCTAATTTCGTTTCTTGTATTGAGAGAATGGGCCCGTTTCAGAAATTAGTTTCAGCCGTAAATGTAATTGAGTACAAGGAGAATAGTCTGCCTTAAGAAAATCACATGACAGCTGTAATAGGGCACCCACCAAATGTCAGGCATAGCTTTCCAGGCATACTGTTTCACCTGCTTTTGTAAGTAGCAAAAAATTGAAAAAGGGTCATACAGTTTAGGACTCTGCCTCTACTTTTACCCTTTACTTGTAAATATGACCCTATATGTTTTAAGTCTTTACACTTTTGAAGTTGAAATCTTGCAGATTTAAGTCTTGGCTTGAATATGGTCTTTGAGGTGAAGGTTTCACTCTGAAGGTGATGGCAAGTTTTGATATAATACCAACATTCTTAATAGCTTGAAGCCAAATTTGGCCGCTATATGAATCAGACTGAGGGGTGAGCAAAAGAAACCCACTCTTTAAAGAATTGAATTCCAAGAATTTGTGTTTCATCAATTTATGTATGAAACGGAGAAATGGTTGAATCTAGGAACTATATTCAGTGGTATCCAATTTAAGACTGACGTGGGTGTTATGTTTGTAATCATGAAAGGGTGTGTAAATATAGTCCAGGAAAACAATCTTTCGGTTATGGTAACATTTGCAATGTACCTGCCCTTCAGCATTGTTCTTTACCAAGTTACTAGAATTCATTGTGTTATTGGCTATAATGCACAGGTCCTCCTTAAATATCCTCCATTTACTATCAGAAACATTGTGCCTACTAGATGCTTTAATTACCTGAAGATAATTCTCACATTCAGTAGATCTGTTGTTTGGCTGATGTTTGAAGCCTGATGTTCCTCAACAGTGACCAGGACTGTGGGCAGTTCAGAGTGTACTAAGCATATTTAAGGCTCACATAAGACAAGATGGGCAGAGATGGTTATAAAACCTCCCTCCTAGCAGGCAATAACTTCCGCAATCGTTCAATAGCATTGCATGTTTGGAGGGAAGCTACCAACATCAAATAATGGGGTCATGAGTTCTTTGAAGCTTTGTTTTGGGTAATTGAGAATGCCTTGGCTTTAGAGCCTCTGTGCTGTACCACTACTCATATACCACTGTTCTGCCCTGGAGAGTGGGCCTAACTTAGGAGCCACTTTCTCTTCACGTGACTCAACTAAACCGGTTTCCTTTTAGTGTCAAGTAATGTGGGGTTAATGGAATCGGGCAAGAGCAAAGATCACACCGAGGAGTATGTCTCCTGTCTGCTATTAGATTGACAGCTTCTAATAGCTCTCAACATATATCCTACGTCTCAATAATCTAGCAAGTGAAAGACGTGGGAGGAAATCTCCTCCGTAATATGCAGTAGAGCAGATTAATTCAGTGCACTTATATGGTAAGGGATATCTTACTACCGCATAAGTATCCTGAAGGTCATTAACAAGGGATTTCTACTTTCAATGAGAAGCGTTCACTTTTTAGCTTCAGAAAGCATGAATTGTCCTGTCGCCCTACAGGGAAGTGAAGTGGACATACCTATAGACTTCTGACAATTATTGGTAGCTCAAGAAACTGATCATTTTTACTCCAAAAAGCGTGGACATTGTTCACCAGTTTTATTTTGGTATTGGGTGCTCTGTAAGAGGGTTTCCTTTAAAATATACATTACAAACAAAGTTGATGTTCGACTTCAAGGTTTATCTGGCTTGCTGTCAGTTTACACAGTGCATCAAGAGTTCAGATTCTTAATGTATGAAATGGGTTCACAGATCTTCTTTCTCTTTAAATTTTAGGAACCATATGACGTGGTGCCAATTGGACAAAGAAGAGCATGGTGTTGGTGCATGTGCTTTGGACTGGCTTTTATGCTAGCCGGTGTGATACTTGGAGGTGCATACCTGTACAAATATTTCACAATGCAGGTAGGTACCAGCATTTGTATCTTTGGGAGGGAGCAAGGAGCCAGATGTCGCAACATTTTATTGCAAACTCAAATGTGTCTAAAATCCTGGCTCAGCAAATGCTATCAATATTATTTGAACTGGTTACGTACACAAAGCGAGGCTTTAGATTTTTTTATTGACAATTTCTTGTGTACTTCAATACATATCCTTTGCCATTGTGCACATCACCGGAGTGTGTCAATAGGGATCTTTCTCACCTGACGATATTCATTGGCCACAGAAAGCAAGTCGATCATTTGATCACACACCTAAAACCCATTTTTGGCATGATTTCCACATTTTGTGGAGCTTGTTAATGAAGGCCATAATTAATTACAATGTACTATAACATGATAGACGTTTAAAAAGCTCTTCTGAAATGCTATTTTCTACCAATTGTTTATTTGTACATTATTTTCATTCAGTCACAAAAACCAGTCCCTTTAAAAAAAGGTACATACAAGTAAGTACAAGGACGATGAAAACACATTTTCTTAACGAAATATATATAATTCGGACGGTTTAAGATTTACAAAGTTGTTAGTCATTTCAGTTAAAAACGATTAAATAGCAGTACAATAAATTCAACCTTCATCCCAGATTGGCAGCATACCATATTCTGTTGTCCTAAGTGCTATCATTTTTTACGCACCAAGTTCCTTCTGGTTTAGGCAGTAGAAATGCAGTAAACAGCATATCATATGAAATGGCAGTAACAATTTAGTTCTTAGTCTTATCTGGCAGGTTCTTAAAATGTACGTTGCTAAGGAGAATTTGACTGTTTCTCCTGCTTGTCAGATGTAGTCGACTGTCGAGTTCTGGATGCTGTCGGGATTAGTGAATAGTATACAATCCCAGCCCTTCAGCAGTGACATGCCTAGCTTTATTAATGCAAACACAATAAAATGATGAGCTGAGTGCAGAAACATTTTAGACACTAACCCCCCAGTCCCAGATCTGGGTTTAATCCATCATTGTTCTTCTGCTCACTAAGCCACCCCAGTTTGGACCCAGCCATATGCAAATCGGTCTTGACCTTGTTCCTCATGGAAACAGTCCAGCCCGAAGTGCTCGGCCAGGTCCTCCCTGGTCCGCAAACAAGCATCCATGTTGTGTTTCCTAGCTTTAATAATGGTCAGGGAGATGACTCATTGTTGCAGGTAGAGGAGTAAGCGTGTGGTAAGGGACCTTTGAGAAGGAGAGGGCAGTGAGACAAAGCATAAACAACAAGTATGCTTTTAGAGTGTACACTATGCCTCTCCACTGTGTTTTGGCTCACCTGCTGTTTTTGCTTTTTTCAATGACAAAGTTTAAAAAACAAAATGGAACACCTTCCAACAAGAAGACCAATCTAGGTCAGCAAGGTTGAATTGCTATCGAGCAATCTAATGCTAGCACATGGTCAAAAAAAATTGTGACTGTGTTACTTTTAAAAAATCAGGGAGGGGGAGAATGGACCACTTGTCCTGTGTAACCAGGGTCTCGGTAGCGTTTTGTAGTCCCCTTAAAAACCCTCATATATGTACACAGGGGTTGGCGGTATATCTTGGTTCCCTGCCTTAGTGTACTGTTACAGCATCATCATCGGGTTTTATTTTTGCACATATGCTGTCCTCCACCTGGAGGGAGACCAACTGGTTTATCAGTAGGGTCCAGAGATGAAAAAGAAGGGCGTGCGTGTGCTCTTTGAGGTGGTGCAATTAAAATACCTTACATCACAGTGTCAGAGAATATTTATTGCTAGAATTTGTGATGTGGGAAGTTAAAAACAGTGTGGTGCGTGAGTAGATCGTGTTACTAATCTACCGCACTATTCATGGTCTGGTGGTCAACATGTTTCAGCCTAGTGATAATTCTATAGGCTTTCGTCAGGACCGGTTTGTGATAGTGAGCGTATTGTGGCTCCCATATTGGTGGTCAATTTACCACTCAAATTGTTCGTGGTCAGATCAGTAGTATCTGTACCTTTTAATTGGTGTGCTGGGCTTCCTCGGGGCGCTTAAGAGCTAACAGTAACCTGCTTCGGTTACTGCAAGCTGCTGGCTTGTTCTGGCTCTATGCACGGTGCCCTATGTGTTACTTTTGACATCAGTATTTTTCATAGTACAGTAGGATAAAAAAATGCCCTTTTTTCAGCAATCCTCTGGGTGTTTTCCATAATGCTCCGCTTAGTTGCTAGAGCTTTTACGGCTGCACTGTCAGACCTCCCTTCACATAAGCCAGCGTGGATCATACTGTGAGGCAAAGTAGCCATGAGTCGGTAGTGGTACTGCTTGAAATTTCTCCCAGGTGGTACTTGAGTGAGGCTTCTCTCTTGTGGAGATTGCTCCCATGAGAAAGGCACTGCTTGAGATTGTTCTCTAGTGGAGCCAGTTTGTGCCCAGTGCTTGTTATGTGAGCGAATGTGTTGAGAAAGAAGAGCTTTCAGGTCCTAGAGTCTCCTGGATTGCCTCCCTGCTTCTACACATCCACAATGGCAGAAAGCAATAGATGCATACCAGGTTAATATTTGTGAGGATACTATGGAAGGAGCTTGTGTAGGTATGTGAACATCTAGTTTGCTATGAATGCCCTGGCATCATCACCCTAAGTCACATGGTAGAGGACTTCAAGTATAAATCTCTGCCACTTTATATGAGTGTACTTCTACCTTGAGCAGTAGAACACACATTTTCACAGATTCTAGTGAAGTATTATCTTACCCCTGGCCCCTTGATATACCTCTGTAAAAGATTTTGCCCATAGATTTAAATTTTTGATTTGTGTTTTTGTACTATTAGAGAATAATTTAGCTTGGGTAGACCTTGCTCACCAAGGTTTGAAAAATCTGCTCTGAGCAACCCTTCTGCCATTTTCCAAAATGGTGGTTCTATAATGATGCGTTTTAGCCATCATTTTGGTAATTTATTTTAAAATGTTTTTGTTTCAAGTTTTTCGTTGATTTACATTCGTAAACATGAGCAAAGCAGGTGGTAGCAGAGGATCTTTACTTCCTCACAGAGTGTTGCTAACTTTAAAATCTGAGGACTCCTTCAACAAAGAAAAATGTGTCATATGCCAAAGTAATCCGAAAGAAAAGCTAACATCAACTGCGGCTAGAAAGAAGAGAGTTTGAGATGCTGCAGAAATACGGCAAGACGAAGTTAACAAAAGATTGAAACTGATGGGTGAAGAGGATCCAATATTCTATCATTGTAACAACAAGTGCTACAAGTCGTATAAAATGGAAAAAAGCCTGGAAAAAATTAGTCAAGAAATAACAGAAACCAGTGAATCACAACAAGAATCCGAGTCTTCTGAGAAAGCGACAACAACCAAACCCAATGCCCATCCGCTTAGAAGATCAATTGCTACCACACGTCCACCTCCAACAACTGATCAGAAAGCAGAGGATCTTCATTGTGTTATCTGTGTAGCCAGAACAAGGGCAAAATGGATTGACAAAAGAACAAAGTACAGAGTATGAGTCTCAAAGGGCAGACATGTTTTTATCTGCAGCTTGTTTCTTCCAAGATTACATTTTCAGCCGAGTTGCTGATCTAAACAGCGAAGTGAATGTATTTGCAGCAGATTTGTATGCCCATCTGAACTGCATGCATACATACATTCAAAAATATGAATGTACAATGAGCTCCCAGCAGCAACGTAACCGCCAGCCTTCAGTTAAGTTTGTACTCTTTGAAAAATCAAATTAAGTTTTAAACCCGCTCTTGAGTGCTGGCTACAGGTTCACACTCAGTGAGATCAGAGAAATAATGGTCAACATTGAAGAAACTGTATTGATCCATAATAATGAAATTAAGATTTTTCTGGTGAGAATGTACAATGACAAAATTCGTTTTTGTCAGTCTAACAAAAAGAATGATCCACTTATGGTGTTCTCAGCTGATTTGACTCCTGAAGTTCTTGCTGCCAAATAAGATCACAGGATGCAATAAAATCACCAGGAACTATTTTAAGAATCGTCCTGAAAGATTTAGATTTTGGACTTAATGACAGATTTTGTGATGCCCCAGAGCCTGCAAATCATGAAAGTCAACAAGAATGTCTGATGGTGTCTTAACATTTTTTACACCATTGTTTATTATCAGCAAAGCAAAACTGTTACAAACTAAAGTTCATGAGTTCGGAACAGAAGCCGACAACGTTGATGGCGCTTTGAAGATATAAGCAAAGAAGTGGGAGACAATCCCATAAACCGAGAGACTTGTGCCGTGCAAATGTACTGTCTTTTCCAAATCATGTTTTATGAATTACATCATGGCAAAAAGAAAACTCCCCTACACATGACTGCCCATGCAATTTATGACAAGTGCAAAAGTATAGAGCTAATCACTTCAATGAATAGGATTGGTGTATCAACAAGTTATGATGGCATTTTACGGAGCAGGAACTTGTTAGCAGCTCATGCTGTAAAATTTTGTGAATCCGATAGCACACCACTTCCAAGTCACTTTACCAGGAAATGTTTACAATTGCTGCTCTTGATAATTTAATTTTGAAGACCGCTCTTCTTTGGCTGGAACATCCAGCATACATGATACTGCCATGGTGCTTTTTCAAGACTGTACCAATAAAGTAGCTTCTGGAAAACAAGCTGTGTCAGCTGTAGGCTTAACCAAACAAAGTTGCAAACTTATAACCCAACTGCCTTGCCAACGTGTACAAAATCACTACAAGCCATCAATACGTCCCAGTCTACTAGAAAGCTTCAAAGTGGCTGAGGACATGGATCTTCTTTTAGCTGATGCTGTGGTCCACAAAGCTGATTTAACTGAATTTATCATATCGCCTATTCGGTGCGGGCTTGAGGATGAAGAAATGCCAGTTCCTCCATGGGCTGGAATTCATGCTCTGATCTCCCAGAATACCGTCCTACTGAGGAAGGTTGGGTTTTTACCAGTAATACCATCTCCAGTCACAAACTACACAACAGTATACACAGCTCTAAAAGAATGTCCAAAATGTGCGTGCTTAGCTTGAAGACCAGCCTATCCTGCCAATTTTCTGCGATGAAGGTGTTTTCCGTATTGTAGCAGACATTTTTAGGAGCAATCCCGGTTGAATTTGATGATCTTTATCCAATGATGGACGTTTTCCACATGACAAAAGTTGCGTTGCGGTGTGAAGGAAGTTATCTCAGTGGATGTGGCGTAGATGATGCCCTTATTGAGGCTGAAATCTTTGGAAGCAAAACTGTCCAGTCAGTAATGAGCAGAACTCTATATGTATGTTTGTTTGTTACAAGTTATGCTCATCATATCTGAGGCTATAGAAACATTGCGTTGGAATGCTTTCTGGAACAAGAATGACAAATTAGGCTTTGCATATCTTATCTCAGAAGTGAACAAGGCACAGGGTGCACTTCATTCAAAAGACAATGCAAAGAGAGGCTGGTCAATACACTCAGTTCAAAATTTTTACGGCGGTATATCAGAGGGCTGGGATTATAATGTAATGTTAACAATTTCTTCGTTTCTTATGTTGCCCCTTGTTAGAAATGGGATTTCTGGTTGGCTAGGGCATGCGCCTAAGCCAGGAGGAAACCACCACTCTAGTCAGGGCAAGGGAGTTACACGCTGAAGATAACCCCTGCTCACCCCCTTGGTAGCTTGGCATGAGCAGTCCGGCTTATCCCAGAGGCAATGTGTAAAGCGTTTGCGCAACACCTCACACCAGCGACACACTAGGCACACCACAAAGGAAACTCCACACAAGGTTATATAAAAAATAGCCTTTGTATTACTCATAAACACATTAGAATGTAATCACATATGTACAATGTGCCACCTGGCATTAGGCATTACTTTACAGGGGATTATATACATGACATGGCCAATCGGGCCACTGTCAGAACCATTAGAACAGGTAGTAAAAGAGAAAACAACCAGTAACTAGCGGTACAGACACTTTGCATAAAACACATTTAGGCATAAATCACAGTATGCATAAATCATAATAGCAATGCACCTCAGTAACACTCCCCAGGTACATACATCACCTTGGGGCCTTGCGCCCTACCAGCACACCAGGTGCTCACAGACCAACTGGCCTTTCTCGGGGGAGGTGGGGGGCCTGTCTGGGACTTCCCCGCAATGCCCTATGTCCATCAAAAGTCAGGGCTCTAGGAATCTGTGGCTCCCGCCTGCCACCAGGCTGCCACTGCAGCAGGGTACAGGCCCCAACAGACCGCTACACAAAATGGGGGCGAGGGTGCAGCTCACCCGTGTCTCCTTATGAGACTAACATGCCCCCCACGTTGCAGCTGCCGCGATCAGGCGATACAGCTGTGAAAAATCGGCACCAACAGTGTGCCTTGCCTGCTCACCGGGGCTTCTCGTTGTGCAGAAATCAGGCACCCAACACTTAGGCACCAACAATGCCTTGGGAGCCCCTCCGTCCCGGGGCTCCTTTCCCAGGTGCAACTGACGCCTCAAATAGGCACCCGCAGTGCCCAGCACAGGCCCCACTCACCGGGGCCTTTCCAGACTCTTTCCGGTCTTCCTGCAATCTCCAGTGGGGCAGCCAGACCGGACGTCTCCCCTCTCCAGCGCGATCCTCAAGTCGCGTCTGCTTCTCTCGGGGACGGCCTCACGAGCCCGCGAGGTGCCGGCTCTTCCCTGTCTCCTGCGATCTCCGCCTGCAACCAGACTTCCTCCTCACTCTTCGGCCGGCCTCCAGGCAACACGCGGGGCTTCCTTTACCTCCCGGGAGCCCCGCCCACAGCCAGGCGCAGCCTTGCCTGACTTCCTGGCCGCAGGGATCACAGCGCGAAGTCTCCGGCGGTCCTGCACCCCTCCTTGGGTACCTTGGGACACAGCCACACGGGGTGGGCTCCTGCCGGCAGGTTGGCACGGGTACGGAGCGAAGACTCCGTTTTCTCCGTTTTCTTCTCTGGGCACCACGCGGGGTTCCCACCGGCCACACGGGAGCCCCGCCCACCTCCAGGCACAAGCTTACCTGGCTTCCTGTTTCGCCGATCTTCGGCAAAGTCTCTGCTGATTCTGCGGCCCCCTCTCCTCAGCTCAGACAATGCCAACTACGCGCTTCTGGTGTGCCGGGGCAGCCCCCCAGCGCAAGGGCCCTCAGTCCTCTTGAAGGCAGGGGGCCCAAGTCCAGCAATCACCATGCGCTGATTCCAAGGGCACAAGGGGCAGAGCTGGGCCCAGGCAGGCCAGCTCACAGGGCCCTCTCGCCGAGGGGGAGTCCCTTGTGGCGGTTCCTCCTGGCGCCCAGCTGTCCAAGTAAGCACAAGAAGCACAAGCCCCCCTACATGGGGTCACAGCCCCAATATTTATACCAACCAGGTCTTTGTTTTTCCCTGGCACAGGGCTTGGGGATCCAGTCAAAACCAGTTCTGGGGGGCACTCAATATTTTATTTACAGTGCACAACAGTCCCCTTTGACATTGCAGGTCCTGGCTCCAGACACACCACAGGGGGGCGGAGCCAGCATTGTACAAGGCAGGCACAGACCTATTCAGGATCAGGGGCTACTCCTCCCACTACTCCAAATGCAGTTCAGCCTATTCAGCCTAGCGCTGACTCACCCAGCCCGACTCACCCAGCCCCTTCTGGAGCCACGGCACCTCCCCAGTCCCTGTCACTCCAGAGCCAGACATGCAATACACATCAGGCAGGCACAAAGACACATAACATACAGAAAAGTGGCATTTCTAAAATAGTGATAATAAATCTGCGCACACCATTACGCAGCATTTATTACCACTATTCCAAACATACCAAACTTGATCCCGCTACTCCTCTCAGATCAGGAATTACCACTGAACTACTTATTAGGGAATCCTCAGTGCATTCCTATGAGAGGGCAGCCTCACAGTAGTGAGAAACCAAAATGGCTGTCTGTCACTACCAGTACATGCCACACAGTTAAGGCACGTCCTACCTTTTACCTACAATGCACCCTGCCCATAGGGCTAGCTAGGGCCTACCTTAGGGGTGACTGATATGTAGTAAAAAGGGAGTCAGAGACGTGGCACCCATTTTATGTGCCACGTCACAGCGGCAGTAAACTGCGCGTGCAGGCCCTGCGATGGCAGAGGCCTGAGACAGGTTTGAAAGGCTACTTTAGTGGGTGGCGCAATCAGCGCTGCAAGCCCACCAGTAGCATTTAATTTACTGGCCCCGGGTATATGAGATACCACATTACTGGGGACTGATAGGTAAATTAAATTAGCCAAACAGGTGTAGACCAATCTTACCATGTTTTACCATAGAGAGCCCATGCACGTTACACTGGACAGCAGTGATAAAGTGCCCAGAGTCCTAAAACCACCAACACCAGGTCAGAAAAAAGACTAGGAGGAAGGCAAAACGTTCAGGGATGACCCTGCAAAAAGGGCCAAGTCCAACACCCCTTCTTACAAGTGCCGTTAAAGGAAGGGTATTCAGAATACATTTATTATATAGAAGAAGTAATGATTTGGTTCCATTATTGCTAAGTAGGCTTCCTGTCTGTCAGTCAATTTGCAACACAAGTGTACTAGTGTGAATTGCAAAAGGATGTGCCAACTAACATTTTTCTATGGTTTCACTAAAATTAACCTTTTTGTTTGTTAGATGCCCCTTGATTTTGGCAATGCTTTTAGAGAGCAGAAGCGCATAGACCTTTATTGAAATAACCCATTTGTGTTTATTCTAGAGGTTCCTGCAATGCCATATATTTGCTAATGATAAGGGTCCCTAATAATAATCAGCCATATCTCTTCCTAAAGTAAAAGATCACACATTTCAGAAAGACATGAAAAGTGCATTGTTCACATAGGAAAATACACAATACCTCCAACACTAATAATGAATTTTTAAATTGGCTAACAATTTTATGACGATTAGTACAAGTATCGATCAAAATTTTTCTTTTCACTTGATAACCCATAACAACCTATTAATAACACTACAGTGTTTGACAAAAAAATGTTTTGTTATCATGGTGTAAGCCACACTCATGTTATCGTTGTTTACAATTCCTGATTCATCCCTTAGGACTCTCCTCATATGAGCTTTCCTCTTCCCCTTTTTAGAGAGGAAATCTCTCAGCTACAGTACTTAAGCAACACTCCTGTTTGAGGGAGAAAAAGCCATGTATTCATAAGAACACGTGTATGACACACCTTAGACAAGGAGGATTGGGCATGCCCGAACCTACATCACTATTTCTAGGCTGCACATGTGTTTTGTATTAGAGAGGCTCTGTGGGAAGACAAACAAGATATGGTGCTTCATCAATCAGAATCTGTCAGCTTGCCCGCTGAGGAAAAGGAATAATGCAGAGATTTGTACATGTCACCCATAACCAGGGTAACTTTAGAGACCTGGGATATAGCCTGGTGAGACCCAAATATCCTTATTGCGTTCCCATCTCCCATGATGCCTATTGTTAGGAAATTACATTTCACTTCTGGACTCAGTAGAGCTCTGTTACGAGCATGGAAGATACAGGGATATTTCGGGCTCTGGGACTTGTATCACAACAGAGACATTTGTTCATTTGATAACATCAAGACTAACAATGGTGCCCCGGAAGGAGAGAAATTGTTACCTCCAGATTGGATACTGGTTTATACAGCCCCACCAAAAAAGAGGGAGCATCACGGGATGGAGCCATTCACAGGATTAGAAAAATTCTTACAAATACAAACAACTGCATGACATCTAGTATCCAAAATGTGCGCAATACTTAACATGAAACCACCTCATTTGAGCTTTACATACCAAGAGCACCTGAATACGTCTGTATACCATCATAAGCTGCACCATACAAATCAACATATCTGAAAGAAACCGTTAGTTATAGATTCCTTACCTTAGAATTACCCCCAGGCGTCAGACTGGATCTGGAAAGTTTTTCGTCAGCAGTACCCCTGCGCGTCGAAAGGTGGCGTCAGTCGGCTCCGCATTCGTCCTTGGCATCGTGGCCTGGATGACCTCGCGGTAGCTACATAGACGCCGCCCTCGCGCGCTGTCAGTTCTTTCTTTTTCCGCGCCAGCCAGCGCAGATCCGGAGAGAGCGGTACCTCCCCAGCGCAGATCCGGAGAGAGCGGTACCTCCAGTCACTTTTGTGGACACCGTTTTCGAGTCTTCGACTCCTGGTGCATTGGGGATGTTCGGTTTCAAGGCCTGCGGTTCCTGTAGCCGACTGATGTTGGTGACGGATCCGCACCGAGTGTGCCTGTTTTGCCTGAAGCACGACCACCACCCCAAGTCGTGCTCCGACTGCCGGACAATGAATCCGAAGTCTTTGCGGGAGCAGCCCCGAAAGCTTCTCGAGGCCCGGCAGTCGGCTCCGTGCCGTTCGAGGTCCCGGTCGCGTGGGAGGTCGAGGGACCGGTCGCGGAGCCATCACCAGTCTTAGCTCTCTGGGTCAGGTAAGTCGAAGCACAAGAAGAAGTCGAAGAAGCATCGCCACTCTTCGACTTCTCCCCGTCGGTCGGTCGACGCGACGAGGGATGCAAGTGGTGCCCCTCCCGCGGTCCGCGTGCGGAGCCCGAAGGGTCGACTCCGAGTTTCCCCCCCTTCCCGGGACCCGGAGCGACCCCTGCCCAGCTTCGCCAATTTTACGAAGCTATGCATGCCAACTTTGGGCAGCCCGATTCCGCCGGCGCGCCTTCGGGCCCTGCTGACTCGGCTGGGGGCCATGGGGTTTCGACGCCGGCGGCTCCGGCCCCGGCGCCGCAAGGTCCCCTTGGATCCAGGTCTGGATCCGGATCGGGGCCGGTCGACCTAACTATACCTCTCCCGGCACCGAATCCACTAGCACCACATCCACAGCCGACGCCGGTTGTGTCCCCAGCCGGCGTCGACCCCGGCCTCCACCTCGATGTGGACATGGAACCGGACCGGCGTCGACCAACGCCGGATCCGGCGCCGATGGGTACTTTTGTGCCCTTGTTCTACTCTGGCTCTTTTAGACCAGATTGGCAGCCAGAAGAGGGTGAGGAGGACTAGGAGGGGTCTGGTGAACCTTTAACTGATCAGTTGGGTTACGAGCCGGGCTGGAGAGAGGAACTGGGGGAAGCCAGTGGTCTGGATACCTCACTAGACCTTGGCATGTTGTCTCCTCCTACCGTGGCTAAGGAGGAGGGAGCGTCTTTTGCAGTGGTGTTGCGTAGGGCGGCCGAGGCTCTCAACCTCGAGCTACCTACGGTGGCGGTCAGGACTAACCTCCTGACAGAGGTGCTTCAACTGGCAGCGAGCTCTTCGGAGCCCCTGCTGCCGTTTAATGAAGCCCTAACCGACATCCTTTTGGGCACCTGGTCCAGGCCCAACACAGGGGCTCCTGTGGATAGGATGGTTGCCCGACGCCACTGCCCGGCCCCGGGTGACCCCACTTTCCTCTCCCAACACCCCACCCCTGAGAGCTTGGTGGTCCAAGCCTCCACCTCCAAAGGCGCATTCCCTAACGCGCACCACCTGATCGGGAATCCAAAAAGCTGGACCATCAAGGGAAGAAGATGTTTTCTTCCTCCAGCTTGGGGCTGCGGTCTGTAAACACCGCATGTCTGTTGGGCCGTTACACCCACTCCGTGTGGGATACGGTGGCGCAAGTGCTGCCTCAGTGCCCGGAGGAGGCCCAGGCCGTACTCTCCCATGCAGTTGCTGAAGGGAGAGACACAGCAAAGTTTACCAACCGCTGTGGGATGGATACCGCCGACTCACTAGGCAGGACGATTTCCACATCGGTAGCCCTTCGACGCTACACCTGGTTGAAGTCGACTGGTTTTTCAGGGGATGTCCAATCCACCCTTATGGACATGCCCTTTGAAGGCCGTCGCCTATTTGGCGACCAGGCAGACAACGCGCTGGAGCGCTTGAAGGACTCTAGGGCTACGGCCATGTCCTTGGGCCTCTTCACCTCCCGCCCTGCGCAGTCTGCTTTTCGCCCTTTCGTGGCTACGGAAGGGGTGCCCCGCCACGGTCCGCCCAGAGCCACAGGCCAGCGCAAGCGGTTTACCCCTGCGCGGCCGGGGACGTGGGAACTACCGCCGTGGTTCTGGGGGCCGGCGGGCCAGTCCACAACAGCCCCTCCTGCAGCAGCCTCCAAACCCTCCTAGTCTGACATTTCAGGGCCACCAAACGCCAGTGGGCGGCAGGATTTGCCATCACCTCCCCCACTGGCGCACCATCACGTCGGATAGGTAGGTTTTGCAAATAGCCCGAAGGGGCTACTCCCTCCCCTTCGAGACTACCCCTCCATCCATCCCACCTCAGTACCATCGCATGTCGGAGGATCATCTGGCCCTTCTCCAACAGGAAGTTTCGGCACCTTTGGCCAAGGGAGCCATCAAGCGAGTTCCTGTCCCAGAAGTAGGTTGTGGTTGCTATTCCCACTACTTTCTGGTGCCCAAGAAGGACAAAGGCCTGCGTCCTATCTTGGATCTCAGGAACAGTTCAAAATGTTGACGCTAGCTCAGGTCCTGTCTGCCCTTGACCCTGGAGACTGGATGGTAGCGTTGGACTTGCAGGACGCTTATTTTCACATCCCCGTTCACGGTAGGCCACGAGCACTTTCAGTTTACCGTGCTCCCCTTTGGCCTTACTAGCGCCCCTCGGGTGTTCACGAAAGTGATGGCGGTGGTCGCAGCTCATCTGCACAGATCAGGGGTTCCAGTCTTCCCCTATCTAGACAACTGGCTGTTGGAGGCGGGCTCGCCCCAGACTGTCGTCTCCCACCTCCAGACTACGGCCGACCTCCTGCATTCGCTGGGGTTCTCTATCAACGTGCCGAAGTCACACCTGACTCCCTCTCAGAAGCTCCTCTTCATCGGAGCGGTTCTGGACACGACGCAGTTTCGGGTCTATCCTCCCGAACAGCGAGTCCGGGATATTCGGGCTATGATTCCGATCTTTCAGCCTCTATCCCGGGTTTCGGTCAGGATGACCCTCAGGCTACTGGGCCTGATGGCCTCCTGCATCCTGCTGGTGGACCATGCCAGATGGCATATGCGGGCTCTGCAGTGGGACCTGAAGTCCCAGTCGGCACAACATCAGGGGAACCTGTCCGATTGCGTCTAGATCTCGGAGGGCACTGCACACCAATTGCAGTGGTGGCTAACGAACCAGGATTGGGTCGACAGCAGATCCCTCTCCCTTCCCCAACCAGAGTTCACGGTGGTGACAGATGCATCACTTCTGGGATGGGGCGGCCACATGGGGGAGGCGGAGATCAGAAGCCTCTGGTCTCCGGCGGAGTCCTGGCTCCACATCAACCTTTTGGAGCTTCGGGCGATTCGTCTTGCACTCAAAGCATTCCTTCTCTCTGTCCGGGGAAGAGTAGTGCAGGTGTTCACAGACAACACCACCGCCATGTGGTACTGCAACAAACAAGGCGGGGTGGGGTCGTGGACCCATGTCAAGAGGCCCTCCCCCTGTGGACATGGCTGGAACATCAGGGCATATCCCTGGTGGTTCAACACCTGGCAGGATCACAACGCCAGGGCGGACGAACTCAGCCGCAGGTGCATGATGGATCACGATTGGCGTCTTCACTCGGAGGTGGTGCAAGGTCTCTTTCGACAGTGGGGAGAGCCTTGGTTAGATCTATTCGCCACCGAAGAGAACGCACAATGTCAGCAATTCTGCGCTTTGGAATTTCCAAGGCGGCACTCGCTAGGCGACGATTTTCGTCGCGAGTGGAGTTGCGGTCTTCTATACGCCTTTCCGCCTATACCACTTCTGCCCAGAGTGCTGAAGAAGATCAAGCGCGACCGGGCCCAAGTCATCCTTGTGGCGCCGGATTGGGCACGAAGAGTCTGGTATCCCGAGCTGTTACACATGGCCATCGATCCTCCGATCAGACTGCCTCTTCGAAAGGATCTTCTGTTGCAGCAGTAGGGGACGGTCCTCCACCCGAACCTGTCCAGCCTCCACCTCCTTGCGTGGAGATTGAGCGGTGGCAGTTGACATCGTTTGACCTGCCGCCCGAAGTCTGTGATGTTATCTTGGCAGCCAGGCGTCCCTCCACTAAGACGGTATACGCCAGCAGATGGAACAAATTTGTGGCATGGTGCACAGCAAAGGCTGTGGATCCCCTTTCCGCCCCTCTTTCTGAGGTCCTCTTGTTCCTCCTTTCTTTGGCTGAGCAGGGCTCTGCTCTGGGCACTCTAAAGGGCTACCTCTCGGCCATTTCAGCCTTTCTTAGGCTTTCTGATCAGCCTTCTCTTTTCAAGTCCCCGGTTGTAAATCGCTTCCTTAAAGGCATTACTCATCTTTTTCCTCCAGTTCCCTTCGTAATGCCCCAGTGGGACTTGATTTTGGTTCTTACATATCTTAAGTGCGCTCCCTTTGAGCCGCTACATAACTGTCTTCTCAGGCTTCTGATCTTAAAAACTGTCTTTCTCTCCATCTCTATAGCCCGCAGGCGGGAATCCCGCTTAGTGGAAGATAACCTCACCCGCTACATTAAAATATTGGAACAACAAAGCCATAGGGTGCCCTCTCTCAACGCGAAAGAGGCTCGCCTTACTTCGAGGCCAGCTTAAAGCTCTCCGAGTGAATAAAGCGGAACACTCCCTCTTGGCTCTAAAACAAACATTTTATGGAGGGGGTAACAGGGTGGGTTCCATGCTGGTGCGTCGCCTCCGCCTCCAGGTATCCCGTGGCCATATCTCTAAGATTGCCTGCCGGGAGGGGGATGGGCCACTTCAGAACAAGCTAAACAGCGGGAATTTAGCACGTTTTTCTCCAACCTGTTTAACTAGGGAGATACCTGTGTGGATCAGATAGACCCCTTTCTGGCATCCTGCCCCTGGACGCCATAAACCCCCTTTTTTACGCAGCAGCTGGAGGAACCCATTACAGCGACGGAACTTCAAAAAGCATTGAAAAGCATGCCTGTGGGAAAATCACCAGGCCCGATGGCCTAACGCTGGCCTTTTACCGCCTCTTTCTTCCGGAGCTCCAGGCCCCTTTGCTGCGCCTCTTCAATTCCTTTGCGGAGACCGGGTCTGTAACTCCGACGATGGCCGAGGCAGAGATTGCACTCATCCCCAAACCAGGGAAGGACCCCACTATATGCGCCTCATACAGGCCTAGCTTTCTATTAAATGTAGATGCTAAGCTATATACCAAAATCCTCGCCCAACGACTTGCTCCCCATCTCCCAGGCCTAATCGAGCCTGACCAGGTAGGCTTCATACGGGAGCGTCAGGGAGCTGACAATTTCCGCCGCGTGGCCCATCTAGTGCAAAAAGCTCAACACCGCAATATACCAGCCTTCATCCTCTCCCTCGATGCCGAGAAGGCCTTCGACCGGGTTGACTGGTCTTTTCTTCGGGCGGTCCTCCATCGTATAGGTCTTGGGCCGACTATGAGCGCAAGAGTTATGGCCCCATACGCGGCGCCCTCAGCACGAATCCGTGTTAATGGTCTCCTTACCCCCTCTTTCTCCATTCGCAGGGGCACGCGCCAGGGGTGCCCGCTCTCACCTCTACTTTTTGCTCTTGCTGTGGAGCCCCTGGCGATTGCCATCCGGCGGTCGGCGAACATCCGGGGCCTTCGATTGGGGGGGATTAAACACAAGATTGCCCTCTTTGCTGATGATCTCCTCCTGACACTCGCGGACCCCGCGAGTTCTCTCCCCGCACTCTTAGATATACCCTCCCAATTTGAATTGGTGTCGGGCCTCAAGATTAATCTCCCCAAATCACAGGCACTCAACCTCCCCTCTCCCCCCCCAACAATTGGACGACCTGGGGGATGTTAATTCCTTCCACTGGGCCCCACTCTCAGTCCGCTATCTCGGTATTAATCTTACGGCTACCCTAGACACATGGACGCAAGCGAACATGCCGGCCTGCAAAGCTTCTATACGAGCTGAACTCCGTCGCTTTAAATCGCTCCCCATCTCTTGGCTAGGTCGCCTTAATGCAGTTAAAATGACAATTTTACCGAAAGTCCTGTATCTTTTTCAGGCGCTCCCTACACCGATTCCCCATAGGGATATTCTGGGCCTCCAGCGGGAGGTAACCGCTTTCATTTGGGGAGGGGGAAGACCGCGTTTCTCCTCAAGGGTTCTACTGCTGCCGCGAGACCGGGGTGGTTTGGCTTGCCCCGACTTGCTCGTCTATTATTGGGCGTCACACCTACGCTACATATCGGAATGGGTGGTTCGCGAAAGCGAAAAA
Organism: Calotriton arnoldi; assembly: GCA_963921515.1. Classification (NCBI taxonomy): domain Eukaryota; kingdom Metazoa; phylum Chordata; class Amphibia; order Caudata; family Salamandridae; genus Calotriton; species Calotriton arnoldi. The sequence goes on along the minus strand of CAWUFW010000950.1, from coordinate 2,740,363 downwards.
CACTGGTTCCATATGGATAGGGCCGTGGCCTGCCGTCCACTGTGGGACCTGGCCTGGATACAGAGAAGCGCTAGACATCGTAGTGCCTATATTGCCACCCCAACAAAGACGGTTTTGGAGATTTGGGATAGAGTCGCAGTGCCCCTCGGCCTTACTTCATTCCCCTCTCCCAATACATCATTAGCACTTAACCCAGACTTTCCACCGGCCTTGCACCCAGCATCCTTCCCGGCGTGGTCAACCGGTGAGTGCCGTATCATAGAGCAACTATTTGAGAAAGGAAGTTTTAAATCATTCGACCAATGCAGGAAAGATTTTAATCTCCCCAAAACCACGCGCCTGGAATACTTCCAGATTCGCCATTGGCTCCGTGCCCCCTCATACATGGAAGGCGCCACACGCCAGCTTACACCGTTCGAGTCCCTGGTCCGCTCCTTTGACGGGACCCGAGGGCTGATTTCCCGGACATACAAGGTACTCCAACATTCACACACAGTGCCCCCACATACCTACCAACGCCAGTGGCAGCTAGACCTCTAGGGTGATATTCTCCCTGACCAATGGGAGCAGCTATGGCGGGATATCCCACGCATTTTTAAAAGCATAACGCAGCAGGAGTCGGCATATAAAATCATGACTCGCTGGTATTATACTCCCCTTAGACTCTAGAGGATGTTCCCGGGTTTCGCCCCTCTCTGCTGGCGATGTCAGGCGGCCCAGGGAACCTTCCTACACATATGGTGGACATGCCCACTCATCATTACTTTTTGGAGAGAGGTACTGGGCCACATTAAGGAGGTGGTGGGGTTCCCTCTACCAAACGACCCGGGGTAGTGATTCTGGGGCTCCGTCCAACATCTCTTAAAGCAATGACGCACACGGATTGGCGCTTGATTTTTCACATGCTCACTGCTGCAAAACAGGTCATTCCACTCCATTGGAAGAAAGCTTGCACTCCCCCGCCCTTGATCTGGTTTACACGTCTCTGGCATGTCATGGCGATGGAACTTCTTTCCCACAGATTGGCACGCACTGATGCTAAATTTGAACGCACCTGGCAGCCCTTGGTCTCACATCTCTCTCGGCTGGAACACGCTCGATCTGTCCCCCCTCGCTTGAGAGCCCTTCAACTCTTTGCTGATCCTCTACTTCCAAGGGGGGAAACCTATGAAGACGAAACAGGCTGAGGAGGGAGGGGATCCACACCCCTCATGTCGCTCATTACGATACAGCCACAGATCCATAGCGCCCGCCCCCCCCTTCCCGAGCTCCCTTCGGCCCAAGGAGCTGACACATCACGGTCTCGCCCCTTCTTTTCTCTTTATTCTCTTCTTATATCCTTCCCCCACCTGACCTCTGCCGGTGGAGTGCTATTCCCTCTACTATTCTATTCTCTCCCTTTCTTTTCCTTGTTTTCTGCAGGACAGCAGTCCTGCGGCTTCTTGTGACCAATAGTTGCAGGCACCACAGTTACCATTATACACCGATGGCTTTAGACAGGGCAAGTATAGTCGGCGTATGCTATCCCTAGGCACCTCCCTAGCGAGGAACTGCAATATACCCGGGTTCCCAGACCTACACGCAACTTGAGCGGCCCCAACGGGAACAATGTGTGGCGCCCCGCAGGATACCTTGCCACACCTAACACGCTCGCCTCTTTAGGGCCTCTTGAGTAATATATACTTGTTCCCACCCTGCATACCTTGCTATACGAGACTTCCTTAGCTATGAAATGAAGTCAGCCCGGCTAGTCCAGCCGCAGACATCTACACGATGCATTCTGCCTGATCCTTACTGCTGTTATGGCACTGACTAATCACTTCCAGCCCAACTTCTGTTATGATATATACGCCTGATCTCCTGCAATACATCCCGTTGCCTGGCCCTGTATAATGACCTTTGTAGCCTGCCTTTTCTGAACCATCGAAGTACATGATATACTCTGCTCGCTCTGTAACACCTTATAATGCTTACTGCCTGGTAACTGCTGTGTTGAATTTTCTTGTGTATAAATTCAATAAAAGAGATTTTAAAAAAACTGTCTTTCTGGTGGCCATCACCTTTGCTCGCAGAGTGAGTGAGCTTCAAACACTTTCTTCTAGGCCTCCTTTTCTGACTGTTCATCCGGACAAAGTTCTCCTTCGCACTCGTCCTTCCTTCCTTCCCAAATTGGTTACTCCTTTCCATATTGGACAGACCATAACTTTGCCCACCTTCTTTCCGCATCCTTCTAAAGAGGAAGAGAGGCTCCACCGTCTGGATCCAAAGCGTGCGCTTTCCTTTTACTTGGATCGCACAAAACAGTTCCGGGTGGATGACCAGCTCTTTGTTGGCTACACGGGCGCCAAGAAAGGTCGGGCCGTGCACAAACGGACCATTTCTAGATGGGTTGTTTTGTGCATCAAAGCTTGTTATTCCTTGGCAAAAAAGGAGCTTCCAGTGGGGTTGCGCGCCCATTCCACCAGTGCGACGGCAGCTACCACTGCTTTCGGACGTGGAGTCCCCCTTAATGACATCTGTCAGGCAGCTACGTGGGCATCGCTGCACACGTTTACAAGACACTACTGCCTGGACAGTCCAGTCCAGAGAGACGGCTTCTTTGGCCGTTCTGTTCTCCAGGACTTCCTGGTGTGAACTTAGTTAGCAGGCCCACCTCCGGGGTTGGTATGGCTGGGGTATCTATTCTAAGGTAAGGAATCTATAACTAACTGTTTCTTTCAGATGAACAAGTTACTTACCTTCGGTAACGATAAATCTGTAAGAAACATATGTTAGTTATAGATTCCTTACCGCCCCACCCATCCTCCCCGTTCTGCGAACTGACTTCTAGGGTTAAGGTCTTCCTTTCCGGGCCCTAGTTTTGTGCACCAGTGGTCAGTGTCTTGCATGGCTCTGCGCTTCTGGCGTGGAAAGTCGTGTACAGAACTGACAGCGCGCGAGGGCGGCGCCTATGTAGCTACCGCGACGTCATCCCGGCGACCACGACGCCAACAATGAACGCGGAGCTGACTGACACCACCTTTCAACGCGCAGGGGTTGTTATGTGCTGGATTGAGGCCCTAACATAGGTGCGCCGTTTCAGAGGCACAAATCCTTCGTGCCACAAAGACAGGCAGGCCCTTTCACCCACTAAAGGCCCTTTCACCTACATTAGCCCTCCCTTCACAATAACGAGCAACGGAGGCTGTCCCTTATCTGACGTGTGCTCTGGGTGCAGAAGACGGTCCATCCTAAATACGTCATCTCTATGTCCAACAGTGACTAACCTACGTCACAACGAGTTCTTAGAAACAGACCCTTAAGCTCTTGGGATTTTCCCTAGCACAGGATTATTGATTTCTCCAAGAACTCATTAAATATGCATGAACCACTATTCCCTAAGGGTTCATTCCTGACGTCTTCCTCTGACCGACTTTACGTCAATACTAACATTCCAAGGCACCTATCGGGTATAAATATACCTCCCTTTGCCCAAGCAAACCAGAGGGGACCGAGACTTCCATGCCGACACTCTGACCTGAGACGCTGCAACCTGCGTCATGCCACAGCTCCAGCTGGCAGAGGTCCACCCACCCATCCTGGGGTGTCCAGCTCGAGATCAGGATGAAGTCCCACTAAGGTAATGGGGTTAGACTAAATCCTAGGGGGATTCTTGGCTCTCTAAGACCTACACACATGCTAGGTACACTTAGGTACATCTAGTTAGGCATCATAGGGGTATAGGCTTTATCTTAATGCATTCTGTATTTCATGTATGTGTTCATTACTATTACACAATGGTAAAACTGTACCATGCATTTTTATTTAACTGCACTGCTGGCCATATTTCTCTGCTACTGTCCAACAGTTGTTGCAGCACATATTACCAGTACTAGAATAACAACTGTGCAATAAATTTTATTGTAAACACACCCGACTGTTTCTTCTATGTACTTCTCTGTGATGAGTGACTGAATGAAAAGTAATATATTGTTTCCACGATCCTGAGGGATCAGGGTTTTCTGTTATGTGGTTGCCAGAAGCTATTCCCTTCTTGTTGTCAAGAAGTTTCTAGTGGCCTCTGAGCTAGCTGGTACACAGTAATTAAGTTTAATATACGCAATAGGGGCATACCGACCTCAGTCCTATGCCAAGCCTATAGTGTATGTTATTCCAATGCGCAGAACCTATCAGGGAAATAGGAACTACACTACATGGCGCCCAACTTGAATTTGGCACTTATTTAACAGTAGAATCTGAGTAGTTCAGTCATGCTTATTCTCAGAGACCCCTACTGGAGTGGGTAGGCACACAATTCCGCCACAGCTGAGTAGGCAAACTTCCTGTTGGTTAATCAAGCTTGAAGGAAATAGTTCCCGAACAATTGTGCCTTTTAAAACCTTATCTTAAAACCCTTTTTTAGGACATTTTGTTTTCACAACACAATGTCTGTCGAGGCAGCTGCTCCTGTTACTGGGACACAGGTCTCAAACGACGAAGAGGAAGCAAATGCAATACATTTTGCACCCAAAATCAGGCATACACTCACACAAAAACCCCTCAGACATGGTTTAACAGACCGAGCAGCTACAGCGATATTAATAGAGGCACACTAAGAGTATCAAACAGATATGTTCTATTCTTGGGTTGCATTCCCAGCAGTAAATGCAACAACTCAGACTTTTCATTCTTACATACATGAAAAAGTCCCAGCGGTCTACACTCCGTTCGAGGAGATTAAGATTCCGCTCACTGACCAGGACCACAATTTCTGGTTTAATGGCGCCCTACAACAAATAAATAAAACCAGGCTCGGTCCACTAGGTAGACCAGGAGCTACATGGCCGACATTAGCCGGCTACACACCACATCCTGACATTGACATAATGCCACAAGATGCACTGCTCTTACAACACAAAGAGTTGGTAAAACTCTTACAGAGCCATGACGCAACTCGTCATGAGGACACTTGGTGTCCAGCCCACAGTAGCTACAAATAACACAGCTCCAACACAGAGCACCGCTACTAAAATCACTCCACAAACATTACACACAATAATGGGTAAACTGCCCACAAAATGTGAACAGATTCCTTTCTGGGTAGCTCAGAAAATTACCCAGTTAGAAGCAGTATTTCCAAATACCACACCATTTGAAAGCATATAATGCTAACACTCTGCTTGCCCATGGGGATCACACCACAGTTAGAGGACTGCACCACTTGGGGTACAGTCTTTGCTGCCATATATACCAGGAATCATGGTATTCCTTCCTTAGCGGTAATTCCAGATGTCTTACGACAGATACAGAACAAGTATGGAGCTGAACCAGCTCTGACCTTAGGTATGAAATTACTAGGTAACTACGACCAGGTATCAACAATAATACTAGCTAACATTAAAGGGGAAGCAGCTTCAGTGGCGATTCGCCAACACCTAAGAGAGGTCAGTCTTATAGACCAACCACAAGAACTTCCCAAAATAATTGAAACTGCATATGCAGAACTGGGAAGGGACAGTTTGGGTGGGAAAGCTTTTAAAACCACAGCTAATGGGCAGTCCTGAGAAGGACAATTCTAAGCAGACACCTACTTCTTCTAAAAAGAAGTGGGATAATAATAAAAAGCAAAATTTTTCAGAAAAGATTCTCAGTTTCGAGGTAGGTCTCCTCAACAGGAGCCCTCTGCAAAGAGGTATAACCTAAGGAATAGGGATAATATTAGGAAACCTGACGGGTATCAGGATACTGATACACATTCCTCTCGACAAACAACACAGGGAGAGAAGGAAAGTCAGCACACAAAGAAGAGCGCAAGCAGTCCAGGGCCAAGCACGCTCAGGACTCTTCTAAAACAGAAGACAAGCCACAATCCAAACCTCAATTTAAAAAGAAGAAAGTTGCAGGTCTCAAAGTTGGACATGCACAGAATCCTAAGGACTCAACTTCTGAACGGGGAATGGGCTCAGACAATGCTAGACAGCGCGGCAGAAGTAACAATAGCTCGCCAGAACCTGAAGGAATTTCTGGACAGCAAAATTGAATGATTACATCACGGTGGGAACACCAGACAAAAGGGTGAGCGTCCCACACAAGTTATATGAAATAACACTCCGCATGGAGGAGGACAAACACAGGAAAGTAAAAGGTCTCTTTGCGAAGAACCTATTGTCTGGTTTTGACATACTGTTAGCAGAACAAGATTAGCCGCCAGCATTCGTCAGGGAGCGCCCAAAGGGAGAAAGTATATTTTTCCTGCATTTTTCAACCATGTTCCCGTTCACCTTAAACATACATATGCACGGGAGTGGGCAGTAGCCCAAGCTCCAGCATTGTATAAAAATCACGCTGGATGGGATGATGCCTCAACCCACCACGTGATCCCCGTTAATTGTTTCACCACATGCTCAAAGACAATATTGTATTAAGCAAGAAGCTAAAAACACAGGTCAGGGAGATCTTAGATCAACTTGAATACCAGGAGATCATTGAAAAATGCACTTCACAAAAGAACAATCCCTTGTTTCACTTATCAAAACATGATAATACATTTCGTCTAGTTTTCATTTACAGACACTTGAACACTTGCACAAAGACATATGCTGTCCAACATGCAGATAGTGCCGCATTAATGAATAACATTATGCGGGAAAAAATACAAAACGACACTTGTTGCCTCAAATGGATTTTTCTGTCAAACTATAGCACCTGAAAACAGGTACCTAACAGCATTTAGTATATTAGAGTCCCAGCGACAATTTTTTGTCATCTTCCCCGTGGGTATAAGAACAGCTCAGGGGTATTTTCTGAAATAGTTACTGAATGGCTAAAGCACTTTGATGAAGAAGCGTTGTCCTATATGGATGATATTTATCTAACGGACGACCTATTGGGGAATCACTTGACCAGGGTGAGCACCATTATTATGGGATTCGCCTCTGAGGGCTACAAATTTAATTTTGAGAATTCAAAAATTGCCCACCTCTGTGTCCTATTTTTGGGATACTAGTTTTCAAGTGAAGGGAAAAGCCTGGCAGCTAACTTTTTAGAAAAGTGTGCGCTGCTCCAGCCTCCAAAGACATTAAAACAACTTCCAATCAGTACTGGGATTCCTAGATTTTGGCAGAACATACATTTTGGATTTCGCAGAGAGAGTAAAACCTTTCTACGACCTTTTTCAAACCTGACTTTTCAGTCAAACACTGGACACAAGAACACACCAATATTCTTTGTTCACTCCAGGAAGATATTATTGCTTCCAAACACATACACACACGTGTCAACTTGCACCACTTGGTACTCAGTATCATTTTGGGTCAATGCGGGTACACTTATTAACCCTTTAATGAAGGTGAAACTGTACCAATCGCATACAAATCTCATCTGTACACAAACACAGAAATGAGTTTTAATTCAACAGAAAAAAATTCTGACAACCATTCAGACTGCTGTAGCAAAAGAAAGAGCACTGGCTCATGGGAAGATGCATTATTGTCGTCACCCCAGTACCGGGGCTAGCATTCCTAATGCCAAAGCCTTACATCCAGAATGGATACAAAGGGCTAATTCTTTTGCTGCATCAGACTTTGAATCCAGATTTGATCCAAGTTTAAAAACACAGGCATTCCTGCAATATGAAAAAGAACATCATCTACCAAATGAAATCTTGCCTCTAGATCAGTATGAATTTTTAAAATTTACACTGATGGGTCTGCCCCACCGGCCGCCTTTGTTAAAGATCAGATGCTGGATGGCAAGTTCCGTCCTCATTGCACCAAAAAACTACCTCTAGGTAATAGCACGGCTCGGTTGGCAGCTTTAAAAGCCCTGATACTTGCACTTGTAAACACGGATCGAGAATTCCCCGCACTCATTGTGTGTGATTCCTTTTACTGTGTGCAATCCTACAATAAAGCAAAAAACGCTTTGGGAACAAGTAGTTCAGTTGAGAAACGAACTACCTCTGCCCACTGAAATTTTGCTTCTCGATCAGTACGAATTTATACTGACTGATCAGCACAACCCGCTACAGGGAGTAAGCAAGCTTACAGTGCAGCGTGCGCAATCGTTAAAGGTCGCATGCGCGATGGTAACTTCAGACCAATGGTCACTAAAACTCAATCTCTAGGAGATTGTACAGCTCAGCGAGCTGAACTACAAGCATTCAAACTGGCACTTGTAAACACGGATCGCGAATTCCCCACACTTATAGTGTGCGATTCCTTTTACTGTGTTCAATCATATAATAAATATTTACACCATTGGGAACAAAATGGGTTTAAAGATGAAAAAGGTGGCATAATTAAACACAAAAATTATGGGAACAGGCAGTGGAGTTGAAAAACGACCTACCAAAAACTCACGTGATTAACACGCTGAGTCATCAACGTGATGGCGTGCACGTTGTAGGGAATTCATTGGCTGTAGAAGCCACACAGGGGGCTGTTCACACAGCTTCCGTAGCTGCGCACACTCGTTCAACAACGAGAATAGACTGTGAGATATGGTGGCTGTAATTGCTTCACGCAAAGGCAGCACAGCAGTGCCTAAGAAATTTCCACTCATATACTCCTACAAGTTAGGTGCAAACAACATTCCATATGCTCAGATTCCTGGAGTGGGGGATAGAGTATTTCCAAATATGGATAGTAGGCAGTAATTAATGCTTAAAACACAAGGGCTTGGGCTCCGCGCATTCAGGGGTCATAGCTACTATTTCTTCATTGCAACAGTGCTATTGTTGGCCAGGGATTAGAAGTCAGACTATTGGCTTTGTCTTGAACTGCAACATCTGCAAACAAATGCCAGGCTACACCATCACAAGACCCGCGCAGGTCCCATTGCTAGACAGCATCAGACTGTCCACTTGATCGTGTCGTGTAACAGGACCACTGTGGCCCCTCAAATTTTGAGGTGGCTTAAAAATATATCTTGGTGGCAGTTGATCCGTGCTCAAGTTTCCTATAGGTATGGCCTCAGCACTCGGCTGACGCTCAAAACTGTTATAGAAAGATTTGCGAGTCCATAACAGGAAATACGCAATCAACGTTACACCCTGACTGTGGCTCCACGCTTGGCTCTCGGGCTGACAAAGAGGCCATGGAAGGGATGGACGTAGTATTGCGGTACTCCTCTCCAACGCCATCCTGAGGGAATTTAGGTAGAGGAGAGGAAGGACTGGGGCATAGAGCAATCCTTAACAGCTAGGGTATTAGGCGGGGCGTTAGTGAGGTCAAACACTTATATGGATTCAGGGGGCAATACCCAGCCAAGAAGCTCTCTAGGAGGTCTGACTCCATTTACGAATGTGAAAGCACAGTGGCGGATGAAAACCATTCTGTATCTATGATCGTTTGGCTGTTTTACAGGAACTAAAGGAAACAAACAAACAAAGATTCTGTCAAAGTGAAACAGGCCGCCACTGGGAAGTCGAGGTAATCACGGCAAGACCTGTCTGAATCCCAAAAGTCGGGGATCTGGGCAGAGAGAGATAAAGATCGCGGACACAAAGGAATTTGGCCCTTCATACAGAAATACATGTGCCAGTCCTTAAAGTGAAAGGAACAAGAACTGTACTTTTGCCGCATCCTGCCGTGATAAAACCACCAGATTCATTTCAAATGAAAGAATCAAACAACACTATGTGGCCAATACTGAGCAGTAGGCCTCGTGAACTCCACAGTAGTAGACGTCCCTCTCACTACTATTCAAGAAATTCAAACTGAAAAGCTCATCACGTTTGAGAAATCAAATCCATGGAGTGGGGGACTATGCAACAATGCAATGGAACTAGTTCTCCTTGAACCAACCTTTCAAAATAAAAGTCAAGACAACACTCAAGTTGCAATTTGGCCCAAAACAAATGTGTACACCAACGTTTTTCAACAGAAGCATCAAATAATAGAAGCTTCAACGTTTAAAAAAAAACCATTAAATAATAAATGCATCAATGTTTTCCAACAAAACATAAAATATTAACTTCAACATCTGAACGTTTTTCAGCAAAGACATCAACTATTAACTTCAACATTTCAACGTTTTTCAACAAAAACAGCAGAAATAACTTCAACTAAACAAGATGCAATTTCAACAATTGATCATACATCTACTGGCTATTTCATTAACTGTGATATGTTTTCCATGGCTCACCGTGAACAGGAAGCGAAGCCAGCCCAAAAACAAACAACGAACATGCAAGTACAAACTTTTGAACCTTTTCTTTTTCCAAAAGATACAGACCTGGTTTCACCATGGGTAGAACTATGGAGTATTTCTGGGTTCATCTTTTTCTGTTCTAGCTTTGCTTAGAGCTAGCTTTTAGTATGACTCTTAGTGGACACTTTCTACAACACAGGATCAACATAAAACTGAAGCCACGTCCATTTTCAATTCAAATGCAAAAGAGACTTATAAATGTATTCGGCCTGAACAAGCCTTTGTCTGATTAATGTATTTTGAACTTTCATTCATTTTCATTCGTTTTATCATTCATTCAGTGATGTCATTACCTGCAGTACATTTTTCTGAAAATTGGGTTACTGATACAGTGAATAATATGCTGTCTATTTTAGGAATAATTGCTACATTTTCAGATCATGAAATGTTAGAGATTTATTCTTATTGTGACGCTTTATACCTGTTACCTTCATTAAGGTTATCAACTCCTACACAATTGTAATGCATCTAGAAATGTGGTTGTTTAAACACCAGTAGGAACGTTGCCAAACACCACCAAACACCATCGCACGGGGGTGGAATAGTTGATATACATCAGCAGGGGCAACATTAGATGCCATTTACAAAACAACAGGACAGACCCAGTTAGGAAAGTATGGGTGGTTTGGCCTTTTGCCACAAATACCGGTCACAAAAATGATTCCTGAACATCACCAAGGGACTCAGTATACATTGGCCAGACCTACGTTATGTACAGATAACATCCAGAGGTAGTGAAATCCTACAGTGTAGGGAAGTTGTGCCTTTTTTTGGCTAGAAGCCCCAACACTGACAGTAGTGAAACAAAAGTTTCCTTTGTAAAATTCAATGCTTTAGGCAATCTGAAAACCATGCTTGTGCAGCACTTTTTATTTTTCATTTCACATCAGCTAAAGAAATATTTTTCTTTTTTGCAAAATAGCACTCTTAAATACAGACTGCCCCTCTTTCCTTTTTGATAAATTTTATCTTTCACTTACAAGCAGTGTGATACACCTTGGGAATACCTCGCGAACAGGAACTATGCTTCTCATGGTTTCTAATATTTAAAAGACCAGTCTGAAAAGACTGCAACTGCAACATACCTGTTCTCTGATGCCTGTTTTTTGCAGTGAAGAATGCGTGGTCGTCATCTGTCTGACACTTCCAAAGGAAACGCCAGCGGCATTTACCACCAGGCTGGAACTGCTGAAGTCCCATGCTTGGCTGTGTCCCAAGCGTATTCCCATCAAACCAAAGCATTCCTTGCAAATCCAGTGGGTGCCTTTTTGCTTCCTTTAGCAGCACCAAGGTATCGATTACAGCACCGGCTGCCTCTGAACCAGCAACTGGCTGCACTATTCTGTGCTCCCACAACGATTCTGCGAGGTATTACAAAGGTCCGTCCCCTGCAGTAACTAGCAACAGAAATGTGTCTCCCAACCAGCACTTTTTATCTCTATTTTGCTAAAACATGTTATGAAACACATTTTTTTCTCTTATTGTTTCAACTCTCACCGAGTGCTTGGAGCTTTTCCTCTAAATTGACCTTTTTTTTTCTTCTAAAGAAAGCATGGTCTTCTGAACAGCTTGAAAGAGTTTTCAATTTTATAAACGGGAACCTTTATAAGTAACTACTGACTCTAAGAGAGTACTTTTTAATGACACTATACACTTTTCCTGTCTCCACAGAGTCTATAGTAATTTTACATATTTTAACAGCTGCTATTTTTTCAGCTCATAAACCACTCTCATGCAACTACCTGCCAATTATATGCAAATGCCTATTTTAGTCACGTAGTTTGCTTTTAATGGGTTATTCACGATTGTCCATAGATTGGAGTGGGTGTTATGTGCTGGATTGAGGCCCTAACATAGGTGCGCCGTTTCAGAGGCACAAATCCTTCGTGCCACAAAGACAGGCAGGCCCTTTCACCCACTAAAGGCCCTTTCACCTACATTAGCCCTCCCTTCACAATAACGAGCAACAGAGGCTGTCCCTTATCTGACGTGTGCTCTGGGTGCAGAAGACGGTCCATCCTAAATACGTCATCTCTACGTCCAACAGTGACTAACCTACGTCACAACGAGTTCTTAGAAACAGACCCTTAAGCTCTTGGGATTTTCCCTAGCACAGGATTATTGATTTCTCCAAGAACTCATTAAATATGCATGAACCACTATTCCCTAAGGGTTCATTCCTGACGTCTTCCTCTGACCGACTTTACGTCAATACTAACATTCCTAGGCACCTATCGGGTATAAATATACCTCCCTTTGCCCAAGCAAACCAGAGGGGACCGAGACTTCCATGCCGACACTCTGACCTGAGACGCTGCAACCTGCGTCATGCCACAGCTCCACCTGGCAGAGGTCCATCCACCCATCCTGGGGTGTCCAGCTCGAGATCAGGATGAAGTCCCACTAAGGTAATGGGGTTAGACTAAATCCTAGGGGGATTCTTGGCTCTCTAAGACCTACACACATGCTAGGTACACTTGGTTACATCTAGTTAGGCATCATAGGGGTATAGGCTTTATCTTAATGCATTCTGTATTTCATGTATGTGTTCATTACTATTACACAATGGTTAAACTGTACCATGCATTTTTATTTAACTACACTGCTGGCCATATTTCTCTGCTACTGTCCAACAGTTGTTGCAGCACATATTACCAGTACTAGAATAACAACTGTGCAATAAATTTTATTGTAAACACACCCGACTGTTTCTTCTATGTACTTCTCTGAGATGAGTGACTGAATGAAAAGTAGTATATTGTTTCCACGATCCTGAGGGATCAGGGTTTTATGTTATGTGGTTGCCAGAAGCTATTCCCTTCTTGTTGTCAAGAAGTTTCTAGTGGCCTCTGAGCTAGCTGGTACACAGTAATTAAGTTTAATATACGCAATAGGGGCATACCGACCTCAGTCCTATGCCAAGCCTATAGTGTATGTTATTCCAATGCGCAGAACCTATCAGGGAAATAGGAACTACACTACAGGGTACTGCTGACGAAAACTTTCCAGATCCAGTCTGACGCCTGGGGGTAATTCTAAGGTAAGGAATCTATAACTAACCTATGTTTCTCACAGATATATTGTTACCGAAGGTAAGTAACTTGTTCAACATAACAAGAACAGTGTAGAGAAAGAACTCAAAATCTCTTCATCTCACGAAGAATGAGGCAACATCTTCACACAGACAAACAACTTTGCCCACCATGCACAAGGATGAGAACCCCTCTACAAAATTGCATATTGGTGGTACTACACCCCACTGTGCTTGCATAAGTTAGATGGGACGTGACCCATGACCTGCTGGAGACAATGCAGTGTACTATCTTGCGTATACTATGTGCATGCCCAAAACTTAAAGAATTCTTTGGGTATGTGCTAAGCACTAGATCTCACATTGAAGTGGGGGACATAGGCAGAAATCCGACCTATTCTAGGGATTCCACTAGTGAAATCCTACTCACTACACTCGGACAAAGGGTAAAAATCTCCCACCTACTACTAGCCGCTAAATAGACTATACTGAAACTACGGGAAAGCACAGTGTTTTGCAGCTTGAATCCTTTTCTGGATTCACATGCTGTGCATTATTCCGCCATCTAGTGGTTGGGTCCGGAATTGTCTTTGTTTTCTTGTTTTTTTTTTGGTTTTTTTTTTTGGTGCGGTATCCTGGAGGTCGCCGTGAGTGGTAGCCATCTTCAGATTCTTTTTTCTGCCATTGGGTCTGGAAGCAAGTCGGGAAGCTCCGAAGAATTTTTTTCAGATTTTTCCCAAAACTTCAAGAAAACCGAAAAAAGATCACCGCAAAGCTCATCTCTCATCGACGTCATAACCGGAGAGAAGATCACAGTTCCGGCAAAGCTCCGGGGCAGATACCACAGAGGACCTCATCGGTCCACAAATGGCGAGGTAGGGGACATGGAAAATACCCCTTTCAAGTTTTGTCCCAAGTGCCACCACAAATACGCTCAACGCGACCCGCACGACGTCTGTAACCTCTGCCTACCCGAAGACCACCAGGACAAAAACTGCGAGGGCTGCGCAGAGTTTCTGCTGAAAACTCTAAGAACCCGCCGTAAGCAGAGAGAGGCCCACTACGCCACAATGTCGCAGACAACGAAGAAGACGCACCTCGGAGATCTGGGTATCTCCAGCGACGAGGACGAACACGGAGTGCCAGCAGAATCGACGCACGAGGGGTCGGACGTCGAAATTCAAGAAGGGGACTCCGAAAAGGCCCGCGCCCAGAAAAAGACGAGCGAGCCAACGAAGAGGACGGATAAGGTAAAACACCATACACATCAGTTGGAACCGAAGGGCCACGAACACAAGGCGCAACCCAAGGCTGCTCCGAAGCCGAGCAAAAAGTCTATCGAAGGTCAGCCGCTATTGAAAGAGCCCCACGGAACCCAACCGAAGGTTACCAAGGAGGTAAAATCGCAGAAGACGCCGAAAACAAGGGTCGAAGCTGAACCCGCAAAGAAGAGCACTACGCCGTCTAAGTCGGACGTAGGCACAAGCAAAAAGATAAAATCCCCAGCCTCCGACGCCGAGGGAGCCCTCGAGGTCGAAAAGAAGAGAAAAAGGCTTGAAGAGGAGATGACGGCGATTCTTCAAAAGAAGAAAGAGTTTGACGAATCCCTAAAGGATTTTCGAATCCCCAAAATTCCGGTCTTCGAACCAAAGAACGCTCCGGTCGCCGAACCAGAGAACATCGATGCAAAGAGGCGGAAGGGGGAGAAGACGAGATCTTCGAATCACCTTCCACCCCAGAGCCTCGAGACGAAGACCCCGAGGAATACGAAGACCTTCCTGACGAGGAAGAAATCTCTGAAAATTTCGAGGATACGTGGAACGAACTCGACACCGAAAGCCCCGAGGAGGATATGCAGTTATCCTTCGAAGGCTTCGCCTCCAGACGACATAGCCTTTTATAATGGCATAGTCAAGAGGGCAGCAGACCACTTCGGAGTCACCCTCGAGGAAGAGAAAGGAGACACATGTTTCCTATTAGAAACCCTGGCCCCTGCCACTAAGGGAGTTCAGTACCTACCTATGCTTCCCAGTATCCTGGCTTAAGGCAAAAAAGCCTTCAAGGAACCAGCCTCAGGCAAGGGAATAACACCCAGAGTGGAGAAAAAATACAAAGCCTCCTCAAAGGACCCCAAGTACATTCAGGGGAACACGGTGCCAGACTCAATCATTGTCACCACAGCCAGAAGGAGAGCCAATGCAGTCTCCAATACCGGGCCACCTCCAGAAAAGGAGAGTAAAAGAATGGACATGGTGGGGAGAAAAATGGAAAAGGAAGCAGCTACGCAATGGCTTATTGCTAATTCTAATGCCTTGCGAATAGGTATGGCCACCAACAGTGGGAAGACATAGAAGAGCTTCTTAACAAGCTCCCAGAAGAAGACAAAAAGGGAGCAAAATCCATCGTCCAGGAAGGCAAGAACGTAGCAAATACTTGCCTTAAGTCAGCTCTCGATGCAACAGACACTGCTAGCAGGCAAATGTGCACAGGTACCATCCTGAGAAGACATGCCTGGCTCAAGATATCAGGTTTCAAGCAGGAAGTTCAAACTTCCATCATCAACAGACCATTCACAGGAGACGCACTCTTCGGAAAAGAGGTCGATGAGTCTCTGCAACAGATTAAAAAAGATAATGAAACGGCAAGGGCGATGGGAGCCCTACAGCAGAGAGGTTCTTTTAAAAGAGGTGGTTTCAATAGCAAGAAGTCCACTGGAAGAGGCACATTTGGCCAGGGGCAGCAAATGGCACAACAGTCACAAAGTCAAGGCTCGGCACAACAAACAGGGCAGCAATCAAGCTACCAAGGTTGGCAGCAACAGCAGAAGCCCCCCTTTCGAGCAAGAGGCAGATGCCAAACCTCAAGAGGAAGAGGAAACGGCTCCAACTGATTCGTTTGCAGAAAAGGACCCACACAAAACACCAGTGGGGGTAAGAATATCCTTTTTCCTCAAACAATGGCAAAATATCACAATGGACAATTGGATCTTAAAATTGGTAAAATACGGGTATTGCATAGAGCTGACAAGAACACCTCCGGCAAACCCACCAAAAGCAAGAAATTTCCTGAAATCAGAACAAACATTGCTAAATTCAGAGATCAAGGAACTATCGCAAAAACACGCCATAGAATTGGTGCCAAAACAGGAGTGGTTCGCAGGAAACTACTCCCCATATTTCCTGGTACCCAAACAGGATCTGTCTCTAAGACCAATTCTGGACCTAAGGTTCATAACAAGTTCATATTAACACAACGCTTCAAAATGTGTACCCTGCAAGAAATAATCCCACAGATACAAAAGGGGGATTACATGGCAACCATAGACCTCAAAGACGCCTACTTGCATATCCCTATGAACAAAAGACACAGAAAGTACCTGCGATTCCTACACAATGGAACACATTATCAATTCAAGGTACTTCCTTTCGGAATAAAATCTGCACCACGTGTCGTCACAAAGTGCCTGGCAGCAGTGGCAGTGCATCTGAGAAGGAAAGGAATCCATGTCTATCCCTATCTAGACGACTGGCTCATAAGGGCACACTCAAAACAAGCCTGCCGCAATCATGTTCAAACAGCTGTACAAACGCTTCAAGAACTGGGTTTCTCAATAAACCACATAAAATCATCCACAAATCCAGAAAGGGAAAAAACTTTCCTAGGAGCAAGATTAAACTCAATAAGTGCAAAAGCGTATCCAACACAAAAGAGAATACAAGCTATCCACCACGAAGCGACCCTTTACCAGAAGGGACAATCTCTGACAGTGAGGGAAGTCATGAAACTGATGGGCATGATGGCATCATGCATCCCACTGATTCCTCGCGCTCGCCTACACATGCGCCCATTCCAGGAATGGGTTACCAACAGTTGTTCTCAGGCCACTGGAAGTTGGGAAGATCCAAGGGGTGCATGCATAGATACAATGGTGGGCATCCAACAACATAGCACAGGGGAGACCTTTCAAAAACCCAACTCCATCTGTGACAATCACCACGGACGCATCCCTCAACGGGTGGGGAGCACACTTCAACCAGCTCAGAGCACACTTCAACCAGCTCAAAGTACATGGTCAATGGAACGAACAGAATTCCATAAAACACATCAACTATCTGGAGATGAAGACTGTCTTTCTGGCGCTGAAGGCATTCCAAAAACACATTCAGGGGAAAACTGTGCTGATCCAGACAGACAATACCACGACAATGTTCTACCTCAACAAACAAGGAGGTACGAAGTCCTTTCCACTGAGCAAACTAGCACAGGACATCTGGCAGTGGGCACTGGCTCAAAAGGTCAACCTACAAACGGTGCATTTTCCAGGAGTAGACAACATTACAGCGGATCAGCTGAGCAGACAGAATAACTGCTCTCACAAATGGAAGTTTAAACAGTCAGCAGTTCAATACCTGTTCAATCGCTGGGGAACTCCAGTGATAGATCTGTTCATAACAATACAGAACAAGAAATGCCAGTCCTTTGCCTCGAGGTTTCCACATCACCTGTCAAAGGGGAATGCACTCTCACTCAACTGGTCACAGACATTTGCTTACGCTTTTCCACCGATACCCCTAATACAAAGAGTACGAGAAAAAGCAAAACACACAGGAACAAACATGATTCTCATTATCCCTCAATGGCCAAGGCAGACATGGTACTCAACCCTACTGGAACTATCCAAAAGGAAGATGATAAGGATCAAAGCAGACAAGGATCTGCTAACAGTGCAACAGGGCCAAATTTTTCACCCGGAACCAGCGACACTGCACCTAGCAGCTTGGCGCCTGAATACATAGAATTTGGCCACCTCAAACTACCTCTAAGAACTATGGAAATTCTAAAAGAGGCAAGGAAACAATCAACAAGAAAATGCTAGGCAGCAAAATGGAAGCGAGACACCAAATGGTGCACTGCTAATAATCAGATGGGATCAATCAACACGCAGGAGACAGTAATCACTTATCTAACTTATCTCCTGGCCAGCAACGTCAACTACTCAAGCATAAAGGTGCACCTAGCTGCCATCGTAGTATATACAAGAGGAAGAGCATGCAAAAGTTTCTTCACAAGGCCTCTGATTAAGAGATTCTTAGAAGGAACAAAAAGGATTGCCCCACCGAGGGCAGCTCCTGTACCCACATGGAGTCTAAATACAGTGCTTTCACAACTAATGACAAAACCCTTTGAACCCATGCACAAGGCAGATCGTAACCACATCACTTTTAAAACAGCCTTTCTCATCGCCATTACTTCCCTATGGAGAGTGAGTTACAAGCTCTAACAATACAAGAGCCATACCTACAATTCATAAGGACAAGGTGATTTTAAAAATGAACCTACACTTCATACCGAAGGTAGTATCAAAATTTTCACTTGGATCAAAATATTCTTCTGCCGCTTTTTTTCAAAAATCCAAAGCCAAAAGCAGAAAAAAGTCTCCATACCCTGGATGTAAGGAGAGCATTACTGTGCTATTTACAAAGAACAGAACAAATACGCAAAACAATTGTTTGTCGCATACGCTCACACCAACACAGGATCACCAGTCACAAAGGCAACAATTGCACAATGGATAGTACAAACCATCCAGTCATGTTATGCCTATGCCAAAAAAGAAGTGATTATACGACCTACAGCTCAGTCCACTAGAAAGAACGGAGCAACCGTAGCTTTCATGGCTAATGTACCCATTGACACTATTTGTGCAGCAGCAACATGGGCATCACCACACACCTTAACAAAGCATTACTGTGTGGACATACAAATGAGTAAGGAGGCTCAAATTGGACAGAAGGTGCTTTAACACCTGTTTGCAAAGTCTTCCTCTCACCACAGCCTCCCAACCTCGGGAGAAACCGCTACGTAATCTAATGCACAGCATGTGAATCCAGAAAAGGATTCACGCTGAAAAACGAAATGGTTACTTACCAGTAGGAGTAGTTTGCATCCACTTGCCCATGAAAGAATAGCATATCAACTAAAAGAAGAGTCTCCTAGATTCATCAGAAGGCCGGATCTAGTTCTATATTTGAATGAGAATAAAGGCATGTACCGTCCCACCAAGCTTAATGCCCTAGGTCTACTGGACAATGAGAAAAGTATGTTAACGAAGCTCCATGCATAAACGAGGGTGGGGGTGGCGTGTGTGATAAAAACAGACCGATCTTAAGCAGAGGTCTTCAGTGAGGGGCGGGTGTGGGTTTCAGGGTGGGTGGTTGGAATGGGGAAGTTTTCATACTAGGTCGGCTATGCCTGTCTCAAGTTATGTAACAATAAAACTGGGTAAAAACTATTGAAACCTAAATATTAGTCCCTAGGTGCTCAACTCTTTCCAAATTTGAACATTTTATTTTGTTAACAGAAATCGTAAGGCTATTTTTAAATGAATACTGCACCATAGTGGATATCATTGTTTGGAACCCGCTTGGTGCTTTGCAACACTAGTACTATAATATTGGTATACAGTAAAAAGGATAATGCTTTACAATAGTATGGTGTGAACGAGGTATACAGGGTGTTGCAGGAATATCTACTGTGCGCAGATTAAAAAAGAAGGGTGTTAAACCCTTACTTATGACCAGTAAATTGTTGGACGTAGTCCATGCTAGTGGCATATGTAGCCATAGTTTTAGAGAAATTGAAGCTTCACACTGAAACTTCAGATCCAATATTCATATCTCAGTATCCAATACTCATCTTTCAGTCTCATGTGATGGTGAGAAAATAAAATCTGAAGATGGCAGGTGCGTTGTGGGATATCGTAAGCTTCAGGTCAAAATCATCATGATTTATACAGACTCTGCAATTGGTCAGTGTCCATAAAAATAACCAGATACTTTTCCAATCCAAACCACAAAATGTTAACACAGAGTAGTCTAAAGCTGCAGCACTTTTTATAGTAACCAACATTTTTCATGCCTTCCTAGCTGATATTGGTGAATTTCATTTTGTATTATTAATGCTTGTGCTAGCGGGTACCTTATGTCCCTCATTCGTTAGAGGGTGAAGTATCAAAAAAAAAATTGAGTTGAAGTACATTAGAGGATCGATAGTCACTCCCAAGCCTTCGAATTATACTGTAAGAAAGAATGTTTGGTAGAGTACAATAGGATTTATACCTTCACAAGAGTGGCTAGAGGTCTGGACAAACCTACAGTGAGGAAATCCATTTTGGTAATGTGTAGGCAGCTCGTGTGTTTGGTATCCAGGTCTGGATGGTATTAATTGTCTCAAAGATTTAGGTAAATTGGAATGAGCCATTTTTTGCAAGGTCAAAGAAAATCTAGATGTCATTCATAAATTATAAGAAGTTTTTCCGGGTAAACGGAGGAGGTTGTTAATTGGAAACATGTAAACACTGAAGATTGCTAGTTAAACAGCAGACTCTTGTGGAAGTCTGCATGTGGATAGAGGAGGGAAAGTGGCAAAGTATTGCTGGGTACTATGATTAATCTTTTACAGCAGAGCTAGTTGAGACCTGGGATGGAGGCTTTTGTGACTGTTCAAAGACGATCAGTTATAGTTTTTGTGACCCATTGTGTCAGAAGCTGCTGACGTCTCACGTGGGTTAAAATGATATTTGAGTTGATTAGTTGGAGCAAGTCATCAGTTGCTGCCACCATCAGTGGTACACAAAGGAGGAATCTTGATTTACACCAATCCAGAATGACTGAATAGTCTAGGAATGATTTCAGTCTGCTGTACTGTCAGCAAATGTTACTAGGTGGACGTTTGTCAGTGTATTCGAAGCAAGATAAGGATTTTTCAGTCTGGGCTTAATACAAGCTAATTTCAGTGGTTGAGGTAAAATGCTTTGTATGAAGATCATATTGACAAGGAAGATCCATCCAGACTATGAGACCTGGTTAATCTAATTAAAGAAATGTAGGGATGTGTTAGCTAGGGAAAGGAAGGACTTGAGCCTAAAGATGGCCTCCTGGGCATCCTGCAACCAGAAACAGCTGCAAAACTATAAGCCCCTTAAGAAGTCAGGACCCTCGGAGTTAATGGTCTTAAGATGCTGACCTTAGGGAACCCTGCACTAAAGTCAGAACACAGTTTAAAAACACCTAAATACAAAATATTTAAACATACCTCCAGCTCATCTCCACACAGACAGAGCAAGGCTTGCTCGAAGAATGTAGACCACGGGTTCCTCCCCACATCTGACTTAACATTGCCCACATCGCCCCAACCTCTGCCTGCCCTCAAACCATTTGTTTTTACATATCACGCATTTTGAACTGACAATGTGCAGTGTTTTATAAAGCTGCTAAGAGAATGAGTAAGACATAAGATTGACCAAACTCTAACAGCCACGGAAGTCAATGCAATTAATAGAATTCTACGGTGGCATTGTCCATGTACCTTGGCAGTTTAGCAGCAAGACGATTTAACTAAATATCGAGGAGCTCATTCAGGCAGATGTAATTTATGACAACGAGGTTTTGGGAGTCTGGTTTCATGCTCTCTAGGGGTGAGGTAACTTATGTATTGTATAGATATTTGTTTTGGGCTCTGTCATAGATGTTGGGTGTATACTTCCTTGTACATTCCCAGGTTTCTAGATTGATCGCATTGTATACCAGTCAGGCATTTCACCATGAAAAACTTTTTCCATTAGGATCAGAAACTTTGGAAGCCCCGCATAACCAAGAGACCTGGTGCTCAGCTAGCTTACAGTTAACTTCTGTTTCTGTGCGCTACTTTATTCCTCAAAACCCCTCTTTTAATTTAAGAAAGTTGTATCCACGGGCAAATCGGGGCATATTGAATTACTTCTGTTCTGTAACATGAAGCTGCTGTTTACAATCTTGAAGGTATCATTGGAAGCAATCTCTGCACATCTGACATAGAGAATACAAACCACCTTTCCCACATGCCTCTCTAATTTATGTTTTTTCTAAGACATAATTTAATATCTGGATTTTGTTTGGTGTGGGTAAAAGGCAAGGGATATGTTGAAAACTTGTACTTCCTTGCTGACGTGAACTGGTATTAGAAAATAGTAGACACTGTAGTTATCACAAACCTTACTTTGTCATACACTAGATCTTAACATTAATCCTTAATTACCATTCTACTGCTGGAACAATTTGGGAGGCCATCCAGTCTAGTCCAGATCTGTAAACAATAAATGGACTTTGAGGTAATGTCTCAGGGTCGTGGACTGTCTGTACAGCCTGCACCACTAGTGATTTCCTGATGTGCTGTGGAAGTGATGGTGTCTCCTAGGCAGGTCTATGTATTCTTGCTTCTCGAATAGCCATTTGTACCCCGGGTCCTCCTTCCCTAATCTCCTATACCGGATTTTTTGCCACACCAGTATGCCTGATTCTCTGGTTCATAAAAAATGGCAAGTAATATATATTCGAAGAAACAAAACAAGCTATGGGCAAACCCATTAAATCTGGATTTAGCAAACCTGCGATTTCCTTTTATTTATTTATCTTTTTGTAGACATTAGAAGTGTAAAAGTAATAAAAAGTAAAAAATATCACCATTTAAAAAGGGCATGCACGTGTTTGCAATAAACAAAAGGAAAAAAATGAAAGTGAAGATTGTCCTCTCAGCCGTGGTGGTGCTGAAGTTGACTACTTTTTAGATTGCTGTTCACATTTATACAATCAAAATGTCATCACTCATGGTAAAGGGAGCCAAAAGCTGAAGTATGTGGACCCATTGCCTAAGTGTCCATGCAGTAAGCTGTATTGAGAGGAAGCAAAATGTGAATGGCACTTGAATGAAAAATTTCCCAGCTTTCATGAAGGAAAGTTTCAGTTCTGTTAAAATCACCGAGGCGACGACTCTCCTTTTTATTTGCTCAACTGCCCAAGAAACATAACCACAACAGTACAAGTTTTAAATCTCACAAGAACCCTTGAAACATATATTAGTCCACCAATCAACATCCTGCTATTCCTTGTAAAACAGTTCCCAAAAAATAAAACCACTTTGCCCTTCTTCGTGCTTCAACATCAGCCTCTTAATGTTCGATTCACCTAATTGGTAATCTTGTTTCTGCTTCGTTCCTACTGGAGAGACACATCATTTAAGAATTTATCCTCCCACACACATCTACATTGCATCAGATAATTATATTGTGATCATCAAACTGGCATTATCATAGTAAAGAAAATCTGTACTGCACCATTCATAAATCATTCCTCCAAGGACTTGGGTAGGATCCACCTTCCTTGCGGTGCAGGGCGGGATAATCCTCGCCTCTGTATCCTTAATAGAACTGAAAGTTTCCTTCAGCAAGGCTAGGAAAATTTACACTCTGTGTCAGGACCGGAGACTCACATTATGCAGGTTCAAAGCTTACCACCAACATGCAACTCCCACTAATGGAATAAAGTAGAACTTCTTGAATGTTGACTTTGAGGACCAATCAGTCATGTTCACAATACCTTCCAGGCAGTTTCCCAAAGCAAAAGCCATAGATGCCATGGCCACTCTTCTGAGTGTGCAACAAGACAGGAGGTATCAAAATCTGCTTTGCTCATGACCCAATGGACCCATCTCGCTACCATAGGAGATTAAACCAGTTTATATTATTTCCTAATAGCGATTAACAAATTGTCTTGTGCCTTGGCGTCTGTCCTCCCAGTCCTGTCTTCGTAGGCCCTGAATCATCTCACCACACACAATTTTGGGTTGTTGAGAAAAGTCAGATATTGGACTATCTTGGTGTTAGACCCGTTTTACTGGACATTGTAAATCTAACCTTCTGTGGTAAAGATCCTAGATCAGTGATTCTTAACCTTTTGATTTCTGTGTACCCCCACTTAATGATTATTAGAACCCTGGGACCCTCAATGAATCCTTATTGGAATCTGAGGACTTCAACTGAGTCATTACTGGCAGCCGGGGATCCCGACCTTAGCAATTTCGACGAATTCTCAAAACAATACACAAAAATAGAGAAACAAACATTCATCAAACAAATTATGAAATATTTTATTTGTCACGAAAATATATTAATAACTCTAAATTTTAATATAGATAGGAAGGTTGGAGCTTATCTAAATTCAATTGAGGCCACCCATTGTCCATACTAAATTATGTTTGCACTGTTCCACAGATCAGTCTGAGGATACCAACTTCATTTTTAACCTCAAATTAAAAATGTCTTCACATTTACAGACGGTTTTACATTTTTCAATTAATATTTTGCTTCTTTATATACACTTCTTATTAATTTGTTAATATTATTTAATTTACTAAGCAGCCACGGACACCCTTAATAGAAGTTGTGGACCCCCAGGGCTCTTGAAGACCACAGATTAAGAACCACAGACCTATTTGATATATACGCTGCTAACATCTGACACTCTCTTACAGACAATGAGGCATAATATCATCGCCAGATTTTCTGTTCTGGAAAAAAACGTATTATCCTGCCAAGATTCCAGGAGCTTTAGGGCCAAATTCACGTCCCCACAGTCTGTTGTACTTTGCTTCTAGGGGCACTGATAAGCGAATACCCCTTAGGAACCTGCAAACCATTAGATGCTTCCCTGATCAGAATACCTTTGTAAGGTTGAGGTCAGGCTCAAATAACTGATCTACACGTGTTGACAGTTTGCCAGGCCAGTCTTGCATCTGTTAATTTGGACAAAAAATTCAAGATATGCACTACATCTTCCCACATGGGATCCAGATCTGTCCCATACACCAACAAGACCATCTGCGCTGTAATAAGATATAGGCTTAGCTGTGGACTCCGAACACACTTTTCCACGAGATCCCTGGGAAGTCCCATTGTCTCAAACAATCATCCATGCCCTTAATTGTTAAGTTCCTTACCTAACTAAATGGTGCGGGTTGCCGTGAACATCCTTCTGAAAGTTTGGACACTGAGGAAGAACTCCTTTCCATGCACCAACCAAGCCATCTTCTCCAAATTCTTTTTTAACTATCCCTAGTCCCTGAAGCCCATGATTCCTCCAGTAGCTCTGCAGCCCTAACCGAAAGTCCTCTGAAACGGCTACATCTCCTGACACTCTCCAAACAAGAAGGTTCAGCACCTTGCTCTGCACCAAAGGATGCTCCTCTCCTTCTGCATTTTTTTTTTTTTAGAAGACCTCCTCTTGCCGGAATCAAAAAAGGTTCTGCTCATGCTAACTCAATCACTGATGAGAACCATACCTGAGATGCCCAAAATAGCGTTACCAACACTATTTGACATTTCTCCTGTCTCACCTTCAATAATTCTCTCTGTATCATTGCAAAAGGTGGAAAGGCATAAGGCTTCATTCCTCCCCAAACTTGCTGAAATGCATCCACTGCTAACGCCAAAGGGTCTGGTCTCTAGCTGAAGTAATTCTCCACCTGATAAGTCAAAAGGAACGCAAACAAGTCCACCACCAGTGGACCCCACAATCCGTCTATCTTGTTGAAACACCTCACATCCAATTTCCAATCGCTGAAGTCCTTCAAATGCCTTGAATTCGTAACCTGCTATCTGATTCATCTGTCCCGGCAGATACTCCGCCCTCACCTCTATCTCGTGCTTCAGACAAAAGTTCCAAAATTCCTTCACCAAATTTGCCAATCCTATTGATCTTGTTCCTCCCAACCGGTTTATAAACGTCAGTGCTGACACATTGTCCATCCTCATCAACACAGACTTCCCGCCTAGAATCTACTTGAAACTTTTCGCTGCGTACAAACCTGCAGTCAACTCCAAACAATTTGTGTCCTGACTTCTCCTCCTTTGATCAAATTCCACCTCTCTGTTCTCCTCCCAAACATGCTCTCCATCCACTCAAACTTGCATCTGTGTCCAAAGAAAATCTGGACCATTCCCAAAAATTGCCCATCCATTCCATGCCTCCACATTGTTCATCCACCACTCTAGTTCTTCTCTTGCTTCCACACTCAATGAAATTAGATCTCCGTACCACAATCCTTTTCTCAACGCCTCCCCTTTCACCCTCTGCAAAGCTCGATAGTGAAGGGGACCTGGAAATATCGCCTGTATTGAAGAAGACAATAACCCTATTATCCTTGCCAAAGTTATAGAATTCCTCCTCATGCACAACTTTATCTCCTTTTTTTATCAACTTCACCTTCTTCTTTGGCAACAGGAGAATACTCATCACTGTATCTACCTGAAAACCTAAAAACTCAATATTTTGACTGGGACTTAGAACAGACTTCCCCAAATTTACCACTAAACCTAGATTTTCTAATCCTCATAACCTTCCTCAAGTTCTCCTTCAATCCTTCTCTCCCAACACATCTCTTAAGCAATGGATTCCCTCCATCTTGAAATGCCTGTAAACTACATATTTGTTCACTTCTCTTAGATTTATGACCGGTTTCCACACGTTCTCTTTCTTCCTTACAAAAACAAATTACTTACAAACCCCTTCCTTGATTCCTTTACCTGCATAACTGCACCCATCTTCAACAACAAATCTATTTCCGCATCTACTACTAGTTCCTGATCCCTTGACATCTTTAACTCCCTTGCCTCCTCTCTTTGGCTGGGAAAACTCGTAAACTCTACTCCATACCCTTGAATAGTCTCCAAAACCCATGGATCCTGTGTTATTTTTTTCCACTCCTCTACAAAAATCTCAGACGTCCCCCTAATTTTACTAGAATAGAACCAGTGAAAATCTCCGTACTCACCTTGTCCTCCTTCAAACTGGCCTCTACCTCTTGAAAATCGACCAGCTCGTCCCAATCTTTCTCTCTTCGGGAAGAATCCTGCTGAAGTATAGCATCTTCCTCTAAAACCATTCCCATTTTGGGAATAATATTGTGAACTATACTGGGACCTCTGTAATCCTCGGCCAGCAGGTTGTCCCCTCCTACTGGCCCTACCAAAAACACCACCTCAGAAGACCTTTCTCATATTAACTTGCACCTTATCCAGCACAGTGAAAGTATTCACATACTTTCTAGTGCTCTTAACTAGACCTTCTCCAAAGAGCAGACCTTTAGCATCCTCATTACCCTCCTTTTGTGCCATGTCCCCTAGCTTTGGACTTATTTTCATTAGGACTGCCCTTGTTCGTTCCGTCAATAATCCAGCATTCGCATTACCTAAGAGCACTAGAGCCCTCTGGCTCCATCCTCTACGCAGATTTATATCTACTGCCTCTCCATTAGCATAAGCCTCTTCTGCCATGTCTAAATTCCTGGCCAAAGGACCGAACACTTCCAGGAGCTTATCCTGGCAGATCTTTAATAATCTTTCAAGACTCTTTCTCGGATCTCTCCCAAGTCTAAACAAAAAACGAATTAACTCTGGATCCAAATTCGGAGTATTACCAACTTATTCCTCTATTACCGGTCTCGCACATTCAGACCTCATCACTCTTTGCACCTCCCTTTCCAGAGGCTTGCGAATCCAGGACTTAATGAACTTTGCCACATGCTCCATGGGCCACCATTCTCCACTACGTGGATGCGTTACATTTAATGGGATAAACATCTCTCTTCCAAACGGGTCTCTAATGGTTTCATTTGAATTTGAACCTTCAATATCCTCAAACTCCTCATCTATATTCTCATCCTGATTTCAATCAAATATATATTTGTCCATTTCCCTCACATTATCCATATCTCTCTCATTTACACCGTCCTCAAACTCTTCATCTTCATGTGTGTCGCCAAAGGACACCTTTCCATGTGTGCCACTAAGGACACCCTTCTTTTGCGTGCCACCAAGGACACCTATATTCGTTCCGGCCTTCAAGCCATACTTTTTGTGAATCAGCACATCCTCAACATGCCTTGTCTTTTTAGTTCTCTTTCTCCCCACTTCAGCACTTACTCCTTCACCATCTGAAAGAGAAAAATATTCTTCTCCACCATCTAACTCTCTCTTTCTACTCTTTAAAACACCATCTACTGCCTCCTTGGCCTGCTTCTTCATCTCATGTTGTATCAACCTTTTAACTACCTCCTCATTCACCATCTCTCCTGTCACAGCAAACTCCGCGATCTGCTCCTCTGACATTCTAATTTTTTTCTCCAATATATTCAAATAAACCACTATTTATAAAATCCTCACTGAACTAATATATTCCTTCCAACCTTAACAATACGGTAAAAAAACGACCTCTCATCTATCCGAATTATACCGACCGTTAAACTGACTTTGTGCTCACGTATAACCTGACAAAACTAATCCTTATGTGCCCAACCTAAAATCGCAGCCCAAAACTCACAATATTTTATTCCTCACGCGCGGCCTATGCACGCATCAATACGTGCAGCCCATGCCCGTGGGATCAACATCAAACCTTTAAGCGCCTGCACCTCCCGATGCAGAAACTGAGGTCGGTGTCCTTCTACCCGCTCGTGACTGCGGTCGCGTGTCCTTCCACACGCTCGAGACTGCAACGAGCGACTGACACGTGACCATGCTACCGGTAAGAACACCTCACAAGATTAAAAAATGCTGTTAATTCTATTTTCCAAATGTCAACTCGTAAACAAAAGCATATCTCCATCAAGAACATAACCTATAAAAGCTACTCTCTAAACTGATCGCTATAAAACGTCCATATTTAAAAAATAACAAATACCTAACTACAAAACAAAACACTTCAGCTCCTGTACATTAGAAGCTTAAGTGTAACAAATAACCAGCCACAAATTCAAAAATCTGCAAATATTAACAAACCCATAACCATGCAAACAAATACTTCATGCATAAAAGGTTAAAGGTACTTATCTTCTCCTGAGCAGCAATTAAAAGAGGAGAAATGTTCTGGACAAGGGAGATTTATGGACTAAGTGTTCTAGTTCTGGTGTTTTGGTGTGTTATAATTCTTTAAAGGTGCTGCAGAGTGGCAAATAAAGGTTGTTATGCATAACGGTAGCCTCCGGTCTTGAAATGAAATCTGAAAAAAAGTTCTAAAAGAACTGTAAACCAGACTTATCCCTTCAGCACTGCTGTCACTAGCACCAATTATGCCTTTTGTCTTCTGACCTGTGCTGAAAGTCTTGTAATCATCAAAAATAGCGGAAACGCATATCTAAGATGAGACTGCAATCTAGGAGCAAGGCATCCTTGCCCCCAATACAGGATCTGGTCACCAACTGTAAAACTGAAGGAGTTGGTGATCCAGCTGAGACACAAATAGATCTATCTATCATGGACACCACTTGTCCATTATTCTCTGAAATGCTCCTGTTTACAGTTTCAGCGTGCTGAAATCCTTCAGGTGGCTGGAGTTCCAATCTGTAATCTAATTGCTCTTCTTTGGCAGATATTCTGTAGTGATGGATATCCTTCTGTCTAGGCAGAAGTGCCAA
Organism: Calotriton arnoldi; assembly: GCA_963921515.1. Classification (NCBI taxonomy): domain Eukaryota; kingdom Metazoa; phylum Chordata; class Amphibia; order Caudata; family Salamandridae; genus Calotriton; species Calotriton arnoldi. Next base: position 2,710,857 of record CAWUFW010000950.1, on the reverse strand, counting down.
ATGTCTTTTCGATCTTATACCCCCTAGACGGCAACAGTCCTACCAGCATGGCCAGTTGCATTATTGAGGCCTGTCTCTTCTCCCCCGTTCTATGCAACTCCCTCCTGATGAGCATCATCTTCTTCATGGGAAATTTCAGCGTATCTTGGACGGAAACTATGACAAAGCCCAGATAAACCATTCTTTTGAATGGGGTCAGTTCTGATTATTGTACATTGATGATAAATCCCAGATCTCGTAGCAGGTCCATTGTCATGTCCCACTTTTTTGAGCAGATGTATAGTGTTTTGATTTGGCAGAAGAATGGCCCAAATAGACCATAAGTTTGACACCCCTTTCTCTTAAAAGTTGTGTAGTTGGCTTCAGCACCTTCGTGAAGCGCCATAGTGTGAAGGAGAGGACAAAGGGTAATGCTCTTAACTCATACACCTGTTATCTACACACAAACTGGATAATCCTTCTGTGGAGTGCAAAAATATGGATTGTCCGGTGCGCAGCTTTCAGATCTAAAGTGACCAACCAATCATCTGGTAACCGAATGTCCCTTAGAAGATACAAGCCTTCAGTTTTGAAATGCGGGTAAACCAACTATTTGTTGAATTCTTTCAGGCTGATCGCTGGGCAATGACCTTGGTCCTTCTTTGCCATTAGAAAAAGATTGCTGGGGAATCCAGTTGAGTAGAACAATGCATGAATTACCCCTGTCCAATAAGTTAAGTACCTCTTGGTCTTTCAGGAATGTCTCTATCTCTGAGAAGGAAAGGAGAACCGATTTCTTCCCCTGAAATTGAGTTTCATAGAATTCTATCCTGAAACCTGACACCATATGTAGAACCTATGCATCCTTCCATTTGTCCAACAAGAACCGTAGCCTTCCCCCTACTTTGGTTGAGGGAAAAGGATACTCCTTACCTATGGTTCTTCCTGGTGCATTAGTTCCATCCTGGAAGTGGGGGTGCCTCTTCTCGTCTATTCCTGAAGGGAAACCAGTGAAATGCAAGAACACGTGTCGCCTGACCGCACAGTTCCCCTAGCGGTGCAAAAGCACCACTGCTCTCTGGTCCCTCTAATCTGTCCCGTGGAAAGTCTCTGTAGTCTGTGGCTGTGTGTTGCTCCGGTCACTCAACTATCACTGCAGGAGACTCTCAAGTGCAATCCTCCCACCTGCTGTGACTTTTTTTTTATCATTGTCTGACTGACAGATGCACTCCAGTCACTCCCTATATAAAGGAGAAAAATCAATCAACAACACAATCCATTTAACATGTGCTCGGTCTTAACATAAAATAAACTACAGAGCGTTACTACAACATATACCATCATAAAACAGTCACCAAGAAGAGATATATATATATTAAATCAGACCTTGATCCTGATAGTATGCGGTAAGCAGAGGTTGTGCTTGGTGTATGCTGCTAATTTGTAATATTAGTGTCTAAATGTTTTATTTTCTCAGTCAAGATCGTACCGCCACATCAGAAAATATATACATTTATTATCTTCTAAAACTATTCAGGCATGTGTATTGGTAAACACTTTGGGCCCAGTTCACAAAGAGCCTCCGCAATTGTGCAGAGGATCCGCACTCGTGGCGGAATCTCCACAATGTGAATTCTCATTGCAGAGTTTTGCAACAGGTGCGAAGCCTCCGCCACAACTGCAGAGGGTCTTTGTGAATCAAGTCCTTTCTGTTAGACTTTACATGAATGAATGAATGACGGTATTTGTATAGCGTGAACAGCTACTCAAAATTGAGTGTCCCAGCGCTGCCACGAGAAGTAACAGGGAAGAGGGGAAAAAAAGGAGAGGGGTATTATTGGCTGACGAAATAGGTTTTATGGGGTTTGCGGAAGGCAGATTCCGTTCCTATGCTTCTGAACTGAAGAGGGAGGCGGTTCCAGATTTTGGCAGTACATGTTAGGAAAGAGGTTCCACCATGTCTAGTTTTTTTGGAGCGGGGGAATGCTATGATGTGGTTCTTACTGGCACGTAGATTTCTACTGGGCTGGTACTCGATGATTCTTTTGTTCAGATAGCTTCGGCCGGCGTTGTGCAGGGCCCGGTGTGCTAAAGTGAGTGCTTTAAAGGTGATCCTTTTGCTGACTGGGAGCCAGTGCAGTTTGGCGAGGAAGGGTGAAGTGGGGGTGCCTTTTCGCAAATTGAAGAAAAGGTGTGCTGCCGTGTTTTGGACCACTTGCATTCGCCAGATTAGGTATGCGGCTAGACCCAAGTACAAGGCGTTCACGTAGTCCGGCCTGGAGAAAATCGTGGCTCTAACTACAGTTTTGCGGGCCTCCCAGGGAGAAGGGGCAGGAATTTCCTGAGAGCCTTGAGTATCTGTATACAGTTTCTCGTGACTTAGTGGATGTGGGTCTTGAAAGATAGGTCATTGTTAAAGGTGACTGACAGTTTCCTGGCTTCCATAGTGGGCGGAGGGGGTGTAGGCCCGTCCTTTGGGCAGGCGCCGGCCCAACCCGGATTAGGGTTAGACCATATGATTTCTATTTTATCCAGGTTGCATTGGATTTGGCTTTCTTTGAGCCAAAGTAACATTGCTCTCATGCACTTTGAGAAGGATTGTTTGCAGATGTCTGAGTTGCCCTCATAGGAGACCAGCTGCGTATTGTCGGCATAAGAGACTATCGTGATGCCGAACAACTCTACCAGGGTGGCCATTGGGGACAAGTAAACATTAGATAATGTTGGACTGAGAGTGGAGCCCTGGGGTACCCCACATTTTAAAGGTATGGCCTTCGAGAAGTGAGGTATCGTCCAGACTGATTGTTCTCTCTCAGAGAGGAACAGGGTCAGCCAATCTAACGCCACTCCCCTGACACCAAAGTTTGATATGCATTGTAGAAGGATTTCATGGGGGACAGTGTTGAAACCCGCCGACAGGTCTAACAAGATGAGTGCGGCATTGTGTCCGAGATCCAGGAACCTTTCTAGCGACTCCGAAACTTCCAGCAACGCTGTTTCGGGGCTGTGTCGCGATCGAAAACCTGATTCGGTGGGGTGCAGAAGGTGGTTGATACATGAGGCAGGGTGGAGCTTAATCATACTTCAGCACCCTGCAGTGACCGAAAGACACACCACTAAATAAATAAATGCTAGGAAGGCATGAATGCCAGTTAAACTGTTGGTGAATAGAGCAGCTATTTATATTGTTGGCCATACGGTAGGACATTATTTAGGAAACTTATAATGATGTGATTGTTGTGTGAACTACCAGGGCAGTGTTAACACTTTGTCGCATTCCCAGGTTGTTGATTGCTTATTTTACAAGTCTGACTGTGAAATGGGAACTGTAAACATTATTCAGTTAATCTTTTTGGTAGTAATAGTACTCTGTGACAGGGAAATGTTCTGGTTTTTGTTTTTCTCCTTATTAATCTGTTTGTTTTTCTTTTTAGCGCCGTGCTTACTTCTGCGGTCTGAACTACATTGAGGACGATATGATCTTGACGAAGCCATATGCAGACTCCTCAACTGCTCGCTACCGCTCCATTGAGGAAAATATTCAGATTCTGGAAGAAGAGGGCCTGGAATTTATCAGTGTTCCTGTGCCAGATTTCGCCAGTAGTGATCCTGCTGACATTGTTCATGACTTCCACAGAGTAAGATTAACTTTTTTTTTTATCACTAACATTGTTTTTGACTTCCATAAAGTAATAACACCTTTTTTATTCTCAGTAACAAACCTGAATCTTTAGCATACCGTAAAAGAGTTTTTAAATCTAAAATGTAAAGTAAAATTCCACTTGCCTCTTTATTCACTAAGTATACAATGTTTAAATTGTGACATAAATGATTCGGTCTGTGTTAACATGGAGTATTTTTTTGTGCGCCTCAAGTGCAAGTTTAGCAGAATGTGAATTTAAACGTTTTGAAACCTGGAATGAAATGTTCTCTTTTTTTAAATTTTTTTTTTATTCTAACCATGCAAAACACTGAATCATTTATGAGGCTATATCAATAAGCCTTCGTCTTCCTCCTAGTCGTTCTCCTTAGGGCACCTTAAGTTAATCGAACCATTATTTGCCCCAAATAGAGAGAGTACAGATTTTTCTGTAATCATTTTCAGTCTGGTGACAGAATCTGTCTAACATTGACAGTAGTTTATTCGCTGTCTCTGCTGGAGCCCTTATATATAATAAAATGTCATCTGCATAGAGTGAAATAATGTGTCTCAACCGGAGGAGCTCCTGGAGGGGAACCTCCTACAAGCGATCTCTGCTGTCAAGTCACTGATGCACTACTGGCGGAGCCTGCCCTTAATGGTCATGGGTCACATAGCCCTACTCAAAATGGTGGTGCTGCCTCAGCTTTTGTACTTCTTCGCCAACCTGCCCCTATATATTCGACCCTCCCCCCGTTTTTCGTTCTTTCGAAAGCACCATGTGGGAGTTTATTTGGCACGGCACACAATGCCGCGTTGCGCAATCCAAGCTGTACCGACCGGTCGGGGGGGACTAGCAGTGCCCAACATGGAGCACTATCACCTGGCGGCACAACTACAGTGGGTGACCAAATGGGCTGGTGGCCGAAATCTGGGAGACACTGCCACACACTTGCCACCATGGACGTATTCCTCCATCCTCAGGCAGTTTCATCCCAGAAGGCGGGAAGCAACGCCCATCCAGCTAATGCTGGATGTAGCCCACAGGTGCTTCCTGCGAGGCCTGCGACTCACAGGTGATACAGTCCCTTATGCACCGGCGCTGCCTTTGTAGGGCACGCACAGGGGCCGGCGGGCCATCACCGGGGCTCTCCATTTGGAGCGAGTCAGGGCTACATACGTTGGGGTATCTTTATCGCGACGGCCAGCTGGCACTGTTTTATGTCCTTGTGGCTGAGGACGGACTACCACGAGGCCAGTTTCTGCTGCGGACGCTGTGAGGGGACGTATCACAGGAACCCACCATACACCTCACTATACAATACATACATGCCATGGGTGCAGGGATACACCTCATGAAATGGTTCACTGACTCGTTGCGTACACACTCGTTGCAACCACTGGACCCCCTTCGGCGTCACTGGCAAGCAGATCTCCTCCGACCATGCACAGACTGGGAGTGGGAGCTGATACCGCAGGGACCTACGCTCATCCCCAGAAACTCCAAGGTTCTGACTCATAGAATACTATATCATTTATAGGGCATACCTGACACTGGCCAGAATCAATATGTACTTCGGGCGCACCAATGCCCGCTGTCCTAGGTGCAATCTGGTAGACGTGAACCTTCAGTACATGCTGTGGAGCTGTGTGGCGCTTGGTATTTACTGGCAATCCATGGTCACTCATCTGTCCAACTTCACCGGGCGAGTGGTGGACTGCACCGGGAAGGTGTGCCTGCTGGGCCTCTACTGCAGATCCAAGAGACACAAGGTGACATCTAGATTTATCGACTTGGGAATAATCACGGGCAAACGTTTGATCACTAGGCGCTGAAAGCGGCCGGAGCCTCCACCTGTGGCGGCTTGGCTCCACTCACTGATAAATTGGATGCAAGTGAAGAGTGTCGCTCTTCGTCGCGAAGACACCCTGGGACTCCGGAAACTGCAGATGGCGACTGCATGGGACACAATCCTCCAGGAGCTCCGCGGCACCTGGCAGTCGGACAATGATTCCCAGGCGCCAATTGAGGGCCCGGAGATGGCACCTGCGGAAATCTGTGATGAGATGTAGTGGGGGCGCTCCTGGGACCTAGCGAGTAGGCAGCCGGACTGCCCCTCATCCTTTGCACCCCTTACGTGCGACCAGGTAACATATCATTCATCGAGACAGGCAGATACCTCCATCAAACACACTATTGGTGACACAGCAGCAGAGACCGGAGTTGGGCAAGTTTACTGGTTCACATCCCTACCCCATCCCCTTTTCCCACCTTCCTAACCTCCCTTACCCTCCCTCACATCAGCCTAGCGTACCTTACACAGACATGGGAGCCATTGACATTTGGCGTAGTAACTGTTCCTGTATGCCATATATCGCCCATAGTCAGGGCTCCTGCAGAGCAGGTGGGGGTAAAGCTGTTGTCTGTAATGTGAAATGTTACTTTGCTGTGTATGTGTAATGTGAAACGTTACTTCACTGCGTATGTGCTCTATTATCTGAATCTTGAAATTTACTTATGATTGACGTAAATGCATGTAAGATACTTGTTACTAAACACGAAGACCGATATAGAAATTTAAACAAAACAAAATAGAGTGAAATAACGTGTCTTTCGCCTTGCATTATGTCCCAACCCAATAATGTGTTGCAGACTTGATGCACCAGAGATTCTGTTCACAGTGCAAATGTCAATGGTTATAAAGGGCATCACTGCCTGTGTCCCCTCTTTAATTGCCATTGTGCAGATAAGGTTAGATCTGGCAAGAGCCGTAGTAAAGGCTGAGTATAAAGCAGTCCTATCCAACTTATGACATTTGTGCTAAAGTTCATAGATTCTAGTACTTCAAACAATTAGTCCCACAGCACTGTATGGAATGCTTTCTCAGCATTTAAGGAAGCCAGCACCAAGTCCTCCTCAGCATGTGTGGCTTCCGCCATTACACCTGCCAGTTTGCGTAGATATAATGCAGGCCTTCTAATTGATAAGAAAAAACACTGATCTTTGTGCGCCAGTTTTGATATAACTGACATAAATCAGTTGATTAGTATTTTTCCTAATGTAGTTGCATCAGTGTTGATCTTGGATAATGGGTGATAAGCTCTGAGTTCAAGGGCATCTTTGTTGGGCTTGAGGACCATCACTATAATAGCTTTTCACATTTATGGAGGTAAACTATCATTTATTACATTTTTCTAGCACTGGTAACATTTTTCAGGGAGTCGAATCTCTCCTAGGCACCTTTTCCATTTTTAGATATTCAAATGCCTCCATTACATTTTCCTAATAGAATGGTTTGTCCAATATTTCCCTTTGATTTACAGTCTTGTCAATGACATGCTGTATAATTCCCTCCTAACTTAATTTTGGTGCACTATGTTGCGATGTTTATTCAGCTCTTTATGGTATGCCATAAAGAGTTTGTGTATAACTCTGTGTACTTACTATTTTATCACCCCTGACTTGAGTTAGTGTGTGTGTGTGGGGGGGAGGGGTCTCACCTAATCAACCAAGGTATGAATCTTTTTGCTCTCTCAGGGTTCCAGGGCAGTCATTGCCATTAATATTAAATGCTGCAATCATACCAATGCTTTAATTCGCATAGTAAGTTCCTCCTTCCCTTGGTTGTTCTCTTCCTTGTTGTGTATCCACAAAGTAATTACCTGCTCCAGTAAGGCAGTCCTTTCGTCAACCTTAATGATGCCTTTTTTGATTCCAGTTATTTTCCCCAGTGCATGTCTTCTGATCAACAATTTCTTGGCTTCCCATAACATTTCCCCTACTGCTGTCTGGTCTATCAGGGTGTCAGTCACCAGTCTTCATGTTAGTACACATGTGACCAGTGATGCTGGTTGTTTCTTAACCCCTCACCTCTTCATTGACATTCCCCTATCCCTCCCTTCTCAATTTCCCTACACCTGTCCTTTTCCATGGGTGGCATTGCTTTCTTTCTCACCTACATTCCCAAGTTATGAATACAACATGTCCCTTTCATTGTGGACAGAACAGGAAAAAACGACACTACTGCAATCTTATTTGCTGTTATTTGAATTTCTGTTTCTTTTTTTGCTATCTTGATAAAGACCGCCCCAGCTGTCTGTCGGAGGCAGCTTTGTATACAATACTATCCAGAGCCAATCCTTGCTCAGGATTAGATGGCTTTGGCATCAGTCTCAGTTGCCTTGCTTTTATTTGTATCTTACCTCGCTTTTTGTGGTTGACCTTCCACATAAGTTTTTTTGGGGGTTCCCCCTTGTTAGCTTTGTTAGGGATTACGTTTTTGGGGAATTAGTTTGTGAGGCTCCTGTCCCCCAAGCTATTTTCTCATAAAACTGCTTTCTGTCATATGTATGATTGTGGCTAGGATTCTGTTTTTTCCCCTTCTTCTTCTTCTTAAAAATGTGCCCTGGCTTTTTCCAGATTTCTCATAAAGCAGAATATAGTAATTGTAAGAAAACATTTACATTGCCTGAAAAGATCCAGCAATTTCAATATTAAAAGGCCTGGGATAAACAAGGGGGACCAATAAAACAGAGTTACCTTTTCTTCATCCAGTTTAACAATGAATGTGGTTCTGTATTAAGCAGTAGTGAGCGATCTTTGATAGTCCATACACAATAGGGCAACTAGGCAAAGAGGAACAAAACAAGGAGGAAAAAACACTTTAAAGTCCCACTAAAACATCCAAAGATTTTTTTAACAGATGCCTCACCCACTAAATAGTGGCATGCTTCACTATTGGCACCTATTCACACCCTGGTAGGGTGGTACCGCCAGGGCGGACTCTACCAAACTTGGGAGTTCTTATATAAAGTATTTGTCAGGATGAAACAGGGACATCCACAAAAAGAGCAACAGGGGGATTCAGAGGTCAGACCGCCCCCCACTCAGACAATTATAAACAGCAATGGGTCTGACCACCATAGAGAAAACAATTTTATATTTCTTTGAACTGTAGGAAATTATTTCTTAGATTCCCACCCCATTCCAGACTAAATATCCATGGGCTGGTTAGTTCGTGTTGCTCAATTTAAAAAAAGGAAAATGTCAATAACCACACTGGATAACTCTGTGGTCCCAACTAACACATCCGTGTATACACCACAATTCAAAACATAGAAAAATGTGAGAGAAGGCCGGAAAGCACCTCACGTACGCACACCCAAGGAGCTGCTGGATGGTACTCGCCAGTATACCCACGATATCATCATTGGTTGCTTTCGTGGCCTCAGAACAGAAAAGAAGGTGTGTACAAATACTTCTCAGAGGTGAGAAAAACAACATACAACATAAAGTGTGTGTAACAGATAACACTGAGACTACATAGCTCACTCAGTGCTCAATAATCCACAAATGTGCACAGAGAACGAAAGTTCTCATAGTTAAAAATAAGGTATCACTCTCGTACAGAATATCTTTTATTGGTTGTTGAGAGTGTCCTCAAGTTAAAACAGGCATGTATATGGCCACTTTCACTCACAGAAGGCCAACATGTTTCATTGCCAAAACTCTCTAGGCAACTTCTTCAGGGCTATCGGGGGACCAGTCTTCACCTCGATCCTTTTTCACACCAAAGCTGTGGTTATTGACAAAAGATAAAAATAGAAGGACGTGCCAGTCATAAACCTATCCTCATTAAAAAGCTCTTAAACAACCTCTATCCAACATGAAAGAGATACCCCTCTTCCCCCCCTTTTCGTATATTTACCGAGAGGTTGCTGCAGTCCCGCGTACCTGCAACCTTCTCAAGTAAAGGCACCCGCGCCAATTGGTCGCGTGCCACCTTATTGACTGCAATTGTAAGTCTCCACCTGCAATTACACCCATTGTCGGTAAAACAAAATTTCAGACATCGTACTTCCACAGGTTCTGTTTTGTATAAAACTAGCCTCACCCTGTGTTCACTGCCCGTTCATAATGCCCAGCAGCCACATGAGGTCTCTCCCTTGCGGCCAGCTATACTCTTTAGAGATTACCTACATGTAGGTTTCTACACCACTGCGCGTCCATTGCACAGCACGAATCCTATAGTGTTTGAATATTCATTTGACAATGTCAATCAACAGCCCGTGCTCAACGCTGACTCTTGGTACATATTTCTTACAATTCACACACACTCACCGCGCCTCTCATAATCAAGCGCGTTACAGCACAATGTGCCACCCAGCCGGTCACCATTAACACTATCACTGCCCTTCGGGTCCAACCCACGTTCCTTACATTTCCCCCGGGTCCCTCCCAAGGAGCACCCTTTTACCGCACTGTCTCGGAGTTTTCGCGTTCTCTCAACCGTCCCGATCACCCGCTCTCGGCGCTCACGCTGTTTTGGTGCGCCCGAGACCGGAAGTACGTCAAACACGAAGATAGCCGACCAGATGACTCCTCGCCTGGCGGCCATCTTAAAAAGGCAAATTATTACCTTGTTCGTCGCCTCTTTTTGCGTTGTACGCCCTATTTCTTCAAACCATTCAATATTGAGGGTGGCTATTTATAAATCGGCAGAACCACCTGAAATTACAGGTGCCGGCACATGTATTCCCTCGGCATAACAATATTTTCTAATGTGGCGAGTCACATCGATCCAGTGTTGGTTCATCTAAAAATGCATTCTCCGCCCTGATGGCCAACCCAACCACTGCCACATCGGCGGCCATCATCAAGAGGCAAGGTATTGGATAATTCCCCACCACCATTAACGTTGTTAAACCCATTTCTTCTACATTTAAATGTTCCTAATGATTGTCTGATACCATACTGAGTCACCTACGCCATTACCAGCCTGATGATTTAAAGAAAAGGCTCACCCTCATTGGTTTGTCTAAGCCACCTCATTACCAACCATAATTGTCATTGGGCAGAACAATGTCCTCATCACTTAATTCATAGTGCCTATGATAATAAAGGACAACCAAAGAATATTTTGGGTATGTACTTCAGAACATCATCTCATTGACCTATTTTATTCCATTCTATGGAATCATTCAGACCCAAGCGGTCCGCTTTCTCGGTGTAGATCCATTTAGCCTCCTTTCTTGCCAGAATATCAAGGTTGTACTTTTCACCTTCCACCCTCTCCAGCACTACCCATCTCAGATCCCTGAGATCATGTTTTAATTCACGGAAGTGCTGGACGAGGCGTGTGGTTAACTTCCCTGCTTTCAAGGTGCTCAAGTGCTCCTGTATTCATACCTTAACTTTTCTAGATGTAAGACCTATGTAATGCAACCCACAGACACACGTGATCCTATAGATCACGTGGGTAGTGTTGCAATTACTAAACTTGTTAAGGTGGCAAGTTCTTCCACTCATCAGTTGGACACTCTTTGTCACTACGGTTAATCCACAAACCGAACATCCCCCGCATCGGTAATGTCCTGTCGGTAAGCCCGACTCCTTTTTATGTTGAACCGGCCGTGTATGAACCAGCTTGTCCTTTAAATTAGGAGCCCTTCTGAAAGCAAACCTAGGGGGTGGCATTTTCTTACCCCCAGTGTCCAGTAGGGACCAGTGTTTACGTATTATTTGTCTAATTTTCGTAGACAAAGGGTCAAATGTTATTACCGGTAAACACTGATCTTTTTCCTTATCCACCCTTTCCAACAGTGCTTCACGCGGTGTGTTAAGAGCATGTTTACGTGCTCTAGTAACCACTTTGTTAGGATACCCTCTACTTTTTAATTTTTCAGTCAAATCCTCAGACTGCTCCATGAACACTCCCGTGGAGGAGCAGTTCCTGCGGTACCTCAAGAACTGCCCCACCGGTAAATTGTCCCGGAGTGCTCGAGGGTGAAAAGAGCGGTAATGGAGCAAAGAGTTACGATCGGTAGGCTTCTGGTGGACGGCAGTGACTAATCCATTGTTCTCTACTGTAATGTCTACATCCAGATATACAGCAGAATCTCTGCTTGCATTCCAGGTAAATCTTAAACTGCTGTCTTGTGCATTAAGCCAAGCTAAAAATTCCAACAAACGGTCCTCTGATCCAGTCCAGATACAGAGGACATCATCAATGAACCTCTTCCAGAGGGAAATATTCTCCTGGAAGGGGTTCGAGGCATGATGTACCACATTCTCCTCGAACTGGCCCACATAAATGCAGGCCAGACTCGGCGCGAATGTCGTCCCCATTGATGTCCCTGACACTTGGAGATAAATCTGGTCTTTGTAAGCAAAGACATTTCTAGTCCGATCAAGCTCTATGCATTGCAGTACGAAAGTTTGAGGGACATCGTAAAACCATTCCAGCGCCCCAAGAGCACGCGCTGCTGCTACCAGCGTGGCATCTTGGGGTATGCTGGTGTACAAAGACTCAATGTGTATTGTGACCAGCAGTTGTGTTGATGGATCATATTCCACTTCCTTCAAGATGTTCAAAATATCCGTGGTCTCTTACACAAATGACTGTTGCGTTATCACTGATTCCCTCAGGAAAAAAATCAGCGAACTGGGACAATGGCTCCAGTACTGATTGAATCCCCGAGACGATCGGGCGACCTGGTGGAGGGCGCTGGGCTTTGTGGATCTTCGGCAAGATGTAAAATGCCGCCATTCTAGGTCTTACATTCACAAGGAAGTCAGCCTCCTTGTGAGTAGTCCACTTTTTCTCCCTAGCGTCCGCCACCATTGCCCCGATCGTCTCTTGGAGCTGACTTGTAGGGTCCCGCGCCACTGGTTGGTAATTAGTGCGGACCTCAAGAAGCCTCAAGACTTCTTTCTCGTAATCCAGCGTGTTGAGGATTACCACTGCACCGCCTTTATCCGCTTGCTTTATTGTTATTGACTTATTCTCTTGCAATGATTTCACAGCCATCCAATCAATTCTATTCATATTGCAAGAGTGAGATATTTCCTGTGATTCTTCCAAAGCCTCAATATCTTTAAAGACTCGTTGCTCAAATACAGCAACCTCCGGGCTCACTGATGAACTTGGGGGACAGAACCGCGAAGGCCTAAGCAAATTGGTGGAAAAGACAGATGGTATTTGCACTTCTTGATTCGCAAATTCTTTTTGAATCTTGATCTTTCTCATGAGTTCGGACAGCTCCATTCTACATTTAAAAGTATCATGCTTGGGTGTCGGGACGAACCCCTGGCCCTTGTTCAAGACCCTTAGCTCCTCTACAGAGAGTGAGTAGTTAGATAGATTCACTACTATATCCACAGTATCTGGTCCAGGGATATGTCCTGACTGTTGTCCAGTGTTCACAGGGTTAGTTACTGAGGTGTCCTGTGTGAGAAGTTGGCCTGGCATATGCTGTCCACTAATTATAGTGGGCACCTTGCACCAGTCCAAACAACCCCTTATTGGAGATAGGTTAAAGACAACCTTTATTGAAAGCTATCCTAGTGGTAGCTATGGAGAGCAGCCTTCAGGCTAAGTCTTGAAGGAATGTAAAGCAGCTTGTTTTACCAGTCTATAATCTCTTGAGTGACCAAATGAAAGAGGACCACACCAGGTATATATTCAAAATATATGTATTTATTGCTAAACACACCTCTCTAGTCTCTTTTTGAGGCTAGAGTTCGAAGTACATAAATTATAAGTTAGTTATTTACAGTAATAGCACAAATCCACGTTTGAGCCCTAGGGGCGTACCAAACCATATACCAATAAAGTGGTATAAGAACCACGACTAGAGCTAGACACAGGGCCTAGAGCCTGTAGAAGTGCTTGGACCACAAGGAACCACCCAAGGTAGTGACACAGGGGACCCACGGGGGACGCGTGCAGTGTATGAACACAGCCGCGAATCGCCGTTAACTTCTATGGGGAAAGTCGCGGTTTGAATTTAAAAGAAAAGGAAACTTAGAGGAGGACTTGGAGCAAACCCTTTGAGAACTAGGCTGTTCTAGTGTCTATACCCACGGGAGCACCGGAGTACTCGAGTTACCTCACCCAGGAAGCCGGGTGCATAGGTGTCTTTCGAGGTCGGGTTTCGTCGTCGCTTTCAATGGCGATCTGCTGCAAAGTGCTGCTGGCGGCCAAGTCGAAAGTGTTCGGGTGGATCCAAAGGTGGATCGAAGATCTGAAGAACCTGAAAGCAGAGGGGACAGAGTCTGGGTCACTAGCCAGTGACCAGGAAGGCGATGAGCAGATGCCCACCGATGTCGAGTGCTTCAGGTAGGTTGACGGTCGTCTTGACTCTTCAGCCACGAGGTCCAGGAGGCGTCGGCGACGACCAGGAGCTGGATTCGAGCTGTCCCACGACGTCTGTCGATTGCAGGGGTGTCTGCGACCGGATTGGACCCAACAAGCCTTGGCAACGGCAAGTCTCGTGGAAATGGAAGAAGGACGATGTTGCAGACCAGCAAGGTCTGTGGGACTCACCCAGCGAGGGTAAGTCAGGGCACGCCTGGAGCAACCAGGGAGCCAAAGCAGAAGAAGATTGGCCTTCGGGAGGGCCTACTAGCCAACGGACTAGCGACCGCGAAGGAGCCTCGAGTCGATGCACGTGGAGCTGGCTCACAGGACACTCGTGGAGTGGAGGCCAGTGATCTTCGGTGCAGTTGGTGCTGGAGGCTGGGGCTACTCGGAGCCCAAAGCACGACTTCGTGGGAGACCCAGAAGAGGATGCACTTGCAAATGCGTTCGGTGTCCAGGGGTCACGGTTCCACGTTACCCACGACAGCTACGGGCCTCAGCTTTGCTGGGGACTCAGGGCAGCCTCGGGAAAGTCTGGAAATCCACCTCTGGTGATGCAAAGACTTCGGCGTCAGACGGGAGCTTCAGCGATGCAGACCGGACAATTGCTTCTTTGGTGCCTGCCAAGCAGGGGAGTCACTCCTTGACCCCAAGGGAGATTCTTCAGTCCTCTAATCTTGAAGTAGAGCGTCGAAGGTCCAGGATTCTGTATCAGAGTTTCGTCCAGGTAAATCTAAAGTCCTAAGGACTGGGGTCCCCTACTTATACTAAGGTAGGGGTTGGACATACTCTGTGGCCCCACCTATGGGAGGGTCAGGGCAGAGGGGTGGTTACACCCTTTTCCCTTTGTCCAGTTTCGCGCCAGAGCAGGGGCTGGAAGCCCCTGAGCCGGTTTGAACTGGGGTATGCACAGGGACACCAAGTGTGCCCCCAGTGCAGGACTTCAAAGCACCCGAGATGCTCCCGCCCAGCCCCAATACACACTATCCTGTCTGGGAGGTGGTCACACCTCCCTGGGACAGGAAACCTATTGTCCAGGCCTCCCCTGCCGGAGTTTCGGTCAGCAGCAGGAGGCCAGACTCGTGTCTGTGGCAGCGGCATCCATTTTGTGATGCCAGGGCTCTGGAAAGTCCGTACCGGGTATACCGGTGTGTACATGTCTCTCCCTCTAGAAGGGTGGAATGCTACCCCGCCGCCAGAACTGGTGGGGGGGTAGTATTCCAAGATGTTTGACACCAAACACGACATGTTTCCGTGCAGCCATCCCAAAGTTAGCATTTAACGCGAGGTTATAATGCGCTTAAGAGTATATGGTCGGGCTGCACTACAAACAGCATCAGAGAAGGGTCTCCGAACGCTGCAGAGGGGCCCAGCTCATGCAGGGGCCCCCTCTCACATAGGAACCACGCACTCTGCCTTCAGGATTGATGAGGCCTGCCATAGGAGTGACTTATAGGTTTATATGTGTGTATGTATGTAGTGATATAGGTAGCCTATATCACAGTAAGGGTGCATGCACCACCTTACCCAGGCTGCAGTAGCAGACCTGTGGTGTCCCTTTGGCTGGCCTTCCAGGGGTGGCACAATACATGCTGCAGCCCCTGGTAGGCCTCTGAGGTACCTATGCCCTGGGTACATAGTATACCATATACTAGGGACTTATAAGGGCACTCCAGATTCCAATCAGAGATGTGCCTAAGGCACATGGAAACCATTTTATAGAGGAAGCAGATAGACTGGGGCCCTGAATAGCAGGATCCCAGTCCAACTAAGTCATAAACCAGCAAAACACCAGGAAAAAAAGTGGGGGCAACCATATAGTCAGATTCCACCTTCCTACATCCTGCCTCGACTGCGTGTTATACGGGGTGAGTATGCCTGCCATGTTTGTTGTTGGTTGGCCCTCCCCCTTCCTCTGTGCGCTCCTCCTCCCCTGTTGCTTGTCTGACCTTGGCCCAAAAAAGATCTTAAAAGTGCCCCCAAGTCCTCATTGGTACTATTCTGTGGTGTGAACCTAACCCTACTCTGATTAGATGTGGAAGGTTGTTGCCCCAAGTCGTCCTCCTCACTGCTTGTGTTATCGAAAGACCAATTATTGGGATTTCTTCTGGCCTGCCTCCGACCCCCTCTCTGAAACTTCTGGGTCTGTTGCTGTTCTATCGCCTGGTAATACTTGTCTTCAACATAGGGGAATGCCCACTCATGTGAAAACCGGTCTAGGTTTCGTCTAAGACCTTTAATCTTTTGATTTACCATGTACGTTTTGTAATCTGCCAAGTCATTTTGTATGCGATCTAATTGCTCCTTGACATCAATGATCGTTGTGTCAGCCTTAATTGCTTCCTCCAACTCGAGGATTTCTTTCAATAACTCTTCACTAAGTCTCTTGGCCTTATTTATAATTAAAATTAACCAGTCCTGAGTGCACTTATTCGCTATATAGCTCCAGTCCACTCGGAACTGTTTATCCTCCAAAAAAATCTTAGGTTCAATACTCACGAGCAGGCTTGGTGGAGCTGCACCCGCTCGGAGGTACTCTGTCATTAATACCCCATGCAGGGCTACGCGAATCTGGCGTTTCTTGGTATTAGTTTGTTTCCCACTCTTCCCTCGCTGTTGTATTACTGGCTAATGGGGTCTCTGGGAGTAACAAAGGGCCTGATAAAATTAGAGCTATCTGTTCGTCAGTGAAGGCCAGGCAATTCCTGTCCATTTCACCAGAACCAAGCAGTTATTCTGGTACTGGTTTCAATTCACTCACTGACCCTCACGACAACACAGTGTGTTCCCAATATCCGGGTTCCTCCTGTTTATGTATGGCACAGTCCTCAATTCATGTACTTTTATAATGCTCTCACGGCCGATCCGCCGTACACAAATCACATCCACAAAAGGAGCAACAGGGGGATTCAGAGGTCAGACCGCCCCCCACTCAGACAATTATAAACAGCAATGGGTCTGACCACCATAGAGCAAACAATTTTATATTTCTTTGAACTGTAGGAAATTATTTCTTAGATTCCCACCCCAGTCCAGACTAAATATCCATGGGCTGGTTAGTTCGTGTTGCTCAATTTAAAAAAGGAAAATGTCAATAACCACACTGGGTAACTCTGTGGTCCCAACTAACACATCCGTGTATACACCACAATTCAAAACATAGAAAAATGTGAGAGAAGGCCGGAAAGCACCTCACGTACGCACACCCAAGGAGCTTCTGGATGGTACTCGCCAGTATGCCCACGATATCATCATTGGTTGCTTTCGTGGCCTCAGAACAGAAAAGAAGGTGTGTACAAATACTTCTCAGAGGTGAGAAAAACAACATAAAAAGTGTGTGTAACAGATAACACTGAGACTACATAGCTCACTCAGTGCTCACTAGTCCCCAAATGTGCACAGAGAACAAAAGTTCTCATAGTTAAAAATAAGGTATCACTCTCGTACAGAATATCTTTTATTGGTTGTTGAGAGTGTCCTCAAGTTAAAACAGGCATGTATATGGCCACTTTCACTCACAGAAGGCCAACATGTTTCATTGCCAAAACTCTCTAGGCAACTTCTTCAGGGCTATCGGGGAACCAGTCTTCACCTCGATCCTTTTTCACACCAAAGCTGTGGTTATTGACAAAAGATAAAAATAGGACGACGTACCAGTCATAAACCTATCCTCATTAAAAAGCTCTTAAACAACCTCTTTCCAACATGAAAGAGATACCCCTCCCCTCCCCCCCCCCTTTTTCGTATATTTACCGAGAGGTTGCTGCTGTCCCGCGTACCTGCAACCTTCTCCAGTAAAGGCACCCGCTCCAATTGGTCGCGTGCCACCATATCGACTGCAATTGTCAGTCTCCACCTGCACCCATTGACGGTAAAAAAACAATTTCAGACATCGTACTTTCACAGGCCACCATCAATATTGAATGGTTTGAAGAAATAGGGCGTACAACGCAAAAAGAGGCGACGAACAAGGTAATAATTTGCCTTTTTAAGATGGCCGCCAGGCGAGGAGTCATCTGGTCGGCTATCTTCGTGTTTGACGTACTTCCGGTCTCGGGCGCACCAAAACAGCGTGAGCGCCGAGAGCGGGTGATCGGGACGGTTGAGAGAACGCTTAACCCCTTCCGTGCTCATGACGAGCTCAGCTCGTCATGCTGCGCGGTAGCGCTGTGCGCATGACGAGCTGAGCTCGTCACGACCCCACCCGCGATCGGAATGTCCAGCACACGAGCGGAATTCCGATCGCGGTCAAGGGGTTAAACTCCGAGACAGTGCGGTAAAAGGGTGCTCCTTGGGAGGGACCCGGGGGAAATGTAAGGAACGTGGGTTGGACCCGAAGGGCAGTGATAGTGTTAATGGTGACCGGCTGGGTGGCACATTGTGCTGTAACGCGCTTGATTATGAGAGGCGCGGTGAGTGTGTGTGAATTGTAAGAAATATGTACCAAGAGTCGGCGTTGAGCACGGGCTGTTGATTGACATTGTCAAATGAATATTCAAACACCATAGGATTCGTGCTGTGCAATGGACGCGCAGTGGTGTAGAAACCTACATGTAGGTAATCTCTAAAGAGTATAGCTGGCCGCAAGGGAGAGACCTCATGTGGCTGCTGGGCATTGTGAACGGGCAGTGAACACAGGGTGAGGCTAGTTTTATACAAAACAGAACCTGTGGAAGTACGATGTCTGAAATTATTTTTTACCGACAATGGGTGTAATTGCAGGTGGAGACTGACAATTGCAGTCGATAAGGTTGCACGCGACCAATTGGCGCAGGTCCTTTACTGGAGAAGGTTGCAGGTACGCGGGACAGCAGCAACCTCTCGGTAAATATACGAAAAGGGGGGGGAGGGGGATCTCTTTCATATTGGAAAGAGGTTGTTTAAGAGCTTTTTAATGAGGATAGGTTTATGACTGGCACGTCCTATTTTTATCTTTTGTCAATAACCACAGCTTTGGTGTGAAAAAGGATCGAGGTGAAGACTGGTCCCCCGATAGCCCTGAAGAAGTTGCCTAGAGAGTTTTGGCAATGAAACATGTTGGCCTTCTGTGAGTGAAAGTGGCCATATACATGCCTGTTTTAACTTGAGGACACTCAACAACCAATAAAAGATATTCTGTACGAGAGTGATACCTTATTTTTAACTATGAGAACTTTCGTTCTCTGTGCACATTTGGGGACTAGTGAGCACTGAGTGAGCTATGTAGTCTCAGTGTTATCTGTTACACACACTTTTTATGTTGTATGTTGTTTTTCTCACCTCTGAGAAGTATTTGTACACACCTTCTTTTCTGTTCTGAGGCCACGAAAGCAACCAATGATGATATCGTGGGTATACTGGCGAGTACCATCCAGAAGCTCCTTGGGTGTGCGTACGTGAGGTGCTTTCCGGCCTTCTCTCACATTTTTCTATGTTTTGAATTGTGGTGTATACACGGATGTGTTAGTTGGGACCACGGAGTTACACAGTGTAGTTATTGACATTTTCCTTTTTTTAAATTGAGCAACACGAACTAAACAGCCCATGGATATTTAGTCTGGACTGGGGTGGGAATCTAAGAAATTATTTCCTACAGTTCAAAGAAATATAAAATTGTTTGCTCTATGGTGGTCAGACCCATTGCTGTTTATAAAAGGATGAAACGGGGATCCAGGAAGGTGAAAATGCCTGGTGCTATACCCAAAAAGAATTCCTTTTTATTTTTAGGGTACCGTGGACATGAATAAAAATAAGTTCAGGGTTTTAATTAAGCATTAGTGTCTCAATTGCACCTGATTTTTGCCAACATGTTTCAGCCCTCGCCAAGAGCCCATCCAGGGCTGGGGCCTTCGTCAGGGCTGTATGTATGTCCCTGCCAACCTATACATACACTCCATGCACATTTATGAGGCCTATGGCTCTCACCTGAAAATGAAACTTCTAATTCAAAAATACCCTATTATTGTGTGGTTCAAGGATCATGCGTGCCTGGTGGGAGGTGCCATCCTCTAGTCAAACATTTGTCAAGGATTGGCTACTGCTGCCATCACCTACAGCGGCCGCTCTGACTGCCGCTGAACCGATAGTCTCAGGATAGTAGAAAAAACAGGTTGGTGGTTCAGTGGACTAGTGCATGCACTCCAGGGATCTATGTTTGATCTCATGGTCACAGGTTTGAATCCCAGCAGGCCCACTCAGCCTTTTATCCTTCTGAGGCCAATAAAATAAGTACCATTGAATTGGTTAACAATAAACTCCTATCATTTCAGTGCCATGAGGCCCAAGATGTAAGTAAATGTGTGATTTACAAACACACATTATGTTTAGTTTCACCTGTGCAGGTGAAAAGGCCGAATTGGGCCTAGCCTGCAAGCTTCATTGTGGTAGGATTGTATAAATAATCAAAACCTACTTAGGTGGTTGTGTGTTTATTCAAAGATTTATAGGAATTTGTGATGTTCTAAACTCTTTATCATAGCCGTATATTGTAGGGACCTGGGTATGTTATATATTAACAAAAAGCATTTTGCTATAAAGAAAAGTTTGAGCAATGCACTTTGAAGAAAATAATGATTTCTCATTCTTTCTTTCAGAAACTAACAGCCTATCTGGACCTCACTTTGAATAAGTGCTACGTGATTCCTTTGAATACTTCTATTGTTATGCCACCTAAGGATTTTTTGGAACTGCTCATCAACATTAAGGTATGATTAGAGATTGTTGTTAGTATTAAAACACTCTGCACATATGTCTTGTATTTTTCCTGTAGAAGTAGATATGTAATCGCGTGGTAGACATGATCCTAACTTAATGAGCTTTGCCATATTTATCTTTTGCTCTGTTTAAGGAACCTCCAAGATATTATTTCCTGTAGTGCTTCCTGCAAGTGCTGGGTGCAGCTTTGAAAGGACTTAAATTCTGTAAAATAAATGAATGTGTTGTTCCATAACAAAATATACTAAGCACTCCTAATCAGTGAAAATAAACTGCTACAGTGCAAGTGGCAAAGATTCTGCGAGGCCTAAGCAGTCCACTCTGTCACATCTCTTGGGTGAAGGTCTGCAAATAATTGGAGTAATTGATTAATTTGGTAAATAGGACGGACAACTAAATAGTGTTTTTGGCAGATATCTTCACTATTATATTTTTTAATGTTAACCATTATATATTTGATAAACGTTTGTATACTTCACAGAACTACGGTGTAGCACATCAAACAATGCAAACTGTCGCAATCAGAATTGTAAACAATGGCGGTCCTCAGTGATTTGCTATGCCGATCAGTATGCCACACCCCTCAGTCCCATCAAACCTTAGTTTTTGCACTCAGATCTTTACCGTGTTCCACCGAACCTGGACTATGTTTTGGAGGTATTCTAGTTTGTCTGCTCTTGAACCATGGCTCTGGATATCCCTCTGACGTGATATCTGAACTCATCTTTAACTGTTACTTACTTCATCACTCTCACTCTGCCTAAAGCTCCCCATTTGGTTATCCTTGGCCATGGCTCTGTTTCCCACTCTGAGCGTTGGCTTTGGTTGTCCTCAGTACTCAGCTCTGATCTTCAGCCTTTCCTCTACTCTGCTTCCCACTGAAACTCTTAATGTGCCCCTTCCCAGGCTCAGACTGTTATCTCCCCTTTCCCATGTTGATGGTTCCGGCCATCTCTTTGTCCCTGCCTATATGCCCCTCTGTACCTTGCTGGTCTTGCTTGCCTTTTTTGTTCTAGTCAGTCACTGCATGTTTCCGGTTCCCAGAGTCCCAAGCCTTAACAAAGTTGCTGTTTAGCCCCTCTGTGTGCTTTCATGGACCTAATGCTCTTTAGCCTTTATTTCTGATCCATTCAATCAGAGGTGCACATCAAGGAGAATTTGAAAAGAAAGACCATTTTGAACTAAATGGGCTCTAAGGTATAATGAATGATCTGATTCTTTATATGCTCTAAGACAACATACATCTAAAGAAAGCAAGAGTCTGCCGTATTGGTAGTCAAACAGTGCAGCATTGGTGAAACTGGAGCTCCAATTGAAGATCTTAACAAAAGACTTGTAAAGTTACAAGGGGAGGCACATCAAACTGAATGTTATCCTGATTAGTGGTGGTCTTGTGACACAACAATCTTTGCAGTCCTGATGCCCTTCATTTGGCAGTGAGAACCATCTGTTAGACCAAAATGTATATGAAATAGTCCCCCACAGAAGCATTTTGAATTGTAGTCTATGGTACTGTTAGGTGCAAGTTTCATTTTTAGATAAGACGTATGATGGACATACGTACCCCTTAAACTGTGCAAAATAACAAGGATTGTTATTTAATTATCAAGTTCAGAAACTATGCGACTCGTAATTTGTGCCATTAAAGTGCATGCGCTCCTTAGAACAGCTGTGCACTTAACATCTTTCACTGATGCTATAGTTCTGCTGGTGGATGCTGCATATGTAGGTTGCTGTACTCCTCTGGAACTGCTGCACTCCTGGCAGATAAATAGAAATTTGAAGCATGTTCTGTTTAGGATCAAAGGATTTTCACTTAAATAGGGACTGGAACCGATTTTGAAAGAAAAAAACTGAAAGAAAACAACACAGAATGGAGGACTTTTCTAGGCACAAAGCGAGCACTGGTTTGAAGTTGCCAGAGACAGACATTGCTTCAGAGCAGGAAGATGTGAGGGTGAGCCCTGGTCTTGCTGCAGACAATGAGCTGGACAGTACTTAAATGGGTAAACTCAAAACACTTTTGTAGAACTTCATGCCCACAGAAATAAGATTTGCATTCCTGAGCTCCCTAAATAAATGGAAACTAGCCCCATGACAACTCTTAATGAGAAACTGAGCATATCTATCTGCTTGATGCTCACGAGTCGCTGGGGGCTAGGCTTTTTCCTTGTCGATTTCTCCGGGCCGACAATCCTCAAGATTCTCAACTATGGAGATGGGGGCACTATTCAGAGAGCTGTAAGAGAAATCATTGTGACCATTTTGGATAATCACTGCATTACCTTTTATTTAGATTTCACTGGCTGTCCAGAGAGTAGAAAACAGTTATTTGCTGCAAAGACAGCATATTAAATATGTTTTGATACAGCCAGCCAACTTGAAGATAATCCTATATTAAACCTGTCCCAGGCAGCCCGGAGGCTCCCAAGGCTTATTAAGTCAGCTTAATGTTAAACAAATTCAGCATGGAAGTAGCAGAGATGTGGTGTAACACCGTCAGGCTTGGGGTTATGGCTCAGCCAAGTAGGATTCCCAAGAGTTTTGTTTTTGCTTTAAGACAGTGAATATTGCCGAGAGACTTGCAGTGTAGTATGACATGCTTGCTTCCATTTGAGAGAAAGAATCTGGTCTGCTTCAAAGCTGTTGGTGTAGCACAAGTAAACTTCTCTAGACAGCGCTGAAGAGAGACATAGTGCAGTATCCTGTGCTGCGGCTGATAGGTCAGGTGGATTCAGTACTCCCGGCTGGTTATAATCAAGTACCCTGAAGAAGGCCTTCCTTGAGGTCTGGCAGTGCTTCTTGAGCATTGTGGTGATAGCCACTGGTCAACCAGGTAGGATGTATTTTGTCTCTACAAAGAATGTATATGTTTTGAATAGGCAAGTAGTTTGGGAGTTCATCTGAGTCCAAATTCATGCTTTTTAATCTAGGAATTATGATTGACTGGTTAAAGACACCGAGTAGTGAGCCCTGTAAAAGAGAGGTGTTTGGCATTGAACAGATACCTGCTATGTATGTTTTTGACACGCTTCTTAATGAATGCTTTGGGCGTTGTATGACTGGATACTTTGATTTTTCCCGCCGTTGAGAGGACATCAGGAATGATTGTAGGAGTGAAAAATTAGATTGTTGTCTAGAATAGTGGAGGGTCTGAAAGGTGATGCTTTGAGGATGTCTTGGATCAATGTCCGAATGTTATCTCGAAGAAATAAAGTTGGCCTGTTTGGTGTTCTTGCTGGGTCAAGAATGCTTTTGAGAAACTCTGATAGTGCATTAACTCTCTAATAGTTCTCACACATTTTTGTTGTTCCCATGATTATTGAAGGCTAGGGCGCTCTCTTTGTATTGCCAAATGCCTTATGATAATCTTTTATATGTATTTGATAACATTTTAGACATCTTCTGATCTAGACTTATTATAGGTCTGTGAACAACTTGTTCATGCTGCTTTTAGCTTTTTTTTGCAGGTTCAGTTACACTTTTCTATTTTATTAAGGAATGGGTTGTGGTAGTTTGGAATCACAGAGAAGGAGAATTTGGGTCTCCAAGATCGGGCACCATTCAAAAACATTAGTATAACCATGACACAGCGCCACCATGGTCAGGAATAAGCTCCTTATAACTTCTCTATTAGTCTGCACATTTATTGATACAATAACTAGAGACAGATTTATCACGTATTTATCACTCAACATGAATGTTCTCAATAGCCCTATCAAAATATCACTACTGTCGATACCATTCGACACCTGAAGCTGGATGTTGTCTTCCTCTAGGGGGACACACTTCCTCCCTAAAGACACAGAGGAACTGAGATCTATATGTTTCCACAATATTGTGCTCCTTCATAAATAAAGGTGGTGGATACATTAGTCAGCACCAGAGTATGATTCTCCCTCATTTCCTCTAAAGCAGAGTAGAAGGGCAGGTGGCTCTTACTCAGTGGAGTCCTGCCAGGGTGTCTGATTTGTCTGGTAGCAGTTTAAGCTTCTAATCAAGATCTATAGGACTTGAAAAAACACCATCTCAACCCTAATATCCATGGCCTTGTGTCCCCTGAATGCGGGTGGTGTTTGGAATCTAATATTAGATAGTCAAATAGATAAAACAGACCTGGAACATGGACCAAGAGTTGTCTTTTCCGAGAAGGGGTAAGATTGACTTAGAGAAATGTGCATTAGTGGCTTGTGAAGAATATCCCATCCCCGTCCTAAGGATTACTCCCACTTTTCAGTAGTTCACAATTCATGCTTGAGAATTGATATGATACTATTAGATAATCAGTTGACCTCCGACATCAAAGAGATCAAACAGGGAGTAATCTCCCTATACGATCACAGCCTTGGAAAATATTTGTTGGAATGGTCTGGAAAGAGGGAATGGAGGGACCAATATGGAGATTGGATACAGGACTTTTAAGGACCGAAAGCTAATAATGCAGTCATTTCACTAATAAATAAATAAATCCGCTTGAACGAGAACAAGAAAAGAGTTAGAAGCTCAACACAGAACCACAGATTCCCAAATGATATGGCGCAAGCCAAACTGGGACAACTACGACCATTAGCATTAAAAAAGGCAAAATATAAACTAGCCTAGATTAAACAATGCTACTATGAATGTAGTAACAAGGCAGGAAGGATGTTAACCACAAAGTTGAGACTTAAACAGGCTCAAAACACTATCCTGGGATTCTGGGATGGAGCGGAGCCTTGAACACTGATCATCGAGATACACTCGATACCTTATCTTAATTTTACCAGGGTCATTATGCGGCAGAGGTGGTAAACCACCCTTTTATGAAAAGTTCTCTTACAGACTGACCCCAGGATGCGCCTCCATTGAACAAAGAGAAACATTAGGGCAGCCAATGTCACAAGAGATCATTGAAGCAATTAAAGCTATGCGAGTGAACTCAGCCACAGGACCTGATGGGTTCCCACCAAATGTTTATAAGGAATGCAGGCCCCAGACCTTACTCCCTCCTTTCTAAAATCGTTAGTCATATATTGGACACGGGGACTTCTTTGACTGAAGCAAAAATTTCAGTTATCCTCAATACTGGAATGATAAAGTCGAAACGGGCTCGTCGATTGGCATAAAGTGGGAGGCTTTGAAGGTGGTGATCTGGGGGTACTGTATCTCTAGTAGGGTGGGAGTTGGTGCCCAGCTCCTCTAGGAAGTTCAGCGGCAGGAGGCGGTGTTGGATGGTCTTTCAGGTGAGCTGGAGGGCACCCCAGATGGTAGGATACTACTGCTAAAGGAGCAAGAGGGGCTGTTTGCGCTAGTGGAGCGTCTCCGCCACTTTGATTACAAGGCGTATTTGGCTAGGGCTTATGCAGAGCATAATAAATCAGGCAGGATGTTGGCATGACTGCTGCTGGAAGCTGGGGGGGGACAGTCTGTTCTTCAGTTGCGAGCCCCTTCGGGACGGGGATGTCTTCACCCAGGAGAAGATCACTGGAGTCTTTCTGCAGTGTTATTGCGATTTATACTACTCCGTAGAGGCGAGTAACAACTATATTGCAAATGCTGCTCCGGTGGCACTTGATCCGACAGTGGCGGATCAATTGGGTGCCAGTATTATTGATCAAGTGGTGCGGGAAGCTATTAAGGAAATGGCGAAGGGTAGGGTACCGGGCCTCGACGGGTTTCCGATAGAATTCTTTGCGCCTTTCATGTCGGAACTTTTTCCTAGGCTGGTGGTGCTTTTTCATGACTCCCGGCAGCGTGATCAACTTCCGCCATCACTGAGAGAAGCTGCTGTTGTGTTACTGTATAAAAAAAGATCTAAACCCGCTTCTTCTTGACTCTTACCACCCCATCTGTGCTCAATGTAGATTATAAGATCTTGATTAAAATACTTGCAAATCGTCTACTTCCTCACTATGCCTAATATTCGTCAATTATATCTGGCCTTGGACCGTTGAGAGTTTCTCTCACTGGAGGCATTGGTTATCTCGGTGGATATTAAAAAGGCGTTTGATATGCTCTGGTGGGAGTTTCTTTATGCTCCTATGTTTAAAATGTGTCTGGGTCTCCCCTCTGTTAGGTGGACTAAGCTTCTTTACATGGACCCCCTTGCTAGGATTCGTAACGGAGCCTTGATCTCAGAAGCTTTACCACTGGAGCGGGATACTTGGCACGGTTGACCCTGTCACCTCTTATATTTGCGTTGCCCATGGAACCCTTTGCTTGCACGATCCACCGGGGAATACATTATCAGGGCCTACACATTGCCTCTCACTGTACTCATCTTCCTCTATATTCGGACAAAATGTTGCTGTACCTTAGGGGATCGGGACTCTGACCTCTTGGGAGCGGTATCTGCCTTGTCGGGTTTTGGAACCCTTTCGGGAATTAAGGTAAATTGGACTAAGTCCTGTGTTTATCCTTTTAGGGGAGTGTATTGCGGAGCCCTCCCAAATAACAGAAAATACCACTCTCTCACACGGAGGCACAAACACGGCGAAGCAATAAAAACACCACCAGGAAAGGGATTTCACTTTTATAAAATGAGACGCATCAAAAGACTGTTTTCCGAATAAGGCATGGGGTTTTATTTGTGCAACACCCTCTAACAAAAAGGCTTTCCCAGATGTCAAATGAACAACATTCACGTATGTATATATATATATATATATATATATATATATATATATATATATATAAATATATATATATATATATATATATATATATATATATATATAATAATATCACACTTCTAAGTAGGTAAATGCAACTGTTAAATGCATGGAATAAAATACGTGAAACAAAATACAAGCAGATAATATGATGGACGTTCACTGCAAGAAAACCGAAAGATATATACACTAAATACATCAGTTGATTACAACCACTGAAGACTTGAATGTGCACACAGACACACTCACATGTCACAAAGTCAATACTCAAAGATAAAACACCTCACCCGCTGCAAACACTGCATCCTAGCCCACTCCAGACTGGGGGATTCACAGCCGGGGTTAAGAGCCCAGGCAAACCGGGTTCTGCCACTGAAGTAGACGCGTCCGTCCCCATTCAGATTCCAAAAATCCCAGTTTCCAAGTCAACAAACCCCAGCTTTATAATCTCAAAGCACATTAGAAGTTTTCGAGAGGGCCTCCTCTGCGCCAAGGAAACTTACTGGGGTTGGCCCCTCTCCATGCAGGCATTCCAAAGGCAAAAGATCTCATGTTCCCTCTGCACTCCCACATGTTCCAGCGTCTTATCTAAACGAAGCTTACGAAAGTACAGAAAACAATCTCCAAAAACAAAACAACCTTGAACGTGAATCCTAAACAACTTAAGTAATCTGGGGGGGTCCTGCCTGTGTGCCCAAAAGCTCAAGCTAGACCGAGTCAGAATTTAAGATGGCATGAGGACATGTCAAAACCAATAATAAGAACTTCATAATACTTCCCAATGTACAATACAATGATCATTTGTGCACCACTGCCTATAGCACTACACACTTCATCTCTCAGTGTACAACATAATGCACATTTGAGCACCACTGCTTATAACACTGCACTCCGAGACCAAGAAGTACATTCCACACCTCTTTCTCTCTCATGCTTTCAAAGGCACATCCACATATTCTGTTCCTGGCAATGCTGTTCTACTCTGTGAAAGCTCCCCCTCTCTAAAACTACAAAGTTACACGAAAGAAATCTTCAAGGAAACGTGCACATGCAGGAAAAATGATGTCGTACATTCAGGCTAGGATAAAGTAAAACACCAAAAGTCGATTAAAATAATGGTAGTCAAAGGTCATCACATGGTCCCAATATATTGGAGTGCCTCTGGCACTAGATTCCACCCCATGACCTTTGACTATCACAACATACATATCTAAAATCAACTTTTTAAGTCAAAGCACGAATATAAATGAAGCACACATTAACACAGTGACATTATAAAAGCATGTAACTTATTACTTCATCTAAAATAGCTCATGTATATGTGATTATAACTCAGCTACTGAAATAAATGTATGATGAATACACAAATCGAATCAAACATGTTAACTCATTGATGCTCCTAGTGTTATAAATGGCTAATTCTGGAATTTCTACTATTGAAGCAGCCAAACTTATATATTTTGCTTAAAATAAAGGAATCTGAAAATCTTCATCAAACTGAACATCTTCTCCTGCTTTGAAATTATCTCTTTTCTTTTATCTTTCAAAATCAGGATCAGTTTACTTTCATTGACATAAAAGCACATTCAAAAACCGTTTTTGCTAGGTAAGTTCATCTGGTTGGTTCAGCCAAAGGATGTCAGCAACTCGGTCAGTCTGCGCTGCCAGGAGGTCACTTCGGGGTTGGGGGGTCCCACACCCTCACGGCCCCACTCAGACAAAGGCACCCACACGCAGGACAGGGATATCGAGTACACCAACACGTCGCAGTATGATCTAAAAAAGAAACTAGCATCACTCTTCTTGCAAAAAATATTTTTCAAAAAGCGCATGTTCTTTTTCTGTTTTGGGTCTGATAGCAAAGTTTTATAATTCTGTCTGCACGTTCCTCTGCTTGTTCTGGGGAATTACCTGAGAATTCTACCCACTCTTTGGCCTCTGAATTCTTGGTAGTGAAGTCAAACTCTCCTTTCCCTTGCTCAGTAAGAAGGGCTGGGGCAGTTCCCTTCCTGACTTGCTCTCCACACACTGCTGAATAAGTACATCCTTGATCATTTGGCATGAGCCCAAGGCAATCCATCTGCCCTATCTGCTCTGGTAGTTTTCCTTTCTCCAACTGACCCCTCACCATCTGTGGAACTGGTCTGTGCTGTGCATGCTGACAAATAGGAATCACAATTCTAAGTAAGTGTAGGGGAATATGCATCCCTTCTTTCTCTGGCCACCTGTTAGTAGTGTCTTTCTCTCCTAGATGCTCGCACTTAGTCATGCCACCAAATCAGAATTGTGCATCACCACCTCTGTCTCCAAGATTTTGGCCTTTTCATCTGTAAGGAAATTAAAGTGTCTGTCTAGTAAATGTATGAGACAATGAGCGTCTACATGATACACAGTAGCTTCACTTTGCGGTAACATTTCCCAAATCTCTTGCCACAACTCCTTGTTCCACTTCACAGGGGAATCCTGTGTCTCAGGCACCTCAAACGCCACCCCTGGATCCAGCACCAGCTGTTCATGCAAACCTGCAGTTTCTGCCTGTTCTACTCTGAAAGCTCCCCCACTCTAAAACTACAAGGTTACACAAAAGAAATCTTCAAGGAATTGTACACATGCAGGAAAAATGATGTCGTACATTCAGGCAAGGATAAAGTAAAACACCAAAAGTCAATTAAAATAATGGTAGTCAAAGGTCATCATGTGGTCCCGATATATGGTAGTGCCTCTGGCACTACGGGGAGATGCCCCGATGCGTGGCCCTATCCCCTCTGCTCCGACGCTGCATTGGGAGCGGGATACTGTACAGTATGTAGGAGTGGCTGTTTACCACTCCCCGGATTTGCTGTATGCCGGTAATTTCTGCAGTGTGTTAGCTAGGTTGCGGTGCTGTGTTGCCCTATGGTCCACCTTGCTTTTATCAGTGAATGGCCGCGTGGCCGTATCCAAAATGATCATACTACCACGTCTTCTTTATCTATTTGCTGCCCTCCCGTTGGAGTTACCTCTACAATTCTTTAAGGAAGTAGACGGTTTGCTTCTCTCACTTTACTGGGGCTCCTCATGACTTCAGGTGGCCCTCTGGCAATTGTGCCTGCCAGTGTCTAGTGGTGTCTTAGCTGCACCTGACCTGGAGTTATGTTAGATAGTGGCGCAGCTCCAGTGGGTGGCCCTTTTTGTGAGATGATGTGGGAGTTGCCAAGTGAGGCTCCCTCTCCAACGATTTCCTCCTGGGTTTCTTGCTAAAGCCTACACCTGCTTCCAGGGTGCGGATCTTGAACGTCCTGGTTAGGACAGCACGTTGTGTGGGTTTGTGCTTTTCGCCGAACCTGATCACCGACCACGTACACCCATGAACTCCCTCTTTTTGATAATCGGCATTGGAGCAGTCCTGGAGGGTGGGTCTCTGTGAATGGCCGGCAGCTAGAATTGAATTGTCCTGGGAGATCTTTTTGCAGGAGGTGAACTATACCCTTTTTGGACCGCCGGGAGTCTCATGATATCCCAGTGGTCCATTTCATTCTACATGGAACCTTGGCTCACAATATACCGTAATGGTGGGGTACCGCAGTGGCAAAGCCCCAGGAGGATGACTGCATGCTCCTTCTCTTTCTTATCACAGGTCGAACTAAAGTGGTTACGCTGCTGTATCGGGCCCTGCTGGAGGAGGCACGACCGGATCTCTCGACACTCAGGACACTGTGGCAGGCGGACCTTGGGATGCCTCTCTCCGATTTCTCCTGGAAGAAGATATTAGACTCTAGCCCCAAGTTGTCTCATAATGGCCTTTCAAACTCATTCAATGCATTTTTATTTTTTATTTTTTACCATGGGCATATCTGACTGCCCAACGCATATGACACATATATACTATGTTCCCAGCTGCGACCTCGGGGTGCCCCCTGTGTGCCGCCGAGGACGCAGACTTTTCTATATGGTGTGGTCCTGTCCGATTCTGTTACCGTACTGGACGACGGTCCTCCAGGTAGTTTGGGGGGGGCCACAGATCGGGAATTCCCCTTGAGCCCATCGTTATGTCTGCTGGGCCTCCATCACCGATCGACGGCTAGGAAGGTCGCTGATATATTTCTGGATCTGGCCTTGATGCCAACAACTGACTGAGTTGGAAGTCCAGCAGGGGTCTCAATATATATTGCAGGTTATCGGTACTGAAGTGGTGGGTGGACTGTGAGCGGGAGGTGATCCGCCGGGAGGAGGCTCGGGGAGTCCGAAGTATTCGGATATACCGTTTGGTTGGCCTGTCCGGGTATGGACTGAGGAGAGTGAGTATTAGTGGCTGATTCTTCATCAGATGGCCCTGATCCAGCATTGCACACTGGCACCCTGAGCCGTGCCTCCAGTGGCACCCTCTGTAAGCCCCCCGGATCACTCTCTTATTTTTCTTTTCTTCTTGTTGCCTTACCTATTCTTACTATCGTGGGGGGAGAGGGGGGTCTGGGGGCCTGCATGGAGCAAGTTTGCTCGGGGGAGATGGCTCTACTTGTCCATCTTTGTCTAGTGCTAATCCTACCCTTTGGTTGTCTAGGACCTCTTATGAGTAACTGTGCTGCCTTGTGAGAGATTGCTGAGTCTGTTCTTGCCTCTAACCTGTACAGTTACTGTATTAACTGATTGTGAATGTCCTGCCTCTACGGTAGACCTGCTGGCACTGTTTAAGTTTTCTTAAAGTATTACTTTGTTGTGATTCACTATAAAATCAATAAAAATATTGCAGTAGGCAAATCCAAGTAACACCAGTATCCGACTTTTGAAAGAAAGAAAGAGGTCCGCAGGAGCATATTTCTGAGAAGGATTGTATATTGAGCAATAATCGAATAGTTCAGTCAGGAGATTCTTGGAGTGAAGATTAAAATAGCGTGTATGTGGTGGAAAGATATTAATATTGGATAGTAAGTACTGGTGTGAAAGTATAGAATGAGGCCAGTTTATAACATCTTGTAATTTTATGTTTTTGTAAACCAATATGAAATAAAATATTTGACACCTTTCTGACACTGCTCAGGAGTCACCCTAATCATTTAATGATGTTTTCTCTTTTGATAATTTTTTGTTGTTTTATTTTCCTTTATCTGTTCTTTTTGCACAAAAGTATTTTTTCGTTTGAGATCTGCAATTATGAATGTTGTGTTAACTCTTGTTTTTCGATACAGGCTGGAACGTACTTGCCGCAGTCGTACCTGATTCATGAACAGATGGTTGTGACCGATCGTATTGAAAACTTGCATCATATGGGGGCTTTCATCGAACGCCTGTGTGGAGACAAAGAAACTTACAAACTGCAGCGTAGAGACACTATTCGAGGTATATGACTTTTTTCAATTTATTTTTAAATTGAATTGTATTGAAAATGTCTTACTGCAGTACCATAAGGTACGCAGAGATTTTCTGTAACTCCTGAGAAATTCTTTATTTCTGTTAACCTTTTAGTATGTCAGTTGATGAAATACTAGCGTAAATATTCATACCCGGCTAAAATATCAGCATGTCCTATGTCTGCATAGCTTGACAGCAATTAGTATATTTATGGGTTTTATTTAAGTTGTGATTTTGACACCAAAATGACTGCTGTAATGGCTACTTCCAGTGCCCTGTCAATGCAGCAAGGTCAGTTGTCAGTGTAATGTCACTATAGTAAGTGTAGCTCCTGGGGTGATGTCCCTCTAGTAAACATAGTTCCCATTGTGCTGGCTCTATCTAAAAGAGACTATTAGTTTTGGATTCCTTACCTTAGAATTACCCCCAGGCGTCAGACTGGATCCGGAGAATTTTTCTTCCGCAGTACCCCTGCGTGTCGGTAGGTGGCGTCAGTCGACTCCACGTTCGTCGTTGGCGTCGTGATCGCCGGAATGACGTTGTGGTATCTACTTAGACGCCGCCCCTGCGCGCTGACGTCAGTTCTTTCTTTTTCTGCGCCAGCCAGCGCAGATCCGAAGAGAGCGGTACCTCTAGTCACTTTTTGACTGTCTTTTTTCGACTTTTGTCGACATCTTTTTCGAGTCGTTCGACTCCTGGTGCACAGTGATGTCACATCGGCGAACCGGCTTCAAGCCTTGTGGCTCCTGCCACAAGCTGATGTTGGTGACGGACCCACATCTAGTGTGCGTCTGGTGTCTTGAGCGCGACTAGGATCCGAAGTCGTGCTCCGACTGTCGGGCCATGGCCCCGAAGTCTTTGCGGGAGCGGTCCCGAAAGCTTCTAGAGGCCCGGCAGTCGGCTCCGCGCCGCTTGAGGTCCCGGTCAAGAGGGAGGTCGCGGGACCGGTTGCGGAGCTATCACCACCACCACTACTCCTCGTCGAAGTCTTCGTCTTCCGGTAAGCCGAAGCACAAAAAGAAGGCGAAGAAGCACCGTCGCTCTTCGCGTTCTCCCCGTCCGTCGGCCGACGCGGGATGCAGGAAGTAGTCGTCCGGCTCCACCCGCGGAGCCTGTTGGGTCGACTCTGAGCCTTCCCCCCCCCCTTCCTGGGAGCCGGAGCGACCCCTGCCCAACTTCGTAGTTTTTACGAAGCCCTCCACTCCATCTTTGGGCCGCCGGACTCCGCCGGCGCGCCTTCGGGCCCCGCGGACTCGGCTGGGGGTTCTAGGCCTTCGATGCCGGCGGGTTCGGCCCCGAGCCTCCGGGCCCCCGGGGATCCAGGCCTGGATCCGGATCGGCGCCGGTCAACCTTACGACACCTTCTCCAGCACCGATCCTTTGGCGACACCCTTGCCACCTCTGACGCCGGTTGTGTTCCCAACCGATGTCGACCCCAGCCTCCCTCTCGACATGGACACGGAGCCGGATCGGCGTTTACCGACGTTGGTACCGGTGCCGACCGGTACTTTTGTACCTCTGTTCTCCCCTGGTGTTCCTATCGCCCTGAGTGGCTTCTACAAGAGGGTGAGGAGGACTGGGAGGGGTCTGTGGACCCTCTGGCACACCAGTTGGAAGAACCGAACTGGAGAGAGGAGTGGGTGAGGCCAGTGGTCAGGACACTTCTCTAGACCTTGGCATGCTTTCTCCCCCTACCGTGGCTACGGAGGAGGGTGCCTCTTACGCTGTGGTGTTGCGTAAGGCGGCTGAGGCCTTGAACCTTGAGCTTCCTACGGTGGCAGTCCGGACTAACCTGATCGAGCTGCTTCAACCGGCAGCGGCCTCTTCGGAGCCCCTGCTGCCGTTCAATGATGCCCTCACGGACATCCTTCTGGGCACTTGGTCCAAGCCCAGCACAGAGGCTCCTGTGGATAAGATGATTGCCCGACGCCACCGCCCGACCCCATTTTCCTCTCCCAACACCCTACCCCCAAGAGCTTGGTGGTCCAAGCCTCGACTTCCAAGGGCGTATTCCCTACTACTCCACCTGATAGGGAATACAAGAAGCTGGACCATTTTGAAAGAAGATGTTTTCTTCCGCCAGCTTAGGACTGCAGTCGGTGAACACCGCATGTCTCTTGGCCCGTTACTCCCATTTTGTGTGGGACACGGTCGCGCAGTTGCTGCCAGAGTGCCCGCAGGTGGAGGGGGCCGTGCTCTCCCGTGCAGTTGCTGAGGTTAGGGACGCAGCAAAGTTCGCCATATGATGTGGCCTGGACACCGCTGACTCGCTAGGCAGGACGATTTCAACATCGGTAGCTCAGAGACGCTACGCCTGGCTGCGGTCCACTGGCTTTTCGGGTGATGTCCAATCAACTGTTTTGGATATGCCCTTTGATGGCCGTTGCTTGTTTGGCGACAACGCGCTCGAGCACTTTAAGGATTCCAGGGCTACGCCAGATCCTTGGGCCTCGCTACCACCTCTTGCCCCGCACAGTCTGCTTTTTGCCCCTTTCGTGGCTTCAGAAGGGGTGCCCCGCCACGTTCCGCCCAGAGCCACAGGCCTGCGCAAGCTGCCCAGCCTCTGGGCGGCCAGGAATGTGGGACCCAGCTTCGTGCGTCTGGGGGCCAGCAGGCGGGCCAGTCCACCAGCGCCCCTTCTGCAGCAGCCTCCAAGCCCTTCTAGTCCGTCTTTTCAGGGCCACCAGTTGCCAGTGGGCGGCAGGATCCGCCATCACCTCCCCCACTGGCAAACCATCACGTCGGGCAGGTGGGTTTTGCAGATAGTCCGAAGGGGCTACTCCCTCCCCTTCGAGACTACCCCTCCATCCATGCCACCGCAATCCCATCGCATGCCGGTGGATCACTTGGCCCTTCTCCGTCAGGAAGATACGGCTCTCTTGGCCAAGGGAGCCATCGATCGAGTCCCTGTGCCAGAAGTAGGTCGTGGTTGTTAATCCCACAACTTCCTGGTACCCAAGAAGGACAAAGGCCTCCGTCCTATCTTGGATCTCAGGGACGTCAACCGCTTCCTCCGAAAGGAGAAGTCCAAAATGTTGACACTGGCTCAGGTCCTGTCTGCCCTCGACCCTGGAGACTGGATGGTAGCGTTGGACTTGCAGGACGCCTATTTTCACATCCCCGTCCTGCCTGCCCACCGGCGTTACCTACGGTTCACGGTAGGCCACGAGCATTTTCAGTTCACCGTGCTCCCCTTTGGCCTTACCAGTGCCCCTCGGGTGTTCACGAAAGTGATGGCGGTGGTCGCAGCTCATCTGCGCAGATCATGGGTTCTAGTCTTCCCTTATCTTGACGACTGGCTGTTGAAGGCGAGTTCGCCCCAGGCTGTCGTCTCCCACCTCCAGACTACGGCGGACCTACTGCATTCGCTGGGGTTCACTATCAGCGTGCCGAAGTCACACCTGATTCCCTCTCAGAAGCTCCTTTTCATCAGAGCGGTTCTGGACACAGCGCAGTTTTGGGCCTATCCTCCCGAGCAGCGAGTCCGGGATATTCGGACTATGATTCTGATCTTTCAGCCTCTATCCCAGGTTTCGGTCAGAATGCCCCTGAGGCTGCTGGGCCTCATGGCCTCCTGCTGGTGGACTATGCCAGGTGGCATATGCGGGCTCTGCAGTGCGACCTGAAGTTCCAGTGGGCACAGCATCAGGGGAATATTTCAGATTGCGTCCAGATCTCGGAGGGCACTGCACACCAATTGGAGTGGTGGCTAACGAACCAGGATTGGGTCAACGGCAGATCCCTCTCCCTTCCCCAACCGGAATTCACAGTGGTGACGGATGCATCACTTCTGGGGTGGGGCGACCACCTGGGGAGGCAGAGATCAGAGGCCTCTGGTCTCCGGCGGAGTCCGGGCTCCACATCAACCTTCTGGAGCATCTGGACGATTCGTCTTGCACTGAAGGCATTCCTTCCTTCTGTCAAAGGAAGAGTAGTGCAGGTGTTCACGGACAACACCACCGCCATGTGGTACTGCAACAAACAGGGTGGGGTGGGGTCTTGAACCCTATGTCAAGAGGCTCTTCGCCTTTGGATGTGGCTGGAACGTCAGGGCATGTCCCTGGTGGTTCAACACCTGGCAGGTTCTCTGAACGCCAATGCGGACGAACTCAGCCGCCGGTGCATGATGGATCACGAATGGCGTCTTCACTCGGAGGTGGTGCAAGGTCTCTTTCCGCAGTGGGGAGAGCCTTGGTTAGATCTATTCGCCACCGAAGAAAACGCGCAATGTCAGCAGTTCTGCACGTTGGAATTTCCAAGGCGGCACTCGCTAGGCGACACATTTCGTCGCGAGTGGAGTTGCGGTCTACTATACGCGTTTCCGCCTATACCACTTCTGCCCAGAGTGCTGAAGAAGATCAAGCGCGACTGGGCCCAAGTCATTCTTGTGGCTCCGGACTGGGCACAAAGAGTCTAGTATCCCGAACTCTTGAACATGGCCATGGATCCTCCGATCAGACTGCCCCTTCGGGCAGCAGCAGGGGACGGTCCTCCACCCGAACCTGTCCAGCCTCCACCTCCTTGCGTGGAGATTGAGCGGCGACAATTGACAGCTTTCGACCTTCCTCCCGAATTCTGTAACGTTATCTTGGCAGCCAGGCGTCCCTCCACCAAAACGGTATACTCCTGTAGATGGAACAAATTTGTGGCATGGTGCACAGCAAAGGCTGTGGATCCCATTTCTGCCCCTCTTTCAGAGGTTCTCCTCTTCATTCTTTCCTTGGCCCAGCAGGGCTCTACTCTGGGCACTCTCAAGGGCTATCTTTCGGCCATTTTTGCCTTTCTTCGCCTTCCAGATCAACCTTCTCTTTTCAAGTCCCCTATTGTAAATCGTTTCCTTAAGGGCATTACTCACATGTTTCCTCCTATTCCTTTCGTAATGCCCCACTGGGACTTGAATCTTGTTCTGACCTACCTTATGTGCGCTCCTTTCGAGCCACTACATAACTGTCCTCTCAGACTTTTTTGTTTAAATTTCTTTTATTGAATTTCAAAATCAAAGAAAACAGGCCAGGAGGTGCCTCACATTCATCGGATTGCAATCCGGCATCAAATTTCACATGGCTGGCTTGGAAATACAATGGAAAAAAAAGGAACCCCCTCCCTCTTTTTCCCCCCTCAGTGATCTTCATCCAGGTGTGGTGGGTTGCAAGCGTGTGTCGGTGTGGGGTTGCGCCAGTGTGGGCCGTTACGTGGTGGTGGTGTGCGGGTCTAATACGCGCGGTGGATCTGCCAGGCGTAGGAGTCTAAGATATTTAGGGCAGGTAAGCTCTGTGAACTCAGAGGTGAGCAATGTGAGGAACGGTTTCCATAGGTCGTGGAAGGAAGCTTCAGGATGGTCCTCTCAGACTTTTGACACTCAAAATTGCCGTTTTGGTTGCCATCACCTCTGATCGCAGGGTGAGTGAGCTTAAGGCTCTTTCTTCGAAACCTCCTTTCCTGGCTCTTCATCCGGACAAGGTTGTCCTTCGCACTAGGCCTTCCTTTCTTCCCAAAGTGGTTACCTCTTTCCATATAGGACATACCATCACTTTGCCCACCTTCTTCCTGTCCCCGCATCCTTCTAAAGAGGAGTAGAGGCTCCACCGTCTGGATCCAAAACGTGCGCTTTCATTCTATCTGGATCGCACAAAACAATTCCGGGTGGATGATGAGCTGTTTGTTGGCTATGTGGGCGCCAAGAAAGGTTGGGCCGTGCAAATGCGGACCATCTCTCGATGGGTCGTTCTTTGCATCAAAATTTGTTATTCCTTAGCAAAAAAAGGAACTTCCAGTAGGGCTGCGCGCCCATTCCACCAGGGCGACGGCAGCCACTACTGCTTTGGGACGTGGAGTCCCCCTTCATGACATCTGCCAGGCAGCCACGTGGGCTTCATTGCACACTTTCACCAAACATTACTTCCTGGACAGCCAAGTCTGGAGAGACGGCTTCTTTGGCTGTTCAGTTCAGTTCAGTGTGAACTTAGTTCGCAAACCCACCTCCGGGGTTGGTATTGCTGGGGTATCTATTCTAAGGTAAGGAATCCATAACTAATAGTCTCTTTCAGATGAACAAGTTACTTACCTTCGGTAACGATATATCTGCAAGAGACATATATTAATTATGGATTCCTTACCGCCCCACCCATCCTCCCCGTTCTGCGAACTTACTTCTAGGGTAAGGGACTTCCTTTCAGGGCCCTAGTTTTGTGCACCAGTGGTCAGTGTCTTGCATGGCTCTGCGCTTCTGGCATGTGTGGCATCTAAGTAGATACCGCGACGTCATTCCAACGATCAGAACGCCTACGACGAACGCGGGGTCGCCCGATGCCACCTACCGACGTGCAGGGGTACTGCTGAAGAAAAATTCTCCGGATCCAGTCTGACGGATCCAGTCTGACGCCTGGGGGTAATTCTAAGGTTAGGAATCCATAACTAATATATGTCTCTTACAGATATATCGTTACCGAAGGTAAGTAACTTGTTCGTTTGGTACTGTGTATTACAATTACAATGGCTCAAACCAGCAGGATTGGGCCCCAGCCACCAGCTATAAGTCAGTGTTGGCCTGTCCGTGAGCATGTTTCACTCCCACGATTATGGGCTGCTAAATGAAGTGTTACGCTCCATGTATGGAAGTTATCTTTTAACAAAGCAAAGAAAACAGATGAGGAAGAGCACACTCAGGCGAAAAATAAATGTTCATCCTCATGTTTGTTTGTTTTTTAAACATGTTATTGATTTCAATTGTCACAAGTGCATTCCACTAATCACGCTTCACAAAACAAATTTATCTATATATGCAATGAAGTTCGAGATGTTTCAGTTCGTGTAGGGCATGCTTTCCCGATCGTTGCCTGATCCATCCCAACCCAAAACCCAACCTCTAAATGTGTGTTCTCATGTGTGTGGCTATCTTTTGCTAACCTGTCTCACGCTCATCATATCAGACCTCAAAGTTTCTTCGATGGATCCTAAAGTTTTTTAATTTTGTTGGGCAACCTCGGGTTGCATAGCCACTTTCTCGGCTTTTATACAACAGTCCATGTGCTGTGCTTCCACCTCACCTTGGTGCCGTGTCCTTTCTGGTTACTATCATGGCCAGGTAGCAAACTATTTGAGTATATTGTGGCACTGTGTTGTCTCTCCATACTACTGTCACCAGCTGTGCCTGCTGGTTGAAAGCTATCCGAGTTACTCCAGTGTTTTGATCTTGATCCCTGACCTATTCCAGAAGGTCTGGATCGGGGGCATTCCCAAAATGTGTGCAAGACTGTCCTTGTCAGATGGCAGTCCAAGGGGCAATTATTGTCATTATTCATGCCAGACTGCATTTTTATATTGTATGTGCGGTGTGAATTTTTGAATCAGTCTGAATTTCTGTCTCATTGCTACTTCCCGTGGTTACATGCATTTCTCCTCCCAGTCGCTATCGTCTAATGGTCCAATATCCTTGAAAAATTCAATCTAAGAGTCATTAGTGCCACTAGTGATTTATTTATTAGTTTTCTATACACTAAAGATACAGCATACGTAAGCAGCGGAGAGGATAGTACTCTGTACTTGAGCGGGGATTCATCTTCTATATCCTGCAGTGAGGTGTCCGCCACATTCAAATGTACAATTAAAAGATTTGATAAAATGCGGGATCTTTTTCACACTAATGTCGAGCAACGTTTGTACTACACTTATTTCCCAATCAGTGAAACCACTCAGAGAATGCTTTTTCTACGAATCAATGAGCCTGTCCTTGTCCTCCTTGAAGTATATCCGTTCTGACATTTGTAAGACACTTTTATCCGTCTGCTTCAGGTAACAATGATTGCCTTACTGTTCTAAATGTAATGTGTCCCTATTGAGAATCTTTAAATACATTTAAGAAAAATTGGCGGGATTAGGAAGACAAAGAAGTTTCTTAGCCAGCTAAATGGAAAAATGCCATTTTGTCAAACAGTAATCCGTTTTTTTTGCAATTGAACGTAATGGACTTTGGCATTCTAACCTCTTGCGTATCTGCCGTAATTTGAGTCATTTCTTGGACTAAATACTTTGGTTTTTTGTCACTGCTAAATTTGTGTCATGTTGTGCTTTAATGATGCTTTACCTACATTTCTACAATAATACTGCTTGTGTTTTCTCCCAATAGGAATTCAGAAGCGATCTGCTGCTAACTGCCATAAGATTCGTCACTTTGAGAACATATTTGTTGTGGAGACTGAAATTTGCGAGCAGTAATGATGGCTGTCACTAATGCTCATAGAAACCTGACTCAGTGTAATAGTATAAAGTAGCTTTACTCCACCCTTTCTGTTGTGTGCAGTGTTTTAACCTTAATTTTTGTTCTCGATAAATATGCTTAATCTTGGTAAAGCTTTTCTAAACATCAGCTAGGTATAGCATAGCAATTAGCAGGTTTGAGCACATTTTTCACACTATATAGCGCATGGTGTCCATTTTTATACACATATTTCAAATGTAACTGTATTAAGTCATAATTACTATCTTTAATGTATCGCACTGAAAGTATATCTATCTCTGCCATGCATAGCTTAGAAAATCCATGTTACAGATGTGATCTTTGGTGGATGTGCATGAGCAGTGCTGTTTGCTCCTTTGCATTACATTGCATCAGCAACGTGATTGCGATTTGCACCTCCTCTGAAACCTTTATGTCAAGAAAGGGAAAACTGCAAATGCTTTATTGCCGAGAAAGGTATGCATTAATGAAATGCAAAAATGATTATCTATGATTGTATTATGTTCTGCTGTGTAAATTGTTATCTTCAAAACTGCAAACAGCACCTAGGAAAAATCATTTAACTCCACAGCCTAAAAAGTGCAAACTGTTCATAGAATTTTGTAGTTTTTACCTTATGGGTTTTAATTACCTACATGTTTTAATACGCACGTTCTTTACTGCGACTGCACTGTCTTTCAGATGAAGAGGGAAAAGATAAAGAATTTAAGCAGTAACTTGAGTTACTAATTTGTATATAATCAGTGTACATGTAAACAAATACAAATCCTAAATAACCTGTGTCTAAAAGCGTTGGTCTTTTCTTTTGTTTATTTTCTTAAATTTTGGCTTGGCAACATTATTTTTCCAGAATGAGATACTGATATAAGACGTTTACAACGCTGAGCGTCATTTCCTTTAATTAGAAAATTAGATCGGTGAACGCATTTCTCTTTGTTCTCTTCATCAGTATAAATTTGTACATAAATAATACACAGTAAAAAAGGAAAACGCAGACCCTGTTTCCTAAGCTATTAAAGAGCTTTCATTGGCACAGCACTTTCTTCACCTCCTGTTATAAAGCAGCACATCCCAGCTCTGGATCTTACATAGACTGACTACCGCCTCCCCCCCCTCCGCCCCCCCCCATTAATCTGGTAAGATTCTGTAAAAAAAACAAGGAAACATGACGAGTCCTTTATGAGCCGAGCCTTGGATCTGTGCTGAATTCTAAGCTCAGTACTCTTTAATTTCACCTACATTCCTTAGTAAATGTGAGGTTTAGTGGAGTTATCCTAATACAAATAATGTTCATGTCCTTTACCGGGTGTCAGCAGAAAACCATTTCAGAGCATGATTCACAGATGAAGTCAGTTCATTGTCCTCAACTCACATCAATGATATTGATCGAATATTTTATTCCAGAATAAAGAGGGCAATGATTGGGATATAATTTGAGTCTGCACGCTCCAGGGAAGCTCTTTAAAGATCCACGTAATTTCCCATCTCATCCTCCGCTTGATCCAACCTCTGGAAAATAGTTTACACTCTCTCTCCCTCACTCTAGACCTGCTCTGAGAATTCTACAATATCAAACCCCTTGGCCCTCTTACTCCCAACATTGAGATGTCAATCTCTGGCCTGACCAGTCATGCAGCATCCTTGACATCCAGTTGTAGCAGTTATATTGTCATGGCCTCACAATATCATTAGCACCATAATCTTGAACCCTTGCACCAAGAGTATTAGTGCTTCCTCTGTCCAGTGGATTAGAATCAAAACATTGGATGTCTTTCTCCAGCATGGCATCTTTCATAAATTCCTGTGCTTGAATCACTTCTAGTTGTTGAGCTTGGGATCTCATGATTACTTTCAAACATCAGTAATGACACTGGCATACTTATAAGGCCTGAAAACTGAGCACATTTAGTAACCTAACCACTGCATTGAAAAGGACGGAAACTGCAAACAGGTGAGAGTAAACTGAACTCTAGAGACCACCATACTATACCACACAATATGTGGGAAGAGCTTCTCTTCAGACTCTGGTCTTCTAAATGACCTATTTAAGTTAATGCCTTACACTGGGTAAACTCCAAACCCTTTGGCAGCCACCCTCTGCAATCTTTGTGGTGTTTCTGGTTATTCTGTGCGAAACCTCTGAAGGATAAAATGACTTTAATTTTGTATTTCCTGCACAAACCCCCTCCAAAGATACCACATCTTCTGGAGACGACTCTGAGGAGTTTTCTTCCCATGCCCTATGAAAAGACAGACAAAGAGGTAAATTGGAATCTTCTAATTTTGCGGTTCCTGAAAAATCGGCTTCTTCTGATGATGTCCCCTACCTCCATTGAACCTACTAGGATGTTGGTGAACAAGCTGAAGAAACCCCCTAAATCTTTAGTGAGGGAAGGAAAAGACACTGTCTTTCCCATCAAAAAAGCAGTCCAGGGGCCGTATTACAGATGGTGTCCCGGGGGCGCAACGGGCGTTTGCGCCTTCTTTGCGTGCCCCCGGGGCACTTTGGTATTATAGAAGGGGACACCGACGCTTGTGTGGCCCCTTCTATAATACCGATAGCACTGGCGCACCTAATGCGCCAGCGCTATCAACAGAGGGTGTTCCCTCATTTGCATAGGGGCGTGCCCTGTGCAAATGAGGGAATTCCTTTGACTCTGCGCCCGCGCCATATTACAGACAGGGGCGCAGAGTCAAAGAAGCCCGCAGAAGGCGCACTGACAGTGCGCCATTTAAAAGGCGGCGCACTGTCAGTGCGCCTCCTGAGAGCAGCCCTCTGCAGGGGGTTAAGGGGGACCCCCCAGACATCCCCTTGCAGGAGGGTGCATTCAGTGACTGCACCCGCCTGCAAGGGGGTCTCTAAACCCCTTTGAAAGTGCAGGTGGGTGCCGCCTGCACTGTGAAAACACGGAGCGGCTTCTCCGTGTTTTCACATGAATGCGCTGCCCTGGGGGCAGTGCATACGCCATAATGGTGCGCATTATCACTGTGCCTGGCGCTCCTTTTGAAAGGTGCGCCGGGTGCAAACAATGATAGTGATACCATAACAAATGTAATATATGGGTCCTCTTTTCTATGTTAAAAAACATCAGTGGTGGCTGAACACAGAGGTAATGGTCTGTTACAGCTAAAGGTAGGTTGACATGTTTCTCGCCATGTGTAGCCGCTGTCGATCAAAGGCAATTCATCAGAACCGAAAGACCTAATCTATACAGTGGTTGGGTTAGTTATCAAGTGTTAGTCAAAAGTGGCCAATCACAGCTGTTTATCAAAAAGGAGCCGAAGTGTATGATTATACCTTTATGTAGTTAAAATAAAAACCGACCTGAAATGAGAATTTGAGAAAGTAAAACACTATCGGTATTAGTCATACCTGTATACATATTACCAAATTGCTGACACACATATAAAATCAATGCATGCCACGGCGGATCAGTCCTTAAAGGTGAAGCTCCATAAATCGCAATGTATAAGAAATACACAGAAAAACAAACCAGTGATACACTGGTGGACACACCATATCGCACGGATTAGAGACACTGCGTAGCCAATTCACCTCACCCCATTAGGGTCAATAGTGTAGCCTCCTCTGGTGAAAGCAGAGGCTGCGCTAATTTTACAGATAAACACTAGGGCGGTAAAAACAATTTAGATGGTCAGGGACCTCTCGAATACCTGAAAAATTTCTTTAAAAATCCCAAAAAATGTGTAAGCAGCAAGCCAATACTTATGGTTTTACAGCGCGCAGAACACTCCGAAGGTGGAGAACTGGGAAGGTGAGCTTAGCAGGCTGATGGGCTGTCTAATCTCGGCTGACTGTCATTCACCACCACCACCACCACCACCACCGGCGGCTTGCTAAAGATCACGCACAAGTATTTAACTCTGTTCGCCTTCCAAGTTCTCCACCTCTGGGCACCCAACACTACAGAAAACGCAGGCCAAGCGCCACAGCTTAGATTGACAGGAAGATGCCAAGATGAGGAGCCACAGGACCAGGAGAGGAATGCGGTCAGCACAGAGGAGGAAAGCGTGGACAGAGGAGTCCCTAGAAAATCCTGAATCACAACAGTCGTCAGCAGACCAGAAGTCTAGTATCATGGGAGGCAATGCTATCGGTCCGAGTGCCTTCCAACCTCAAAGCAGACTGGG
This sequence comes from Calotriton arnoldi, assembly GCA_963921515.1. Taxonomy (NCBI): domain Eukaryota; kingdom Metazoa; phylum Chordata; class Amphibia; order Caudata; family Salamandridae; genus Calotriton; species Calotriton arnoldi. Next base: position 2,666,037 of record CAWUFW010000950.1, on the reverse strand, counting down.
CAGTGACAGGCTCCAGTCACATTCCAGAAGGAATAACTACAGCAACTTTCTGATAATTAAATACAACTAACTACCAGCTTGTCCCAAAGTAGGTGGTTACTTACTCCCAGCCCCGCTATCGGATTGCAGAAGAAGATCCAGCATCTTTCTTCACAGTGCCATCTTAAGGATTTCAGGGGCCTTGGGCAAGACCTATTTTGGGGACCCCTGTTTGGAACAATTTTAAATTAATTACACATTTTTAACTAATTGAAGTCCTCATAAAGCGAAACAATACTGGGTTATACATTACACTTTTCAAGAAATGAGGCATGCAAAAACAGCTAAAAGGACAACCTGGCCTCCATCCACCAGCCAAATCTTGCCAGAAGGAAGTTTAAACCAGCATTGATGAAATCATTAACTTTTTGGTGGGTGGTGATCTCTATGCTGCGAGGCATTGCAGTTCTGGCAGCTTTGAACTCTTTGGCTAGATTGATTGCACCTGGTGGAGTGGCGTGGTAGAGCGGTGCTGCAATGGTGTACGGCCCTTCCCTGCTACTGTTCCCATACCGGCGGCCTCCCTGCCGGTGGACTGAGTGGCCCAGCATCTATGGGGTGGGTGGGTGGCTGCCGTTGCCTTTTGCTACCTTGGTCCTCCAGGCCTGGTCCCAGCCCCGTCCTTTGCTGGGTGATTCCGCCATGCGTTAACGGGCAGCAGCAGGCAGGAGCCCAACAAGGAGTGATCTTCCAGACACTGCCGGCAGGTACTGTTCTTCAACAATTGCAGAGAGACCTAATGAGTGACAAAAAGAACAGATGATTAAAAATGAACATTTACCAATTCCGTGCCCATGCACATGGTGTTCTTGAGAGAAGAGGCCTGAAAATAATCAATATCGCTGGGCGTGGCTTAGCCGGCTGCAAGATGGCCGCACTTTGAGTGGGCTCTGCCGGCCAAGCCTTCCATCCTTCATCATCCGGCAGACTCAACACACTCCGCGGCCCGAGAGGCTAACGCAGCGGTTCTCCTTCGCCTGGGGCATCTTTTCAGCCGCAAATCGCTGCCCTCCGGCCCCGCTGTGTGCGACTGCGGTGGATTGTGCCCCGGACTCTGCTACCTCGACGGGGCCTGGACTGCGCGGCCCGCGCTGCGTCGCGCGCGGAGGCCGGGGGCCTGGATCCCTGTCCTGCGGCCGCCACATCGCCTGGAGAACCGGTGAGTGCTGTGGCCTGGGGGCGGTTCGCGGCGGGTTAGGGACCGCGCTCGCCGTACCGTCCGGCCCGGTCTGTCCCCATAAGGGAGATCTGGGTGTTCCCAACATTTGAGTGCTGGGGTCTGGCGAGGTGGGCGTCGCGGTCCCCGCGTACTCCCGCTGCGGGCTGCCTCCCGGCCGTGCATGCACACTGCCTGAGGGGCCTTTGGCTGCCCCGCAGCCTTTACACCCGCCAGAGAGATTATCAGGAGCGCGCGCGGGCCTCTGCTTACCTTCTGCTCCGGAGAGGCTTGGGTGCGACCAGAGGATTGCCCACGTCCCTGGCTGGGCTCCCCGTGCCTCCTGCGTTGGCTGGATCACTCCCCGTTGTGCTGTGGCTGCTTCCTTTCTCTGCTGCGGTGCATCCGCGCGCCGCGCACCTGATTGCCCCCTCCATCTTCTGGCTTGGCTCTCCCTGAACATCGGAGCTCCTGGTTGCTGCGGCCCATCATCTTGCTGCAGGCCTGAGCCTCCCGTGGGACACACGTATCGCTGCCGCGTGGTCTGCGGTTGCCGAGGCCTGGACTACACGCCTACTTGGAGGCTGGAGCTGTGAGCTGCGTCTGCTGGGTTGTGCGGCGGTTGGGCAAATTGCCGGCTTCCTCGACTGGGCCCCCCGATCCTCCTGCTGGTGCCGGTCCCCTCCCTGCAGTGTTGCTGCTGCCGACTACAGTTGCCTCGGTGCTGCCCAAGCTGCTGGTCAGTTCTTCCCGACTACTTACCTCCTCAACTAGCTGACAGGGCTTGCTTTGCTCACTGGAACTCCTCGCTACTACGGCCCCTAATCTCTCTGCGGGCCTGGGCCCTCCGCGGTGCACACGCGCCGCTGCCGCCTGGTATCCGCGTTCATTGTTGCCTGAATTATATGCCAACTCGGCGGCTGGTGCAGTGCTCTGAGTCTACCTGGGTGAGGGATGAACGAGCAAGCCTGAGCGCTGACTGCTGTGCCTGGACCTGTGCCCTCCAGCGCCGCTCCCTTCTTCCCGTGCCACATGCCCGTTGCTCTCTGGCCGGGGAGGTCGCCCCCCTCTGCAACTCCTTCACAGCCTGACTACACAATTCTCCAGGTCCGGTGTGGGTGGCCGGGCAGCCGATCCTCTCCTTCCCTGTACTACACCCAGGGGTGGTGACCCCCTGTTCGCTGCGGCACGGGCCGGATCACAGTGAGCCCTCGTGTTTCTTACTGCTCCTCGTGAACACCATGGGTAAGGCTGACCCTAAGCAGCCTCGGCTCAACTTCGAACAGCGGAGGCAGACGCGCCAGGAGGGCGCTGCCGCTGACGGTGGCGACCAGCCGGCCTCCGCGGAAATGACAGCGACACGGGAGGATGACCTCAAAACCATTATGCTGGAGGTGAGGTCGGCGGTGTCCGGGATTGCCACCCAGCTTGAGCAGCTGACTTCCCGCCTGGACGTGGTCAAGACCAGAGTGGACTAACATGACAACCGTCTACTTCATGTTGAGTCAAGGGTGTCTGACGTGGAGGACTCCGCCGCCCAAGACCGCCAAAAATTATTACAAATGGATAAAGTCCTGGACCTCATTCGCTCAAAAAATGAAGATTTGGAGGCTCGCTCCCGCAGGAGTAACCTTCGCATTACTTGAGTTCCGGAATCTACCAACATAGCCAGGATGGAGGACTATGTAGAGCTGCTGCTACGGGAACTGTTTGGTGACGCGCTCTCCCAGGTTTTCATCTTGGAGAGGGCTCACCGTTCCCTTGGTCCTCGGCCGGCCCCGGGGCTGCCTGCCCGCCCCATCATTGCAAAGCTCCTCAATTTCCGGGACCGGGACGCGGTCCTCCGGGCGGCCAGGGAGAGGGGCGAGATCCGGCACCAAGGCAACACCCTATCTTTCTACTCTGACTATACCATGGCGGTGCAGGCTGCCCGTCGCGAGTTTCTGCCCGCAAAACGCATTCTGCAAAAACACGAAGTGTCCTACTCCTTGGCCTACCCTGCCAAGCTGCGGGTCAAACAGGGATCCAGAACCCTAGTCTTCCCTGATCCGAAGGGGGCCCTCGCTTTTGCCAAACAGTTGGACCGTTCTCATCGTACCACTCCAGTCGGCTCCCAAGACCCTGCTGCGGCCAACATGAGTGATAATGACTGAAATGTAGTGCTCCTCTCCTTCTCGAAATTACTCTTGACATCGAACTGGCCGGTACATGACATTGGGACGCAGTGTTGGTCTCTCTTAACTAGCTGCCCCATGTCTGTTTAATTGCTTACTCACTCTGCTTCTTGGTTGTATTTGGGTTGAAATGTATCGACTTCCGTTGAGATCTGCTGATAATAATGGCTTGGCCACCCTGGGGTATTAGCAGGGTCGTCCGCTTGGCGCTGCCGTGCCCCCACGGGATGATTCTCTCCCGGTTGGGGTTCCCCGGGGTGGGTGTGGGAGGTGACTCGACCTGTTTGGGGGGTTGGTGTGGGTGGTGGGCGGTTGGGTTTGGGGTTGCGGTGTCTCACTCCAAAGGCGCTCTTGGGGTATATTGTGTCTCTTTTGACCGTACTCTCTGCTATCGCCTTCTTCCTTCCCAGTTGGGGTCCCCTGGGGTGGCTATGGGTGGTGACATGCCCGGTTTGGTGGGCGGATGAGGGTGGCGGGTGGTGGGATTCGGGGTTGCTGCGTACCCCTTATGTGGCGTTATTTTGGTTACATGTCTTCTGCTGTCACAACGCCAGAAACTAGTTTTAATGTCTCATCTTGAGCTGGGGGTGGGGCTGGACTGGGGTGGGGAGTTTAAGTTTTTATGCCATTTTATTGTAATGTTTGTGCCTACACGCTCTCTTCACGCGCATTTTCTCAGCATGCATCACCTCACGCTTAAATCTGCTCACTACACTATATCTGTACACGCACCTGGTTCAATTGGGCGCTTCAGGATTCGGCACCGCCCTTGTGCTCTCCAGGTACACTAGACCCAGCACATACACTAGCGTTTCGCATCGGACGGGCCCAGCGGCCCTGCGCGCCACCTTTTAAATGTTCCAGCATAACATGACTGACACCATTTGTTGGACTTGGAATATCCGTGGCCTTAATGACCACCGGAAAGCCAGGCTCATCCACTCCCATCTAATCCGACATAAAGTCGACATTTGCCTTTTACAAGAAACGCACTTGCTGCCAGCGACTTCCACTAGACTACAGTCGCGCTACTGGGGTGAATTGCACTCCTCTTTTTATTCCTCCTACTCCAGGGGCGTGACCATTCTGATACGTAGGGGTCTCCCCTGGCACACTAATCTGGTCCTTACTGACCCTGATGGACGGTACGTTGTTTTGCATGGCTCCCTACTATCACAACCAATGACGATAGCGGCAGTTTACGGCCCTAATTCGGATGACCCTGAACTCTTCACCCTCATATGGCACCTTATTTCCTCCCTGGGTCCGGCGGCACTTCTTTGGGGTGGGGATTTTAATCTCACACTTTCTGCAGTCTTGGACCGCTCCAGTCCTCACTCTTCCCACCCTCGTGCCACTGCGCTCCTTCAGTCCATTCTCACCGACAACTCGTTATATGACGCATGGCGCCACATGTGGCCCGAGGCGCGGAGGGCACTTGCGTTACCGGTGCGCGGGGCTGCTGGTCCCGTATTGACCTATGGATTAACTCCCCGGATGTTCTCACCTGGCTTACCTCAGCTAATCATATGGCACGCACATTTTCGGACCACGCGCCAGTCCAGCTTCGTCTTCGCCTTCCCCACTCTCCACAGCGGGCCTTCTCCTGGCAACTTGCCCCGACTGCCCTTCGCGATCCCGTTTTTTGTGACGAGATTCAAACCGCGATTACTAACTACTTCGACTTGAATGTCGGCTCGGTAGACTCAGCGTCCATCCTTTGGGAAGGCTTTAAGACAGTGATCCGCGGTGAATGCATCTCCAAACAAGCGGGTGTTCTCCGCTCTATCCACGCCACTTTGGACAAATTAGAATCGGAGATTAAGGCCCTCGATGCCGCTCATGCGGCTCACCCCCGGTCTGAGACCCTTGCGCGCCTGCGGGAGAAGCACACAGAATTTGCTGCGGAGGCAGACCGGGAACTCTCCTTTCTTGGTAGAGAGGCTCGCGCTCGTCGCTTCGGTGAGGGCTATCGACCGGGAAAGACACTGGCAAACCTTCTACGGTCCCCTCGCGCTGCGTCATATGTGGCGGCACTCAGGGATGGTGGACCCACCAGGACCACCTCTCCCGAAGACATCAAGGTTCGATTCATGGACTACTACTCGAAACTATATTCCGCAGGCCCCTCCCCTTCTCGTGAGGTTTTCGAACAATATTTTGATACCATTGCACTGGCTTGGCTGGAAGACCACCATCGCGAATTCTTAGATGAGCCTTTCTCGAAGGAAGAGATATTCGCCGCCATAAACAGTTTACCTAGTGATGAGGCCCCTGGTCTGGACGGCTTCCCCGCCTCGTTCTATAAGACGTATTCCTCGCTCTTGGTGCCACACCTGGCCGCCATGTACAATGATTCTTTCGATGGTGGCCTTTTCCCGCAGTCATTACGCGAGGCAATGATAACACTTCTGCTCAAGCCGGACAAACCAGCGGATTGCTGCGATTCCTATCGCCCCCTCTCTTTAATCAACATCGACAATAAAATTTTCGCAAAGTTATTAGCTTCCCGCCTTCTCCCCCTCATGCCCCTCATCGCCCTCCCTGATCAGTCCGGGTTCATACCAGGCCGAGCCACGTCTCACAACCTCCGCACCATATTCTCGGTCCTCCATCAGATTAACCCCAGCCTCCCTGCTGTGGCTGCCCTGCTCGACGCCACTAAGGCGTTCGATACACTGGAGTGGCCCTTTTTATTCTTTCTTCTGCCGCGCCTTGGCTTCAGCAACATTTTCATTCGAAAGATTTCACTCCTCTACACTCGCCCGTCCGCCCGCCTTCGGATAAATGGTCAAATATCCGATCCTACTATGATTGAACGTGGTACTCGGCAGGGGTGCCCGCTTTCCCCCATGCTCTTTGCCATAGCAATGGAGCCTCTTGCTGCCAGACTCCGGCAACACCATACGCAGAAGGGCATTGGTTTCACGGCCGGCTCTCTCTTAGTCTCTATGTATGCGGACGATATTACACTGTATGTCCGTCACCCTCAAGACAACCTCAGTCCCCTGGTACGTGAGATAATACGATTCGGTGGAATGTCCGGCATACAGGTGAACTGGAGCAAGTCAGTGCTGTTTCCTCTTACAGATGCCACTAAGCCATTTACCCCGGACTTTCCTTTTGTTTGAGCTTCTGGCTCCACCCGCTACCTAGGTATATGGCTGAGCAGGGACTTAGACGAACTATGGAGGGCTAATTTCGGATGCGCGGTGGAGTGGCTTGAGTCCAAAATACCTCATTCGAACTGGCTCCCCTTATCACTGGCTGGGCGTATAGCCATTGCCAAGATGGTGGTCCTCCCAAAATTTCTTTCTCTTTTGAATATCCCCATACCTCTTACTGCCCACTTCTTTCGTAAGATCCGCTCCCTGATAATATCGCTTGCCTGGGCCGGCAAACAACCCAGGATCGCCTACGATATCCTTACTCTCCCCATGTCCGCCGGCGGTATGGGCGCTCCCAATTTTAAACTTTACGCCTTATGTGCACAGGCCAGTTTTTTACACTTCTGCATTCACCCAGCCCCCTACCAGCCGCACGTCGCGGTTGAAGCCGACCTTGCAACCCCTTGGCCGCTGAACACTGCCCTGTTCGCCCCGGCCGGTCGCCCACGTGCTGAGGTGGACACTGTCGAGACTTTGCGCTGGGCCTGGCTGGGACTTTGTCGTCTTTCCAACGTACCGGTGTTATCGGCTAATACAATGCCGATTGTGCGTCACCCTGCTTTCCCTCCTCTCCAATCTACTGGCATGTCCAAACACGCCGCCCGCCTGGGATTGGCTACTCTGGCGGATCTTTTCCCCGGCAACACGTTCTACTCGCTTCCTGCTACCTCTGGTCCTATGGATACACTGCTATTTTATCTGCTGCGGGCTATTTGCAGGGAGTTATATCCCGCGTTCCCCCAACCCCCGCCCTCTCTACCCGCCCTCGACTTTATCTATACATCGCCCACTCACCACAAGCTGGTGACTAAATTATACACTCTCATTCTGTCGACCACCTCCATCTCTACTGATCGCGCCCGTGTGGCGAGGAGCTGGGTGTGGACATTTCCCAGGCCGATTGGCTCTACTGCTGCAATCAGACGAGGAAACTATCTCCCAATTATCGTCTCCGTCTTATACATTTTAAATACTTACACAGGCTATATCGCACCCCCGTACAGCTTCACAAAATGGGCCTCATCCCTAACGATAGGTGCTTGCGTTGCTCTGCCCCTGCCGCGGACTTCTCACATCTAGCTTGGTTGTGCCAAAGGGTGTCGGATTTCTGGAGAGAGGTCTGCGCTGCCATTTCTGAGATTACCTCTGCACCGGTGCGGCCGGACCCTCCGTTATGTCTGCTGGGCTTTAAGTTTTGCCCAGACGCCTCTCGCCGACTGGTCGCTATGCTGATTGTCCTTGCGCGCCGTAGGGTGGCCATGTGTTGGGGCCGTAGACCAGCGCCTAAGTTTGCCCAATGGCTTGAAGATGCTTCAAGATGCCAGACTCTGCTGTCTGAATTTTGGGATCTTATGCCGGCGAGATCGCGCCCACGTGACATATGGGGCCCCTTAGTGACATACCTCCATACCCGATCTCATTCAGGCCAGACTGACTCTCCCGCGCTCCCCGCCGGCTCCCCGCCCGCGATACCAAAGGGGATGATGGATGGAGCGCTAGAGCAAATCAAACACTCACCCCCAGTCAACTAATCTGGGTTTAATCCATCATCATTCTTTAGCTCACTCCACCACCCCAGTTCAGACATGGCCATATGCAAATCAGTCTGACCCTGTGCCTCATGGGAACAGTCCAGCCCGAACTGCCAAGCCATGTCTTCCCTGGACCGGAAACAAGCATCCTGGGACCGGTTTCGGGTTCAAAACCCTCATCAGCCAGGCTATCTTGAATCCAGTGGCAAAGTGAGCAAGGGACCCACGTCTGGGCATACCCTGCCAACTTAGGGCGAACAAAGCGATACCAAAGGGGATGATGGACGGAGCGCTAGAGCAAATCAAACACTCACCCCCAGTCAACTGATCTGGGTTTAATCCATCATCATTCTTTAGCTCACTCCACCACCCCAGTTCAGACATGGCCATATGCAAATCAGTCTGACCCTGTGCCTCATGGGAACAGTCCAGCCCGAACTGCCAAGCCATGTCTTCCCTGGACCGGAAACAAGCATCCTGGGACCGGTTTCGGCGGTAGTAGTCTCCTCCCCTGCCACCTTGTCCCTGCCGGACTTGCTCATTTTCCCACTGTGCTGCCATCACATCCTACAGACATGCATTGTTGGTAGTGTTGGACCGTGTTATGCAGGATAATGCTTTCGATTGTTTGCTTCTCCCTATTTTTGGTGTACCTCTACAAAGATTTGTTGTGTACGATGCTGAGGTTTTGTTGTAGGAATGTATTCTGGTAATGCTGAATTTGCCAATAAAGGTTTTTGAAAATTAAAAAAAAAAAAAAAAATCAATACCACATTTTGGGTCAAAATCATTTAGGGCTAAGTGCATCGCAAATTACCATTCTACAGAAGTAGTGGAAAACTGTATAGTCATTGCACTGACCTATACATCAAGAGATTAGCATGACATCCTCAACAGAGGAAATATCTTCAAAGCAATTTGAACTCTCCCTAGTTTAGGGAATGTGTCAACCAAAGATCTGTTAAGAGTGGGCTTTGGGTAATCAAGCGGATTGCCTGAGAATGAAACAACTCAAACCTTTTGAGTAAAAAAAAAACATTGACCGATTAGTATTATGGGTCTCAAAGAGAGATTGTTCAACTGGGGTATACTTATATCTAAGGCAAGCCTAGTGCCCTACCCACACATCCTGCTTGACCAAAATGAAGCAAAGGCAAGCCAGGTTCTACAAAAGCATAAACCAGTGCTTACATTTGCTTGTGGTCCCACCTCAAGCAATCTCAGACACAAACAATTACTGCCAATAAGGATAGACCTGATTTAATCCAGAGCGATGAATAGTAAAAACACCCCTAACAGTGTGCAATTTGGCACCACTGGATGTGCACCCAAAATCTGATACTACATGGTCATGGTTGCCTTCAACCCCACAGGGAACCTCAAGTACTTTTCTATAGGAATCAATTCTGGGTACATTAGCCTTGGGCAACAAATCCTTTACAGTAGCAAGTTGGAACACAGCTGGTTTAAATCCTAAATGGATAGACAGATTGAGCATTATGTATAGAGCAATATAATATCTGCTGTTTTGTACGTGAAACTTGGGCCCTCGAGGATGTAGAACTTGAAGCTATTTTTGCATATAGCATTAGAGCAACAAAACAGAGAAAAGGCAGGGCCAAAGAAGGTCTAATTATTTTGGTCTCAACCAAGCTTTTTTCCAGAATCGAGTTGAGCATATTTGAAATTAGTAATAATATTCAATATCTATGGCTAAAAAGGATAGGATGGCCAATGATATTTTTAATTTATAACTTCCTCCAGGGAATGTGGATATTACTCTTGGTCTGTTGAAAACCCTTGAGACAAGCATCAATCTTATTAAAAAAAAACGCAAGGATGCCTATATTTATGAACCATCACGGCAAATCGGCTCCCTAAATGAAAATCTTATTTGTTTGTGGCAATTTTGATGTAAAACCTCACCCCATACTGATGGATCGGCATTTGCTGAACAAAAACACAGCCTGGGAAATTCCCCGGCCACTTATAAATAGCTGCAGTAAACTAATAAAGGTGAGCAATTCAATATTTTATTAGCTTCAACTGGCCTTCGTTCAGCTAATGGCCGCACCCAGTCGGATACTCCAGCAAATAATACAAATAGGTTGGGGAGTTACAAAAGTCTAATAGACTATGTACCAGCGGAGGTAGGGGGTCTGGGGCATTAGGACGCGGGGGAAGCAGGCAGCAAAAAATAAAATAAAAACGTATCTTCTCGCCACGTCTCTCCTCCGTAGTCCTCCCTCGCTGACCTGACCAACAGGAAGCACACCCAGGCTCCCAGTCAGCCAATCACAACGCTGCCTTGGCAGCCGTGTTTCGGCACTCAAACGCTGACTTGGGAGCATGGGCATGTTCCCCATGCAGGCTGTAATGCAGCCTGAATGGAGAAGATGCGAAGTGCGCAAGACTGTTTTGGGCGGCCCGAGAGGGCCGGCCAAGCAGTCATTGCGCACTTAAGAGGGAGCTACCACTCCTCCCCTGCCCCCCACCCCCCACCCCCACGCAAAGCTGCGGAAGTAGGAGAAAATAAAATGATAATAACACGAGTTATCATTTTATTTTCTCTTTGTTTCACTGCTAAAAAGCAGTGGGGCAACGCTCCTCCGCCTTAGCGGAGGAGCTGCCTTTGCTATGTACTCCTAAATCTAGAGGCTTTGCTCCTAGTATGAAAGTGGAACAAAGACTGGAGAGTGATTACGATCCATTAATATTAACATTATTCACTCCATTTAGCAGCTCACTGGTTGCACTTAGCCAACTTAATACTGAAGTGGCTCTTTGACATTGACAACAAGCAGGAAAAATCTAGCCAGGCACCATGCATTCCAGGAAATATTAAGTGGGTCCATCTTTACTTCAACTGATTACAGGCAAATGACACAGTGGATAGAAACGGCATCCATCTATTTGAAACTCTGTTAAAAACAAAATGCTAATTCAAAGCTGCCATCAACAAAAACCAGTCCTACGCTTACAAGCCATTACAATTTGAGTGGTTTTACTTGGAATGCTACGAGCTGAAGCGGGCTTTATCAAGTGCTTTGAAAAATACACATTCTAACAAGGCAGTCGAGGAACTTTTAAATAAGGAGTACAAGCAACTAATCAGGTTTAAAAAGCGTCAGCTGCAATATAATGCATGGTCAGCACTTCAGGTAACAATTCAAAATAAAAACCCAAGAAACTTTTAGAATTCAGTGAGATGGAGCTGTGAGGGCCAAGCCAAAAACTTGGAATTAAACATCCGCCCAGCAGTCGGAGTACAGCGCTTTTCTACAATTCACAAGATCCCCTCCACTCTGAATCACAGGGCTGAGGATAATTAAAATCCGATAAATTCAACAGAAAACAATCTCTTGGCTGCGCCAACATCTTGCAAACTATCCACTCTCCAGCTTGCGTAATTCACAGAGGGTGTGGTCTGCAAAGCAATTTTTAGTCAAAAACCTGGGAAAGCCCGGGCCCGGATACAGTGCCTTCAGATCTATACTAGAGCAATGCTTCTGAATGGGCCTCTGCTCTAACCTCTGCTTTCAACGCAGTTTGGGCCCAAGAGGAGATTCCTGCTTCATGGAAAACAGCAATTATAGTTCTGTTGCACAAGGTAGCTAGGTAGGTAGAAAACAAGTTTATTTGGCCAATTGTCCATAAAACATTCTACACACAAGAAAGGGCCAAGAAATGATCCAGCAAATTACCGTCCCTTCCTCACTGTTGGACAGGGTAGGAAAAATCTTTGGCAAACTGGTCCTAACTAGGTTGCAAAATTGGATCACCGATGCTCCGATCTAAACCAACCTTCACGCTGGATTTAGAAGAGGTCCGGAAACTATTGACCAAGGACTGAGGTTAGACTGTAAATATGTTCTATTAAAAAATCATCACTTAATATGGTCTTTCTCATTCAGAAAAACACATTTGATTCAGTAGATAAAACTACACTTTTGAAATTTTTGAAAGATTACAGTTTCCCAGGAAAACTACTCGACTTCCTGATTCTGCTTCATAGCGGTAACATGGCTAAAGTAAGATATGGATCTAAAGGGTAATGTACAACAGACAGTCCTGTAAATACTGGAGTTGGGCAAGTCTGCGCACTCGCACCTAAATTGTTCAATCTTTTCATAAATTATGTGGGCAAAGCCTTGTCTGCCTTAAACTTGGATACACCATTATTTGGTGGAGAACCAATTCCTATACTGTTATTTGCTGATGATGCTGTTCTGCTGGCCTGTATGGAAGTGGCCATGCACAAATTTCTAGCCGGCTTTGAAACATTTTGCACCCAAAGGAAGTTGACGATCAGCTTCAGCAAAACCAAGTTTATGATATTAAGGTAGAGCGCTCCCCTGAAGTTAACATTCAAAATCTATAACACTGGAATAGAAAGTCAACTACTACGACTATTTTGGTGTTCAACTTGGTGCCAATTTTCTATGGACTGATCAAATAACAAAGTAATTTGGCCTTAAGCCAACATGCTAGTGCTGTACTATGCTTCTCTAGGAAATGCATCAGTAAGCTAATTGAGCAAGCTCTTAGTGTATACAAAATGAAACACATGTCTACTAGTTTCTATGGTGCTGAGATTTGGGGGTACAAGAAGTTCCCAGGTCTACTTAGAACAAGTTCCTATGGTGTCTTGGATCCCCAGTGCCCATACTTTCAGCAGAATTAGGCATGCACAAAACTGAAACCTGTTTGTAGAATGTGTTGCGCATGAGTGATCATGGAAGTGATGATGCTTTGTCATCGCAAGCATGATCACGCGTGCTGTTTTCTTTTAAAGATGTTGTGTTTGCCATGAGCCTCACGGCCGTGTTCGTTCATCATGGTTTCCACGGCCGTATCAGCAGATGCGGTTGTGGTTTCATGGAGGACGGACCGCGGCCGAAGGGCTCCTGCTTATTTAAGAATAAACGCCTAAAATCTCACCACTTTTTTGGCGATTTCTTCCACACGTTACATTTGGCGACGAGCAGCAGAAAGCAGGAGCTCGCCGCACTTTTCACAATTTTTCAACACGGACCTGCCGCCTTCCTTTCATCTTCCAAGGTCCTACCTCCCCACCCGCGAAGCCCATACATCAGATCTGACGTCATCATCAATACGTGGCGGCCATTTTGAATTGGTCAAGCCGATGTCCAGCGTCTTCTAGACGTGGCGGCCATTTTGGTTTAGTCACACCAAGGTTTAGCATCATCTTGACGTGGCGGCCATTTTGGATTGGTCAGCCTCACGTCCAGTGTCATTCTGATGCTGTGGCCATTTTGGATTGGCTTTCCAGTGCTGATTTTCGGCAGCCATCTTGCCTTGGGCTTAAAAAATTTTTTGTGGCAGACATTTTGGATTGGGAAAGAATTCAGTTTGTTTATAAACCACATTTTTAAAAGTAAAAAAATTATATTTACATTAAAGAGAAAATCCTGCTTTGTGGAGCATGTCAAATTTTCAACAATTTGTGCCGATTCAACCTTTTCTTCAGAATCCTGGCAAACCTACTCAGCCTTGGGACAAATGGCACAATTCTTTCGAAAATGTTCTCGTTGCAATTGATGCTGATAAATTCAACGCGGAAAGAAAAAAGGCCATTTTATATAGCAATCTCAATATTGAGGGACGACAAGTTTTCGATAGTCTTCCTCCAGTATCTTCAGCAGGACAAGGCGAAGGTTGGAATGAATATCTAGAATCTATAACTAGACTAAAGAACAAATTCACAGAACAACCAAGCGTGTTACTAGAAAGATTTAATTTCAACAAAAGAAAACAATCGATGGATGAATCAGTGGGAGAATACATCTCGGCCCTTAGGATTTTGGCGACAAAATGCAATTTTGGATTATCTGTTGAAACTTCGATCAGAGATCAGTTTGTATTTGGGTGCAAGTTAAAAAAAAACAGATACAAGAACGCCTCTTTTCTTTCAGAGATCCTACCCTTATAGAAGTGGTTGACATGGCAAAAGCAATCGAACGTTCCATTTCTCTACTAAGTGTATTTCTTCTGATATTGTGCGTCAACCTGTTAGCTCTGTTCAAGTTCCTGACTCCATTAATGCTTTATCTTTCAGGTCTAAGGGAAACATGTTTATGGGCAAAAAGAGTACTTTTTATTACAGATGTGGGTCTAAGACTCACCTGAGCAATAACCCTCTTTACCCAGCTACTGGTAAGAAATGCACCAAGTGTCATAAAATGGGTCGTTTTTCTGGGCTATGCAGGAGTGCTGGGAATGTTGCCAGGGTTGGCTCTATTTATATTTCACCCATTTCTGAGGATTGTTCACAGGATTTATCTAGACTGGTCCTTGCCCTTGAAGTTGATACAATTGATGCTACTCCAATTAAGGGTCCCATCTGTGATGTTTACATTGGTGATATAAAACTTGATATGATGGCAGACTCGGGTGCTCCCATCACTATAATTTCAGATACCCTGTACGATCAAGTTTGGTCGACTTCTCAACCACTGGATATTCCGGGGCATCATACATTTCAATTCATCAGACCCCAATTGGAAGGGATGGTTAGTTTGGCCCACAGACACAAACAGATGTCAAACAAGATTCAGAGATACCACCGAAGGGTTTAGTACCCATAGGCCAGACCAACGCTATGTACAAAGAGAACATCCGGTGGTGGTGACATCATACAGTGTTGGGAAGTTATGCCTCGATTGGCTAAAAACCTCGACACTGTCCCACGTGAAACAGCACTTATCCTTACTCTCAGATGAGGTGGATCTGAGGGATTTTTTATTAGGTCCCCGAAAGCCATGTCAGAAAAGTTTCTTATACGCTGTTTATAATAAAATCTAGAAAATCTCTCAACAAGAAGCTGCGGAGAGACTTCGTGAAATAGATAGAATTAACCTAGAAAAGGCGTTAGTTGTAGTCGACAATGGTATGACTATATTAACATCCAAGATTTATTCACTAGGCAACATTGTATCTTCTGCTATAGATGTACTAGAACAGGACTTGTCCATACTACAACACAGACAATCTCAACTATGTTCTATTATGTTATTAAGCTGGATGCTGCAATCATTGTGCGCTGGTTATGTGCCTTGGTGATTTATCAACAGTACGTCCTTGTTCTCTGCATACAATCTAACTAAAAAACAGATGACAATGGCACAAAGGGGAGCAAAATATACAATGCTGCGTATTGAAAAACTGGACCAATTATCTTTCACTGTGGCAGAGTCACCATCCACAGAATGGTTAAAATCCATGGCCATATAACATTACCGGTCACAACTTTGCAGTTTCAGTATTGCCTAGAACAACAACAGGCAGGCAGATATGAAGCGATGGGTAGGGGATTCAAAAAGGAATCTTGGGAATTGCCATACAGATTTCGATGCAGGAGTGGGGACGTGGAAGTGTTTCTAAGCTGTACAAACTGCGAGAACTCTTTAAGTGGATCTCTCATAAGCCAGGATATCATGCTTCGTGAGGCCTGTAAGCGTTCAGTTGCTAACTTATCCTGTCACTTGAAAGGGTCCCCAGCTGCCTTGATTAATCCGGTGTTCAAGTTACTTTCAAATGGGAGTTACTTGATGCTGAATGATCAAGGTTGTTGTGGGATGCTCCAGGGCATTGCATATCTTGTCACTGTAAGCTCCAGGGTTACTTGCTGTATGCAAGTATTGTTTCCACTGACCCATACAGTCAGGGAGGCGCCGTTATGGCCTTCGTTGAATGTTTCCTTTATACGGTTTGGTACTCTGAGTCGAATGAAAGCCATGCTTTTACAGAAAACCGTGCCCTTCACCTCCGTCCTAGAAACTTATGATCTCCAGGTCGCAAGGTCCGCAGCTGAGATACTGGCACTAGTACGAACAAACTGCCCTTTCCATTTCACAGAAATGGTACAAAGTATCTTTAACATGTCTGATACGACGGGTATAGTACACCTTTTTAAGACCATAGGTTCTGGACTGTTAAGCACCTTTCAGAAAATCTTTGGAGTTATTCCCAACTTCATACACTCCGTGTTTGGAAGCATTTTTGGAGGGCTTCCGCTGATTCTGTTCCTAATACCAGGTATCCTGATTGTCATTTTTCTGCTACGCAATGGACGTCCCAGTCCCCAAGGAGATGGAAAAACGCTCTTGGAGCGCCGATACCGTGATCGCATTGTACTCCATCTGGGCACACCTCGCCTTCGCGAACTAAGTGAGTCTTGGTTCCTGTCATTTAGACCAGTCTGGATTGACTATGTTCTGCCTGTCCTCCGATGCCTGTTCTGCGGACAAGAATGCGTGTTGGATCTCTGTCTAACATTTCCATCAGTTGCGCCACCGGACGTTGTTGCTTTACTGGACCTGATAACGGCCCATGTTCTGCTGTGTCCTCAGCGTATTCCAATGTTGATGTCTGCATTCTTAGATCCACCACAGGATGCTTCAGCTCCTGCTGGAATGGATACCGGCTCCTCAACAAATACTCAGGCCTTGGATGTCACACAGGCTTCCCCAGCATCGACTGCGGATAGTGCAGAAGATCATCTGTGCTCGATTGACCTAATCTGTGATGTGTTGCAGGGATCGTCGTCTGCGATGGCAAGCAACAGTGATGTTGCGTCTCCCAGCCAGGACACATAAACATTTGACTCGTCGTGTGCTGGGAAAAATTCGGCCTTTTTCAAAACAACTAAGTTTGGAATTTTTAAACAACAGACACTTTTTCTAGCTGAACTACATGGCTTTCAGGCACTCATAGTTGTTCGAACTATATATACGAACATATTTTAGTGAAACTTCTATCGCTTAAAATACGATTTTAGCATTTTTTAAGAAACTTTGTAACGCACTAATGTTTTGGACTAATTCGTTGTTTGCGTACAAATGCTTAGAAGTACATTATAGTATGTCGTCCAGTTGGATGAGGAGTGGGTGTTATGTTTCATATAGGTACCCCAATATAGGCTCAGGGAACCACCTAACCCTTCACCTATATTCTCCCCTACCATTACACTACATAACGGTTCTCGGGACTGACCTTTTACCTAGTTACGGTACTGCTTACAAGACGTGGGGTTTTCCCTGAAAACTAGCTTCATCCATTATGTATGAGGATTCTTGGAAACTCAGCAGGACTTCCATCTCCTGCATAATAACTATGTATAAGGGTCATTCCTTCCGTCATCCTAAGTCCGATATGACACAGCAAGGTAGAACCCCTGAGGGTACCACTTTGGGTATATATACACCATATCTTTGCTAAGGCAGGGAGAGGAGAAAAGGGACTTCCATGCTGACACACTGACGCGAGACGCTGAGGTTCCTGCACGCAGACACTCAAGCTCATGTCCATCTCGAGACCAAGACGGGGTCCCACAGTCTCTCACTTCAGGTAATGGGGTTCACTTTATCCTAGAGGGAGTCTTGGCTACACAGCTACATACATGCTAGGTACACTTAGGTACATCTAGTTAGGGTCGCATCGTAGGAGTACGCATTTTATTGTCATGTATTTCTATACTTGCCTGTATTCATTGTTTTAGCACTATGGTAGAAATCTACCATCCGTTTACTCTGTTGGTGCTTATACTCGTTTATATTGGTTACTGTCTAATGGTTGTTTCAGCACACCTATTTTACACTAGAATGACGCTGGTTCAATAAAGCTTATTGAAAAGCGTCCCCACCGTTTATTCTGTGTATCTCTCTGAGACCAAGTGAGCACGAGTGACTGAGCGAAAAGTACTGTACTGTTTCCACGATCCCTGACAGGACAGAGTTGTCATGTTCGATAGTTGCCAAGAACTATTTTCTCCTTGATAACAGGGGTTTCTAGTGGCACTGTGAGCTAGCTGGTATACAGGCAAACATACCCGGTAGGGGTGTCTAGAATCAGTCTGGACACCAATCCTACAGTCTGTGTTGTCTAAACGCGCAGATCCTATATAGGTTTATAGGAACTACACGACAATAATGTGTGGAAATCTCATCACCTAGTGTATTGATTTATTTCGATCATATTAAAATATTTGTTTCCGCCACACTTCAGAATTACAAAAAATGTGCTTCATTTGTGCTTTCCAAATTCTGATATATTCTGAAATATCTACACAGTACATTTACAGAAATTTGAATTTTGTTGTGTGCCAGAAAAATGCCTTTCCTTTCACAGCAAAATTGTCAGATAAATCCTGTCACTTTGAAGTCAGAGAAAGAAAAGTAAACACCAAGCTCCCTCAGAAGGCAGAGCATGACATTTGACCTCTGTCTTTCAATGTACAGCAAATGTGACAAGATAAGAACAAGATTTACAGGTTGGTATACAGAAAGCGAGCACTTGCAGTAAAATACAGTAAATATGATATGCTCCACAGTAGGGACGTACTCTGGCTGGGCAGCGTAAAACAAATAAAGCCAGCAAATAGAAAGCAAGCAAGTGTGAGTTACAAACCACAAAGCCAATGGTAAGCAATGGGCGGAATGCATTCCCAAGGAAGCTTTCCGAATGTCCGCAAGTTGTTGTTGACAAACCAGACAGCTGTGTTGTCTGCTAGGCATCGACCTAAAAATCAAGAGTACCGGTCTCTTGCTCCCGCTGGAAAATACATGTAGAGGTCATCATTCCAAGCCTGCCACGCCAGTCATTGAAACAAAGACATGCTGAAATGGAGCACTCTAAATAGAAATCACCTTAGTGTCGCACCGCTTATAATAAGATATCAGCATGACAAAAAACCTTGACTCAAACTTTTGTTGTTCCACCTATAAGGAGATCAAAACGCTTTGGTACGGCATGTAGCCGCGAGAGGAGTCAATGTAGTGTTGTCCCATACACAATACATCAGCAATATAAAGAATATACGTATACAAGAATATACGTATACTGGGACACCGTAAGAGTCTGTATCACCACCTCTTGGGACATCATGGACTGCAAAAAAAGAAATTACTTCACAACAAGAAATGTAAAAACATATAGGATATTTGTGTTGAACACTTATAACAGTTGTTATCCTTGTAAAACGTTTTTCCATTGATCACGTAATTTTCTTTTATTTCTGTGTGGAACTTTTTTTGCTTAAGGAAGTATGTCTGGTTAGTGTCTCTACTAAAGGTTGTGTGCTGAGATATAAATTGGTTAAATAATTCACATAAAAGAAAAGTGTTAACACATTGATTAAATGATGTGTGTTAATACTGAAATAATTTGCTTGCATCGCTGGCTAGCAGGGGCTTTATCTTGTGTATGATATCCCTGTAGTAGGTAGGCCACGACCGCCAGGTTGGAGCCACGCACCTCACCAGGCCACTCCGCCATCAGCAGCGTCTCTCAATTGATACGGATGCCTCCCGGGCCAGCAAGGGGGGGGAACACGGTGCAAGACAGCGTCGTTCAATGTCAGGATGATGATTTGGATATTTATCGCCTCTAGGGCCCAGGGCTAGAGCTCCTCTACGTTATTTTCACCATCCTCGATGAGCTGACCATGTCCCCCCCATCTCCCAGTGGTGTAACAAAAGCCCCCGCAGCACCCACAGTGGGGGGAGGTCAGAGGGGCCCCCTTCGGCACTGGAAGGTTCCTGGCCTGAGAGCTCTGAACTGGTTCCGGAACGTTGGGGGCCCCCTGTATGTACTATGCAGGGGGGCCTCCTCAAGTTTTGTTACGCCACTGCCATCTCCCAGTACTTACTTCTGTTTCTTAGTATTGAGGGTATTTACCAGTCCATTCAGCTTCATCTTCTTGAATGTAGCCCTTGTACCCCTTTGTCAGGACTGGTCTGGGAACAACAGTGGGGCGTACACGGGCCAAGTTTTGAGACACGCAAGAATCACCTTCCTAATAGACTCCTCTATTGCTGGGAATCTGAAGGACAGGTTCTTCCATATACATGAAGACTGGAGAGTGTGGTGAGTCAGTCTGTGGTGGCCAGGGCGCACTGGAGGAAGGATTGACTTTCAGCTGGAACCTGGCCAAGGCCCAATCAAGATGTAATGTGGGACATAGAGGTGCTTTTCTGGGTAGCTTAAGAAGCTACAAGAGAGTGAACAAGTTGCCTTGCAATTGCTTGGCTGTATGGTTTCCCTTTTGTACAGTTCAACACCACTTTTTTGTCCTGCATGGTAGTTTTATTTTGTCTCCCTCTCAATTTCCTTCTTCTTGCCAGATGTTTCCAGCTCCATGAGCATCTTGTTGTCCACATGTGTTGCTATTCTGAAATTACTGCTACTCCAATTCTAGACTTCACCTTACTGCACACATGCTTGGTATTTGACAGTCATATATTAATTATGCAGTATTTATCTAGAAAGCATATGTATCAGAACGATTGTAATTATTATAAACATCTCAGCAAATAATATGCAAATCAGAGCAAATGTTAGATAGGCCACATTAATATCTCATTACACATCCTTAACCTATTAGTCTATTCCCTACCCAAAATGTCTTAAATGTTGTAAGCCATCCAACTTATATAATACTAAACTCATATTATGCCAATCTATATATAGTTTACCCTCATACCTTATGTTGTCATTGGGTCAGGAATTGGAACTCAGTAATTCAGCATCTCTGCTCAACAACTGGCCCATATGTCTATAATTGCAAACTGTATTTATATTGCGCCTACTATCCCTGACAAGGCATTGAAGTACTCTGCGGCGAGTGTCAGACTACTCCAGAATCTAAGTATAGAGGTAACTAGGTAATAGGTTATTAATAAGTGCTTCCATTTCCTAGTAGGATTAGTTGTGTTAAGGGAGTTAGGTTTGTGCTCTTTAGATCCCATGCATTTACTCTGGTGTTTTGCCCACTTCTAAGTGCGCAATGACTGTTTGGTCGGCAGTGGGGCCTGCTTCCTGTTCCTCGAGTTCCAGGACAGCAGGAGCAGAGCCGCGGGACCTGGTGGCAAGGTAAGTTTTTTTTTATTTATTATGCGCACTCCCTCCTGCATTTGTGACCCCCCCCCCCCAGCACTCAACCCCACCCGCGAGCGCGTGCCATGCCGGCCACCACTGAACAGTGACCTTTTGTAGAAGCATAACTCAGCTATAGAAGCTAATGTTACTCTTTCCTCCTTCCAAGGTGGATCTCTAGGTCATCTTTTCTTGCAGCTGTGATTACACCACGTGCACCAGAGAAATGGAAAGTTTGCCTTCTCTGCCCAGTTAATTTGAATGGTATCGATTCTCACGTTCTCTAATATCAAATGCATTCATGTTTACATACAATCATGTCTTGTATGTAACTTACATTATCATATGAAATCCCTTCCACACATGGCATTCCCTTTACCCTGGTCACACGTGAAGTCACTGCTATGATTTCACTCCTGAATACTGCCCTTAACATATCACATACCACGTCTTTCTTTATCCCCCGTTCACTTGTGCAGCTATGCAGGTTGTTATGCATCCTGCTTATCCTGTCATTCATTGTTAACTCACCTAATCTCCAATTCTGGGATTGTGATGCCCTCAGTGTCGAGTACATCTTTACTCATACTAGGAGATCAGCAAAGTGACTGACCCAACCTCTGAACTCACGTTTTTTCACAACAGTAAGAAGTGAGATACATTTGGCCTTTTCAGAGAATAACACCTGTGTACATAAGAAAAAGTATTGCCACTAAGATGGGTATTGGTCGCGCCATTTACCAATCAGCCTAGGTCTTTAACTGCTTCATTAAACCCCTTGATGTTACTTTGGTTGACGTTTGCTTTCCTTCTGTGTGGTCACAATCTGCTGCTGGGATCCAAGTAAATTTCCCCTAAAGTATCATCGCTTTTCCCACTACTCATGTGAGAGTTCTCACAAACTATGTCAAAAATTCATCTTGGCTGTGATTAGGAACATAGATGGAAACAAATAGAAATTGCACTTCTCCAATCATAACTCTCTGTATGTTGTACCTACCCTCTTTTTTTATCATCAAACTGATCTTGTAGGGAGAGGGGCAGATATCTATGAATAAGTACTGCCACCCCACAAATATTTTTAGCCAAAGCATACAACTGGGTCCGGTAAAAACCCACTACTTGTTCTGTGTGTATTTTCAGAGAGGTGTGTTTCCAGGATCAATTCTATTTTGTCTTTTTATTCTTTAAAAAAGTGGAGTATTTTTCACCTTTTATATTGAGTTATAATAGCTGAACTCCACTATCCAAGTATTTAATCTGTTTTAGTTTCCCATCCACTCCCATGTCACACATTCAGCGTTCCGTCCTACTCCCTGTAACATCTCCCCCTTGTCCCCCTGAGCTCATTCCCACCAGCCCACCTTTATGGCCCCCACCTCACCATATGTACTTCTCTGGATTGTGCAGCTGTGCCTCAGACACTCTCCCCGACGTAGCCCAACTCCCAGAACAAAAAACATGAAACTCAGTTTGATTTTCTGCCTGATCATCGGCATGTCTACTTTTGAGGTAGTCTGTTCTTCTTTCGAAGAACGTGTGAAAGTGTCAGTGACATCGATAGACACCTAAGTCTGGGACAAGTGCCTTGTTATCTATATTTCAAGGTCAGATAACGGAAATAACATAAACAATGTAGTCTGAATTGATGTATTTTGACCATACTGGTTTATACTAGTACGTCTTAAGACTAGCATATTGATGCATACAGGTTATGTCAGAAATTCCCTATGTAAAATAAGATCGGCGGGCAACAGTATAAAAGGCTCATCAAGTGGCCAATGAGGTAAATAGGTCCTTCGCCTACAGAATATCGCACAAGATACTGCCAGACACCCTGACAGAGACCTCCAGATTGCCGTTTTGCTGCAGCATCAGGTTCTATGCTGACAGCTGATACCGAGCCAAGTCTGAGAGGAGAGGAGCTGAGCCCAGCAGATGTTTGTTTTCCTTTGAGGAAACACTTTCTCCCGGCTACTCATATTTACAGCCTCTTGCTGTAAACAGGTATGCAGTTTGCTAAATCCTAAGAAACTCTAGATGCAAGTTAAGCTACTCCATGCTCACACAGTATAGCACATAGAAGTAGTCTTTAGGGTGTTAGGTTGCTGTAAGGAAATGCCTCTTTTTGCATGTTTAACCCCCCCCCCCCCCCCTATTTTTGGACTGATGCTGCCGGTTTTTCGACTGAGAGTGAACTGAGTCCTGCTAACCAGACCTCAATGCCAGTGTTCTAACCCCTTTCAAAGTGTATGTCGATTTGGCTATACCCAATTGGCAAGTACTGACTTAATTAAAAGTTCCTAGTTTATGGTACCCAGGGTACCAAGGGCATGTAAGGCAGAGTATTCACCCAGGGATGCAGCACTGATTGTGCCGCCCTGTTGGTGACAAAGTACAAAATGGCTCCCAGCCTGCTACTGCAGACTGGAAGGGCAGTGGTTACACTGCCAGTTTGACTTCGCCATTTAAACCAATGGCAAATCCACCCATTCCCTTAAAAGTACACGTAAATGTCTCCCTTAAGGAAGGCCTATAGAGTCCTATGGCAAGGAGCTGTTTATTATTAAGTAGGACATATATGTTTATATATGTCTTAGCAGCAACCCCTCCAAATTGTTGTTTTGCTGTGGGAAGGTTAGTAGCCCCATTGGCTAGTACAGGGTTGCCGACTGGCACCCTAGCTTGGCTAACTTCTGAATGGGACTACCTAACTGGGTTTCAAATTAATCGGTGCATTAAACCGGACCTCATGCCCAGGTCGAATTTAATGTCACTATTAAAGTAATGCAACTTTTAGAAAGTAGCCACTCTGTGACCCAGCTGGTCCAGTGGCCTCACATGGGCACTGGCCAACAGACAGCTTTCTGACCGCCTGGGGAGTCGTGTGAACGACTCCCAGGCCTAGGAACAATAGCAGCCCACGAAAGGGTGAGGTGTCACCTCCCCTTCGCAGTAAGCCACTCAGGGTGTTAGCCCAAAATGCGAGTTTCAAAAGGAAGCCTCCTTTGGTGAGCAAATGGCAATAACACTTCCAAGAATCTGCCCTATCTTCAGGTAAACAGGCTGGAGACAGGGCCAGAGAGAGAAGACCAATGGCAAAACTGGTTTTCCTGTGGGGGTATAGCCCCCAGGTAGCCACACCTCTAGGGTGGGCTACCAAGCTCCTCACAGTCGAGGGAAGGTTCAGACGTCTTGAGGGAGGCTAGAATAGTGCACCATGGGATTGCCAAATGCCACACTTTGCCAGACATTCGTCACTCAGAGGGAGGGGACCTAGTAGCTCATTGGCTAGTGACCGCGTGGTCCTCTCATAGCACTTTCCTGGGATAAATATGGCACCCCGGCTCCCTGAACCTCAAATCACACAGGAACTGGAACAGAGACTAAAGAAGGACTGCCCTGTTGCCATTGAACCCACACAAAGAGAGGCTTCACCGTCTACTGGACTGCACCTGCTGCACTTTGGACTAGCAAAGTTGGAACTGTGCCTGTGGCTTCTGACTTGGGGAAAAGTCGTGCCCCAGCCCCAAACCAAAGCAGTGACTCTAAAGATCAGTTAGCAGGGGCCCTCTTTTGATTGTTCTTCCGCTGATTCCCTGGAACCAGCTCCATAGACAAAAGAGCTGAAGAAGCCTGCAGAAGTTGAGATCTCAGTTAAATATCGGTTAATGAGATAAAGCTTACCAACTCATCAGGGAGAAATCCCTGCGTCTCAGGCCGATGGACTATTGACTTTAGATGAAATTAACCAGGAGCTGCACAATAATTGAATAAAATAGTTATCTCAATTTCAATTATTATTTTCAGTCAGTGATGAGAGTTGGGATGAGTTCAGAAGCTATATTTATCAGTCTTTTTAGTTAGCTTAAACTTTATTGAATTTAGCATGTGATATCATCAATATCAATCATTAATTAATAAATCACAATAAACAATACATCAGAATGAATGCATTAAGCGTGTTCCATGAAGTAAGGAATCACTATTCTAAGACTGAGGATGGTTTTGGGGAGAATGAGAAAAAGGTGTCAGTCAGAACCCATAAAGAGCTCCAACAGATCCCCCGAAAAACTTCCATCAGTTATGTCCTCCTTTCCTTCCTGGCTATACTCCACAGGGGAGATCAGCAACACGGAGTTGCTGCAAAGTTATTTGGACTCCATCGAGCTACTCTGGCTAGACCCCGCTCACTGCGAATACATGGACGCTCCGATTACCCCAGAGGAGGTGGCACAAGTAATATCAAACCTCCCGGGTGACAAAGCACCAGGTTCGGATGGACTAACTGCCGCATTCTATAAAGAATACGCAACAATACTCATCCCCCATCTCATAGAGATGTATCATGAGTCGGTGTCAACAGGTAAGCTTCCCCCTACCCTCCGCGAAGCCCTCATTATTACGATACAGAAGCCAAAAAAAACACAAGAACTCTGCGATTCCTACAGGCCCCTCTCTCTCATCAATTTAGATAATAAAATTTACGCCAAGATCGAAGCCAACCGTTTGCACCCCTGATGCCACTGTTAGTAAGGCCCGATCAGTCTGGGTTTATACCGGGGAGAGCCACATCCCACAACCTCCGCACTATTTTCACGGTTATGCACCACCTTAGCCCCTCCCTGCTGGCAGTGGTGGCCCTGTTAGATGCCACAAAAGCATTTGACTCCCTCGAATGGTCCTTTCTCATCCCCCTGCTGGGACGTCTGGGCTTCAGCTCCGGCTTCATACAGAAAATCGGGATATTATACAACCTCCCCTCAGCGAGAGAGCGGCTTAATGGACGCATATCGGATCCATTTGCTATTACGTGCGGAACCAGGCAAGGCTGCCCACTCCCCCCCCCCTGCTGTTCGCGGTGGCCATGGAGCCGCTCGCGGCTAGATTATGCCAACATCATGCTCAGAGAGGGATCGGTTTCACTACACGCGGGCTGGTGGTATCAATGTATGCGGATGCTATTGCTCTATATATCCGCGATCCGCAGGAGAACCTCTCACCAATGACACAGGCGGTTTATTCGCTTTGGTGGCCATTCGGGCATCCAGGTGAACTGGAGAAAATCAATACTATTTCCGCTTACAGAAGGGACGCTCCCGTTCCAGACGGAGTAAACATATAAGTGGGCCTCCGAACCGACTCGATATTTGGGAGTGTGGTTGAGCAGAGACCCGGAGGAACTGTGGAGAGTGAACTACGGGAAAGCAATGGATTGGCTTGAAGCGTGGATTCCGATATGGAACAAATTACCGCTATCCATCACCGGACACATCGCTATTATAAAAATGGTCATCCTGCCAAAACTGCTTTATCTATTCGTCAATGATCCGCTACCCCCGACTGCGCAATTTTTCAAACGCTTGCGCTCTAATCTGATCACTCTGATTTGGGCGGGTCGCCAACCTTGGATAGCATTCGAGATTCTTACATTAACCCAGTCGCGGGGAGGGCTGGGAGCTCCGGATCTTCAGTTATACGCATATTGCGCCCAAGAGAGCTACTTACACTTTTGGCTGCATCCGACACCGTTTCAGCCACATGTGGCGGTAGAGTGTGACTGCGCGGCCCCATGGCCACTGAGAACCGCGCTCTTCCAACCCTACACAGCACCCAAAGGGGAAATTAACACAGTGAAATGTGTGCGATGGGTGTGGGACGGCATTCGCAGGCGGAGCGGAGCAGAGGGCCTATATGCGGCGTCGGTGGTGAAAAACCTAGCCTTCCCCCCGCTGCAGGACAGAGGGGGCGGCGCACCGCGCAGATACTCTGGGGGTGCGCACATTCGCTGACCTATACCCAGGAGATGCATTTCTACCTCCATTCACCGGCACAGAGGAAAGGCCATTAACTTTCTCTGATATATTATTATATTATCAGCTTAGAGCGACCTGCAGAGACCTGCACAGCACCTTCCCGGCTCCGCCCCCGACCAACATTGCACTCGAATACACACACACACACACACACACACACACATCCATGTCGCTGCGTAGGCTCATAATGCTCCTTTATTCTATGACCAAAGCTGCTTCCCAGCTGGACACTTCACGAGCGCGCGAGGCCTGGGAGGAAGACATAGGACAGATAATATCTGAGGTGGACTGGCTCTATTGTTGTGGACAGACAGAACGTTTATCCCCTAACTACCATCTCAGACTGATTCATTTCAAGTACCTGCACAGACTATACCGCACACCTGCATACCTCCATAAAATTGGATTGGTGGACGATGCGGCTTGTGTGCGCTGCTCCGGTCGGCTTGCTACATTTGCCCATCTGTAAAGAAACAAGGGAACCCAAGAAAGGTCTACCAGGGACCTTGGGAGTTACGCTATTATAGAGAACATTGGTCCCTAGAAAAACAACAATGGGGTGGGGGAAATGAATATAGACCCGGTCAGTACTATATTTGTAGAACTTGTCCAGCCGGACAGAGGTCAAAATAAGAATAATACAAACAACAATTCAAGTTCTCAGTATTTTGCATCAGCAACCTCCCCCCTCCGATGATTTCTAACCATTACAAATTCTTCACAAATGAATCATCAGAGTGTACACTCATCTTCAGTTGAGTCATTTCGCTTTCTTTTTAAACTCTCAGATTCCATCAGCCTTTTAGATTCTCTATTGATGTGATCATTTAATTCTAATTCTCTCTTTGTCTGTCTGTTTCACTCTCTGTTCTGTCTTTTCTTCAGAATAATTTTATAGTCTTGTAAACTCCTAATGTGGCCAGGACAAACACCCCAAATATAAATATGGGTACTAGTGTTGCTTTTAGAATTCCTCGTTCAGTTCTAGTAAACCAATTGCAGAAACTTCTCTGCCAAAACTTTCTAAAACAGTAGTAGTTTCTAAAGATTCTACTTCAGGATTCAGATCAGTAATTTTTTAGTGTATTCTAAAATGTTCTTACTCTTGTCTGGAATATAAGTGCAGCACTGCTGAACTTTCAGCATCTTGCAGACTTTGCCTTTTTCAGCAAGTAAAATAGCTAATGCTACTCGATTTTGTAAAACCATTGATCTAATTGCTACTGATTCTGTGTTAACCACTAATAAAACTCCAGAAGTACTGGTTGCCAGTTTGTGCACTACTATTAAAAGCTTTCTAATCTTTTATTCATTTAAAATCACTCCTATAGGGGGATTAACCAAAAATCTCCCACTAATTGTGTTCATTCACTAATACTACGTGTGTGGCTATGTGATGGCGTCATTGTCAAAGCAACTATACTATTTACATGATACATCTTTGGAAAAAGCACAGCTAAATCGCAAATACCATTCCAATCTGCAGGTAATCTGAAATAAGCATCTTGTCCACATATGAAATAAACTCCTGGAATAACTGGTTCTTCCTCTTGTAAAATTTGCCATGAACTTCCTGATAATTCAAATGTGTGTTCACAATTACCATTTCCTACAGGTCTCTTTCTAACTTGGGTTCTTCTAAAAACACATATTGTTTCCTTTTTGTTTTCTGTTTAATTTCAATTTTGGATAAATAATTTTCCTTCTATATTCATCTTCATCCTTTTTCCAAACATTTATTCAAAACATCTTCATCTCTGTTTTTACTGTGTGCGATCTGTTATCTCCTTTCTTCTAGCATCATGATAAATGTCTTCTCTAGTTGTCTCATTAAACATGTCAAATAATTTTCATATGCCTTAACAATGTCTATAGGAAGAAACGGTCTAAAGTAATGCCAAGCTGTTTCCATTTCTCTTACTTGTGGATGTAAATTCATGCTCTTCTGTAAAGGTACCCCTTGAAAGAATCATGTATAAGTTAGAATAGTAGAATTCAAAGTGGTAATGCCTATAAACTAAGCTAAGCAACATACTATATGTAAAAACATATAACAGAGGAATGTGATGGTATGTCACTTCAAAACACAAATAAAACCCTGGGTCTAAAAAAAGGAAATGAGAACTATTGCTAATGGAGTGTCCCTTTTTACAGGACGGTTCCCCTCACCCACCCGAAAGTGGCATGCTTCATCATAGGGCAACCTCCTCTCACTCTGACCTAGTCAGAGTGCGGGCTACAACCCCCTCTCTGAGAGGGAGGAGCTCAGGGATGTTTCCATTCAGTTTGAAAGAGGTACACTAAATACCCTATGTGAGAAAGGTGTGGTGACACAGAGAAAACTATGAATGTGAGTTAAAACTAGTTCCGAAGTATGCAGATAGTTTATTCACGCATCCTCTGACCAGGATTAAAAACAACTCAGACAGAGTGAAATTAGATCTGTCCAAGAATGCATGAATAGTCATAGGTCGACATGTTTTAGCCTAATGCCCTCATAGGAGGTGCAGCAGCCTTCCTCAGAGCCTCATGTTAGTTACTACCAGTGTAGGTAACAGATTAATCAAAAAAAGGAGTGAATATTCAAAACCAGTGTTTGGAGTTTTGGATTAATTTCAATCAGTGATCCACTGGTCAGTGCTACCTATAAAAGAAAATAAGAATAGCAATATTCAATCATATGCAACATAAATATATCTTAGCACTTCCTCCATAGAAGATGAAGGTAAGTGCACACACACATAGCAATCCTTTGTGTCTAAAGTGTGTGTGTATTCTTGAACTAATCTAGAATAAACATTTGTTGTATAATCTTCTTTCATGTAATCTATAAATGTAGCTTCCAGTTTATCCTCATCTAATACATGTGAAGATGTCATTTTAGTAAATACAAATGTAGATTCCTCTTTCTCTGGTGTGAAGTGTATCACTAACAATAATGCTATGGCCACGAATACTACTACAAACAAGCATTGGCATAGCCAATAGGTCTCGCCTTTGGGGCCTTATAAGTGTTTAGCCAGAGCTATTGACTTTGCCAATGTCTTCAAGCTGTGCTGTAGAGAAGTGTGGCTGCTGTGCGGCATGCTGAAAAGTTATAATAAAAAAGTGTCAGAAGCATTTTTGTTACTTTATATATGACCAAGAAGGCATTATGTAAATTGAACGACCATATTAAAAAAGTATTTACAATAAAAAATGTCCTCAGTTTTCTTTTGTTCTTGCAATGCTGGCAATGGTTGTTTGTTAAAGCTTTTTTTTGAGGGGGCATAAACAATCGGAGGGTGAAGGTTGGGAACTAGTACCTGTATTATAACACTAGCAGCGGCCAGACTCTAGGGGAGAATCAACAGATGCCAGATTCCGAGAGCAGGCTGAGGTGGTGCTGAGTGATGCTGAGGTGGTAGTGGTGGTGGTGACTGTTGCGGAGACGATGCTGAGGTGATGCTGAATGATTCTCAGGTGTTGCTGAGTGATACTGCTGTGGTCCTGAGTGATGCTGTGGTGGTGCTGAGTGATATTGTCTTGGCGCTGAGTGATGCTGTGGCGGCGCTGAGTGATGCTGTAGCGGCGTTGATTGATGCTGTGGCGGCACTGAGTGATGCTGTGGTGGCCCTGAGTGATGCTGTGGTGGCGGTGAGCGATGCTGTGGCGGTGCTGAGCGATGCTGTGGCGGTGCTGAGCGATGCAGTGGCGGCGCTGAGCGATGCTGTGGCGGCGCTGAGCGATGCTGTGGCGGCGCTGAGCGATGCTGTGGCGGCGCTGAGCGATGCTGTGGCGGCGCTGAGCGATGCTGTGGCGGCGCTGAGCGATGCTGTGGCGGCGCTGAGCGATGCTGTGGCGGCGCTGAGCGATGCTGTGGCGGCGCTGAGCGATGCTGTGGCGGCGCTGAGCGATGCTGTGGTGGCGCTGAGCGATGCTGTGGTGGCGCTGAGTGATGCTGTGGTGGCGCTGAGTGATGCTGTGGTGGCGCTGAGTGTTGCTGTGGTGGCGCTGAGCGATGCTGTGGTGGCGCTGAGCGATGCTGTGGTGGCGCTGAGCGATGCTGTGGTGGCGCTGAGCGATGCTGTGGTGGCGCCGAGCGATGCTGTGGTGATGCTGAGCGATGCTGTGGTGATGCTGAGCGATGCTGTGGTAGTGCTGAGCGATGCTGTGGTGGTGCTGAGTCATCCTGTGGTGGTGCTGAGTGATGCAGTGTTGGCCCTGAGTGATGATGTGGTGTCGCTGAGTAAAGCTATGGTGGTGCTGAGTGATGCTGTGGTGGCGCGGAGTGATGTTGTGGTGGCGCTGAGTGATGCTATTGTGGCGCTAAGTGATGCTGTGGTTGTGCTGAGTAATGCTGTGGTTGTGCTGAGTAATGCTGTGGTTGCGCTGAGTAATGCTGTGGTTGCACTGAGTGATGCTGTGGTTGCACTGAGTGATGCTGTGATGGCGTTGAGTGAGGCTGTGATGGCGTTGAGTGATGCTGTGATGGCGTTGAGAGATGTTGTGTTGGTGCTGAGTGATGCTGTGCTGGCTCTGATTGATGCTGTGCTGGCTCTGATTGATGCTGTGGTTACGCTGAGTGATGCTGTGGTGTTGCCGAGTGAGAGATAGAGTGAAGATATAATGCCCAATTAGAGAGGGTGGTGAGAGAGAAAGAGAGAGAAAGGGTGTACATAGAATAAAGAGTGGAGCGGGATAGAGAGAGAGAAAGAAGGGGAGAGAGAGTGAATGAAGGAGTTTGAAAGAGAAACAGATAAAGGGGTGAGAGAGAATGAAAGGCTAAAAAAGATAGAGAGGGGAGAGTTAATTAAGTAGAGAGAGAATTAGAGAGGGGAGAGAGAGAGAAGGAGAGAGACAATAAGAGTGGGGGTGTGGAGTTTAAATAGAGTGAAGAAGTGACGCGGAAAAAGTCACCTTAAATATAGCTTTGTGCTTTGCGCGAATAAATATAATTTAAAAAAACAGTGAGAGACAAAAATACTGGTAATTAGGCTGTGACTCCCAATATAAAACAAATAGCGATATAAGGTGAAATCAACCCACCGAAGCAATATTTCTACTAGACAAAAAAAAGCTTGCATTTCAATGCTAATCGCTGTTGTTTTTCATGTGACTGTAGTCCAGGGCCCTCAGTTGGTAATGTGAGCTGCTGCTGCGATTGAAACATCAGAGTCCAGAGAGTTAATGAGCCATGACGAGGAAATGAGGAAGAGATAGGAAACCCAGATGGCAGCTGCGCGTGCACGCCATCGTGAACTCAAGCTGGTCGCCAGCCGAAAGCCAGTGTTTGCACTTCCAAAACCCGCTTACTAAAACTCTCGGCCAGACCAGCGCAAGCGCTGGTGCAGGCCGAGACCTAAAAACACTAGGCCTTGTGTGTGCCTGGTCCTGGTGACGTTAGTGGGGCATCAGGGGGTAAGCTGTGCTCTTCATGATTAGAGAGCCTATTCTGGTATGCCCAGCTTAGTTTTTCATTGTTTCATAGACTACACAATGAGATCCTAATAATAGCACATAATACCTAAAAGGTATTGTGGTTTGTGCATTATAAACGGCATGTTTTGTTATTATCGTATGGTTATAAATATTATTAATACAATTGTTGTCTTCAATTTTATTGTTGTTGTCGGTATGATGTTGTGAGGTCGTCGTTATGTGGTTATCACCCATAGTTTTGATTCTAAACAGCCGCATAATTATCTGTGCTATTCTACGTATTTTCAGGTGGTGTTAGTTGCAAGATAACTTAATTTACTTTTGTATGCTAGTTGTGACTGCTCTGGTACCGCTAACGAAGGCCTATGCTCAAACAAGGCAGTAGTGCCCGATAATTATGAGATGCCTGCAAATAAAAAAAAATTAAAAACAATTTGAACATTTTTATGTGCGCTAAGGAATTTCAAAGGTTCAAAATGCACATTATATGTAATGAGAAAGGGGCATATGAAGCATGTTCTCTTCAGAATTGTCATGGACAGATGAAGGACTCTAAAGCTAAAACAGGGCAGTTATAGCAAGTAGATGGCAGATTCAAAACCGAAACGATTAATTCATAATTCTTCTACATTGTGCGACCTTGAAGAAATCTAGTAAACACACTTGGTCGAGGTTCCCCTAAACAATCATGAGTGCTTAACATTAGACACCAGCCCTAAGCACTACATAGACATCAGGCGCGACGCCCATAGGACTCAAAGGGCTTCAGTCCCCCCCTCTCCCCCACCCGCCCGTCGTGTGTGTCAGCCCGGGATGAGACAGCTTCCCGGGCCCACACACACAGACAGTTGTTGAGCTTATCAGAGTCGCACCCGAGTACTTCACAGGTCTTTAAAAGACCATTTACGTGTTAACGAGGCTTTGTTGTTTCTTCACCCCTTCATCTCAACTCTGCCTATTGCTGGAAGAATTAGCCCCCCACCCCACGAAATTTTTAGTAGCCCCCCTCCCTTAATTTGGCTCTAGTTGCGCCTCTGATAGACATGTAATATTTGTGTCAAACATAGTAGCTGAGGTGAAATCCGAAAGCGCAGTATTGCAGAGGTTGGCTCACTGTTTTCTACGTAACTCGCTGTTTTTCCCTGCACGTTTCAACGGTGCTTTCATGTCAGACTACTCAGCTAGTACACACTGGCAACATTCTTTTTCAGTCTCGCGCCTTGCTCCTCACACGTCAATGTTTATTGTGCAGCAAAAAAGACGGAAGCAGCAGAGTTCACGGACCTCTGCCGGACTTGTCTCTCAAACCCTGCGCTGCGCATCATACCCATGTCTGCCTTACAATAAAAATCGATGTTGTACAAGGACCTTACACCTCAGATTTTTCACCAAGTTGTGAGCGCTCCGAGGCGGTAGAACTCCATTTGTCCCTTGCCCCCTCCTTCATTTCGAACATTTGATCTGAGCGACGTTCGGTATAAGTCACGGTATCCAGATGCTCTGTTACCAGCATGGAGGGGGGGTGAGGGGGGGAGCATTCGTGTGCCTAGAGCTGCTGTGCATTTATTTACATTACCTCACACCATGCTCTGTTGAGGGAGCCGGTTACAATCGATGGGCAATGGTAGCTGTATTCAGGAACAAGCCCGCGCGTGGTGCGCGCGCACCACAGAGGAGCGGGGGCGAGCGAGCGCGGCAGCCTGCTCAGCTGACGAGACGCTCAGCTGACCAGACGCTCGTGCGTCGTGGCTGGCCTTTGGATGTGTACGCGCGGCAGACATGTGTTTCCACTTATCGCGCCCGCGTCTGGGCACGATAATTGGAAACACATGTTTGCCGCGCGTACCCATCCCAAAAAGGCCAGCCACGACGCACGAGCGTTTTTGGGACTGCTTTTAAACCCGCTTACATTAAGTCTTCGCCTCTAAGCAGCGCTTGCGCGCTACTCGAGGCTCGACCTAAAAATGGAACACCCTTTAGCGGCATGTTCCCAAACGAAACCTTCATCTCCTACGAGCAGACTTGCCACTGTTTTGGGCAGTGTCAGGGCCAGTTTCTCCAGTGTACCGGATTCTCGGACTTGGCTAGGGCGACATGGCTCACATATCCAAATGTCCCGCCAACAACACAAACACTGGACATAATGCTTACCAGTGGCTCCGGTCGTCGGCTTATTTCCCTCCTGTATAGTGCCATGAGGGCTGATGCGGCAGGTCCTCCACCTAGGGCCCGGTCAGCAGGGGACAGGGACTTGAAGGATCCCCTGCCTGAGTCAAAGTGGAAAGCGATAAGCACACTCACGCGTACAGTGCCCTGCAATGCGCGCTTCAAGTTGATACATTTCAACTACTTACATCGCACATATATGACCCTGATGAGCCTGTGCCACATCGACCCAGATCGCTCTGATGCGTGCCCTCAGTGCGGTGCTGCGGGGGCATATTTTCTACATCTGGCGTGGGGCTGCCCCGAGGTACACCAATTCTGGACCCGGGTGGTGGAGTCGGTGAAAAGGGGGACATGATTTAGGGTACAGACAACCCCGCTGCACTGTTTACTCAGACATGTTACGAAGCCCAAGAAGCGCAAGAAGGAGTATAAACTATTGCAACTCCTCCTGGTCCTAGCTAAGTGCAGGGTGGCGATAACTTGATTGGGGAAGCGTTCCCCCTCTCTGGATGACGGGATGAGGGATGTGCGTGAGTGGTCTCTGGTGGTGGAGGCCCATATGAAAACTAATAGGCAGGATGAGAAGCTAGAAGAGGATCTTAGGACTTGGAGGGAGTTATGTCACGTGTTTTTAAACCCTGAGGTGTACCTGAGTGATCAGCATGACTGGGATGCTAGTGGATGTTCAACTGAAGAGTATGCGTGTTGATATTCTGAAGTTCACATGACAAGCTCATTGTTGTCGGATAACTGGTAAAGCTGACAGTGATCATGTACTGTTTATACATCTTTGCACTTTGTCGTGGATCTCGCCCGAACGCAATATTTGACATTATGTGCCTATATTAGTTTTATTGATTGCAAAAATGAAAAATAAATGTTTTTTTTTTTTAAAATGGAACACCCATAATAATCTTGCATCTAGCTCTGGTTAGGAAACATGTTTGTCTAAAGTGAGATCTTTTCAAATGGAAAGTGTAGCAGGAAAAATGTTAATAGTTTGTTTTTAAAGTTATCTTTTGCACAAGCAGTCTTTAAAAAAGCATTTTCTTTTCTTTTGCAGTTAGTTCTTTCAGCTTTATTGACAACAATCTTTGTGTAGTCATCCCTAGCCCTACTCTGCCTACTTCTGAAATGTTATCCCTACACTTCTACTACAGCCATGGACCTAGAGAAATGTTCTTAATTCTTTATATTTAGCAACTTCTCAGTTTTGTAAATTGCACTTTTTACTCAATAAGTTTTAAAGACACCTTTTTGTTTCTTTCAGAAATCTCTATAAAAAGCTTTTTCAAATTACAGACTCAAAATGACATCAAGGTGGTTCATACAGCTCTGTACTCAAATCAAACAAATCTGATATTGGGACATTTAGCACTTGATTCATTTAGTAAGTCCACTCAGGTGAAGAATACCTCTGACAAAGTGCACTCGCTCTTTTTGATCTCTTGTTTTGTCTGTTGATCATCTCCTTCTGTGTCCCTTATACCGCTTATACCGCTTGACTCTGTCTCCTCAGCAAGTGTTGGCGATATGCGTCCAACTGACACACTTGGTCTCAATTTCTTTCATCCATAGATTCTTAGTCTTTCAGCAATGTGTGACGCTTCTTGATCCAGTACTTGTCCCTTCACCTGGATCTTCTTGTTTTTCTGGTGATGACTCAACTGTCACTTCAGGTTGAGATCTTTTGCTTCTCTTTCTTCTTCTCCAGAAACTTCAATGCCAATTTGAGAGATCTCAGGAATCTGGACTAGTGCAACTGTCTGTAGTTCTTCACCCTTTTCTCTTCCTTGCTGTTGTACCTCTTGCCATATTGCTCCTTGTTCTTGTACAGCTTGCGATGGTACTGTCACCAGTGCCTTTGGTCCTGGCTCAAAGAACACTATTTCTTCATACAGATCTCTGGTTCTCTGGGTATGCGATGCATGCACCCAGTTTGGTACTGCAGCACATTTAACAGCAGTATTTGTGATGAGAATTACATGGAAGGGGCCTTTCCATCTCAGCTCCAGGCAGGACTTCCTTACATGTTTCTTTATCAGTACCCAGTCACAGGGGCTGAGGTCTTGGCACTGCTCTTGATGCGGATTTGCAGTGACAGCTTGAACCTGTTGAGAAACAGAATGCACCATATCATGCGATCCTTTGCAGTATTGAGTGTCATGTCATCTGTGATGTTCACAAGTGCATTTGCAGGTACAGAAGGCACTCTAATTGCAAGCCCCATTAGGATCTCATGCAGCGATAATCCTGTCTACCTGTCAGGTGTACTTCGAAGGCTCATCAACAACAAAGGCAAAGCATTTGATCATTTCAGTGAAGTGGATGCACAGACTTTCGCCAATCGGAACTTTATAATTCCATTGAGCTGTTCAACAATCCCAGATACCTCTGGACAATAGCTACAGTGTAATTTGTGCACACAACATACTAAGGAACTCATTGTTGAAATGAGTCCCATGATCTGAGTCCAGAGAAACCAGCATTCTGTACCTGGGTATTAACTCTCTCAACAGCAGTTTAGCTACAGTGAGATTGGCATTGCTCCACATTGGATAGGCTTCCACCCATCGACAGAAAATGCACACTATAACCAGGACATATATTAGCTCATTGCAAACAGGCATCTCGATACAGTCCATCTGCATTCTGTTGAAGGGATCATCAGATCTCCCAACATGACTGGTGTTCTTTTCCCTACTTTCATCTGTTGGCATGTTACACATTGGTGGCACAATTCTTCTGCAAGCATCCTGAATCTGGGATTAAACCAATGCTGTCTAAACAACCGTACCATTGTATCCCTTCCTAAGTGTGTGGGCCATGAAAATATCATGCCATGGGAGACAATAGACTGTCTGGCAACACTGGTCTCCCATCTGCTGAAATCCAAATGTCATTTGCATCTTTCCTGCATCGTGCTCTGATCCAACCCTGCTGTTCTGAAACATTTTCCTGCAATCTCTTGAGGTCTTTCCATATATCAGCTATAGACACCAACACTGGAAAAACAGTGTCCTCTTCAGATTCATCTGTGAATGTCCCATTAAATGTGCAGGCCACAAGTGCACAATAATGTGCAACTTCATTGGCATATTTGTTCCTGACTGTGACATATCAATTGCCACTTCTGTCATTGCCACTTCTGTGAGCTCCACATTTAACAACTGCAACTTCAGTTGGAAGATGCAACACTTCTAGTAATCTCTTTACATGTTGGCCATTTCTTATAGGAGAGCCAGATGAAGTCATAAAACCCGTTTGTGACCATAACTGTCCAAAATCATGCACCACACCAAAGCCATACTAACTATCTGTAAATATAGTCACTCTCATTTGAGCTGTTAGACTGCAAGCTCTGGTAAAGGCAATAAGTTCTGCAACTTGTGCTGAGGTAACACCTCGAAGTCATGAAGCTTCAACAACTTCTTGAATTGTACAGACAATTCTCTCAAGACACCTTCATTTGTCCTTAAACATGAGTCATCCACAAAAATTACATAATCAGGGTCAATCAATGGTTCATCTTTTATGTCTGGCTATGGCGTGGTGCATAAGTCTGTGACTTCTAGTCAGTCATGCTCAAAATCACCTTTTTCATTATTCT
This sequence comes from Calotriton arnoldi, assembly GCA_963921515.1. Taxonomy (NCBI): domain Eukaryota; kingdom Metazoa; phylum Chordata; class Amphibia; order Caudata; family Salamandridae; genus Calotriton; species Calotriton arnoldi. The sequence continues at coordinate 2,628,059 of CAWUFW010000950.1, read as the reverse complement.
CAAGCAAAGGCAGTAAAGTGGATGGATTCAATATCTGACACTGTTTCAAAATTATATGATAAGAGGCAAGGATTTGCTGCTTAAACTTTGCGAATCTAGAATTTTCCCTGTACTCTGTTTGCGTTCTGGTAAGCAGTATTTCAACGGAGTGAGGGACCATAACAGTTAAAGGATGTGCCATCACAATGCTTTTGCACCCCTCTATACTGACACCGACTGCTGCCACGGATTTTAGACAACTGGGCAGCCCTGCAGCTACGGGGTCAAGGGTAATTGAAAAGTAGGCCACAGGTCTTCTTGAGTCACCATGCATATGAATAAGCACTGAGAGAGTGTAGCCCTCCATCTCACTGCAAAACAGTGTAAACATCTTACTGCAATCTGGCATTCCTAGTGCCGGGGCACGACAGAGACTTTCTCTCAGCTCTAGGAAAGCTTTCAAGCACTCATTGTACCATGGAAGTGGATCAGGCACATCTTTGTGTGTCAGCCTCAGTAAAGGCTTAGCCACTAGGGAAAACTTTGGTATCCACTGTCTGCAGTATCCAACTATTCCCAGGAACATTCTGACTTCTCTCTGCGTTTTGTGTGGGCTCATCCTTAAAATGGTTTCAATTCTTCCCTGCAACACCTTTCACATTCCTTTTTCAATGATATGTCCCAAGTATTGGACTACTCTTTGACAGTATTGCAATTTGCTCAGGGACACTTTATGTCCATTCTCAGCTAGGTGATTGAGCAAAGCATTGGTATCCTGCTTCTCTAGTGCTGGATGCCACAAGTAGGTCATCAATGTATTGGGCTAGAACTGAGCCACAAGGCATCTGTAAAGACGCAAGATTTTTCTTTAAGATCTGATTGTTTGGCAAGTATAGTATAAAGGAAATGCATGCATGGGGTTTTTTGAATGCGGTGATTTTTGATACACACCAGAAGACTAGCTAGAGTGAATTCCTCTTTGAAATAGAAGGGGAGAGACGCTCCTTCAGGAGTGTTCTAGAAGCCAATAGTGTATTACCCAGGAGAATAGCTTCTAGAAGAGACGCTACTTTGGGGTATGATCTGGAAGGCAGAAGTGCATTACCCAGGAGAGAATAGCATCTGTTACCACGCATGCCAAAACAACGCGTGGCTTAACAACGCAGTCAATACCACAACTGTGTCGTTACCACGAGTTCCATTACAACACAAGTCATTACAACGACTTGCTTTAGGGAAGCGCTGGACTTTGGAATGGTTTAAATTACTATTCCAAGTCCAGTCAGTGGATCAGTAGGGAAGGTGTTGGACTTAAAATCCAACACCAGTCCAACTCCGCATTCCCTAAAGCAAGTCGTTGTAATGACTTGCGTTGTAATGGAACTCGTGGTAACGTCACATTCGTGGTACTGACTGTGTTGTAAAGGCACTACGTTGTAATGCCTGCGTTGTAATAGATGTTTCCCCCCAGGAGACAGCCCCTGGAAGAGACGCTCATTCGGAGTGATCTAGTAGGCATTACCCAGAAGAAAACTTTTGGAAGGGACATTCCTTTGGGGAGTGCCCGCAGGTATCCCAGTTACATCCAGAGGGCTAGTGACAGAATTGGGTAACAAGTGTGTGAGGTCTGATGTGCTAAGAGACTCTGAATAAGTCAGACGCCCAGCTCCCGAATTCCTAGATTTAAGGTATCTGGAAGGCGCCTTTAAGGAAGAGCAATCAAGGCTGAGGCATCAGTTGGAGAGGGTGACGGATGGGTAACGGGACAGCGAGAAGCTGGCGTCAGTCGACTTTGCCCTGAGCATGAACAGACCCTTGGTTGCGAATCCAAAAAGCGCGTTAGTTGCAAGCGAAAATCCCTCCATGAATAAGGAAGACGATATAAAGAACACAGTGCTGCATGATCATAAGGGGAACATTGTAGAGAAGCTGCAGGGTTCCCCACTGGTCATCATACAGTTTGGTATAAGCTAGGAAGAAAGGCAGCAAGATCTCTGTGATATTTTTGGCATTTCGATACAAGTCCTAAGGTGCCCTGGGAGGGTGGAAACATTATCTCAGATAAAAGCACGGGGAACCAAGATAAAACATCCTACGGCAAGCCCAAAAACAGTTCCGCTATTGCAGGTAACACACAGTTAAAACATGAGCTGAGGAGTTTCTCTTGTTTTAGTGGCAGTCTGATTCACTTATATGTTTTTGATTCCACAAATTAGGGATTTTATGGATTTGGTGCACTTTTTTAGTTCACGTTTTTGGCACAGGATTTGTTTGCTTTTGAGTTGGCAGCAACTCGTAAGCACACATTTCTTTTGAAGTTAGGTGTACGGAAGCTATTTATCACACTCGTTTATTCTTTAGTACAAGGCATGTGGTTGAGCAGTAAGCACTTGAATGGTTGACTGAATTAGATATAAAGTACATTATAAGATTTATTGTTGAAATTTAAACTGGTTACTGTCGATATTGATGGGATTTCTTTACTACAGTTACCCCTGAGGAAGGGCAGTTTTGCCCAAAATGCATTGGGTTTTTATTTCCCACTCTATGCTATGAAGAATAGTGAACTTGTGTGTTGAGAGGAAAGCCTGACCGTCACCTGTTGAAACTGTTGTTGAATTAAAAATTGCTGGATGAAACTGCACTACACATGGATTAAAGATGATTAAACAACATCTAATCAAATTGAACTTCTTTGACTGACAATTTATTTGCTGTGCATTGTGCATGCTGGCGCTTGAGGAGCCTGACGAGGTTCGAGCATTGTCATTTTATCCCACTTTCCCAGCTGCAGGGTACCAAGATCCTGTTAGAGTCCCACCTAAAGGGAAGAGACAAAGGTCGCAGGGAAGTGAGGCACCTCTGACCCCACTTCTGCAACTTCTAAGACCGGTCCGGAACCGGACGGAAGAGACAGACTCATAAATGAGTTGCAGCACACTGTTAGACAGGCAGAGTGCTCTAGGAGCTCTGCTCCCCTTTTAGGGCAATGGACTACGGGACATGTCGTTCTTAGGCTAGGAGACACATCTGTGGAGTCTTTGAGCGAAGCAACTGAGGAATGGATAAGAGACGAAGAAGGATAGGAGAGGGACTTAGAGACACCCCAATAACATGAACCCCCAAATGAATTGCAAAAAGTAGAGGGGGTAGATAGAGAGTGGGAAGACAGACCTGACAGGGATGCAAATGAACAGGACAATAACCGGAGACCATATAATTTCTGCCCGCGTCCTCTGCGGGGGTCTTTTATGGCAGTAAGAGACACTTCAGAAATGTTGAGTAAATCAATTTTGAAAAAGATTAGGTCAGATTTAACGCCTATACAGGTAATAGGATATAAGGAGGACAGTTATTATTGTCAGCCCTTTTCAGATGAATTGGAAAAATGAACTAAAAAACAGGGGAGGAAGCAATGGCCCCAAGAGGGATCTTTCAACCCATCGACTTCACAACTGCCGAAGATTGTATACGGTAGGGACGGGGCAATCCAGATTGGGACTACCCCTATATGCAAGAGTGGCTTGCGGTCTGGGAAGCGTATGCTATAGACCATGGGTACTCACAAACTTTCTCTCGGGGGCCAAATTTACAGTGTGGTTTGTGGCCAAGGGCCGCACCGGTGGGGGCGGGGTCAGTAGGGGAGGGGGCGGGGCAAGAGCAAAAAAAAAAAACTATGACCATGAGGTTGAACACAGGCCCCTGCAGCGGACGCCTTCGTCCACTGAGCCACCAGACCCGGCATACACGCATCTCTCTCTCTCTCTCTCTCGCTCTGTCTCCCTCCCTCCCTCTCTCTATCTCTCCCTCCCTCTCTCTCTCCGTCTCCCTCTCTCTCTCTCTCTCTCTCTCTCCCTCTCTCCCTCTCTCTCCCTCCCTCCCTCTCTCTGTCTCCCTCCCTCCCTCTCTCTCTCTGTCTCCCTCCCTCTCTCTCTCTCTCTGTCTCCCTCCCTCTCCCTCAGTCTGTCTGTCTCCCTCCCTCTGTCTCCCTCTGTCTGTCTCCCTCTGTCTCCCTCTGTCTCTCTCTCTCTGTCTCCCTCCCTCTGTCTCCCTCCCTCTGTCTCCCTCCCTCTGTTTCCCTCCCTCTGTCTCCCTCTCTCTGTCTCTCCCTCTGTCTCTCCCTCTGTCTCTCCCTCTGTCTCTCCCTCCCCCTCTGTCTCCCTCCCCTCTGTCTCCCTCCCCCTCTGTCTCCCTCCCCCTCTGTCTCCCTCCCCCTCTGTCTCAATCCCTCTGTCTCCCTCCCCCTCTGTCTCCCTCCCTCTGTCTGTCTCCCTCCCTCTGTCTGTCTCCCTCCCTCTGTCTGTCTCCCTCTGTCTGTCTCCCTCCCTCCCTCCCTCTGTCTGTCTCCCTCTGTCTGTCTCCCTCTGTCTATCTCCCTCTGTCTGTTGCCCTCTGTCTCCCTCTGTCTGTTGCCCTCTGTCTCCCTCTGTCTGTTGCCCTCTGTCTCCCTCTGTCTCTCTCTCCCTCTGTCTCTCTCTCTCTCTCTCTGTCTCCCTCCCTCCCTCTGTCTCCCCCTCTGTCTCCCTCCCCCTCTGTCTCCCTCCCCCTCTGTCTCCCTCCCCCTGTCTCCCTCCCCCTGTCTCCCTCCCTCTGTCTCCCTCCCTCCCTCCCTCTGTCTCCCTCCCTCCCTCTGTCTGTCTCCCTCCCTCCCTCTGTCTGTCTCCCTCCCTCCCTAAGTCTGTCTCCCTACCTCCCTCTGTCTCCCTCCCTCCCTCTGTCTCCCTCCCCCTCTGTCTCCCTCCCCCTCTGTCTCCCTCCCTCTCCCTCCCTCTGTCTCCCTCCCCCTCTGTCTCCCTCCCCCTCTGTCTCCCTCCCCCTCTGTCTCCCTCCCTCTGTCTGTCTCCCTCTGTCTGTCTCCCTCCCTCCGTCTGTCTCCCTCCGTCTGTCTCCCTCCCTCTCTCTGTCTCCCTCCCTCTGTCTGTCTCCCTCTGTCTGTCTCCCTCTGTCTCCCTCCCTCTGTCTGTCTCCCTCCCTCTCCCTCCCTCTCTCTCTCTCTGTCTCCCTCCCGCTCTCTCTCTCTGTCTCCCTCCCTCTCTCTCTCTCTCTGTCTCCCTCCCTCCCTCTCTCTCTCTGTCTCCCTCCCTCCCTCTCTCTCTGTCTCCCTCCCTCTCTCTCTCTGTCTCCCTCCCTCTCCCTCCCTCTGTCTCCCTCCCTCTGTCTCCCTCCCTCTGTCTCCCTCTCTCTCCGTCTCCCTCTCTCTCCATCTCCCTCTCTCTCTCTCTCTCTCTCTCTCTCTGTCTCCCTCTGTCTGTCTGTCTCCCTCTGTCTGTCTGTCTCCCTCTCTCTGTCTCCCTCTCTCTGTCTCCCTCTCTCTGTCTCCCTCTGTCTGTCTCCCTCTCCCTCCCTCTGTCTCCCCCTGACTCCCTCCCTCTGCCTCCCTCCCTGTCTCCCTCTCTCTCTCTCTCTCTCTCTCTCCCCCTCCCCCTCTGTCTCCCTCTGTCTGTCTCCCTCTGTCTCCCTTCCTCTGTCTCCCTCTGTCTCCCTCTCCCTCTGTCTCCCTCTTCCTCTATCTCCCTCTGACTGTCTCCCTCTGTCTCTCCCTCTGTCTCTCTCTCTGTCTCTCTCTGTCTCCCTCTGTCTGTCTCCCTCTGTCTGTCTCCCTCTGTCTGCCTCCCTCTGTCTGCCTCCCTCTGTCTGTCTCCCTCTGTCTGTCTCCCTCTCTCTCTGTTTCCCTCTCCCTGTCTCCCTCTCCCTGTCTCCCTCTCCCTGTCTCCCTCTCCCTGTCTCCCTCTCCCTGTCTCCCTCTCTCTGTCTGTCTCCGTCTGTCTCCCTCTGTCTGTCTCCCTCTGTCTGTCTCCCTCTCTCTCTGTCTCCCTCTCTCTGTGTCTCCCTCCCTCTGTCTCCCTCCCTCTGTCTCCCTCCCTCTGTCTCCCTCCCTCTCCCTGTCTCCCTCTCTCTGTCTCCCTCTCTCTGTCTCCCTCCCTCTCTCTCTGTCTGTCTCCGTCTGTCTCCCTCTGTCTGTCTCCCTCTCTGTCTCCTCCCTCTGTCTGTCTCCCTCTGTCTTCCTCTCTCTGTCTCCCTCCCTCTCCCTCTGTCTGTCTTCCTCCCTGTCTCCCTCCCTCCCTCTCTCTCTGTCTGTCTCTGTCTCCCTCTCTCTCGGTCTCCCTCTCTCTCTGTCTCCCTCTCTCTGTCTCCCTCTCTCTGTCTCCCTCTCTCTGTCTCCCCCCCGATTCCCTCCCTCTGTCTCCCTCCCTCTATCTCCCTCTCTGTCTCCCCCTCTCTGTCTCCCCCTCTCTGTCTTCCTCTCTGTCTCCCCCTCTGTCTCCCCCTCTCTGTCTTCCTCTCTGTCTCCCCCTCTCTGTCTTCCTCTCTGTCTCCCCCTCTCTGTCTCCCTCTCTCTGTCACCCTCTCTCACCTCACCCCGCGTGTGTGTCAGCTCGGGCTGAGACAGCTTCCCGGGAACACACACAGCTGCACCCGAGTACTTCACAGGTCTTTAAAAGACCATTCACTTGTTAATGAGGCTTTGTTGTATTTCACCTCTTCTTAGCGCCCTGCATCTCCACTCAGTCAGAGTGGAGATGCAGGGGCGCTAAGAAGAGGTGAAATACAACAAAGCCTCATTAACAAGTGAATGGTCTTTTAAAGAATCGCCCGGCCCCCATAGAGCAGAGTCTCTCAGAGTCCCGCTGCTGCAATGGCGGTGTTTGCTGACACTAAAAAAAAGCAAAAAAAACACCTGTACGAAATCTGCAAGGTCCGCGGGCCGCCAAGGAAGGCTTGCCGGGCCGCTGGCGGCCCGCGGGCCGTACTATGAGTACCCGTGCTATAGACAAACCAACTGAAGTGATTTGAAGTAATAGACAAGATCCTAGGTTAGGCCCAAGATCCATAAATCCGCAACCAAAAAATCAGTTACCCCTCATTTTCAAAGGCAGACAGCTACCCAAATACGTACCATGGCCAGAAATGGATAAAGAACATTTAAAGAGGGCACTACCCCCACTGTCAGAGGGAGCGGGAAAATGGATAGGATGCTTTGAAAAACACACTGCTGGAGTGAACCTCGCCTTGGGCAATGTTAAAAGCTTGTTAAGTTCTCTGGTGGGAGATAAAGTAAATAATATTTTTACAGAGCAGGATTTCCTCAGATAACATTGATAAACACACAGTTTGATGAGTCAGCTTTCAATAATATCCATCAACATGTCTGGGATGCACTTTGGCAAACATACCAAGACCGGCCAAACATTGGACCCTTATGGCAGAGAGTGTAAAACCGACTGAAGACATTGCTGAATGAATCACTAGAATGAAAGAACAATGGGTACAGGAAGTAGAATGCAATTGGGAAAACACAGGAGGAAATGTAATGTTGTTTTTATAATGTATTGAAGCAAGGCCTGCCCACGGAAGTACAAGCAAGCCTAGACGGAGCTGTGGGGCAGGACCACAGTGTTATTATTGTGGTAATATGGATGATTTTGCAAAGAATGTAGAGCGGGAAAAAAAAACTATGAGCAAACGCAGGGATAGTTCGCTTCACAGAGGCAGATGGGGTCGCAGCAGATGCAATGGGCTCCCGAACAACCTTTGCAAGGTCAGTGGACTGCACAACAGGGGCAAATGCCACAGAGTATGCCCCAGGTTATCCGAAATCCTACAGGACGACCAACAAGGGTCCAGATGGGAGGAGTAACAGAACAAGGAGGTAGGCCCTTTTCTGCACAACCCCAAATGTCCGGAGGGACATTGACCAACAATTATACGCAATGAAAAAGCCCACAGACAACCATTATGTGTCCAGTCCTATTGGTAAGCCACAATCAGACGAGGAACCCACTGTGACGGTAGCCATAGAAGGTCCCCCCTATAGATTTTTGATTGATACTGGGGCCACTAAGTCTTGTATAAAGGAAGAAACACTACCACTTTCTCACAAGTCAATGGACACACAAGTGTTTTCTGGGGCTGTCAGGAGGGTTCCTTTTACTTAATCAGTGAACATGACAATAGGAGACATGAAAATTGAAGGATCATTGATATTTTCTCCAGAGGGACCAGTTAATCTCCTTTGAAGAGACCTAATGAGTGAGCTGAAAATGACCATCTCTTTTTTGGAAGATGGGTCAATGGTATGTTACACTCCAGGTATTACACTGGGTAGGATGGTGTCACTCATAGCTCATGGAGACTTGGGACAACAGGTCAGAGCAATTCCTGTGGATACAGAGGCCTTTTTGCATGGCATATATGTCTTGATAGCGAATACATCAGAGCTGCTAAGGAAGGGGATGCAGATACCAAAAGAATTATTGTTCAGACCTAAGAGGCCTGTGGATCCTATAGAAGAGCCTGACATGGTGTTAGCCATCATGGCCTTTGAGATAAAGCCACGTTATGCATTACTGATTGCCTTTGACAGGAAACAAGTAACGTAGGCATCAGTTGTATTTACAAATCCAGGGGTCAAATTGAGAGACATATCAGTTGAAGAAATGTTTGAAGACAGCACATCAATTGAGACAGTGGTATTTCAAATAGATAGTCCCATTAGAGTACAGTTACAATACAGGACAGTGCTGAAACATGCATGAGACAGTACAATAAAAGAAAAAGATTTGGCAAAGGTGCCAGAGAGTTTGTGGACAAAGGGACCACATGATGTGGGACTGATTGAAGGAGCTGAGCCAGTGAAAATAACATTAAAGCCTCGAGCGATACTGCCTGGGGTATGTCAGTATCCATAATCCAAGGACACAGAAGAAGGCATCCTTCCCACAATACAGGCGTTGCTTGAGCAAGGAATGATCTATGAAAGAGCAACACCCTGTAGTACACCGATTTACCCGATAAAAAAGGCTAAGGGGGGAACTTGGAGAATGATTCAAGATTTCTGCCCCCTGAATGACATAGCAATGCCAGAATTTCCGGTGGTACCAGACCCATCAGTCATACTAACAAGCATTTCTATGGATGCTGCTTACTTTTCTGGAATAGACTCAAAACAGGCGTTTTTCAGCATTCCACTGCACGCAGATAGTCAATATCTAACAGGGTTCACATACAGGCAAACTCAATATTGCTATAGAAGGCTCCCACAAGGCTATTGTGAATCCCCAAGTATCTTTAACAGGACAGTGAAAAAGGATTTAGCAAACTTAAAATGCAAAAGCACCCTCTTACAGTATGTGGATAACATTTTGGTGTGCAGCAAAACTGAAGACATATGCAAGAATGACACTATTGGTCTCCTTTGCATGCTTGCAGAAAAAGGATACAAAGTGGACAAAGACAAATTGCAGTATGTACGGAAGAAGTTTATTATTTGGGGCAGATAATATCCAGAGATGTGAGGAGGGTGATACCGGACAGAGCAGAAAGCATTAGAAATATGCCCAAGCCCACTACGACAAAACAAATGCAGCAATTCTTAGGACTCTGCAATTATGTAAGGTAGTGGGCATTTGATTATGCCACCCTGACTGCACCACCTTTGACTACTTTAAAAGAGTCCCATACCAAAGGGAATAAAATAACCTGGACTGACGAAAGAGAGACAGCATTTCGGGAGCTAAAGAATGCAATTACAAATGCTCCAGTGTTAGGTACGCCGCGTGATTACAAAAAACATTCTATCTCTTTTGTCATTGTAATGGAATGACAAAGAAAGCTATATTGACTTGAAAGACATCTATGGGACATAAGCCAACTTCCTACTACAGTGGCCTACCAGATCCTGTCACGAAAGGACACTATCCATGTGAGCAAGCACTCGCTACATCAGCATTTGCAGTTCAGAAAAGCAATACAATAGTGATCGGATCATCTTTAACACTGTATGTAGAGCATGCAGTATTTGCTATTTTACAAAGAAGCAAAAGTACTCTTACAACACAGAGGGCATCTAGATACGAAGTAATACTTTCAGTACCATCTTTAGAAGTGGTTTGCTGTCACACAGTTAATCCAGCAACATTCTTTGCACACCCAGTTAATGACGATGAACAAGTGCGAGACTGTGTTGATTACATACCAGAAGAAGAAAGTAAAGTAGAGGAGGACCCTATCCCAGAGAGCATGTTACTCTTTGTTGATGGATCCTCTTACATATACCGTGATACTGTGATTAGACATTCAGGAGCAGCAGTTGTAAGGACTAGACAACAGAGATCATCTGACACATTATAAATTATTAGCCAGATACCACTACCTTCCCATTTTTTAGCACAAACGGCTGAATTAGTGGCCATCATTGATGCACCTCAGCGAGCTGAGGGATTAGAGGTCACCATTTACTCAGATTTAGCATATGTCACCACCACTGTACATTCTAGCATTTATAGATGGATTTCTTAAATCTGACGGATCTACTGTGATGCATAAAGATTTACTGGCACAATTAATAGAAGCTTTAACACTTCCATCCAAAGTAGCAGTGATAAAATGCTCCGTGAACACTTATCAGCAAGATCTTATCTCTAGGGGTAATGCTCTAGCAGATTGGGCTGTAAAAGATGCAGCTAAAGCATCCCAATTTATACTGAATGTGATGAACACACATTAGGTATGATGACAAGCAGACAACAGGATGTTACAGAATTACCACCTCCTTACACAGAGGCAACTATGTTACATTTGGATGAATTACAAGAACAAGAATACCTTCACGAAAGAGAGTTGTGGGAACAGCGAGGTTGCATTCAGTCACCAACAGATTTCATTTACAGGCAAGAACGTACAGGCAAGCCAGTAATGCCACAAGCTTTGCTGTACACAGCTCTAGAGCAACTACATCTCCCTGCACACACTGCAAAAGAGTATCTTCTTGCAATATTATAGGCAGATTGGTTCATTCCACAACTATCTGAAATGATCCCTAGGTACATTGCAGAATGTGCTATATATCAACAGTATAGTTCCAAGCCATCCTTAAAAGTAATTACCTCAACAATACCATGCACAACAGGTCCATTTAAACATCTCCACTTAGATTTTGTCGACATGATAGAGAGATGCAACAATTACAGGTATTTCATAGTAGTTGTTTGTCCATTTTCACAATGGATTGAGGCAGGATCTTGTGTACATAATGATGCTAAAGCAGCAGCTAACTTCCTGATAAGAGAGGTGATACCGAGATGGGGCATGGCAGAAGCGATTCGCTCAGATAATGGACCTCATTTCACTAATGCGATTTTTCAACACATTTGTATCACCTTAGGAATAAAACATAAACTGACATCTGTCTATCACCCTCAAAGTAATGGAATAGTTGAGCGCATCTCCTTAAGAATAAAATAAGCAAACTATGAGCTACTCTGAAAACGAAATGGCTGTACTGCTTACCACTGGCTTTGTACACCCTTAGAAATCAGCCAGGAAGTGATCACCATCTAACGCCACATCAAATAGTAACAGGACGTCCCATCTCCACCCCTTTGATGATAGCGAAGCAAAAGACAGATGCCCATAAACCAGCTGAAGTTTTTGGGGAAGAAATAAATTGCTATTTGAACGAGTTAATGAAATCGTCAAGTTCTTCTCTAAACAGGTATCACAAATGGAGAAGACTGCCTCAGCCCAGCAGACCATTCCGATACCCGTTGGCCAGAAGGTTTATGTAAGGAACTTTGTCCGCCAATCAGGAGCGGCTCCTCCGTGAGAGCGGAGGAGTGTCGCCCTGCTAAAAAAATGCCCCAGAGCAGCTGAAAAATAAAATGGTAATAAAGTTTATTTATTACCATTTTATTTTTCAGCAACCCGTGCTGAGCCGAGTGTCAGAACGGGGCGGGGCAATTGCTGCTGTGTGGCAGCAGTGAGCTGTATACTTATATTTAAAGTGTGCATGTCCGCTCAGACATGCGCTTTTTTAACTTCTCTAACTTAGCTGTCTTAGACAGCTGGGTTAAAGAAAGCACAGGCCTCCAGAGCTCTTAAGAGCGCTGAGAGAGGCCGCTCCCTCCAATCCTGATACTTCTCTCAGGGAAACAGCCATTATAACGCGGTCATAACACCGAATGGCCATTACCACGCATTCTTAACAACGAACATGCCTTTACCACGCATGTCCGTTACCACGAAGCATTTACCGCAAATATGCCTTTACCACACATGCAAAATCGGGCATACGTGGTAAAGGCATGTACGTTGTAAATTTGTAAAGGATGCGTGGTAATGGTCATGGACTGTGTTTACAGACTCAGGATGGGGGGGCTAGGGGAAGAGTTTAGGAACTTAGGGCCGGATGGGGGGCAACAGCAGGGGGGAGCGGGGTGGAAGGATTTAGGAACTCAGGCGTGGGGGCGGCTAGGGGAAGAGTTTAGGAACTTAGGGCCGGACGGGGGCAATGGCGGGGGGCGGTCTTAGGTCCCAGCGTTAAGAAAAGAAGAGACTTTAGGGTTCAGGACCGGGCAGGAAGCTACAACAGGGGGACAGTTTAAGGGAAATCACACGTGCGTTCTTGCTGCTGTAATATGTTTAAAAAACAGAAATATCTAAATTACATATTTTTAAAAGGCTATTTTTTATAGGCACAGTGTTTAACTCACCTCAGTGCCCCCCAGGACCCTTCAGGCTGTCTCTTCATCCATCAGACTTAGGGTTCAGGGCTGGGCAGGGTTCCGGATCTGGCCTCTTTGTCCCGTCACTAAAAGGAAGTCCGTTCACAGTGTCGATTAAGCACTGTAATCAGATCACGTAGGGAGTAATAATATAAAGCTAGAACGATTATGCCAGAGCACACTAACTGCACACATGCCATTACTGAGCTGATGCCTTTACCACGCCTATGATATAATATAATATTACCACGATAATATCACGGTAAAGGCATGCTTGGTAAATGCATATTACCAAGTATGCCTTTACCACAATATTATCGTGGTTAAGGCATACACGCTGAAATTGTTTTCGTACGAAATGCATGCATGGTAATGACGCATGCGTTGTACGGGCGGCGTTGTAAAGGCATGTGTGGTAATTGCATGTGTGGAACCGTCATAAAACCCTTCTCTCATGTTGTTTAACAGCATGAGAGCAGCACCAGGATTAGGTAGTGCAGTTTCCTGGGTCCGGAGCTTTGAGGAGAGAAGACACCCGAGGGAGGAGGACTTCGTGCGGCAAGTCTGAAAGGTAAGTGCCATTTTAAAAAAATTATTTTAATACCGCTTGTATTTTGCCCACCCACCACTCTAAATACAGGCCAGCTGCCACTGCCGCCAATGGAACAATCTGGAGTACAGCAGTTCCTTCTCAGTGACGATTAGCACCCCAACTGCTGTAAAGGAGGGTGGCAGGAAACAATGGACTCATCTGAGAGATGTGCCACTGGACCCCGCCTTGCCTCAGATACTACAATAGACAGAAGGAGAGCAAGAGGGGGAAAGCAGACACATGAGTAGCAATGTCTCCTTTTAAAGTGCACGTGGAGTATTTTGTCGACTCTACTAGCGGGCAGTTATGTATTGCTATTTTGTTTTTCTTTTTATGCCTTCTTATGCTAGCAGCCACAGTAAAATGGTATTTTACGTCATGTATGGGATTATACAATATAATTACGCGATTACAGAGAGCAATACCTGAGCAAGAAAATGTATCCCATGGTATTCATGCTCGCTTATTAGATAACATGTGGTATCAGCACATGTCAGAGATAGGTACGCAAGCTTCTAATTCCTCCTGTGTCGTTTGCTGTTTGATTCCATATGCCACTGACTCGGATAGATTACACTCGTCTAAGGAGGTACCCCAAATATTACTATGTGTCTGTTACATCTTTTTTTTGTAGAATAAGAGCACAGATGTAACCACTACAGATTACAAGTACGAGTAAGTATAAGGTTATAGTTTTAAACTATTGGATATGGTCCAAAAAGAGCATTTACTGTAAATAATATAATAGAATTTATGTAGGTGTTGGTCTCCATTAACGAAGGACACTGAAAGGAAAGAGGATTGAGGAGTGATACATGTTCATCTTAGTTATTGATGACGCTTGATAGAATATATTAAGGGCAAGAGTTTCTATCAACCTCAATTATAAATTATAGTTTAATTCCGTGCAATATTGGATATATGAATTATTTTAACTCCTATAGAGGGTAACATGCCCAAGAGGAGGCTGCATGTTTAAAAGATTGATGAGGTACAGAACCAATATAACAAAAGTATCAGTTTCACACACGTATATCTTTGAAGGTAATTTTTATTATTTTTGTTTTTAGATACATGGTCTGGCTTTGAGAAAATAAAATCTGTGTTTTTAAATTTGAGTCCTGAGGAAGGTGTTTAGAATTCCTACATACACCGAAACGCGTCGACTATTGGACAACAATAAAGTTTTGTTTTTATTGAATAGTTGTATTTTTGCACATGTCAGTGGTTTACACTATAGATTGGATTGTATTTTTGTATGGAGTGTAGTACCGGATAAGGTTTTGAAGCTGTATAGTATGATTTTAGTCTCTAAGTAGAATGGATATAGGCAGGAATTTATTCAAAAAGTAAAGCCTTGATGTAATCTAAAACAGTATCTAATGATCTTTCATTTTGATATTAATTGTTTTTAACCATAGGATTATGTGTTTTAATGATTTTATTTAATGTGTATAAAAATACGGTTGTTACTACATGGTTTTTTAGATATAAAAAGTTCAGTCTGGACTTACTAAGTAATAAATAAATACATGAGTGACTAAATTAGTTATGGTGTGTGATTTTAAATGAGAATTACTACTCTATTTCTGCTGGTTCATGTACAATTTATAAAGATCTCTATAATAGAATCATATTACGACACAGAAGGGAATATTGTTTTTTACTTACCACTACAGATTAGACAGGGAGCACTCTTCGTAAACACCACACACTATGAGAAAGAGTTAGATGTAATGAATGTCCAAAGAGATCGCAAGGAGCTAGTAGTGAAGTTAGATGCAATGGATAAGACGGGATAATGAGGTGCAAGAATAAGAATTGGAGAGCCAAGATATTACAGCAGGGTTTTTTGAGCTATTCCGACCTATGCTTCTTTGCAATAATTACTCCACTACACCCTGGCCCCTTTATTGTCAGGAAAGGCCATATTTTAGGGTAAATGGGTCAGTATATGGTCATTGGCATCAAGGCGCTACATTTGGGTGCAGGGCCTTTTCTCTTTGGAAGGGAAATCAGACTGATAATAGCATAAGACAGAAGTGTCAGGTAGTGTGGATGAGAATATATCTAGGCTAACTTCGGTAGAAACTCCTACAACTCTTCGAGCAGGTAGAAAACCCATTCTTTTCTCTTTGTGTTTCAGGGGAAATGGAACAGTCCCGGTAGGGAAGAACATTAACTGCAATAACATACTCGACAACTCTGACATGCAATGGGGCACTTCCAGCCTGATGGATTATTACTGGAGCTGTGGTGAGTGGCTGTAAACGCGACTTCCAATAGGATGGCAAGGCCTCTGCTCTTTGGTGACTGTGCACACTCCCTCTCTGGTGATTTCAGGAGTCGATATCTCAGGGCTGCATGACCATCTCATAAGCCGTCCAATGACCTTGCTACACCTTCATCGGAAGAAGAGAACTGCAGAGTATTATGGTACTACAGCCTGGGAAGACGTTCTGCAAGAGTACCAGCTTTTTAATGATGCCCCACTTTTCTTTGGAAGCATTTTACCGTACATCCAAGCAAAAGCAACTTCACGCTGGTTGCAAATTACATGTTGGGAACTGATTAAAACTATAAATGCCATCAAGGAAGAATTGCGTGCAATGGCAGTGATGATTATGCAGTATAGATATGTGTTGGACTTAATGATGGCTATGGAAGGAGGGGTATGTGCCAAGATTCATACGGCCTGCTGTACATATATTCTGGCCAAAGACACTGACAACGGGACACTGACCGAAGCCATACAAGCTCTGCACACCTTGCAAAAGAAAATGGTGGACGAGGGCGGTGCCCTCAACGAGTGGCTTGAAGGGTGGTTCACTTAGGTACCATCTTGGATGTCAGGACTATTTAAGGCCTTGTTGCCTATGTTTGTGCTATTGCTTTTAATGTTCTGTGTCCTTCAGATAGTGCTACGATGTTGTAAAAAGGCTAGTCAGAAGTTAGGGGGAATGTTCACCAGTAGGTTGGTCAATAAGATGCAAGATGTTGAGGAGAATGTATACACATTGATAACTCCAAGTGAAAGGGAAGGTGACGAAGTAATAAAAAAATCAACTTAAGGGGGGAATGTTATAATAAATGTAGAAAATGAAGAAGGCCCATACATGTCAGTGCAGGCATCAACAATAAGACGTGGGCAGATGTACGTATTACAGGAGAAATACAGGCCTAAGCTATCTGCCATAATGGAATAGAAGAGCAACACAAAATGGAGTCAGGTCCCGGGGGGAGAGACGTAAATGTGAGCTTCAGTAGAATAAAGAAATATAATTAGACATAGCAGGGAAAGAAAGTTACAGGCACTCTCTGTTAGAACACACCTTTATGAAAATATGTAGATAAGGTAGCACAGAGGCACAGAATAGGTGGGAGATTAGGCCTTGCAGATCGGTAGTCATGTAGGGAGTAGAGCATTGCTAGAGTTCAAAGAGACAAGTCAAGGACAACAGGTAGTACAAGAGATAGTGTAGACACATAGCTAGCTAACACATGCACATTAATCGCATTCTTTAGATATGTGATTTGCTGTTTTTATCGAAAGTAATACTTTTAATATAGTGATGTGCTTGATCAGATGTGTTATTAGTTATACAAAATGTGTGACGTATTTACATTTTGGAAAAAGATATAAAAGACACTGGCCGCTTATTGTAAGCTGAAGCTCAGATTCCAGTTCTACAGAGCTGACTGATCTTCCGCGTATGCTTATATTAAACTTTATACTATTTTGTCAGCAGAAGTCCTGCCGTCTTTTCTTTCATCTGGCAACTAAAGTGAACACCTCAGTGTATTTATCCATCACAACAGGAGATGATGCATTACTGAGGGTATCTCTCAGTGGCTCTGAGTTTGGCCAATGTACAGCAATTTTGCATTCAGCCCACAAATCATTTGGAACAACAATATCAAAGAATGCATTCAAATCAGTCCAAGCCACTTTCAAAATGTAAACAAATCTTTCAACTTGAGTGTGCTACTGCATAGGATTCTCTCTCAATTTGGGGAAATGTTTTGTAAATGCTGCAAGATCTACGCTACTCTAGGGCACAAGAACATACCCGTCACCTGGTATCACTCTCAATGGATAAACCAAAGTTTCTCCTTCATCTGGGGAACCTGGAGGTGGCTTTCCTTTTACTTCAGCCGCTTCTGATTGTTTCTTTTTCATTTCATGTTTTTTTGCCCATTTGCTCTTTAATTTCTCTAAGTCACTCCATTTACGAATGCATTTTTGTGAACTCAGTAATGTGTAAGTGCATTCCTGAAGAACGCATTGTCTCAATTGCTTCCTCATCTAAATGTACCCTAAAACTTTTCCTCAATGGGACACTTTTTGAAAGATCGACTTTATATTTTCTAGCCAATTCAGTTAATTTATCATGTGTAACTGCTGATCGTCTAGTGATCTCATTGCACAAATAGATTTAAAAAAATCTTGGTATTGATTCACATATTCAAAATCTAAACATCCTCTAATTACTTCTTTAGTTCTATTTTTACTTTCGGGAACTTTAATGGTCTTTCTTTCTCTACATTCTGTCTAAGGTCTAGGCTTCCTGCGTTTTCTGTCTTTGCACTGTTCTTGACAACTTCATTAAACTATGGGGGAATATTCCCACCCTCAAATAAATTCATCTCACCTTGTGTTGTTTGTGTGGTAAAGACAATCCTTCTCCCTTTCCCTAGTGACTGGATAGTCTGCAGTGGGGTCCAAAAAACAATCTGTGAATTCTGCGATGTCAGGATAAACCCTGTTGCAGGTGCTCCTCAAAAAGCTCCTAGAGCTACAGTATTTGGGACAATATTAATAGGAGCATTTGCTGTGCAAGTCTCTACTGGCTGTGCTGTTATAATCCTAGTAACAGGTGCTGGTACCGTCACAATAGAAGCAGTAACACCTGGAGGCATCACTGACAGGGCAGCCTCAATTCGGGCAAGCACATGATTAGGTATATCAGGCTTTGCCATAACAGGCTGCGTCATCTGTAATTGCCATGGTTACGGGCTGCGGCTCTAGGGGCACCACCATTTCGGTACAGGCTGGTGGTTTCATGGCTTACACGTGCAGAAAAACTAGCTGTGGAAAAATCCATTATCCTTCTCGCACTGCACGGTATTGGTGGTATTGTCCACTGCGTTCTATGTAACAATATTTATTCCTTTTTGACTCCTTTCCTAAATTCTGTTTTCTGTTTTATGCCCCACTGAGTTCACTGTGCTGAAAAACACATGTAAAAGTTAACCGCGAGTTTAGAAATGGTTCTACAAGAGTTAACAGTCACCGGCAGCTACAGCATGCACAAGAACCTGACATAAGGCTTTAGAGAGACTCCACTATAAATACAAGCCCCGTCAGTTATCACGTTCTTGCTATTCCGATCGTCTGCTGAGTGGACGTGTTCAAGATTCCCTCTGCTTGTGCCGGTTTTTTGATTTGCGAGAATGCTGTGAAGAGCAGGAGCGCCCTCTAGTGGATGAAGAATTAATAACCCTGCTCTGCTTCTTTCAATGGTAAAAAATTGAATCGGACTGATTCAGTGGTAAGAGAAATACTCAACTTGAATTTTTGGAATGTGACAATGTAAACAAACGAAGCTTCAGATTTCCTTTAGTAAGGATTGTGTCGTTTTGAATCTGGATATTATTGTTGCTACAAAGACATGTTAAAACGCTATTTTTGAAAATAGAGCACTTAGTAGTGCATTGCACTTATCTGATCCATAAGATAATTGTTTAGTCATTTGAAGAGTGTTTAACCTTGGAATAAACAATCAATCAATGTATAAAGTTGTGAAGCAGGACCCGCATATCACAAATGAACAAGTGAGGATAATTAACACAACAAAGGAGAACCTGAGTATGGAATGTCAAGTTTCAAGCTAAAAGACGTTAAAGACGTCATAGAAAAATAACAGGGTGAAGCCTCATAGGTAGGGAAAGATTCATAGTTATCATTTCTTTGCATCATTCTTATAAAATACTGGAAATGTAATGTATTCACCATTATCATTGTTTCTTTTTACAGAACATATTGGGGTTAGAGTTGCACTTCACTGTTTATATAGGTGAATATTCTTTTCTATGTCTTGAATCAAACATGGGGGGGTTTCTAAGTATTTAACAAGGGGGTTACCATTTTGCTTCTTTCTTGCAGGTCTTCTTCCCTGCTGTTCCCTTCCTTAAACCCCTTTCCCCCACCTGGCCACTCCAACGATCTGTGTCATAACGACATTCAGACTTGGTGCTGCCTGGAGGTGGACCTTCTAACATCGAGCAAGCTCCGAGGTCACGCATGCCCTGACAGATTAGCAAGCCCACGATCAGTCAAACCCTCCCAGTTTGCTCGATCTTAGAATGGCTACATTAGACGATATCCTGAAGGCACTAGCACAAGTACAACAAGAGTTAGTAGAGTCTAAGGCCCATACTGTAGCTCTAGCTGATAAGGTTTCTCAATTACAGCAGAGAATGGATGCGCGGGGAGTCCCTGATAGGAATCACTTTGATGTTCCATTAGGAAAATATCCTAGTGCAGTACATACAACTGGACAAGGAGGCTCCACAGGGGGAACATCATCTCCTACCATAGCTGTAACGGTCCCACCACAAATACCTTTAGCAGCCCCAGAACGCTTCTCTGGGGATCCCAATAAGGTCCAGATATTTCTCACTCAAATTGAACTCCATTTTACATGCAGACCTACTTCATTTCCAGATGCTCAATCACGTGTAGCATTTTTAATATCATATTTAGTGGGGGATGCAGCAGCATGGGCGGTTCCATTAGTCAGAGGAGATAATATTCTGTATAACTGGAAAGCCTGTGTTTGTGAATTTGAGAAGGTTTTTGAGGGACGAACAGCTACCGTATCCGCGGATAGAGAACTACTTGAACTGAAACAGGGTAATCGAGACCTAGTAAACTATTAGACTCACTTTAATCGTTTAGTGGCTGAGACAGCTTGGCCAGAAGAGAAACGATCAGTAGTGTATTATCAAGGTCTTTGCAAGGAATTGAAGGACAAAATAGCTCAAATAGATCCCCAACCACAAGACTGTGCTGCCTTAATCAATCTGTCTCTACGCTAAGCCCATCGTTTAATGGAGCGAAAAGGTGATCGTCGTCGTCGCGACGATCGAGCAGGATTCCGAGTTGATTGCCCAAAAGTGTTTTTGCAAACTCATGTTCCAGAAACTCATGGTGAACCAATGGAAATAGGCTCAGTACGCCCCGCATTAACCAAAAAAGAAAAATAACTTTGACGTCAGAACGGGCTGTGTCTATATTGTGGGAAAAAGGGGCACTTTGTTAAAGAGTGTCCAACAAAGCCAAGGGCAAAAGGAAAAGCCTTTTTCCCATCAATGAAAACTCTCAACACAACTGATACCGAGAAGGAAAACTAAACAACTCAAAAGATAAAAAGGGGGATCTTTTGAGTGCAGGGCAAATTCCCTCCTTAAATACAGCTGTGTGTAAACACGGAACCCATCTCACGTTACACATGATTTTGACAGTCTCTTCAACTCACAAACATTCTATCAATGTACTGGTAGGCTCAGGAGCTACCGGAAATTTTGTAGATACTATGACGGCACAAACCTTAAACCTCCCTTGTGTACAAAAAAAGAAAACTGAAATTGCCCAGACGGTGGATGGACGAGTTTTAACATCTGGACCTATTACAAAACAAACAACTGATTTACTGTTAGAACTGAGTGTGACAGGACAATACATGCGGAATACATATCATTTAATTTGATCAGTGCTCCTCAGTACGGTTTTATTCTTGGTATGCCTTGGTTACATTATCACAATCCACGAGTAGACTGGGTTAAAAAAGAAATTGTAGAATTATCTTCGTTTTTGTAAAGAGCATTGTATTTTTACTCCATTCAAAAGAACAGAAACATGTGGTAGCTACTGCTGACGAAAAAGAAACAATTTTGCCTCCACAATATACACAGTTTCAGGATGTATTTAATGAAAAACAGGCAGACGTTTTACCACCACATCGTCCATATGACTGTCAAATTGAGTTGATGCCTGGTGCTGTGATTCCAAACTGTCGTATTTATGCGTTATCAGAAAAAGAAAACGCTCATCTAAAGGAATATTTGGAGAAGTATCTTGCAAACGGTTTTATTAGACCTTCTCAATCTCCAGCAGCGTCTCCTTTATTTTGTGTCCCAAAAGCGAATGGCGAACTTCGTACCTGCATTGACTTTAGGGCATTAAATAAAATCACTGTAAAAAACCAGTATCCACTTCCACTCATCCCAGTACTCCTAGATCAAGTAAAGTCAGCTGTGATATATACCAAGTTGGATCAAAAAGGAGTCTATCATGTCATACGCATGCGTGAAGGCGATGAGTGGAAAACCGCATTTAAGACAAGATACGGTCTATTTGAATGCTTAGTAATGCCGTTTGGTCTCTGCAACGCCTTAGCAGCATTTCAATTCTTTGTAAATGACATTCTCCGTGAGTTCTTGGATAAGTTTGTTATCGTCTATATAGATATCTTAATCTATTCAAACTCTCACGTACTTCATGTACAACATGTGACCCTCATTTTACAGACCTTACAGACACATGGGCTTTATTGTAAATTGAGGATATGTGATTTTCATGTAACTCAAGTGGAATTCCTAGAAGTGATTCTGTCTCCAGGTGGCTTTCAAATGGCAGAGAGAAAGATACAAACAGTGCTTAATTGGCCAATTGCGAAAACCGTGAGAGATATACAATGTTTTCTGGGGTTCGCCAATTTCTATTGACGGTTCATTGACCATTTTTCTCAAATAGTAGCTCCTATTACTCGGTTGTTGCGCAAAAATGTATAATTTAAATGGGGCCCGGAGGCTCAACACGCATTTGATCATTTAAAACAGGCTTTCACATCAGCACCGGTTTTAGTCCATCCAAACCCAGAACAACCATTTATAATTGAAACCGATGCATCAGAAATTGCAGTAGGGGCTATCCTGTCACAAAGGAACACCAGCACGGGTCAATTGCATCCCATTGCATACATGTCAAAACGCCTCTCACCCGCAGAAAGAAATTACACCACAGCAGAAAAAGAACTCTTAGCTATACGAGAGGCGTTCAAGGAACAGAAACATTATGTACTAGGAGCGAAGCATACCGTAACAGTATTCACAGACCATCGAAACTTACAGTTTATGAAAACTGCAAGAGTATTAACACCACATCAATTGCGATGGATGCTTTACTTTTCTGAATATGATTTTATTGTGACTTTTCGTCCAGGAGTGGACACTAAAAAAGAGAATGCTTTAATAAGACAAGACACTGCCTTATTACCTTCCACATTAACAAAACAAGCCATCATAGACCCAGTCAAGGTTTTGAATATTATTTCTACAGAGGATTTTTTAGATTCAGTGCGAGAACAATTTCCGATACGAGACTGGAAAACTTGGATTAGTCAGGCCCCTAACAGACAAATTATACAAGATCTGCCGTTTCATGAGTCTGCCTTATTCCTTCCTACAGAATCACTATGTAAAACAGTTTTTGAATGGCATCACAACCATCCTTGTGCCGGACATCCAGGTAGACTACGAACTCTGAAAGCCATACAGAGAAATTTTTGGTGGCCCAATATGACATCTGCCATCAGTGACTGGGTTAAGCAAGTGAAATTTGTGCCAGGAATAAAAGTGATCATGGCAAACCAAAAGGTCTACTAGTGCCACTGCCCACACCACAAAGACCCTGGGAACATTGTTCACTTGATTTTATAACTGATCTACCAAAAGATCAAGGATACACATGAATTCTTGTAGTTATAGACAGTTTTTCCAAATTAGGACATTTTATTGCATGTAAAAAACTCCTTACATCTGGAGAGCTGGCTTATTTACTCTTAATGAACATTGTTCGTTTACATGGGATACCGAACAAAATTATATCAGACCGTGGTCCTCAATTCACAGCCAGGTTTTGGTCTCAATGGTGCAAAGCCTTGCAAATTACACCAGCGCTCTCTACAAGTAATCATCTACAGACAGATGGTCAAACCGAGCGATTGAATCAGACATTGAAACAATACCTCCGTTGTTATGTCATAGCTGCAAAACAATCCTGGGTCCAACTCCTCTGGTTAGCGGAAATAGCCTACAATTCTGCACATCACTCTTCCATACAAACATTACTGTTTTACTGTACTTATGGTTTTTATCCCAATTATTTACCGATTTAACTTCCAAAGGAGCAAAATAACGTACCAACCGTAACCAAAGGTGTCAAAAACATTCTGAAAACACATTCTCAAATCTTGCAACATTTGGATGTAGCAAAGGCAACTTACAAGAAAATATCTGATAAACGACGAACACCCGGTCCGACTTATCATGTAGGAGATAAAGTTTGGTTATCTACAAAAAACATTGTGTTTCGTGATAAAAGGACATTTCATCCAAAATATATTGGACCCTACACAATTCTTAGTCAAATTAATCCTGTGACATACAAGTCTTCCACCACATATGAAAATGTACCCTGTCTTTCATACTTCTTTATTGAAACCTGTGGAAGAACTCTGTTCACATCGCCCTGGTCCACTCCAAATAAATGGACAGGAGGAATTCAAAGTACAACGTATTCTGGATTCTCGTCGACGTGGTGCCCAGCTGTGGTACTTGGTCTCCTGGAAAGGGTATGGTGCAGAAAATGACTCATGGGAACCTGCAGCTAACGTTCATGTTCACGTTTGGTGCATAAATTCCATGACTCCTTCCCTCATAAACCTGCCCCTAGAGACTGCTTAGGAGGGGGGAGTACTGTCATGGTTACAGGCTGCGGCTCTAGGGGCTCCACCATTTCGGTACAGGCTGGTGGTTTCATGGCTTACACGTGCAGAAAAACTCGCTGTGGAAAAATCTATTATCCTTGTCACAGTGCACGGTATTGGTGGTATTATCCACTGCGTTCTATGTAACAATGTTTATTCCTTTTTGTCTCCTTTCCTAAATTCTGTTTTCTGTTTTATGCTCCACTGAGTTCACTGTGCTGAAAAACACATGTAAAAGTTAACCGCGTGTGTAACAAGCATTTGCAATGCAATAGGTCTCGCATTTGCAAAAGTTTGAGCTATTGGCATTGTAAATGACAAACCTTTTATCTATGTGTTGGTTTTGAAAACAGATAAATAAATGGCATTGTCATTTACAATGCCAATAGCTTAAACTCTCGCAAATGCGACACCTAAGCATTTGCAATGCAATAGGTCTCGCATTTCGCGAGTTTGATCTATTGGCATTGTAAATGACAATTCCTTTTATTTATGTTTTGGTTTTTAAAATATAAATAAAAGGCATTGTCATTTACAATGCCAATAGCTTAAACCCACGTAAATGCGAGACCTATTGCATTGCAAATTATTTTTTTCAAGGTGCCGCAAAGCTACCAAATGGGCCAAATGCGCTAATGGCTTCTCGCCGCATGGAGCCCAGAGCGCTGTGAGAGTTTATTGCAACTACACGGGACGTTGTCACGATCAGAGATAAGGTGTGTGTGTGGGGGGGGGCATAGCAAAGGGGTGTTCACATGAGCTACTTGGGTCCCCTGCACGGTTTATATCTTTGTAGGCATGGGGAGGTTTCCACAGTATGCCCAGATGAGAAGTGAGCGCATTGTATGTGCACAGTCTGTTGTCGCCGCACTTAAAGACGGGAGGGGTCACTGTTTACACCAAGCCCGAGAAACACAAGGACCGACCCGAGTATGTTTGCTCATAGCGCATATTACATCGCAGCAGCCTTTTACTTCTCCTCCTGTGAACTGGTTAATGTAAACGCTAATGCAAAAGACCAAGGAGAGGAATTTCTTTTGGCACTTGGCTCTACCTTTGTTTAATCTTCTACATTTGGTGGATGGAAAATGGACCTCTAAATACGTTTTACTGAAATACAAGTTCTAACATTCTTCAAAATAAAATTCATGTTCGTATATTTTAATGTAGTATCAGGTTTCTCTATTCAAGCGTAGTGTCAGGGAGCTTAACAGTCATAAGATATACATGCAAAGAATAAAATAAGAAACAAGCATTGCCAAAGTCAATAGACCATGCTATTTTAAAGATGACATCTGCATGCCCTATAAAAGCTGCAGTGAGTACTTTCCAGACGCAGGATTCAGTTAGGCCATTACACATCCACGTGCTCTTTAAAAAAAATATAGCGAGAACTATTTGCTATGCCAGTACTTGTATTTCTTGAAACATCCCATTTATGCTTGGGATCAGAGGGCTCAATAGCAGAGTATGTTAGTGGTTGGTGCATTGTCGAGGGGAGTGTATGCATTAGTATGGCAACTGAGATCACTTTTTGGTTTGTGATGGTACACAGTGTGCGGGGATTCATGAGGCCATGGACAAGTATTTTGTGTGTTGGTGGGTACGGTGTGCATGGGGTGAGAATAGGGAGCGTGAGTGAGCATGGGGTAGGTGTGTATGTGCTGTGTGCAAGGGACGGGGTGCAGTTCGTAGGCACAGAGTGTGACTTTGAATGGGGGCATGGTTTGTGCTCGTGGGCACAGCGATGAGTGTCTGCATTGCCAGGAGGCATATGCTCTGTGGCAGGCACTCTCTATCGTTGAGGCACTGTGGCGCAAGGATTCCGCACCCCCGGAACTCACCGGATTCCTCGTCCTTCTTGTCCCCTTTCTTCAGCATGGTGCCGCCCACCCCTGGCCTGTCCTTAGGCGCTCAGTGATCGTACGGTGCTCCCCTCGGGGTCAGAGACAGGCGGCCAGGGATGCTAGCTCTACTCAGGGTCCGGCAAGCGCTTCCTGTTACCACCACTTCCTGCCAGCCTGTCACTGAGACACGTCACCCCTGACAACACGATAGCACGCATGCGCAGCAGCGCCAGCCGCGGGAGGTCAGTTATTGCATGGGGATAAAAAACGGGACGCGCTGCAGTCCGTTTAACAGGGTGAAAGGTCTGACGTCAGGAACAGTCAGCACAAGTTACGGGACGCGCTGCAGTCCGTTAAACAGGGTGAAAGGTCTGACGTCAGGAACAGAGTCAGCACAAGTTACAGGACGGGCTGCACTCCGTTAAACAGGGTGAAAGGTCTGACGTCAGGAACAGAGTCAGCACAAGTTACGGGAATACGGGGTTTAAGTAACGGCTTCGATGCCGTCGGGTCGAGTTCCCGCTGTAGTACGAAACTGGTAAAAAAAAAACACTTCTTTAAAAACAAGAAACACGCTGCACAGGCGGGCACACACACGGCCCCGTGTCCCCCGGGAGTATCCCTCGCATGGCGCTGCCTCACTGCTGCTGCAGCGGGGAGGAGGGACAATGACGTCCGCATGAAGGCAGCGTGATCCCTAATCGATGCCCAATCAAAGAGCCCTTGGGACAGCGAGTCTACAGCGTGTCTTGCTCACGCTGCCTGCACGCGCCAGTAGGCTCTCTGATTGGTTGACAAGGTCCACCAATCACAATGCTGATTTGCTAGTCGCCAACCAATCAGAGAGCCGTCTGGCGCGTGCAGGCAGCGTGAGCAAGACACCCCGTAGACTCGCTGTCCCAAGGGCGTGTCGAAAAAAGCCACAGGGCGGTAACAAAAACCGCTGCACACCATTGACAAGGCAGAGTTTTTGACGTTGCCCAATAGAAAGCATGGGTGGGAGCAAAAGTCCTTCTCCTAAAATCCCTCTACCCCAATAAATCTCGATACGCGAGCAGCGCATGCGCGCTGCAACGCTAGGGGAGACCTAAAAATGGTTTTACAAGGGTTAACAGTCACCGGCAGTTACAGCATGCACAGGAACGTGACACAAGGCTTTAGAGAGACTCCACTATAAATACAAGCCCCGTCAGTTATCACGTTCTTGCTATTTTGATCGTCTGCTGAGCGGACGTGTTCAGGATTCCCTCTGTTTGTGCCGGTATTTTGATTTGTGAGAATGCTGTGAAGAGCAGAAGCGCCCTCTAGTGGATGAAGAATTAATAACCCTGCTCTACTTCTTTCAATGGGAAAATTGAATCGGACTGATTCTGTGGTAAGAGAAATACTCAACTTGAATTTTTGGAATGTGACAATGTAAACAAACGAAGCTTCAGATTTCCTTTAGTAAAGATTGTGTCGTTTTGAATCTGGATATTATTGTTGCTACAAAGACATGTTAAAACGCTATTTTTGAAAATAGAGCACTTAGTAGTGCATTGCACTTATCTGATCCATAAGATAATTGTTTGGTCATTTGAAGAGTGTTTAACCTTGGAATAAACAATCAATCAATGTATAAAGTTGCAAGGCAGGACCCGCATATCACAAATGAACAAGTGAGGATAATTAACACAACAAAGGAGAACCTGAGTATGGAACGTCAAGTTTCAAGCTAAAAGACGTTAAAGACTTCATAGAAGAATAACGGGATGAAGCCTCATAGGTAGGGAAAGATTCATAGTTATCATTTCTTTGCATCATTCCTATAAAATACTGGAAATGTGATGTATTCACCATTTACATTGTTTCTTTTCACAGAACATATTGGGGTTAGAGTTGCACTTCACTGTTTATATAGGTGAATATTCTTTTCTATGTCTTGAGTCAAACATGGGGGGGGTTTCTGAGTAATTAGCAAGGGAGTCACCACATTGTTTCTTTCTTACAGGTCTCCTTCCCCGCTGTTCCCGTCCTTAAACCCCTTTCCCCCACCTGACCACTCCAACGATCTGTGTCATAACGACATTCAGACTTGGTGCTGCCTGGAGGTGGACCTTCTAACATCGAGCAAGCTCTGAGGTCACGCATGCCCTGACAATAATGGTCTCTCAATTACAATTGCATTCGGATCAACAGGGGCTGTAGCCACTGTCACATTATTAGTTTGAAAATCCTAAATATTTGTCACAAGAGTCATATAAGGTGGTGGACGTGCAGCCAATAATTCGTCCAATAGCTCATCCCCTGAATCACTATCATGGTAAAATGTCTTTTCATCTTCTCTTTCATCTTTGTCTCCCTTAACTTTTTACCTTACTAGTTTCTCAGATTTTTCATTAGTAACTGTGGGATATAATCTAGTTCCCACTACTATATTTTTTCTCCATCTCTGTTGTTGCTCATCTCATATTACAGCTGTATAATGTTTCACAGCTTCCTTTGTTCGTCTCTGGTATTTATCTCTCTCTCTAGTGCAATACATCTACTTCCAAGCACTTAGTGCTTCAAATTGTGCAGGTCTAAGAGGTGGCTTGATGTCACAAAGTTTTTCTCTTAGTCTGTCAATAATCCTCAAATTAAATGTACCCCATCTAGGAAAACTCAATGACCTTCCTTTTCAGTGATCTTGCACCATTGGCAAAGTCAGACACA
Organism: Calotriton arnoldi; assembly: GCA_963921515.1. NCBI lineage: Eukaryota > Metazoa > Chordata > Amphibia > Caudata > Salamandridae > Calotriton > Calotriton arnoldi. The sequence continues at coordinate 2,599,612 of CAWUFW010000950.1, read as the reverse complement.
TGCATGTAACCCTTCCTCCATCATATGATAATCAGGCGTACCCTCAGGAGGTGCCTCTTCATTTTCCAGTATTTCAATTGGCACATCACCTCTCACTAAACCTCTAAATACTTTGAAAAATGTCATGTTCACAAATTAAATCAAGAAATAACAGACAAAGTAATTCAACTATGCAATGTTTTGATTCTGTTCCGTACATGTAAATTTCTCAGTAAGCCTGTCTTCCAACATTAGTGTGGCTCTGTACACCAACCATCCAATCCCTATGCGGCTCTTCACACAACCCAACCAATCATTGCATTGCATTTCACACCAACCGACCAATCTCAGCGCAGCACAATATGACGCAATGACCTGCTCCTTGCAGCAGTTCATCCTCCTTCACAATTTCTTCGTATACACACAAAGCTATAATTCTACAACTGTATGCAACATAAAATGAAAGTCTTTGTCTGCTCCCTTAAAGAAAACAAAAAGAACAATACAACAACCGTAATATTCAGGTTTTTACACCCTACGTCTTTTTCATTCAAAAAGAAGTTCACACATGCGAATTTATATCTCGACCAGCGGGAGATCACCGTAATCAATGCATCATCACCTTTGTGCATTAGGTTTCGCTAGCATTAATCAATATTAGTACATTCAGAACAAATCGTTACAGTCCCTATCTCAATTGTGCAGACGTGGTACCTCATGTCCTGCACCACAAATCTTCAGCAGACAAGAAAACCATAAATCAACTCTTATTTATCTATCCCTGAATCTTGGACTCCTTCTTAGCCTGATAGCCTCTTCAACCTCTTGACAGTAAGCACATAAGCATCAACAATTCATTCAACACGCGTACACCAATACTTGAATAAAACCACAATAACCAAAATAATTGTGACACATAGCCCTACTAATACTCACACCTCCAATTCAGCAACCACCTCAGAAACTGCACTCCATCAATCATCAAGTTCGGCTTTGGGCAATGGGACATGGGCATCTCTGTATAGCAGGGCAATTAACTACAGCTCCTCTTTCTCATAACGTAAACAGTCCTCTGCTACCAACTTTAGCAGGAGCGGGGATCTTAGTTAAATATCTGTTTATGAGGTAAGGCTTACCAACTCATCAGGGAGAAATCCCCGAGTCTCAGGCTGTTGGACCGTTGACGTTAGATAAAATTAACCAGGAGCTGCACATCAATTAAATAGTCATCCCAATTTCAATTATTATTTTCAGTCAATGATGAGAGTTGGAGTGAGTTCAAAAGTTTTATTTATCACTCTTGTTAGTTAGCTCAATGTTAGAAATGGGGGTCTATAGTTGGCAATGGTTTGCACCTTTGTCCAAGTAGGGACCCTTCTTCCTAATCAGGATAATGGGGATACACTACTGAAATAACTCCTGCTCACCCCTTGGTAGCTTGACACGAGCAGTCAGGCTTATCTCAGAGGCAGTGTGTAAAGCATTTACACATAACCAACAATAACACAGTGAAAACACTACAAAAGGACACCACACCAGTTTAGAAAAATATCTAATACTTTATTTATTAAAAACCAGGCCAAAACTATAGAAATCCACCATACAGTACTTAAAAATATGCACTTTGCAAGAATAACCTTAAAAATGCAGTTCTTTGAAGTTGGTAGCTCTGTCCGGTGCTACCGTGGTGCTGAGAACAACAGAATCCAACAGTTCCACCCAACCGTGTTGGTCGTGGTGTCGGCAGACTCGTAAACAGTATCTTTTTGTTGCGGCCGATCACGTTGGTGCGGGCTGGTCGTGGCACCTGTCGTGGTTGTGGTGTGAAGCAGAGCATTGCGGTGTGCGGTGCCCTTAAGTCGTGGTGCAGGCAGCGGCTCGGTGACGGTCATCCAGAGGCGTCGGTGAGACCAGGGCTGCGGTGCGGAGTGAAGGCGGTGCTCATTGCGGTGCTGACAGATCACGGTGCAGGTGACAGTACTGGTTGCGGGGAGCTGGCGTCGGTCGGTCCGGACTGCGGTGTGGGACGGGGCGGTGCGGTGCGGTGCATCATGAGACTTACAAGCGGTGCCCCCAAGCCACAGCGCGGTCACGGGTGTCGAAGTCAGCGGGCAGTGGCGGACGTTGGTCAGACCAGGGCGGCAAAGTAAAGTGAGGCGGTGCGGAGTGCAGCGCTCACAGGTCACAGTGCAAGCAGCAGCTCGGTGGCGGCAGTCATCGCCGACGGCGAGACGAGGGTTGCGGAGCGAGATGCGGCAGTGCCCTTTGCAGTGCCTTCAGGACATGGAGCCAGCAACGGTTGCTTTCCCCCCTCTGTGGCAACTGAAACCACGGTTCCAGAGGCGGTACCCAGAGGTAGGTGAAGTCTTTGCGGTCCCTGAAACTTCAGAACAGGAGGCAAGCTCTACTTCAAGCCCTTGGAGACACTCAGCAACAAGTGGAGAAAGTTCAGTCCAGTCCTTTCACTGCCCAAGGCAAAAGCAGCAACTGCAGGCCAACCCAGCAAAGCAACAACACAGCAAAGGGCAGTACTCCTCCTGGAAGTTCTTGCAGCTCTTCTTCTTGGTAGGTTCCTTGATTCCAGCGAGTTCTAAAATTCTGTGGTCTGGGCCACAATATTTATACTCAGTTTCTCTTCGCTCTTTTGGGCAGAGGGTGTCTGTGCCCAGCCCAAACCAGTTCTGTTCTCTCTGGCCCGGCTTCCTGGCAGGAGGTGGAGACAGCATTGTCCAAGGCAGACCAGGCCCATTCAGGTGCAAGGAAATCTCCTACCACTACTCTAAATGCAGCCCAGGTCTATTCAGCCCAGCCCCAACTCATCCAGGAAAGGCAGGACACACCTCGACCCCCCTAGCAGCTGTCTGAAGAGAATGCAGATCCCCAGCCCCTGTCACCCTAAAGCCAGACAGTCAATCCACAAACCCAGCAGAGGCACACAGGATGGCTAAGCAAGAAAATACCTACTTTCTAAAAGTGGTATTTTCAAACACAGAACACAAAAATCATCTTTACTAAAAGATGCATTTTTATATTCTGAGTTCAAGCATACTAAACCCCATTTCCCTATCTTGTCCCAATGGGAAGATATGCTTATAAGATGTTATAAGTAAACTCCCATTCTATCCTATGGGACAGATAGCCTTTCCATAGTGAAAAACGAAATACACGGGGCGTGGCTTGGCGAGCCAACATGGCGGATGCCAACTAAAGGAGCTCCAATCCCTCTGGCCTCCTAAATCCGACAATATCGTTTAAACCCCCCAAGAGTGAGCCCGCTGGTATCTGGGGCTGGTGGTAACCCACCCGTGAGGAAAGACAGTGACGGCAAAGCTCCGAGAGGTGGTGCCTGACCGGGAGGCTGTGAGGTGTGCCTGGTCATGCCACGCCACGCCTTTGCTGACATCCTGGTCCCCCTGTGCTATAGAGCCCAGTTGATCCAGAGACTGGTGGTCTCGCCGACACCAGGGGTCGCAGGCCCTGCTGGGGCTCGCAGTGCTGACCTGGAGAGGCCCTTCTGAGCGGCCTGGAGAGGTAGGTTGCGGTGGAGGCGGAGCTGAGACCCGCAGTGCTTGGAGCCGGCCGAAGCCCGCCTCTGAAGCCGGAGCGCAGCTGGTATGGCGCGAAGCAGGCCTATAACCTGTAGGAGGGCCGGGGCTGCCCGAATGCTGCACCGCCCGCTGTGTTGGAGGGCTCGGCATCTGGCTACCGTGCTGCTCCCCAGGGCCTGGGGGGCAGCTGCGGAGCGGGTGTTGTTCGCAGCGCGCCAGAGCCGAGAACCAAGTCCCTGGACAAATCGGCCCGAACAGTCATAGAGCACAGAAGGTAAGCCTGCTGGGAGCTGCCCTGTGGCTGTGGGAGGCGGTTGCCTTCCTTCCGTCTCGCCTGGGGCCCCCCGGAGACACTCTGATCCTTGCGCCGCTGCCTGGGGCCTTCCCCGGGGGCTTCCTGACACTCACGCTGCCCGTGACGTGGGGGACTGGACCTCGCCATTGGGCGGCAACGGGCCTGGTACTCAATTGCCTGACCTGCCTCACACTAAGAAAGGGGGCCTGCTGATAACTACTGCGCTGTCGAGGGCCAGGGCCCCTTCCTCGTGACCTGTTTGGGACTTTCCCCTGCATAGCACTCTGACCCTTACACCATTGCTTGGGGCTGCCCCCCCTGGTGTTACCTGGCACCCACACTGCCCGTGTCTTTGGGGGCTGTGAGGCCAGCAATCGTGCACCCCCCCGGGCGCCAGGGGCCATTGCCAAGACAGACGGTGCCTGTGACACAGCGGAGCTACGACCTGGGCACCACCTTAGGGTGGCGCGGGACCCCCGGGGCATCCAGTCGCACAGCATCGGACCTGGGAGGACGAGAATACTGAGGGCTGCCGCGCTACTTATGGGTCAGTCCTCCTGACCTGCCCGGGCACCTCCAGCGATATCTAAACCTCCACAACTCCACTGGGGCCCGAGAGGTAAGTTGACACGTGCTGCGCTTGGGTCTCAGGCACAGTGAGAGGAGTGCTGACGGTCGGGAGGCCTGCCCGGCACCTAGGGGGGATGCTGCGGGCTGGTGATCCGGCATGTGATCCTGCTAGAGGGTCCGCGTTGGGGCCTGCCGTGTGTGGTGGAAGCGGCCGAACAGAGCCTGGTGAGGCCTGTGACCCGGGGCAGTCCTTTTCCGTGAGGCCCAGCCTGTGAGATCTCATCCTGCAGTAAGGCCAATGGAGTGATCTGACGGCGTTCTCCTGGCGATCTACGGATCCCCATGTGAAGGTATACGGCGCCACATTTCAGTCCGGCCTGAAGAGTTTCCCCTACATCGCCATGATGAAAGACAAAACTATTGCCCCCCCAACGAAGCAAAGCACCTTAGACCAATACACTACCACGAATGCAGGGGCAGCGGGGGGACCAGAAGGTGCAGGATCTCCTTCGGACAACGCCGCCTTGCTCGTCGCCATCACGCAGTCACGCGACATGCTGGATGCTAAGATTGGTGCAGCTGGGGCGGAGGTATCGTTTCTGTGACAGGACCTCAGGAAGGCGGTGGACTGCATAACTGGGACGGAAGCCAGAGTGTCAACAGCGGATTAAAAACTGACGGTGGTGACCCAGTAATTGGCTGTGTGGGTGGAGGATGTCGAGGGCCGCCCTTTGAGAAACAACCTGCGCTTCGTTCGATTCCCAGAGGGCTGCGAGGGTACCTCCATGGAGACATTCCTGACGCAGTGGTTATGCTCCCTCCTGCCGGAAGATTTGCTCTCCCCTTGCTTTGTTGTGGAACGTGGCTTCAGGGCCCTCATGACGAAGCCCCCCCCAGGGAGTGAGACCCCGTCCAGTGATAGACAAACTCCTAAACTATCACGATGGAGATGCTATCCTTAAATTTGCTCGGGGCAATAAAGCCAAGCTCACATACGACTCTCAGGACATCATGATATTTCCCAACTATACAAAAATAATCTAGCAACAGCGCCAATCATTCACAGTGGCCAAACGACGGCTCTGGGAACTCAGTCTCCAATATATGCTTCTTTACCCCGCTCGGCTGCAAGTCATCTTTAAGTCGCAGTCCCTGTTTTTCGAAACACCTGAGGCGATCTTTGCATGGACTGACGCGACTGTCCAAATAGGCCGCATACACCGCCACCACTAGAATCCGACTCCTCCCAGGGCAATGGACGGACCCGCCTGCAGAAATCGAAGCGACCGCACAGGTCACGCTCCAACTGGCACTCTCAGACACAGGGTGAAGACTCCTGATGGGGGGATCGTGCTGCCACGGACGGATGCTAACCAGCTGTAAGAAAGTGGCTCTGTATATACTGCACCAAAGTAAGGTTCAGTGTGCACAGAGTCCACAGTCCCCAGAGGTTTGGCAGAGGCTAAAGTTAGATATAACCTTACTCTCTAAAGTGGTAGCTTGGTCGAGCAGTAAGGCAGTATCAGAGGACAGTGTAAAGCATTTGTTGTACACACTCAGTCAGCAAATGAAGCCACACACTCAAGAACTGAACTCTAGGCCAATGGTTTGTATATAAAAATATAGTTGTTTTATTTTAGAACCAACAATAGGTGTCAAAATATACTTTCTCAGAATGGGATGCTTTGTTCAAACACTTTACAAATAGGCAATAGACTTTTTGATGACAGTAGTCACAGTTGTTGCAAGAGGCAACACAATTTCAAACACAATGCAAAATGGAGCTCAATGGAAAGTTTTGGTTAAATGCAATTAATTACTTTGTAGATTACTTTTCTAACCGCAGGACTGGATCTTGGATTCAGTCCCGGGACACTTCCTGTAAACAGGTGAGAAAAAGCGTTTTGGTTATAGTAGTGATTTTTGAGGAATATTACTGTATTTCAAAAGTTGACACTTAGAAACTTTTCTGGGTAAAATTACCAATGTTATCTTATGGAAGGAAATACAGTTTGCAAGCAAAGTATGTTTACGTTACTTTTGTAATCCAGTGCTGGACTCCTAGGTTCAGCACTGGGACATTTACTTAAAACAGGTAAGTAATTACGTTTTTGTAGTTTGTACGATTTTTAAAGAATATTTGTAAGATTCAGAAATCGACACTTAGAAACTTTTTCAACAAAAAGCAGGCAATGATATCCTATGAGAGGAATTTCCAGTTACTGGTAAGTATGGTAAAAATTACTTTTCATGGTCGGTACTGGACTAAAAGATGCAGTACTGAGGTCTCTCCTGATAGTAGGTGAGTAATTCGGAATTCGTTACTGTTGTGATTTTTAAGCAATATTTTGGTATTTCAAAAGTGGACACTTAGAAGAAATTTCACAGAAAACCAGTCAATGGATCCCTATGTAAGAAAATTCAATTCGCCGGTAAGTTACTTTTAACGTTACTTTTGTAATCCAGTGCTGGACTCCTAGGTTCAGCCCTGGGACATTTACTTAAAATAGGTAAGTAATTACGTTTTGGTAGTCTGTACGATTTTTAAAGAATATTCTTGTATTTCAAAAGTTGACACTTAGAAACTTTTTCACAAAGAACCACCAATGTTGTCCTATGGAAGGAACTTCAATTCACAGGTAAGTTACTTTTTAATTACTTTTGTTACTCAGTGCTGGACACCTAGGTTCGGCACTGGGACCTTTCCTGCAAACAGTTGAGAAAATTCGGTTAGGTGATTTGTGCGATTTTTAAGGAATATTCTTAGTTTTCAAAAGTCGACACTTAGAAACTTTTTGGAAGAAAAAGTGTTCATGTTATCCTATGAGGAAAAATGAGTTATCGGTCTCGAGGTAAGTAATCGGTCTTTTGAGTTAGGGTTCTGGGGTTAGACTCAGGGGTCTCCCAGGGTCAGTGATGCACTGTTGTTGCACCCTCAGCGGCACTAGGGCGGCCGGGTGCAGAGTGTTGAGGCCCAATGTTATCCTCTGGAGGATAGGGGGACTCCGGTTGGTGGCGGCTAGCAAGCAGGCCACGGGGTTGTGGGAGCAAAGCTCCTAGGGTTAAGCTCAGGGCACGTTGGGGACCAAGTTAGCACAGAAGGGGCACCCTCAGCGGCACTAGGGCGGCCGGGTGCAGGGTGCTGTTTTGAGGTCGGGTGCCCTGTTGATTTCAATGGAGATTTTCGGTTTTGGTTTTCAGCTGCAGGCTCGGTCCAGGAAGACTTCCAGGAGGAACCAACAGCTGGGCAGGTAAGTTGGAGGGCTCGGGGACGTAGGTGCACCTCGGGTTCCTTTCTCCAGGGCGCAGGGCGGCTGGATGCAGGGGTGTCTTTTGAGGTCGGATTTCACCTTACCGGGCCACTCGCGGTTGGGGGGGTCTCCGTGCAGAGGCTGCAGGCGATGTCGGGGAGTCCTGGAGGGGTCAACCCACGGTGGACTCGGACTCTGGAGAGCTGGGGGACCTCGCTGGGACCGGTGGGCCACTTGAACTCGGGCTGTAGGCGACGGGTGCAGTGGTGGTTCCAGGCGTCGGGTTTCTTTTTCCTCAGCAGGCTCGGAGTCTTTGTGTGGGGTTTCTTTTGAACAGAGCTGCTGTTCACAGGAGATCCGGTCTTTGTTGAAGGCAGTCAGTCCTCCCCAGGGTTCTGGAGGTCGCTGGCTGCAGGACAAGACTATTTTTGGCGCAGGATCTCTGGAAACTGCAGACGGGCCGGTAGGGATGGGGCCAAGTCAGTTGTTCTCTGCAGTCTCCTCTGCTGGGCGTCTTCTGTCGTCCTTTTTCTTCTTAGGTTGCGGGAATCTAAGGAAGGAAGGTTCAGGGTGCCCCTAAATACTAGATTTAGGGGCGTTACAGGTAGGTAAAGGGCAGGGACCAATGGGTCCCTGCCCTGGGGTGGGTACACCCCTATCCTGCCACTCTCCTGTGGGAGGGGGCAGGAGCCTAGTCCTGATTGGGCAGGGCTCCCCATCTTCAAGATGGCGAGAGCCCGGAGATGTGCTTCACCTCGCCTCCCCCACCTGAGGGGTGGGGTTGGCAGAGGGTGGCACACCCCTTTCCTCCCTTGGTGTTTCCCGCCAGTCTTCCCGCCAGGATGGGGGAGGAACCGGTGGGGACCAGTTGCTGAGTACAGCAAGTGGTCTGGGGAAGCTCACAAAGGCGGAATGCCTTTGAAGCTTCCCCCTGCCCATCCTGGGGAGGGGGCCTAGCACCTCGCCCAGGACGTGCATTGTTGCAGGCCCGGGAGAGCGGATGGCTCTCTACCCAGGGGTCCAGCAACATGTCTGCTGTGTGGCAGCCTAGGCAGCCCCTCAGACAAGACGTGGATTGTAGGTTAGGTTCAGGGGGCAACTCTAAGTTGCCCTCTGTCGTGCATTTTACAGTAAATCCCACACTGGCATCAGTGTGGGTTTACTGTGCTGAGGAGTTTGATACCAAACTTCTCAGTCTTCAGTGCAGCCATCATGGTGCTGTGGAGTTCGTGCTGACGACCTCCCAGCACCATATACCCGGAATGGCAGCCCTGCACTTACAGTGCCCAGGAATGGGCCTGGGTACTGTAGGGGCACAGGGCTCATGCACCTGTACCCTCACCACTGGCATAGGGCACCCAGCTAGAGGGGTGACTGAGGTATGCCAGGGCAGTGTGTTTGTGGGCATGGCACACAGGGATGTGTGCCATGTCGACTCTGTTTTGTTCTGCACCAAGACACTCAGCCTGCAAGGGCAGTGTGTGTGTGTCAGGGTACAGGGCCTCTAAGGGTGGCACAATAAGTGCTGCAGCCCTTAGGGGTCTTCTCTGGTCACAGTGCCCTGGGTACCTAGGGTACCATTTACCAAGGGCTTACCTGTGGCCAGAGATGCCAATTGGGTTTAGGCTGAGTACAGTTTTTAGGGAAGGAACACAGGCCCTGGGTACCTGATTGGCAGGGATCCAGGGCACACCAAGGAAAAGTGCATCAGTTATCAGGCAAAAGTGGGGGGTTACTGCAACAGAAACCCACTTTCCTACACAAGCCCCCCCAGCCCAAAGGCCAGGAGACTCAGCCAACGCTGGGAGAGTCTGTCTAGTCTTTCAGGCGAGGAAGAGTTGGGGAAGTGGTTTGAAAGTTGCAGGGCCTACTCTGCCTTATATCCTTCTGTCCAGGTCAGTCCCTTTGGGGAGCTGGCCTACCTTATCAGTTTCAGGACCTAATTCCCAAAGCTCCTCTCCTTGCTCTTTAGTGTCTTCACCCCATCTTTTAAGTTTGGGTTCAGAGGTGCCCACCTCTGCAAAGTCTAACTTAGCCAGGGCAAAGCCCAGCTTACCCACAGAGGTCACCCACAGTTTGAGCAACCCCACCATGACCAATAGGGTCAGGGGGCCTAGCTTGTTATTTGGCAGGGGGTTAGGCCACCATGCCAAGGATAGGGCTGCCATGAAGGCTAACACCCAGCAGAGGCTGCTGAAAGCTGTCAGTGCCCAGAACCACACCTTTAGCTCCTGTCTGGCAAGTGAAGGGGCTATCTTACAGGTCTCTTTGGGTCCTGGCTGTCTGCCTGTTGCTTTAGGGTGGGGGTCACTACACTTTGTAGTGAGCACCCTTCCTCCACCCTTTGTTCTGCCAGCTGAGGAGCCACCAACTCAGGCTGGACAGTTGCCTGACTAGTCAGGTCTTCTTGTTGGCTAGGGGGCTTTACCAGGGCCACTTCTGGAGTTTTCCTCACTGGGATAGAATCTCCCTGGCCCTCTGGGACTGTGGCTAACAGTTGCCCACCTTTCCTACCCTGTTCCTTTTTACTCTTTTGGGGCTCAGCTGCACTGACTGCAGGTTGAGCCCCCCCAGGTTTCTTGGGTGAGGCCTGGCATTGAGCCAGTGCCTCTCTTTGGCTCAGATCCACCTCTAAGTGGTCATTCCCCAGGAGACAATCAAGGGGGAGGTCTTTACTGACTACCACCTTTCTCCATCTAAGGGACCCATCTATGACTAGGGGCACTACAGCCATAGGCCTAACAGTGACTCCCCTGGGACAGCCCTTACTCTCCTTGATTCCCCTGGGACATACTGGTGTGGGAGTACCAACCTGTCATGCACCACAGTGTGACTGGCACAGGTATCTCTCAGGGCAGTGGCTGGGATTCCATTCACCAGTAGGCGGTGGAAGTGTCTACTCCCCTCTGGGATCTCCAGCTTACCTCTTGGGCCCATTTTCCAGTTGAAAGCTAGGAGGACTTCCTCATCTGAGGACCCTTCCTCCAGAGCTACACTGGCAACTCCTGGGGCTACACTAGTCACCCCTGGGGCTGTACTAGGGATCTTGTTTTTAGGACAGCTAGGGTCCTTGGTGTGGTGTCCTGACTTCTGACAGTTGTGACACCATATTCTGTTGGGATCCCAATTCTTACCTTGGTACCCTGGTTTAGTTTGTGAGGTGTCTTTGGGCCCACCCTCCTGGACAGGTTTTTGGGGGGCTGCCTGGGACTCCTTACTTTTATCCTTAAGGGGTTCACTATCTTTCTTCTGGGGAGGCTTTGTGACCCCTTTCTTTTGGTCACCCCCAGTGGATGTCCTAGTTACCCTTGTTCTGACCCAGTGGTCTGCCTTCTTTCCCAATTCTTGGGGAGAAATTAGACCTAGGTCTACCAAATGCTGATGCAACTTTTCGTTTGTGCAATTACTTAGTATGTGTTCCTTCATAAACAAATTGTAAAGTCCAGGAAAATCCTGCACATTATGTCCAGCTAACCAACCATCCAGTGTCTTTACTGAGTAGTCTACGAAGTCAATCCAGGACTGGGTCTGGGTTTTGTGAGCCCCCTGAATCTAATTCTATACTCCTCAGTAGTGAGCCCAAATCCCTCAATCAGAGTATTCTTCATGAGGTCATAGGACCCTGCATCTGGCCCAGAGAGGGTCAGAAGCCTGTCTCTGCAGTTACCAGAGAACAGTTCCCACAGGAGTGCCCCCCAGAGAGGTTTCTTTACTTTTCTTATTTCACAAGCCCTCTCAAAGGCTGTGAACCATTTGGTGATGTCATCACCTTCCTCAAATTTAGGGACAATCCCTTTGGGGATTTTAGGATCAGAAGTTTCCTCCCTATCCTTAGTTTTAGTATTGCTGCCACCATTGATGGGTGCTAAACCCATCTCCTGTCTTTCCTTCTCTAGAGCCAGGAGTCTGGTCTCTAGGTCCAGTCTTTTGGCCAACCTTGCTAAAAGGTGGTCCTCCTCACTAAGGCTATCCTCAGTGTCCTCTCTGGGACCTGAACCACCTAGGTGGCCCCTAGGTCCCCAGAGGTTTACTCTTGGAAATAAGGGTGCAGTGACCCTGTCTTCCCTAGGAAGTGGTGGAGGTGGGTTACCATCCCCATCCTCCTCCCTCCTTTCCTCCTCTGCTGGGTCATCACCATGCTCAGAGGGGTGGGCCTTAGCATACTCAGCCAGGAGCTCCTGGAGCCCTTGTTTGGTTGGATGCTGGCCCATTGGTATATTTTTAAGTTTACATAAGGACCTTATCTCTTTGAAAGACAATTGAAGATAAGGGGTGAGGTCGAGCTCCTCAAACATGTCCTGTATGTCATTATTATTTTCACTAATAGCTGGGTTGTTTTCTTGAGACATTCTAACAAAAAGTTCTAACCCCTCTACCCTTGACTATAGTGACTTTTTATTTTCTACAATTCTAAAGGGACTTAAGCAAGGCCCTAACAAGACTTTTAGTAATTTGGTAAAAATGCCAATTTGAAAAAAATCAGAATTTTAAAGGCAATTTAAGAGTTCTGTCGTGTGATCAGATGGTAACCAAGTAGTCCAACAAATGCAAGTTTGTATCCCACCGCTGATCCACCAATGTAAGAAAGTGGCTCTGTATATACTGCACCAAAGTAAGGTTCAGTGTGCACAGAGTCCACAGTCCCCAGAGGTTTGGCAGAGGCTAAAGTTAGATATAACCTTACTCTCTAAAGTGGTAGCTTGGTCGAGCAGTAAGGCAGTATCAGAGGACAGTGTAAAGCATTTGTTGTACACACTCAGTCAGCAAATGAAGCCACACACTCAAGAACTGAACTCTAGGCCAATGGTTTGTATATAAAAATATAGTTGTTTTATTTTAGAACCAACAATAGGTGTCAAAATATACTTTCTCAGAATGGGATGCTTTGTTCAAACACTTTACAAATAGGCAATAGACTTTTTGATGACAGTAGTCACAGTTGTTGCAAGAGGCAACACAATTTCAAACACAATGCAAAATGGAGCTCAATGGAAAGTTTTGGTTAAATGCAATTAATTACTTTGTAGATTACTTTTCTAACCGCAGGACTGGATCTTGGATTCAGTCCCGGGACACTTCCTGTAAACAGGTGAGAAAAAGCGTTTTGGTTATAGTAGTGATTTTTGAGGAATATTACTGTATTTCAAAAGTTGACACTTAGAAACTTTTCTGGGTAAAATTACCAATGTTATCTTATGGAAGGAAATACAGTTTGCAAGCAAAGTATGTTTACGTTACTTTTGTAATCCAGTGCTGGACTCCTAGGTTCAGCACTGGGACATTTACTTAAAACAGGTAAGTAATTACGTTTTTGTAGTTTGTACGATTTTTAAAGAATATTTGTAAGATTCAGAAATCGACACTTAGAAACTTTTTCAACAAAAAGCAGGCAATGATATCCTATGAGAGGAATTTCCAGTTACTGGTAAGTATGGTAAAAATTACTTTTCATGGTCGGTACTGGACTAAAAGATGCAGTACTGAGGTCTCTCCTGATAGTAGGTGAGTAATTCGGAATTCGTTACTGTTGTGATTTTTAAGCAATATTTTGGTATTTCAAAAGTGGACACTTAGAAGAAATTTCACAGAAAACCAGTCAATGGATCCCTATGTAAGAAAATTCAATTCGCCGGTAAGTTACTTTTAACGTTACTTTTGTAATCCAGTGCTGGACTCCTAGGTTCAGCCCTGGGACATTTACTTAAAATAGGTAAGTAATTACGTTTTGGTAGTCTGTACGATTTTTAAAGAATATTCTTGTATTTCAAAAGTTGACACTTAGAAACTTTTTCACAAAGAACCACCAATGTTGTCCTATGGAAGGAACTTCAATTCACAGGTAAGTTACTTTTTAATTACTTTTGTTACTCAGTGCTGGACACCTAGGTTCGGCACTGGGACCTTTCCTGCAAACAGTTGAGAAAATTCGGTTAGGTGATTTGTGCGATTTTTAAGGAATATTCTTAGTTTTCAAAAGTCGACACTTAGAAACTTTTTGGAAGAAAAAGTGTTCATGTTATCCTATGAGGAAAAATGAGTTATCGGTCTCGAGGTAAGTAATCGGTCTTTTGAGTTAGGGTTCTGGGGTTAGACTCAGGGGTCTCCCAGGGTCAGTGATGCACTGTTGTTGCACCCTCAGCGGCACTAGGGCGGCCGGGTGCAGAGTGTTGAGGCCCAATGTTATCCTCTGGAGGATAGGGGGACTCCGGTTGGTGGCGGCTAGCAAGCAGGCCACGGGGTTGTGGGAGCAAAGCTCCTAGGGTTAAGCTCAGGGCACGTTGGGGACCAAGTTAGCACAGAAGGGGCACCCTCAGCGGCACTAGGGCGGCCGGGTGCAGGGTGCTGTTTTGAGGTCGGGTGCCCTGTTGATTTCAATGGAGATTTTCGGTTTTGGTTTTCAGCTGCAGGCTCGGTCCAGGAAGACTTCCAGGAGGAACCAACAGCTGGGCAGGTAAGTTGGAGGGCTCGGGGACGTAGGTGCACCTCGGGTTCCTTTCTCCAGGGCGCAGGGCGGCTGGATGCAGGGGTGTCTTTTGAGGTCGGATTTCACCTTACCGGGCCACTCGCGGTTGGGGGGTCTCCGTGCAGAGGCTGCAGGCGATGTCGGGGAGTCCTGGAGGGGTCAACCCACGGTGGACTCGGACTCTGGAGAGCTGGGGGACCTCGCTGGGACCGGTGGGCCACTTGAACTCGGGCTGTAGGCGACGGGTGCAGTGGTGGTTCCAGGCGTCGGGTTTCTTTTTCCTCAGCAGGCTCGGAGTCTTTGTGTGGGGTTTCTTTTGAACAGAGCTGCTGTTCACAGGAGATCCGGTCTTTGTTGAAGGCAGTCAGTCCTCCCCAGGGTTCTGGAGGTCGCTGGCTGCAGGACAAGACTATTTTTGGCGCAGGATCTCTGGAAACTGCAGACGGGCCGGTAGGGATGGGGCCAAGTCAGTTGTTCTCTGCAGTCTCCTCTGCTGGGCGTCTTCTGTCGTCCTTTTTCTTCTTAGGTTGCGGGAATCTAAGGAAGGAAGGTTCAGGGTGCCCCTAAATACTAGATTTAGGGGCGTTACAGGTAGGTAAAGGGCAGGGACCAATGGGTCCCTGCCCTGGGGTGGGTACACCCCTATCCTGCCACTCTCCTGTGGGAGGGGGCAGGAGCCTAGTCCTGATTGGGCAGGGCTCCCCATCTTCAAGATGGCGAGAGCCCGGAGATGTGCTTCACCTCGCCTCCCCCACCTGAGGGGTGGGGTTGGCAGAGGGTGGCACACCCCCTTTCCTCCCTTGGTGTTTCCCGCCAGTCTTCCCGCCAGGATGGGGGAGGAACCGGTGGGGACCAGTTGCTGAGTACAGCAAGTGGTCTGGGGAAGCTCACAAAGGCGGAATGCCTTTGAAGCTTCCCCTGCCCATCCTGGGGGAGGGGGCCTAGCACCTCGCCCAGGACGTGCATTGTTGCAGGCCCGGGAGAGCGGATGGCTCTCTACCCAGGGGTCCAGCAACATGTCTGCTGTGTGGCAGCCTAGGCAGCCCCTCAGACAAGACGTGGATTGTAGGTTAGGTTCAGGGGGCAACTCTAAGTTGCCCTCTGTCGTGCATTTTACAGTAAATCCCACACTGGCATCAGTGTGGGTTTACTGTGCTGAGGAGTTTGATACCAAACTTCTCAGTCTTCAGTGCAGCCATCATGGTGCTGTGGAGTTCGTGCTGACGACCTCCCAGCACCATATACCCGGAATGGCAGCCCTGCACTTACAGTGCCCAGGAATGGGCCTGGGTACTGTAGGGGCACAGGGCTCATGCACCTGTACCCTCACCACTGGCATAGGGCACCCAGCTAGAGGGGTGACTGAGGTATGCCAGGGCAGTGTGTTTAGTGGGCATGGCACACAGGGATGTGTGCCATGTCGACTCTGTTTTGTTCTGCACCAAGACACTCAGCCTGCAAGGGCAGTGTGTGTGTGTCAGGGTACAGGGCCTCTAAGGGTGGCACAATAAGTGCTGCAGCCCTTAGGGGTCTTCTCTGGTCACAGTGCCCTGGGTACCTAGGGTACCATTTACCAAGGGCTTACCTGTGGCCAGAGATGCCAATTGGGTTTAGGCTGAGTACAGTTTTTAGGGAAGGAACACAGGCCCTGGGTACCTGATTGGCAGGGATCCAGGGCACACCAAGGAAAAGTGCATCAGTTATCAGGCAAAAAGTGGGGGGGTTACTGCAACAGAAACCCACTTTCCTACACCAGCCTTATACACTACTTTAAAAAATAAGATGGTTGGCCCGCTCTCGTGGGGCCCATAGGCCGGTGGGGGCCTTAATGAGTCATACCTGAAGTTCTAAAGACCCATGGTTGAGGGTGGTGGGAGGTTGGGGAACCACTGGTGTGGGATCCTCTGAGCTCCCATTGGGGCTCAGGAGGCACCTCCGCCAAGACAAATACTTCATGTTCACAGAGGTATTGGGGTGGGGGAGGGGGTGGGGAAGTCAGACATTTGATGTTATACGTTTTATACTGTTACGGCACGGACACAGGGGTACTACTACTTTCGAACACACCATCCACAAATGGCACCCCCCGGACTGTAGATGACTGCCAAAATCTCTAGGGATCAACTTGGTGGGATCTGCATCATGACATGGAACGTGCGGGGTATCCTTGACAAAATCAAACGGGGGGCAATCCTGAAACAGGCCAAATGGCTAGAAATCAACATATTGCTACTTCAAGAAACCCACCTTATGGGATCACTGGTGACGGGATCACTATACGGGGAACCACTGATGCTAGGCAGTATCTAAGCCCCCCTCCCCTGGGCCCATTGTTGACATGGTCTTACATCTCTGGGGGAACTACCAGATGGACTGTCAGTGATTGGGGGAGACTGGAACGATATCATGGCGCCGGAGGACAGATGGGGTGTGGAAGGACCACACCGGAGTACAGAGGCTTCAAAACTGCTTTCTCTGGTTGCTTCCTTGGGGTGGACTGACGCATGGAGAGCTTATCACCCGTTGGAATCGGGATACACCCTTCTTCTCCGCGGTTCACGGGTCCTTTTCTCGGTTAGACTGCTTATTTCTTCCAGGTCCTCAAATACATAGGGCCACAGCAATATCTATCCTACCACTATCGGATCACTCCCCAGTAACTCTTCAGCGGCAGGTGGGGCCTCGGAGACCCACTTTCTGTTGGCGCATGTCGCCTTGTCAGCTACGTAACTCATCTTACAGGACCACACTACACCAAGGGATTACAGACTATCTGGCATCCAACGCAGGCATGGCCCCCTCCGAGGTAATCCTGTGGGAAGCCCTAAAGTCCACACTGAGGGGAATAGATATACGTTTCTGCGCCGGAAAGCGACGTCGCCGCAACATGCAGGTAGGGGAATTGGAAACCCGACAGAGGACTCTCGAGGCCGAAATCAGTGACGGGGTGGAGCCCTGGCTAGAAGTAACCTGGTTCTCTTCCAACAGCAACTACACCAACTGCTTATAAATGAGGCTCAGACGGCGTGGCAAGCGACCCAGTGTAGGATATGTGAATGAGGGGACAAATCGAGCCGGATGCTGCACCGCTTGTGCCAAATTGCATGGGCGCCGACCCAGGTGCCGGTGCTACGAGACACAACAGGTAGGCAACATACCGACCCCCAAGCGATTGCCCAGGCCTTTGCTACATATTATTCAGAGCTATATGCCAGGCGAGAAGTCTTATCCCATGATCAAATCCAAGAATTCATGAAAGACATGCACCAAAAACGATCTCAAATGACATCCAAGCACAACCTGACATGCCAATTTCCGAGGAGGAACTCTCGAATGCTCTGTTGGGCCTGTGCCCCGGGACCCAACGGGTTCCCCTGTGAATTCCTGAAACTGCACAAGCCCCAATTAGGGATACACTTGCTGAAGGCCTTGCAGGAGGCCTTTGAGTCGCAGATCCTCCCACCGGATTGGCGACACGCCAAAATCGTGGCGTTCCATAAGCCAGGGCGTCCCCCTGAAAACCCCTCTTCTTATAGACCTATATCATTGATGAGCATAGAAGCCAAGTTGCTGGGTAAGATTCTTGCGGACCGTCTTCTTCCACACATACGATCTCGTCCACCCTGATCAGGCTGGCTTCATGCCACACAGCTCTACGTGCACAACATTAGATGGGTCCACAATGCCCTGGCAAGAGCCTCAGAGCTCGGCCGCCCCGCTGCCATATTACTAGCAGACATAGATAAAGCCTTTGATTTGCTCAGTTGGGAGTACCTGTTCCTTCTTTTACAGGCCCTTAACTTTGGTCTGCGGTTTCTGACGTATATTCATTTACTTTACACGGACCTTACTGCCTCGGTGCAAGTGGCGGGGCGCGGTCAGACCAATTCCCTATCCTCAGAGGTACAAGACAGGGGTGCCCCCTTTCCCCCCTATTATTTGCCTTGGTTGTCGAGCCTTTGTCCACCTGGGTAAGGTGGGACCCCCTGGTGCGTGGGTTTGAATGGTCCGTGGGACTGTCGGACAGGATCAAACTATATGCAGATGACGTGCTCTTCTTTCTTATGCATCCAGGGTTCACAGGTCCCCGGATCCTGCAGATCCTTAGAGTGTTTGGGGAGACCTCAGGCTTAAGCACAAACACGTCGAAGTCAGTGTTGTTCCCCGTCTGTGGAGATCAGGGCTGTGGAACCTGGACCACTCACTTGACCCACGCCAGGGATGGGTTTCAATACCTTGGTATCTACATATGCCCTAACCCGACCTTCTCATGGACATACAATCTAAATCCTCTGCTGCCACGCATCAGAGAGGAGACGAAGATGTGGTCTTCCCTACCTCTGCCGCTGCTTGGACGATCTGCCATTTTTAAAATGGTTTCTTTGCCACGATTACTATATAGGCTGCAGAATTTCCTGTATGATATTCCACAATCGTGGTTCAAGCAGATCAACGCAGTCCTCAATCACTTCCTGTGGG
The DNA here is from genome assembly GCA_963921515.1 of Calotriton arnoldi. Lineage (NCBI taxonomy): Eukaryota > Metazoa > Chordata > Amphibia > Caudata > Salamandridae > Calotriton > Calotriton arnoldi. The sequence goes on along the minus strand of CAWUFW010000950.1, from coordinate 2,581,027 downwards.
GTGGCGGTGCGGTTAGAGTCGCCCTCCGTACTTGCATACAATCCACTGTTATATTCCATATAGGTACCCTATATAGGCGCAGGTAACACTGCAACCTTTCACCTATATCCTTCCCTACATTACATACATAACGGTTCATAGGGACTGACGTTTTACCTAGATACGACACTGCATTCAGAACGCGCGTTTTTCCCTGGTTCGAAACTCATACATTATGCATGAGGCTTTTTGGACTCACAGCAGGACGAACATCTCCTGTATAATATCTATGTTAAAGTTCAAGCCCGACGTCATCCTTCAGGCCGACACAGTAACACAGCAAGGTAGGACCCCCGGGGAGACCTGTGGGTATATATACATCATGTCTTGCTTAGACAGACAGAGGAGACCGTGACTTCCCGGCTGACACACTGACCAGAGACGCTGAGGTTCCTGCATGCAGACGCTCCAGCTAGCAGTGGTCTAACATCCCTCGTGGGGTGTCCAACTCGAGACCAGGACGGGGTCCCACATTCTCTAACTCTCAGGTAATGGGGTTGATTAGATCCTGGAGGGATTCTTGGCATAACACCTACACAGATGCTAGGTACATTTAGATACATCTAGTTAGGGAGACATCGTCTGCAAGATGGTAGAACTATACCATCCCTTTACTTTTGCAGTATTGCTAATCATATATCTATGCTACTGTCTAATGGTTGTTGCAGCTCATATATTCTACACTAGAATAACAACTGTTCAATAAATACTTATTGAAACGCCCAGACTGTTTATTCTGTGTATCTCTGAGACAGAAACTAAGTGAGCACGAGTGACTGAGCGAAAGGTAGTATATTGTTTCCACGATCCTGGGGGATCAGGGTTGTCATGTTCTGAGGTTGCCAGAAACTATTCTCTCCCTGATAAGAGGAGATTCTAGTGGCACTGTGAGCTATTGAATGCAAACAGGCTAACGTATCCGGTGGGGGTGCTCGGAACCAGTCTGCCACCAAACCCACAGTTTATGTTATCCGAACGCACAGATCCTGTATAGGATATATAGGAACTACACGACATGGCGCCGCCAACGTTGGTTGGGTACTTATTTAACAGTAGAATCTGAGTAGTTCAGTCATGCTATTCTCAGAGAACCCTACTCCCAAAACACCAGAGACGTCTGGAGTGGGTGGGCACAAACTCCGCCACAGCTGAGTAGGCTAAAAAAATCCTATTTATTGGCTGTTGGTTAATCAAGCTTGAAGGACACAGTGTTCCTAAAATTGTGTATAAAAACATTATCTTAGTTCCCTTGAACAAACTTTTTCTTTACAAAAATGACTGAGATAAGAGATAACGTAGTAGTAGATCTACACCTCTCAGGGGGAGAAGAAGATGCAGACGCAATTCCGATTGCAGAAAAATTCCGACATACAATCACCCTGAAACTGTTAGAAAATGGTTTATCAGCTAGGGGTGGCTTAGTAGTTTCTGTGATTGAGGCACACGAATCAAACAAAACAGAGGTATTTTATTTGTGGGTTACATTCCCAGCAGCAAATGCAAGAACACAGATATTTCACTCTTACACAGAAGGAGATGCACCAGTGGAATATTGTCCGTTCGAGGACATAGAGGTTCCACTCACGTACTAGGAACACTTATACTGGTTTAAAGGCGCCCTACCCCACACAAGAAGAAGAGCAAGATTAGGCCCGCTCAAGGGAGAAGGGACAACATGGCCGATATTAGCGGCCTACACACCACATCCTGACATTGACACAATGCCACAAGGAGACTTACTCATACAACACAAAGATTTAATTAAAATCTATAGAAACTTGACGCAATTCGTCATGAGGACTTTCACAGTCCAACCAGCAACAGTTGCAACAAATGGAACTCAATCTCAGGGTACAGCAACGAAAATCACACCACAAACATTACACGCAGTGATGGGTAAAATGCCCTCTAAACGTGAACAAATGCCATTCTGGGTAGCTCTGAAAATCACACAGCTTGAGGCAGTATTCCCGAATACTACCCCGTATGAAAAACACAGAATGCTAACAATCTGCTTGCCCATGGGGATAACACCACAAGTAGAAGATTGTAACACTTGGGGTACAGTCTTTGCTGCCATTTATACCAGGACTCATGGTATTCCTTCATTAGCGGTGGTACCAGACGTATTAAGACAAGTACAAAACGAGTACGGAGCAGAACCTGCTCTGAACATAGGAATAAAGTTACTAGGTAACTATGACCAGGTATCAGCCATAATACTAGCTAATATTAAAGGGGAAGCAGCTTCAGTGGCAATCCGCCAACGCCTAAGGGAATTCAGTCCGTTAGATCAACAACACGAACTACCCAAAATAATTGAAACTGCATATGCAGAATTAGGCAGAGACAGTTTGGGTGGGAAAGCTTTAAAACCACAACTGATGGGCAGTCCTGAAAAGGACACTTCCAAGCAGGCACCTGCTTCTTCTAGAAAGAAGTGGGATAATAAAAAACAACAAAACTTTAAAGGAAACAGATCTCAATCCCGAGGTAGATCTCCTCCACAGGAGCCCTCTGAAAAGAGGTATAATCTCAGGAATAGGGATAACATTAGGAAACCTGACAGGTATCAGGATACTGATACACGTTCCTCTCGTTCCTTTCAGGGTTCATCGAAAAACTCCGAGAGGGAAGGACGGTCAGAAAAACAAGAAAAAGATATAAAAATAAAAAAAGAAGAGCGTACAAAGTCCAGAGACAAGCAGCACGCTCAAGATTACACTTCTAAAAAAGAAGAAAAACCAAAGCAAAAGCCACAGTTCAAAAAGAAGAAAGTTGCAGGTCTAAAGATCAGACATGCCCAGAATTCTGAGGACTCGACTACTGAACGGGGAATGGGCTCTGACAATGCTAGACAGTGCGGCAGAAGTAACAATAGCTCGCCAGAACCTGATGGAATTTCTGGTGATAGCGGACTTGAATGATTATATCACGGTGGAAACATAAAGTATATGAAATAACGCTCCAGTTGGAGGGGGACAAGAGTAGGAAAGTGAGAGGTCTCTTTTGGGAGAACCTTACGTTTGGCTAATGATTTTTTACTAGCTGAACAAGATTGGCCACCAACATTCGTCATGGATTGCCCTAAAGGAGAAACGGTCATTCTTCCAGCATTCTCAGACCATATTCCCAGGCATTTGCAACACACACACATATGCGCAGGAGTGGGCGGTAGCCCAAGCTCCAGCATTATATAAGAACCATGTTGGATTGGATGAAGATTCAACCCACCACATTATTCTTTTAAAAAATACTCCAACTGCACAGAGGCAGTATCCAATAAAGCAAGAAGCTAAAAAACAGGCTAGGGAGATCTTAGATCAACTTGAATACCAAGGGGTGATTGAAACTTGCACCTCTCAAATGAACAATCCTTTGTTTCCTGTCATGAAACCTGACAATACATATCGTCTATTTTTGGACTACAGACATCTAAACACTTGCACTAAGACATTTGCAGTTCAGAATGCACACAATGCCGCATTAATGAATAACATTGTGCGGAAAAATTACAAAACAACACTTGATATCTCAAATGGATTTTTTGGCCAAAATATAGCGCCTGAAAGCAGGTATCTAACAGCCTTCTCAGCGCTAAGGTCCCAGCGTCAATTTCGGCGACTCCCACAAGGGTATAAGAACAGCCCGGGGTTGTTTTCTGCCAGACTAACCGAGTTACTTCAAAAATTGGATGAAGAGGCATTGTCCTATGTGGATGATATTTATCTGACAGACGATGACCTGGAGGAATACTTGAACAGAGTGAATACCATAATTTTGGGATTTGCATCTGAGGGCTACAAATTTAACTTTAAAAAATCAAAAATTGCCTACCTCAGTGTCCTGTTTTTAGGATACGAACTTTCAAGTAAAGTAAAGAGCCTGGCAGCCAATTTTTTAGAAAAATGTGCGCTGCTCCAACCTCCGAAATCATTGAAAAATTTACAATCAATACTAGGTTTCCTAAATTTTGGTCGAACATACATTTTAGATTACGCAGAAAGAGTAAAACCTTTCTACGACTTAATTAAACCTGATTTCTCAGCCAGAAATTGGACACAGGAACACACAGATACACTATGTTCCTTACAAGCTGACATGATAGCTTCAACACACTTACAGACATGCGTAAACGTACGCAACATGGTGATCCGTATAATCGCGGGTCAATCAGGGGACACCTATCTAACATATAATGAAGGTGAGACAGTACCAATTGCATACAAGTCACATTTGTACACAAATGCTGAGATGTGCTTCGCATCCACTGAAAAGATTCTGACAGCGGTACAGACTGCTGTAGTGAGAGAACGAGCACTGGCTCAGGGGAAACGAATAATAGTAGTGACTCCAGTCCCAGCCTTAGAGGCTGCGACAAAAGCAAGCGTCCCTAACGCTAAAGCCTTACATCCAAGATGGATACAGTGGGCTAATTCTCTCACTGCAACAGATGTAGAATACAGGTACGACCCAAATTTAAAGACACAAGCATTCCTGCAATACGAACAAGAATATCCTCTGCCAAACGAAATAAAGCCTCTAGATCAGTATGAATATATTATTTACACTGACGGATCTGCTCAAATGGCCATAGGAAGTAAGCAACAATATAGCGCAGCATGTGCTATCGATAAAGGTCGCATGCAGGATGGAAAGTTCCATCCGAGTTGCACTAAAACGCAATCTCTAGGAGACTGCACAGCACAGTTGGCAGAATTAAAAGCTCTGATACTGGCACATGTAAATACGGATCGAGAATTCCCCACACTAATTTTGTGCTATTCCTTTTAATGTGTGCAGTCTTACAATGAATACTTGCAATACTGGGTTCAAAACGGGTTCAAAGACGCAAAAGGTGGCACAATTAAGCATAAAATGCTATGGGAACAGGTAGTGAGGTTGAAATCCGAACTACCAAGGACTCATGTTTTACACACACTGAGTCATCAGCATGATGGCGTTCCCGTTGAAGGGAATTCATTGGCTGATGAAGCCGCAAAGGGGGCTGTACGTACGGCTTCCGTAGCTGCAATTACTTGTTCTTAAACAAGAATAGACGGTGAGATTATGGTGGCTGTTATTGCTTCAAGCAAAAACAGCGGTGCAGTACCAAAAAGATTTCCACTCAAGTACTCCTATAAGTTAGATGCCAATAACATTCCATTTGCTCAGATTCCTGGAGTGGGGGATAGAGTAATTCCAAACATGGATCGTAGGTTAGGTTTAATACTAGCAGCACACGAAGGGATAGGTTCTGCTCATGCAGGAGTTACGGCGACTGTTTCCTTATTGAAACAACGCTACTGGTGGCCTGGTTTAACAAAGCAGACTAAAGACTATGTCTTGAAATGCGACATCTGTCAGCAGATGAAAGGTTCCACCGTAACACCTCCAGCGAAAATCCCATTATTAGACAGCATTAGATTGTCTGTTTGCGTGACTCCTGCTCGAGATTCCTATGGGTGTGGCCCCAGCGCTCGGCTGACGCTCGAACTGTTATAAAAGATTTGCGAGTCTGCATAGGGACATACGCAATTGGCACACTACATTCTGACCAGGGCCCTGCGTTTAGCTCTCGGGCTTACAAGGAGGAAATGGGGAGTTTGGGTGTAGCATTGCGGTACTCATCTCCGTACCATCCCAAGGGGAATTCGGTCATGGAGAGAAAAAAACGAGACTTAAAGCAATCTTTAACAGCTAGAGTATTACGGGTGAAAGTTGGGTAAAACATCTTTATGGGGTCCAGCGGGCCCTTAACAATATGCCAAGAAGTTCTATAGGGGGTATCACTCCATATGAGGTCCTATTTTGGACAAGAATGTGGGGACCTGATCTTGATTGTGAAGGCGCAGTGGCGGATGAAAAGCCTTTTGACATCCATGATCGTTTGGCTGTTTTACAGGAACTAAATGAATCCAGGACAAAACAAAGTAACGTCCACCTGAAACAGACCGCCACTGAGGAAGTCAAATCAGTCATGGCAAGACCTGTCTGGATCCCTAAAGTCAGGGATCTGGTCAGAGAGAAAATAGTGGACAAGAAAGAATTTGGGCCATCCTACAGAAAACCTGTACCGGTCCTAGCAATTGAAGGAACAAGAACTGTACTTCTACCGCCTCTTGCCGGAAAAAAGGAGAAAAGATTTGTCTCAATTGACCTAATCGAACCACACTATGTGGCCGATACTAAGCAGTAGGCCACGTGGACTCCAAAGTAGCAGACGCCCTCCTCTCGCTACAATACAAGAAGTTCAAACGGAAAGACTGATCACGTTCGAAGAGTCACCTGTACGGAATGATGGACTAAGCAACAATGCCATGGAACTCGTTCCCCTTGAACGTGAAGTTCAACTTCAAAATGAAACTCAAAATAAGGCACAAGTTGCTATTCGACCAAATACAGACGTCTACGTCAACATACCTCGACAAGAGCAAAGAACGATTTCAACAAATCCTGATGCAATTCCAACAATTGATCGAACTGCTTCTGGCTACTTCATAAACTTTGATACGTTTTCTTTGGATCCAAGTGAACCTGAAATGACGCCAGCCCAAAAATCACGCAAGCAGCAAGTTAAAGACTTTATGAACTTTCTTAGAAAGACTTACCTGGTATCACCATGGGTAAAACTATGGGTAACTTACGGGATTCTTTTCTTTCTTTTCTGGTTAGGCTTAGTTATAGTTTTTAACATGCTTATTAGTGGACAATACATTCGGCAAAGCTCTGCTGCCCAAGAAGTGAACTTAATGTTAAAACCACATCAATCATCTCATCGAGAACAAAGACACTTGCCGTCAGTGAACATTAAAGCAGTTCCTATACCTGATGGTATAGTGTGGGACAAGGTTGATTTCGATATATTTGGCCCGACTGAAATTTTAAAAATTCCACATTTATTTAAAATATCATTAAGTGATATCATTACCTCAAGTACATTTTCCGATGATTGGGATTTTGAAACTGTTAATAACATGTCTGATTTGGAAAAATCTGCTGCGTTTTCCAATAGTGAAACATTGGAAGGCACATCAGACTATGAATCAATGTATTGTTTTCAGCATTATGGTCATTATTTTTTGCATAAATCTGCTAATCCTAGAAATGTGTTCACATACCACCAGTGGGAAAATTGTCCAACACCGCCGAAAGGCAGTTCAAAAACATTTGCACAGAAGTTTCCATATTTTTCAGGGTTTAATATGTCTGACCCAGCCTCATATTATTATAAGGTTGCACCAACATCAGCACAGAAAAATATGTTAACAAACACCAAACAGATTTACTCTGCATCCTTTATTGCCCAGTTGTCTGAACAAGGTTACGACTTATGGAAAGACACCATAGACTCAAAATCAGTCTGGGGTACTAGAGAATGGCAGGTGCAGGGGTTAGAAGCTTTGTTTAGAGCATGTCTCATCCCTCAGCAGATCATGTTTTTGAACGAGACAGTGCAACAGACGTCTTGCCTTGGACTAGCCAAGAACAAAGACTTGAACACACCTCGAGTGCCGACTCCATCAAACACTGAGGGAAACGAAACATCACAAACAGGGATTACATTAGATGACATCATACAATACAATAGATCAGACCCCGATTGGAAGAAATGGTTGATTTGGCCCACAGACACCAATGGTTGTCAGGAAAGATTCATGGGTAAAATCGAAGGGTTCACAATCCATAGGCCAGATCCGCGCTATGTACAGAGACAACATCCAGGGGTAGTGACGTCATACAGTGTTGGGAAGTTGTGCCTTAATTGGCTAGAAACCTCAACACTCACAGAGGTGAAACAACACTTATCCTTACTCACACAAGACATGCCTCTTAGGGATTTTTTACTAGGTCCCAGGAAACCACGCCAAAAACGTTTCATATATGCTGGCATTTATGCTGCCTACAATGAAAATTGGAAAATATCCCAACAAGAGGCCGCAGAAAGAATATGGGAAATAGACCGTATTAACTTAGAAAAATCTCTAGCAGTGGTAGACAATGGGTTAACACTGACCTTCAGGATATATTCCTTAGGCAACATTGTATCTTCTGCGATAGACATTCTAGAACAAGATTTGGCCATATTACAACACGGGCAATCTTAGTTACGTTCTATAATGTTATTGAGCTGGACGCTGCAATCTTTGCGTGCAGGCTATGTGCCTTGGCGTTTTATCAACAGTACGTCTCTGTTTTCTGAATACAATCTAACAGATAAACAGATAGAAATGGCGCAAAGGGGAGCAAAATATACAATGTTGCCTGCGTATCGAAAAACTGGATAGATTACCATTTAGAGTGGCAGAATCACCACACACAGAATGGCTAATCCATGGCCACATAACTCTACCGGTCACTACTTTTCAGTTTCAATATTGCCTTGAACAAAAGCAGGCAAGCAAATATGAAAAAATGGGTAAGGAGTACATTAAGGAATCTTGGAAATTGCCATACAGATTCCGATGCCGGAGTGGGGATCGAGAAGTGTTTCTCAGTGGTACAAACTGTGAGAGCGCTTTAAGTGGATCGCTCATATGTCAGGACATTCTACTGCACTGGGCTTGTAATGGTTCTGTGGCGAACTTGTCCTGTCATCTGAGGGGTGCCCCAGCTGCAGTGCTTACTCCAGCATTTGGGATACTTTCGAATGGGAGTTACTTGATGCTGAACAGTCAAGGCTGCTGTGGAATGCTCCCGGGCATCGCATATCTGGTAACCGTGAGCGCCAGGGTTACTTGTTGTATGCAAGTATTGTTTCCACCGACACATACAGTCAGGGAGGCGCCGTTCTGGCCTTCACTGAATGTTTCTTTAATACGGTGTAGGCAGAATGAAAGCCATGCTTTTACCGAGGTCTGTGCCCTTAACCTCCGCTCGAGAGACCTTGGAACTCGCGATCGCAAGGTCTTCAGCTGAGATACAGGCGCTTATTAATACAAACTGCCCTTTCCATTTCGTAGAAATGGTGAATCTTATCTTTAACATGTCTGATATGACAGGCATTGTCCACCTATTTAAGACCATAGGTTCTGGACTTCTAAGCACCTTTCAGACGGTACTTGGAGTTATACCAAACTTCATACACTCCGTATTCGGAAGCATCTTTGGAGGACTTCCGCTGATCCTGTTTCTAATAGCAGGTATCCTGATAGTTATTTTTCTGCTACCCAATGGACGTCCCAGTCACCAAGGAGATGGAAAAAGCACTCCTGGAGAGTAAATACCGAGACCGAATGGTACAACATCTAAGGACGCCTCGCCTGAGAGAACTAAGTGCATCTTGGTTCTTGTCATTTCAACCAGTCTGGATGGACTGCATCTTACCTGTCCTCCGATGCCTGTTTTGTGGAGAAGAATGCGTGTTAGACCTTTGTTTAACACTCCCATCATGTGCGCAACCGGACGTGAATGCTCTACTGGACCCGACAACGGCCCATGTTCTGCAATGTCCTCAGCGTATTCCTATGTTGATGGCGGCATTCCTTGAGCCACTGCAGGTAGTAACTCAACCTGTTGGTATGGACACCGGCTCCTCCACTGACACCCAGGTTTGGACGGCGCACAGGCTGCCCCGGCACCGGCTGTGGACAGCGTAGAACATCATCTGTGCTCTATTGACGTACTCTGCGAGGTGTTACAGGGGCCGTCTACTGCGGAAGCAAGCACCGAAAGTGTTGCGTCTACCAGCCAGGAAACATAAACAATTGACTCATTTTGGCTCGTCATGTGCTGGAAGAAATTCGCCCTTTTTTAATAACAAGCTCAATTCGGAACTCAGACAAAATTGACATTCCTTTTTCATTTATTTGGGCATGAATGGCTTTCTAATGCTTATAGTGGTTCGGACTATATCAACGGACGCTTTTAGAGCTAGGGCCTGCAACAGATTTTCTGTTTATATATTTTTTAATGTTTTTAGAAGGTTTTTTTAGACATTTTTTAAACATTTTTAGCTAAAGAAATGTTTTTAACCCTTGGTGCGTACCAATGTCTAGTTAGAATGGTAGCACACTTATAGGTTACATATGTCGTCCAGTCGGAAGAGGAGTGGGTGTTATATTCCATATAGGTACCCTATATAGGCGCAGGTAACACTGCAACCTTTCACCTATATCCTTCCCTACATTACATACATAACGGTTCATAGGGACTGACCTTTTACCTAGATACGACACTACATTCAGAACGCAGGTTTTTCCCTGGTTCGAAACTCATACATTATGCATGAGGCTTCTTGGACTCACAGCAGGACGAATATCTCCTGTATAATATCTATGTTAAAGTTCAAGCCCGACGTCATCCTTTAGGCCGACACAGTAACACAGCAAGGTAGGACCCCTGGGGAGACCTGTGGGTATATGTACATCATGTATTGCTTAGACAGACAGAGGAGACAGTGACTTCCCGGCTGACACACTGACCAGAGACGCTGAGGTTCCTGCATGCAGACGCTCCAGCTAGCAGTGGTCTAACATCCCTCGCAGGGTGTCCAACTCGAGACCAGGACGGGGTCCCACATTCTCTAACTCTTAGGTAATGGGGTTGACTAGATCCTAGAGGGATTCTTGGCATAACACCTACACAGATGCTAGGTACATTTAGGTACATCTAGTTAGGGAGACATCGTAGGAGTACGCACTTTTAGGTTGCACTTTTTATCATGTGTTTTATGTACTTGTATATATTCATGACTTCTGCAAGATGGTAGAACTATACCATCCCTTTACTTTTGTAGTATTGCTAATCATATATCTATGCTACTGTCTAATGGTTGTTGCAGCTCATATATTCTACACTAGAATAACAACTGTTCAATAAATACTTATTGAAACGCCCAGACTGTTTATTCTGTGTATCTCTGAGACAGAAACTAAGTGAGCACGAGTGACTGAGTGAAAGGTAGTATATTGTTTCCACGATCCTGGGGGATCAGGGTTGTCATGTTCTGAGGTTGCCAGAAACTATTCTCTCCCCGATAAGAGGAGATTCTAGTGGCACTGTGAGCTAGCTAATGCAAACAGGCTAACGTATCAGGTGGGGGTGCTCGGAACCAGTCTGCCACCAAACCCACAGTTTATGTTATCTGAACACGCAGATCCTGTATAGGATATATAGGAACTACACGACACCACCTACTGCAGAGGTATAGCCACGGCGGACATGCAAGCCTATTACTCTGCCTCCCATCTACTCAACATCAACGAATGGTGGTACAGTTCACAGACAGACCCGGCGTATGTGGTGGAGAGACGAGCGATGGGCAATTAGCCACTGACAGACTTTCTCTATACAACCCACCTGCCCCCAGCGACTAGAGTGGTCATCCGGCTATGGCAACAGACAGTCCGGTGGCTAGGTTGGTGGGGACGGCTGACCCAAACAACTCCATTCTGGCATGGAACCTTCGTCCGACAGGTAGCTGCACTTCCAGGGTTTCGAGCATGAGACCTTATCGGTATATCCACGCTGGGTGACGTTATGAAAGGGACTGTGCTCAAATTATTCCAACAGCAACAGGATGACTATCACCTTCACCGTAGTCAATTCTATAGATATTTACAACTCAGACACGCACTGACACCATACATTAAGGACATATCGAAGATACCAGAGTTTAACCCCCTGGAGGGGCGGTTGTTGATGGGCGACATGGGTGCACACAAAATTAGGCATGTATACCAAAACCTGACTACACATAGCCCCACAACTCTATATATAATGCGAGTTGCTTGGGAGGGTGATGTTGAGGACCTGAATGAAGAAGACTGGGCGGAGTCGCTGGCAAGCCCTCGCAGTGCAGCTATCGCATCACGCCAACATCTAATCCAATTTAAATACTTACATCGAGCATACTTCACCAGGTCTCGCCTGTGGCGAATGGGCGTAATACCCTCTCCTGCATGTCTCCATTGTAGTGGGGAGGCAGGGACCTTCTTACATAAGGTGTGGAGTTGTACCGTGCTCTTTCCCTTCTGGCGGGGGGGTGACCTCTTGCCTGGCTCGGGTGCTGTCCTAGCAGATTCCGCTTGATCCCAAGCTAATTCTCCTACATTGTATGGAGACGATAGGTGGTAATAAATACATTATAAGGATATGGTAACCGGTTTGCAACAATAGGCGCTCTGCAATGAGTACAGGGAAAGTTGATAGAATGCGTATAGCACACGGTGCTCAAGGACAAGGGTTGGTTACCATACAACCCAATACAGCTCCTCAACAAATGGGCATACAATATCCATTGTATATGGTAATAAATACAAACAACACCTCTTGTTCTTGGGCTGACTCTGGCCAAGCGTGATGTAGCCCAATAATAGAAGGAGGTATCCCCACCCTCGCTGGATGGGTGGAAGCGAGCTATAAACAAATGTAAGGGATCGGAACTAGCAGTATTCCAGGCACGTGGCTGCCCTCAGAAACACAATAAAATATGGAAACGGTGGGCGGAGTACAGAGGAATTGATTTGCCCTACACACAGTCCTCGGAACCCCTTACATATCAGGAGATACGGTCATACAGTCACGGACGCAAGGATAGTTGGTGTCTCATTCTACCTGAATGTAGTGGACCATTATTTTGGGTGGTTCGGGGTGAAGTACTTGGTCTGTGCCAGGGGTTTTCTTAAAAGTTTACAAGATTGGTATTGCTTCGATTTAAGCTACAATTGATATTGCCAACTTATCCGGGCCCTTTAGGCCACATTGCATTACCAATAAAATTTCAATAAAATATGTTTAAAAAAAAAAATACACTGCAATTCACTACCGGAACATTACACACACCAGTACATGTCCTACCTTTAATATACACGGCACCCTGCCCACAGGGGTACCTTGTGCCTACCTTAGGGGTGACTCACATGTAAGAAAAGGGAAGATTAGGGGCTGGCAAGTGGGTGCGCTTGCCAGGATGACATGGCAGTTACAAACTAAGGGCAGACACTGCAGTGGCAGGTCTGAGAACCCTTTATAGGGCTGCTAGTGTGGGTAGCACAACCAGTGCTGCAGGCCCGCTAGCAGAATTTGATTTACAGGCCCTGGCACCCTCAGTGCACTTTACTAGGGACTTACTAGTAAATCAAATATGCCAATCATAGAAACACCAGTCCATAACACAATTTACAATAGGAGCACTTGCACTTTAACACTGAACAGCAGTGAGAAAGTGTGCAGAGACACTAAATCAGCAAAAACAGAGTCAAAACTGAGAGGTCAGAAAGCAAAAAGACAGGGGAAACACACCAAAAGATGCCAGGCTAAACACTCAATCTTTATTGAATTCAGCATGTGATTTAATCAATATCAATCATTAATTAATAAATCAAAATAGGGAATAAATCAGAATGAATGCATTAAGTGTGCTCCATGAAGGAAAGAATCCCTATTCTAAGATCAAGGATGGTTTGGGTGGAGAATGAGAAAAAGGTGTCAGTCAGAACCCATAAAGAGCTCCAATAGAGAGGTAAAAGCATAAATCTTCAGAATCAAATATCATTTATTAGTCAAAGCACAACTTCCCATAAAGAGAGGTTCAAGAAACTCAGTAAAGTCTCAGAGCAGCATAGATTCGGGCAGGGAAAGTGAATGAAGAGCAATGAATTTCCTACACTATTAACATGCACTTATATAGACATTGCAATCTAAATGTCTTGCAACTTGTTTCTTCTGCTTCTTCCAAACAACCAATCAGCTTTCGATGTCTTCATGGAAACAGGAACACTTCATCATCTTCTCACTGAATTACAATAGTCCGCAGACAGCAATGATCAAGTAAAACATTTGATCAAATACAAAGTTAACTTTCATATAGGTCAACATCATTCGGCTGCCTTTAGAAAATGCAATTTCAGTTTTAAGCTTCTGTATTACGTCACTGAAACATAACCTACTTATTCATTCCCTCTACTAGATCATTGTATGATTGGAAACATTTAGTATCAAAATTGTATAAACCCGAGGAGATCCCATAATTGAGTCTGCTTGAGAAAACTTCAGTTCATGGTTAGATTTTTATATCATTTTATTAAATCACAAACTACCTATTCATGCAATGTACTAAGCTTTTGTATGCTTTGAAACATTTTGCAGAGTTAAATTAAAACATTTTAAAACATTATTATATTCTATGAAAATATGCATATGGGAAGGTTCATTTATTTAGTCATTACTTTCATATCATTTTAGCTTGTCAGAAAATAAACATTTCACATTCTTAACCTAGGTCAGTTCTACAAGAAAAATGCTGCCTCAGCTAATTGAGCATAATACATGTAAGTATGGCAGCCTACATCATTTCTTTGAATTTAAAAGCATTTTTGTCTGTCTAAAGCCTGCATGTTAATTCTTCACATTATTGCATTAGTTCTCAGTATTTTGAAAAATGCGTCAGCAACCTCAAACCGGCAAGTTGGTAGCCACGGCAGAAGACTCGCAGCTACTATCTGTTGGGCATCCCAAGAGACCGATCCTCGACGGCCAAAAGTTTCACCCGAGTCTGCTGGACCCGGAAGTGTCATCTAAGTCCAGATTGGTTGCCCAAAAGACACCAGCTTCCACCAAAGGACTCCTCACCAAGTGCTGTGTCCAAAGACCAGTAGCCCAGCAGCAGCTGTCCTTCTACTGTCTCAAAGAGGACTTTGTGGGACCCCGACTGCAGTGGCCAAAGTCCCTGACATCACCTGTGGACCGAGGAAGCACCACAAAGGCAGCCCCGTCGACCGCACAGCAAGCGGAGCATCCTTGAGCATCTTTTCATCCTGCATTCCCAGCATCAGTACCGTTCTTTTATAGTCTATGGTGGGTTGTGTTGAAAAGTTTGGAACTGGGCTGGAAAACGCTCTGGTGGCCAGGTAACTGTCCAAATCTACCCCATTGCCCCCCCAGACCTTCATCCTGTTGGATTTGGTTGCCCAAACTGGGGCAGAGTGCCCAAACTAACTTTTACAAACTTTTCAAAAGTTTCCAAGCTTTTTGTTGACCAATGCTTGTTTGCGGTCAGATTAAAATATCTTTATGAATCTATATCTCCAGAACCCTCTGGCGAATTTTGCTCATCAAGGTCTCTAAAAATTCATAAAAATATAATCTATTTTTATAAATTGGTGTCCTTTTTCTTTCATGTTTCGTGACGTTCTTATTTATTTGTTTGGTACTGGTAAATGCTTTACACTAAGTTCCTTTGTACAAGCCTTGCTGCTCGAAAGCCATACCTACTCAGGGTTGAGCTTAAGGTTGCTCAAATGAGCCTGACTGGACCCAAGACAGTTTTTGCGAGTGTATTCCACAGTAATGCTCCACAGTCAGACCATATAATACACCCAAATCCTCAGCTGCAAAATTACATTTCGACCATTTTAGAAACGTTCATCTTATTCTCAGTGTTAGTGACATGCATTAGTGCTGTTTTAATAATATTCTGTGTGGTTATTTTACATGTGCTAAACAACAGCATGAGACTATTGAAATAAAACACTGTTAAATTTAAAGTGTCTTTTTATTAGTGCACTACTTGTGTGTGCTATTATAAAGTACGCAATTGGGTTTGAATTACCACTGCCCCCCTCCCCTTTTTTATGGACTGTTAGTAAACCACAAAGCATGGACACCACATCAACTATGTATCGAGTAGGTTTGTGTGGGGCTACAACAACCTGTACTTTCACGCTCAAGCACTGGTGCACTGAATTATGTTTAGGAATTTGTGGGTGGGAATGTCAAACCTTGTAGAGCCAAAGCATTAGTTTACGCAACAAATTTGGTGAACAGTGTTATCACCAATATCATGGTGAGCCATCTTGTCAATGTGTATACACAGTGAGTCTTACTAATTATATTGATACAAGACCAGTCTTATTTTCTTTAATTTACCTGCTATCATCTTCATTTTCTTCAACTGCCTGCCTTAGATTATTAAATTATCTAGGTCTATTCTTAGGTTTCAAATTGACAGAAGCATTGGTTCTTTGATCCTTATATATTTCAGTGTTTCTTTGCTGTTCAATGTGCTGGTTGGCTAAACATTCCAGCAGACCTTTGTCAGGGCAAATAAGAGTCTCTGTTTGTTACTGCCATGTCTTCTGCTTGTAGACCCCTTTGACGTGGAGCTTTTCTGGAAGTTTCTCAAATTCTCAGTTCTGTATTTAAATAGCCTTCTTGGTGCTTGATGTCTCCTAGAGGTTCATGCAGTGTTTTCTGCCTAGAACTCTAAGTACTTCCTGGCACTCTCTGTGTGAAATGTGGTCTCAACCTGTTCTTTTATATGGGCATTTACCCAGTCACCGCACTTCATATTTTGATATTTAGGCCATTCTTGGATGGTGTGTATTTACTGGAATGGTGCTTCTGTACACCTTGTTCATTATTGGTTTGGTGCTGTTATTCAAGATCCTCCACCTATTTTATAATAGAAATAATAGGTACAAGAAAAAAGGTTACCGTGACAAATCTAGATGATACCTGGTAGAGGCACCTCACACAGGTGGGTGGCATCTGCTGGATGCAAGACATCCCTGGAAAGACAGAAATAAAACATACGGATTGTTCATATACCAGTAGATCCTGATGTTGTGCTGTTCATATATTTTCTCAATGCACCTAAAACCTCAATTAATCTCAACATTAAGAAATACATCAAGCCTCCACGCTTATTTATCCGCCCAGCATTCCCACAGTTGGTGTAGGAAGTGGGATAGAGTGATATGGAGGCTGCGGAGAGCAAGATTGCGGAGAGCCAAGAAAAACTTGAGAAGGTTATGGAGAAGCTTTTGGCAGAAGAAGATAGAGAGAAACTCCAGCAAGCATTAACAGGATAAGGACAGACCCAAGAAACAGCGATTGGAAATCTTGCAGATGTGTTGGGGCAGCAAAAAGGCCATACGGCATTACCCTCTGTACTACTACAGAAATATGTAATTGGTGAAGATCCTGATTTTTTCTTCAATAACTTCAAAAGAAT
The DNA here is from genome assembly GCA_963921515.1 of Calotriton arnoldi. Lineage (NCBI taxonomy): Eukaryota > Metazoa > Chordata > Amphibia > Caudata > Salamandridae > Calotriton > Calotriton arnoldi. Next base: position 2,564,031 of record CAWUFW010000950.1, on the reverse strand, counting down.
GGCCTTGGCAGCTATTTGGCCAGCTGATAAATGGGGACAATATCTGGGACCTTTGCTGTCAGATGATCTCCAGGCAGCCTATCAGGCTCCTAACCCCCAAGGAACTACACCCTACGGAGAGATCAAAAGGAACTTATTGGAATGCATTGGTGTGGACTACGAGACATATCGTATCAAATTATGAAAAATATAGGAAGGTCCACAGGAGACCCCCTGCGCCCTCGATTATCGGGTAAAAGACCTGGCAGGCCGCTGGTTGCAGTCACTCACAGCCACAAAGAAGGATATCTTGGAGAAAATATACCTCGAGCAGTATTTATCCTTCTTACACCCCGCCCCCCCCCCATACAGAGATGGGTTCGGCAGCACGCACACCTGACCCTGGATAAAGCCATGGAGACAGCAAGCGCCTTCAGTAGAGCCCATGAGATACAGAGGAGACGAGAAGAAACCAACTGGAGACATCCAGTAGGGGGTACACCGAGACCCCAAAGGCCACCTATTCCCAAGAAACCTGGGACTGTAACTCTAATGCTAAGGCTCGTGCTCCGACACATTCAGCCAGGACCACAATGTTTCCAGTGTGGCACTTATGGTCACATAGCTCGGTTTTGTCTCCAAAGAGAAGAGCCTATGGACATAGGATTGGTGAGGTCTCTATATTGTGCATCAATGACAAGAAGACCACCATATCATTGCCATTTATCAGTAAACAGAGAAGGCATGATGGCTCTGATGGATACTGGTTGTTTACAGAGTGTGATGCGGCCCCAGAGTGTGCCAGGAGGCATCACCCATACCTCAGGGACTGTAGATATACAATGTGTGCACTGGGATACAAAGAGGTATCCCACTTCGGAGGTTCGTATTCAACACCAAACCAACCCTATAGTGCCCCTGAAAGTAGGCTTAGTGTCTAAACTACCTGGACACCTTATAGTGGAATCTGGTCCAAGAGACCTTGAAGGAGGGCGGAAGACTCTGGAGAGTTGCGGAAGAGCAGGTGAGTGATGGTGGGACGGGAAGTATACGGGTTGGGATAGGAACGAAGGAGGACAGGTCACGAAGACGGGTAGAGCATGTGGCGGACTGATTGTACTTTAAAGTGCCGTCATCAAAACTGGTCAAACACTATAGTGAAACCACATCTGAGAAACCCATAAGTAATAGGAACTTGTGCTAGCAATTGCTATTTAACAACGGGGAGATAAACCCGGATCAGTAAACCAGGGTGAGGTCAACCCCGGGACGAGAACCCTGCCTTTAAGAGAAGAGCTCAACCCCCCCATCCCCCAACCCCCATTTCATAAGGAGAACATATTTGTCATTTATACGGTGCATGCTATTGTTTCCCTGGGCACTATAACCAAACTACAAATCCCATAAACCCACACAAGTACACCAGAAGGGTGTGGTGGAGGTTTAGAAAGACGTATTTTCTGAACCAATACTTACCACTGTTGTTTTCCCTTTCTTTGACCCTACAGGTGGCATCGGCTTGACGCAAGACATCCCTGGAAACACAGAAAGAAAACATAATGATTACTCCTATACCATTTGATCCTGATGTTGTGTTGTTCATATATTTTCTCATAGCTCCTAAAAACACAATAAATCTCAACATTAAGAAATACACCCAGCCTCCACCTCTATTTTTCCGCCCAGCCCTCCCACACACACCAATTGAAGTGCCGATATTCAGAGAAAAGCCTTGTGGGCCAGCGGATATGAATGAATGAATGAAATAGTTTTGTAGAGCGCGCATTACCCGAGGGTGTCTTAGCGCTGAGCAGATCAAAAACCGAAAGGGGTTCCGCGGGCTGAGGGGAGCCTGGTAGGAAATGTCATCACAGAAGTTTCTGTCAATGCATTGACAGTTTAGTTTGCTGGACAACTCTGTCGACATGATGGAGCTGTGCGGCAAACTTTAAAGTTTTTTTATTTTCAAAAAGAAAATCCCCAGAGCCAGATTTTTGTTTTAAGGACACAAATGACCCTCCTGAGCACTGGAGGTTTTTCCTATGGCATTGGGGTCATTTTACAGTTTTCACTGTCCCTTCCTTCCAGGTTTTTCCTGGCAGTGACAGACAGTGGAAATTGGCTATTTGTTCACCCACTCAACATAGGGTGGGCAGACAAATGGCCAAACATTCGAGGGCCTTTACTCTGTTGAGCCTCCGGAGGTGTATGTCAGCGATGAAGATGGGGTAGTCTCCCCTGTCAACATACTGAAGGTCCACACGACTATAACTGAGGCGTGTGTAGTCTGGAGGCTGAAGTGAGCTCCTCAGGCAGCCACAATCTTCTTGTAGTTGTTTTCTCCTTTATCAGGCAAGAATGAATAATTTATAAATCCCCTCTCAAACGTAGTGGACTAGCAACAAGATATTGACTCCCCCAACTGTGTTGTGCAATACATTCAGTTACGCCAATGTTTTAAAACGTTCCAACAAGGGCTAGCAGACATCGGGGCCTGGCAGCTAAACTAAAAGACACTTTCAGCTACAGCAGGAGTATTCTCTGGTGGGCTGTACCACTTCTTGGATCTCACTCCTAACTCTGATATATAACATCCCTCTAATACTAAAGAATTGTAACACTTATAATAATATAAAATCTCTGAAAGTGTTGGGTATACATAGATATGTTTGAATGGAAGTTATATTGGGACTGAGACCTACATCCTTGGGATTACAAGTTTGATGTTGGCCAGAATCTTTTTGAGTGGAAGAGGTGTTGCTGAGTATTGAGAGGTTTTGATTGGAACGATCATCACTTGGGCTGCCATGAGAAAAAAGATCAGTTTTTATCTCTTTTGCAGACACAAATGCTACTTCCGGAGGCAATGGCATCTTGAAAAAATAAATGTTCCCACATACTCTTTGCAGGACTAGCTGGAAGGTTACCATTATCCCTTTTAAAGTCATGACCTCAGCTTGAAACGCAGTTCCTTGGTGATCAGATTGCCTTTTTTGAGCATTCCCTGCTGGTTGAGTGAGACTTTGGTGAAAACAGGTTGCCTCTTGTGGTGCAGGGAGTGGTCAAAATGCATTAAAAAAGAATGGGAGAGGGGCGTGGCCAGGCTGCCAATGGAGTAAGATGCACCTTGCGGTGTCTTACCTCCCCCGCAGCCGGCCAAAGCTGATCCCATAGTATCGGGACCTGGAAACTGCCCATTGAGACTGCTCCATCCCACTTGCCACTGCCTCTGCTACCTGATTGTGCCGGGGGGTTGCCGCGGCGGATCGGCGGACCGGCTAACCTGTACCAGATTAGCGATTGCGGCTGGAGCCGCAATCTTGAGGCCCACGGGGAGATTACCTGCTGCTCCTGGGCGTCCTTGTCCGACCAGCTCCCCGCCTCCTGGACCCTTGGGGACGACCGGTCTCCTGTCGTGGCCGGGGGAGCGGACCGATCTCCTCCCACCCCCTCCCGCCCTCTCCTCTACGTCCCAGGAGACTGCCTACACTCGGGCCCGGGTCAACCCACTCCGCCATCTTGTCGCTTAGGAGCCCAGTGGTGGGCCCTGCTCGAGGCGCGGCCCGGAACTCAAGCCTGCGTTCCTCCTGAGCGCCCCATGCACAGTCATGCCTAGGGTGCTGACGCGACCCTCTGCCACTTATGGAATAAGAGCGCCCAACTGAGTTGCGGAGGGGTGCGACCCGCTGGGGCGAGACTGAAAGGCCTGGACTGCTTGCCTCCTGATCCTGGGCCCACCGCGGTGGTGTGCATTACATTCGGGAGCCCGGGCCACCGTCCCCTACTGCAGTCCGTGGACTACGTGGGGATCCTCCCCGTCGAGCCCAGCCCTGTGTGGCTCGCAACCTTTGGTGGTTTCCTGGCTCCTTGTGGGACACCTGTTTGTGCGGTGCGTGAGGCTCCCTGCCCCACTTCGATATTGTGGGCCCTGGCTGATACGGACATGGCGCCCTTAGGAGTATTGGGCCTCCCCGGACATCTTCTGCGACCGCTCCACTTCCAGCAGCGACGACTCATGACACCTTCCTAGCAGCGGCCGGGGGCATACAGGATTGCGGCCCTCTGAACACCTTGGAATCCCACTGGAAGCCCCAGCCTGATCTTCGGTCCACTCAGACAGCCCATACTGGTGGACGCCGACTGGAGCAGGGACTCTGCTATTAAGGTAATGGGCGATCGGCTGTGATATCGAGCAGCGGATCTTTCTCCTCCACATCAGGGCCACAGCCTAGCTTCACCTATACGCCCTTGCTGAAGCCTTTGTCACCTCAGGCCCTGACTGCTGGCCATCTGGGGGCCCCTCCCCCGGTCTTCTTTCTCCTCTCTGCTCCTGTAGTCCCCTGCTTGGCTAATATACTGGGGATATCTCAAGAACACACTGGCCCCGCACATCGACCTGGCCTGGATTTCACCTAGGTGCCTCTTGTTAGCCCTGCCACCGCTCCTGCTTATCATCCAGCACTGAGGATACACTGCTGGGCTCCCCTTTGCACACCTTGCTCCTGCAATCTTCTTGGGGGGCCAGCGTGCCCTTCGGTCTCCCAGGACGACTTGTGCCCCCGGGACTTCCTCGCCGCTGTGCTCCTCGAACATCCACGATTGCCATACTCAGGAAGGGGTACTCTCTTGACCTGATAGGGGCGAAGGGGCCATCCCACTCTTACTTCTGGGACCCCCTAACTCTACGTCCAACCAGGAGGGACGACCTCGGCTCTGAGATGAGCCCTAGCCTATACAGAGCGCCCATCACGAGTGGGCCAGCCCACAGCGAAGTAACCCCTACCCTGACTATTGTTTTCTCTCAAGGCAAGCCTACGGCCCTCACTGGAGGGTCACTCTCGATGGGGCCCCTTGCAGATCAACCAGAGACAATCCGGTTGCCTCCATGTGGCTTAAATCAGGCTCTCTGACCACAGTCCCCATGGACCCCCGCAAGCAACGGCCCCTGGCGAACCAGCGGTGAGCCCCCTCACACAGGCCCCCATGAATAACTTTCTGCAAGAGATAAAATTGGAGATTGGCTCCATCAAGTCTGAATTCAAGACCTGCCTCCACGACCACAGGCGGGACGTTGCAGAAATTGGGGGTCGGGTTGATGACCTGGAGCGCACAATGGATGCACACTTGGAAGACCAGGAAAACTTGTGGCGTAAGATAGCTGTCCTCGAGGAGCAACACATTGACCTCCAACTAATGCAGGAAGACTTGGAGAACAGGAGCAGGAGGAACAACCTCCGCATCAGGGTATCCTCAGAGGGGCGGAGGGAGCCGACATCATGGCATTCACAGCAGATCTCCTCTAGACGATCAGAGGGGACGAAGACACCTCCCCATGGGCCCTGGACAGAGTTCACCGAGTTGCTTCGGTCCAGGGTCGGCCAGACTTTGTTCCTGACATTCTCACACGGGTACTTCTTTATGGAAAAGTAGGCCATCCTGCAGGCCGCAAGGGGCAAGGCGGCGCTGGTTTATAATGGACACTATATCCAAATATTCCAGAATATGTCTCCTGTGATGCTGCGGCACCTGAGGGACTTCAAGCCCTTCACAAATAAACTGCGCAACCTCAACATCAAATATCAGTGGGGCCATCCCTTTGCTTTAATCTTAACTTGGGAGGGTAAACGCCTGGTGTTCCGCTCTTTACGAGATGCAAAACAACTCCTACACATGCCAATGACCTCCTGAGATGTCAGCCCAGCACCGTCTCCTGCTTCACCGAAAGATGCTATACGTCCGGAGTGGTTCACAGTGCCCCTCTCCCAAACACAGGGCACATGCTAAGGAAAAATCATCCTCCCAAGCCAAACAAGATATTATTCAACACCTTCGATTAATGGACCAGGCTCAATCCCGACCGGATCCCCTGTGGTCTCTGAATGACTGCTAGCATGCTTACTCTCTTGTGGAGCATTGCCTTAAACCGTGGCCTCACCCATCTCAGAATTACTGCCACGTCGAGATTCCTGGCCCGGCGCACACACACTAGAGTTAAGCGAAGGTGGCACCTACCCAGACACTGTTGGCTCTTGATCAGAATGCGTGCACCTGTGGGCTCGATTACAGCCACCCTCCTCCAACCCTGAAGCGGTTCGCTTGTGGGACTACATCGTTACTGACCCAGATCCCATGGACGGATCCCCTCCCGTCCTGTTGTCTGCTGGCTGCGGGGTCCAGAGACCAGGAAGCTTACTGAACTTTTCTCCACGTCCCCCCTGCTCAATTCGTTCCCTTGGGGAGTGGCTTCCTCAGAATGGCCCTGACTCCGACTAATGGGCTGTTCCAAGACTTGAATGGAGTTTTTAGGCCCTGTTGGCCACTTAGTATCTTTGTTGTTTCCGTCTCCTGCCACCCTTTTTCCTGGGGAACTTCGGGTCGAGGGTGGGGACTATCGGGGCTTCTTTTTGTCTTAATCTTTCTCTAGGGGGGAACCATTACCTATCATGTAGGTTGACACACCACCCTGAACTCCTCACCATCTTCCATCCAATCCTTTGCTCCCCTGGAGTGAGGACACCCTCTGGGAACACTACTCACGACCGGTCAGCCTACAGGGCTGGCCCCCCTCCCCACCCTGGAGGACCACTCCTTCATACTGGTCACACCATAGTAGCTGCCCACTTTGTCTCCTACAATGACAAACACACCACACATTAGATTCCTTTTGCTCAATGTGAAGGGACTCAATGCCCCCAACAAGCGACGCCAGATTTGGCAATATCTTCTCCTACATGACCATGACATCATTTTCCTACAAGAAACACATCTCTTACGATTAGATACCTATCGTATGGCTCACCCCAAATACCCGACCCAATACTGGGCGTCTTCTACATCTAAGATGGCTGGAGTTGCATTCCTTTGTAAAGCAAGCTTCTGTTTGAAGGGAACCCGGGTGGTGCGGGACAGGGAGGGTCGGTATCTTAAAATTGGAGTCCAGTACGATGCACAGCCTCTCACTTTGCTTAACGTATACATGCCCAATCAGTCACAGGATACATACCTCAGGAACCTCCTGAAAGAAAAGGTTTCACAGGAAAGAGGGCACCTACTCATTGGTGGGGATTTCAGCTTGGTCTGGGATCCTGACCTGGATCGCAGCGCAACCTCCTTCCAGGGCGCAGGGGGCGATGTCCGCTGCACTGAAAAGGGACTTTTTGAATCTGGGCCTTGTAGATGCTTGGCGGTATAAATCACCTGATACCCAAGACTGTAACTTTTTCTCCCCTGTCCATCGCTCGTATTCACGTATCGATGATTTCTTTCTTTCATATTCGTTAATATGAACTCTGGAGTTGGCGCACATCTCAGATATCTCTATCTCAGATCACGCCCACCTTGAGGTCACCCTGAGGAGCACAAACGCAGCGATACTCTCCCCATCTCGATGGCGGCTCCCTCCCCATATCCTACACAACCCGATTAACGTGGAAGAGATCCGGCGAGAAATCTCAGCTTACTTTGAGGCAAACGCCCTACCTGACACCTCGGGACACAGCCTGTGGGACGCCTTCAAGGCAACCATCTGAGTCGTCATTACCTCAATTGTAATGGCTTGCACCCGGGAGGCCCGGCTGGTGGAAACCGGTTTAACCAGGGAGATTAAGGCTCTGGAGCGATTAGACTACACTGTGCCCTCACGACGACACAAGAAACAGTTGGCCCTACTTCGGGGGCCAATTGAGGGTCCTTTGGACAAACAAGGCAGAGCGCTCGCTCCTGATATTAAAGCAAAAGTACTAATAGGGAGGGAATAAAGTGGGTTCGATCCTGGCCTGTCGACTCCGCACTCGGGCTGCCCGGGCCCACATCTCTAAAATTAAAAATACAGATGTACATGGACCACCTCCGAGTGCGACAAACAACAGGCATTCCACTCTTTTTACACTGCTCTCTATAGCCAGGAACTTCACACCCAAGAGGACATCAGCTCTTTCCTTGCCTCTTGCCCGTGGACATCCCTCGACCCCTCCACACGCAACTCCTAGAGGCCCCACTCACGCAAAAACGAAATACAGCGGGCACTGAAGGACCTACCAATGGGCAAATCCCCGGGCCAAGACGGCCTTTCGGTCTCCTTCTATCGCATGTTTGTACCTCAATTGCAAGACCCCCTACTATGCCTTTTCAATTCATTCTCTGAAACTACGGGCCTCACCCCTACGATGTCCATGGCCGAAATAGCTCTCATACCCAAGCCGGGAAAGGACCCCTACCTCTGTGCATCTTATCGCCCTGCTTAACACGGATGCCAAAATCTATACCAAGATCCTGGCAAACTGCTTGGAACCATATTTACCTGGCCTGGTAGACCCAGATCAGGTTGGATTAATACGCCAGCATCAAGGGGAGGATAATATCAGTCGAATAGCACATTTGGTAGCAAGAGTACAACGTTGAGCCATTCCGGCATGTCTATTATCCTTAGAGGCAGAGAAAGCCTTCGACCGGGTTGGTTGGGTCTTCCTGCATGCGGTCCTACAGAAAATCGGACTAGGCCCGACCATGACTTCTTGGATCATGGCTCCCTACACCGCTCCCACTGCACAGATCTGTGTCAATAGTCTTTTCTCCCCCCATACACATACGAAGAGGCACCCGGCAGTACTGCCTTTGCTCTTTTCCCTGGTGGTGGAACCACTGGCGATAGGCATACGCCAGGCGCCTACCATCAAGGGCATCCTCTTCGGTGGCACTGAGCTTAAGGTCGTTCTTTTTGCAGATGACCTTTTACTTACCTTGACCAATCCTAAGACCTTCCTGCTTACACTAGTTTCGCTCCTTCTCTCATTTGAGAAAGTCTCAGGCTCAAAATCAACACGCCAAATCCCAGGCACTATCGCTCCCACCGCAGGAAGTACTTGAACTACAGTCACACACCCCGTTCCAATGGGCGACCCACTTGATCTGTTATTTGGGCCTGAATGTGACCTCCTCCCTGTCCTCGTGGTCCCAGGTCAACCGGCCAGAGTATAGACGCTCCGTTCTGGATGAGCTGAGACTTTGGAAACTGCTCCCCATGTCTTGGATAGGCCACCTTAATGCACTTAAGATGTCCATATTACCGAAAAGCCTAAACCAATTCCAAAGTCTCCCCACGCCTATTTCTCAGGCCTTTTACACCTTCAGCGGGATGTGAACTCTTTTATCTGGGGAAGGGGACGTCCAAAACCTGTTGGTGTATTATTGGGTGTCACATCTTCGCTACATATTGGAATGGGTAGTACGTGAAAGCGAAAAAACATTGGTTTCATATGGACCGGGCTGTAGCGTGTAGACCTCTTTGGGACTTGGCCTGGCTCTTGAGACAGAATCGGCCTCGAAGTGCGTACATAGCCACTCCTAAGAAAATGGTTCTTGACATTTGGGATAAAATTGCGGTCTCCATGGGCCTCACCTCTTTCCCCTCGCCCAATACCCCAATAGGCCCATAACCCTAGTTTCCCTCTGGCCCTGCAGACACAATCTTTTCTAGCCTGGGGTGAGGGAGACTGTCGCACGATCTGGGATCTCTTTGAGGGAGAAGTATTCAAGACCTTTGACCAATGCAAGAAGGATTTTCACCTCCCTGACACAGCAAGATTGCACTACTACCAACTCCGGCACTGGCTACTCACACCAACAAATACACAGAGGACATCTCCCTGAAACAATGGGAACAAATATGGCGGGATGTCATCAAAATACACAGAAGCATCCCACAACGCGAAACGGCCTATAACATCATGACCCGCTGATACTACATGCCAGCACGCTTACAGAAAATGTTCTCTGCCTTATCACCCCTTTGATGGAGCTGTAACTCAGCGACAAGGAACTTCATTCATTCTGGTGGTCCTGTCCACTTCTAGCCATATTTTGGAAGGAAGTACTGAGTCCTAACCATGACACACTCCGACTGGCGCCTCATCGTGCAAATGCGGGGGCGGCTAAACAAACCCTCACCCTCCACTGGAAGAAACCTTTGGCCCCCACCCACCTCCTTGTGGTTCACACGCCTCTGGCATGTCATGGCGATGGAACTTTTAACATGCTGAGTCTCGCATCCCGAACCCAAATTCACGCATACCTGGCAACCGCTGATTGACCATTTTTCTAAATTAGAATACTCCCGATTCACTCATCCCCGACTGTGCGCCCTTCAGCTTTTCGAGGATGCACTCCTACCCTGCGAGCTGAACTCTCACCCTGAAGTGCTCTATCACACTGCAGGGGAGCATTTCCTTGTCCATTCCTCTCCCCTCTCCCCTCTTCCTTACTCCTTCTACTTTTGTGTCCTCCGCCCTAGCTCTCTCACCAGCTTGTCAGGCTTTATGGTATGATACTTTCGACCCTTTTTCCCTTTCCACCTCCATTGCCTCCCCCTCCATTCCTAGTTAACATGTTATGTTGATTAAAGTGCCTGTCTGTTTCCTGAACCACAGTCATTAATTCTCAAATTGCATCGACTCTCAATGCTTGGCCCCCTTGATGAATCTCCTGCAAATTATTGTACAGTTTACCTCTGGTTTTTGCCTGCTATAAGCCTTGAACTGTGGTATGTGATTATGCTTTACCGTAATAATACTAATAAAACAGATTTCAAGCAAAAATAAAATATGGGAACTGTGATCCTGAGTGCAGTGCGGGTGGGTCAGTGAGTCTGGAATCATGGTCAAAGTTGTGGCTAAAAAGAACAATATATTCTGTAACTATTCGATTGGTCTTTTACTTTCGGGTAACTGCAAATAAAATAACTCAAACATCTTAAATGAAAAATAAATGCATGTTAAACTAATCAGTGCACATTTTAAGTCATGAAACCTCAACTGGTTAATATAATCATTGCATATGTCTGTGTGTGTAACCACAGAGCCACCAACTTGATCCCTGAATGGTGCAGTGGGGAATAGTAACTTGTGCATTTTTAGTGCTAGGAGCTCCCAGCCTGTAACAAAAAAACACTGTGAATATGTAAGTCATTATTTTAAAATTACATTACACACATATTGTATAGGCTGCCACAAAATACACAAATAGATTTAGGTTTAAGATAAAACCTGAGCTTTCAAAATAGAGATTTTAATAATATCAGACTGTATCTAGCACAAACATTTTTTATAAGTGTCCATTAAAAGCACGTACTTCAGAACTCATGTGGTAACCCCCTTATATTACCTCTGGAAAAGATAAAAATCTTTGCCCTCATGAAGCTTCAATTGACTCCATCCATTAAAGCCAGTACTAGTACACACACAGCCTTTGCATTTGCTGATTAACCAAATGCATTCTTTTCATTTCTTTCATGTAGCAGTTATCGTGCTGAGAAGATTGGTTTATTCTTCCCTTCATAGCACAGGAGACCTCATCCCATTTCCTTTCAGCCAAGGTATCTCAATTGTTGACATTAACCGTTCTGGGATGGCTTTTTCTAAATTAAAAAAGTTCCCCACAGAACCCACCCACTTTGACCTCTGGGTGCAAGTGTTGTCATGGTGCGCCAATAAACAAAGGGGGAAAGCCAATAAACAGAGGGTAAAAGAAGACACACATACACAAATGCACTCTCTCTGCTCATCAGGTGCCCTATCCTATGCACAAGCCACTTTTATTACAGAATACAAACAACTTAAGGAAAGCCAAGAGACCCCGCAAAAGCTGGAGGTTTATAAGTTAGGTTTCACCATTGCTGAGGTCACGCTCCCCACAATCTTCAAAAGCAAGTGCTGTCAAAAACAATCCCAAATCGCTCCCATAGCATTGATGAAGAGTTAGCGGCCTGTCCCAGTAAGATACAAGCAGAGATCATCCTGCACTAGGAAGACACAAAAAATGATGAAGACAAGGTTGTGGTCTTGGGTATTCCGGGTAGCTATATTGTTGAGTGGTTCTATTTTGTGTGGTGGTCTCGTTCCAGAGTAAGGATTGATAACAGGAGAAGTGGCATGGAATTAATGAGTGATGGAGATTTAGAAGTCAAGGTGCATGATGGCAAAATGGAAAAAGAAAAAAAGAAAGGGAGTATGAAAAAAAGAGAAAGACACACAGAAGAGAAACTCTATTCCAAGACCTGAAGGAGCCAGAACAGTAGAATTTTGTGAGAAAGCATCAGATCAGGTAAGAGAATCACTGTAGAACCCTTCAACTGATTGGAGCTTTGTTTGCAAGCTAACAAGAGGCTGATCTTTAATGTACATTGAGGAGTGACCACCCTGGCCACCAGGTGAGGGGGCTTAAGCACCAGTGCTTTATTTGAGCTGGTTGTTTATAGTGCTCAGCACCAGCACTTAATCATCAACACCTGTGATTTTCAGAGCACCAGTTAAGGAAATTTATGGTAGGCATGGGGAGATTAAGTTATTTGCCCAGAATCACAGGATGTTGAGCCGACACCAAGACTCGAACCTGGCTCCACAGCTCCGAAGGCAGCAGCTTTGGCCATTTGGCCACATCCTCCCCCACTTTCATGGTTCTGTTTAAGGCGGCGCCAATAGGAAAAATGGGCTGGTGCAAGCTGCCTCCTGACGAGAGCCCTGGCACTTATTTTTTACAAGGGGAGGTGTCTAGAGAGGTAGTAATTTTTGGGGGAGTGAGACAAGAATGTTTTAGCTCCTCTTTTATTTATTTTATATATTAATGATCCTTACCCCTTTTCATTAACCATCACCCCTCATTTCCCTAAAGTTAAGGGCTCTTTACTACCATCTTTGCTGTACGCAGATGATGATGTGCTGATGGCTCATACCCGTAGGGCTCTGCGGATGTTAGTTCAAGGTTTTGTAAATTTTATGGCCACACTAGATCTACGTACCAATTATAAATCTTATATTATGGCCTGTGGCCCGAAAAGGTACAATTTAGCTTCCCTCGCTGTGGGCGAGATTAGATTAAATGCACTAGCACTTTTTCCTATATGGGTTGTGGTAAACTAGACAGCGAGCCAATCACCCTGGAAAATGCATTCGTACAATGCGCAATATGTGCCGTCCATAGCCCATTGTCGGCAAAAACTAGACCCAGATAGGGAGCAGCCCACTGAAAGTTCAGTGGATTGCACCATCACCGCGTAGCGGCCGCCATTAAGTAATGTGCGGGAGGGCTAGACAGCTGGGAGGCGGGAAACGCAGGGAGCGGGAAAGTAGCACTGAAGGGGGGCAGGGCCGCAGGGGATTGCAGGAGCAGAGGGCGGCAAAAATGTAAAGGACAAAAAGAGCAAAAGGGTGAAAGAGACAGAAAAGAATGAAAGAAAAAAATGCAGAAAAAGAGAGGCAGAGGGCAGCCCAGCAGCAGAGCAGTGACGCTCTACCACTAGACCACCAGGGATGAGGCGCAGGCGGGTGCCTATGGGTGGAGGAGAGCCTCGAACCACTGACCCGAGGGTCTGATGGTCAGCAGCAAGAGCTCGGGCAGCAGCCACCAGGCAGAGCTGCGCAAGGAAGGGAGCAGCCTATTTATCAGTAAAGCTGTATGTCTGTGAAAAATTAGTGGCCATTTCAATGGAAAATGTGCTCTCTGCAGTGGCTGAAGTGGGGAAGAAAAAGTAGGGGAACTGTGGGCTGCGAATCAGAGGGTGGGAATAACCTGAGTATTGGGTTAGAGGGCGGAGTCAGAGGTGTGGCCAGAAAGAGCAAAACCGCCCAATTTTTAATATTTGTTTGGCATTTCACTGACCAGTTACAGCTTATTACGTTATTTAATTCAACCAATGGATACACAGGTTTATTTAAGATTTAATATGAGTTATTGACATTAAAATACATTCACAAAGTGGGATATGTTTCCAATCACAGAATGTACCAAAAACTCTTAAAAGTGTAATCACAAGCCATTTGTCTCCGAGCCATGCAGCTTCTGTCACCAGCACATCTTCCTTTTTCCACAAGAGCAGTTCAAACATGAATGGCAAAAAACCCTAGTTTGAAAATGTTTTCCACATGATTATGGCTCTGCCATATTTGCCACATAAACATCATCTGCTGCATAATCTGACGATTTTAACTGAAAAATTGTTTGTAGCTCAAAGGGATCAAAAGTTAATAAAAAATGTGACTTGCGTTGCTGCAAATTGGAGGGCCTTTTGCAAAGGTTGACTGGTCACATTTCTCACTGCTGCATTTGTATTTTACACTGGTACTAATGAGGCAAAATCTCTGCAGACACTGTTAGCATGTATATAAATGTAAAAATAATAAAGTATCAGAAAATGTACTGCAATACTCTGCAGCCTTTTTTTTCCTGCATAATTTAGTCAACACTGCGACATATTTTTGTCCTCCATTGCTGCAGAATTCCAGTGGCTTTAAAGCAGGCAACACATGTTAAAAATGCTTGTGCATGAAGCAGAGAGACTACGAAGTTTGCAAACTTAGTTTGCATTTGCCGATCCCTGGTGAGTTGCACTACTACTGCTGAAACAAGGCCAATGGAGATACCAATGGATGAGGCGGACTGGCCTCAAGGGTCATGTGACCTCGGTAACAGAACCACTGTTGCTCTAGGGTGTGCTGCTTCGTAGGCCTGCCTGCAAGATTGGAGATGAACTTCAATATGGATTGTGATGTCCAGGCCTTCAAGGTTAACTCAAACCTGCCACCGCTAGGGTCCACCTGCTAGTGCTAAGACACCGGGGCTCCTAATGTCTGGCGGGACCTTCTAAGGTCTATCAGGGAATGTGCTCCCTCAGTGGTCTAGTGGGCTGGTCATGAAGGCTGAACCCAGTTCCCCAGTTCCAAATTCGGAGGCCCGGGCCATAGTGCCACATCCTCTCCCCCACTGAACACCATAGCGCCCCACTGAGAGAAACTTGCACTGCCTTCAGCTACAACCCAATTGTGCCCCGCTATAAATACCTGGATGCGACTTAATTCAAATTATCCACTAGACAAGAGTAATATGATGCCTGAAAAAAAATAACATCCTAGAAAAAGCAAACTCTCAGGAAATGGAAGATTAAGTAAAGCATGTGAAATGTAAGCAGGAACAACATAGTTACCTTAACGCTTTTACACTCATTATTCAGAAATCAATGAGTGTTTTTGCCGGAAAAGTGAAGGACATGACTACAGGGCCCAAAAGTGACCCAGTTCAATGTCCATTGCTTATATCCATACAAAACGTAAGCAGTATGGTTTAAAAAGACCACCGTGATACACATTTTATAAACTAAAATAAAGAAAACAGCTGATAAGGATCACAATAAACGTTTTCCACTCCACCCATCAATCAGGTATTGCAGTACCTCCAGAAATGGTGCACTTCCTCACCCGGGGAAAACAATCATGTTCAAAGAAAGACAAGAAAACGAAAGTAGCGCTTCACTGGCAAACTCTGCAAAGTGATCCTAGTGTGTTTGGGTGTGAATAAAACCAATCAGGCCACTTTGTCTTGCTTTATTTAGTTATTTATCTTTCGTATTTTGAACCTTTTTTTCTCTCCGTCCTGAGGCTGAAATTTGGAATAGAAAAATGTCAGAAAAAAGACAACATTTCCAGCAAACGTGCTTCTTCTTTTTTGGATCCATTTCACAGGGGACCGAATGAAGGGAAGGCGAGGAAAGAGAGGGTAAGAGTCACGGTTTCAGTAAGTAAGGAGGAGTGAGACAGAAAGAGAGGGAAAAAGAGAAAGAGGGGGGGGGGGGCAGCCGCAGGCTGCAGAGCTGGAGAAGTGGACACTGTCCTTGTCTTCTCTGGCAAGAAGGAAAACACTGAGTCCTTTTCTGCCCACACCGCTCGTCCCCGAATGGCCACGTAGGGCTGAGCCTTATCTAACGGTCTTGGCTATTTCTGCCATTCTGGGACACATTTTTAAAATAAACAAGCATTGGCATAGCCAATAGGTCTCGCTTTTGGGACCTTATAAGTATTTAGTTATGCAGCACAATATCCTTGGTGCAACAACATCAACTGTTGCATGGCTAAACACTTATAAGGTCCCAAAGGCGAGACCTATTGGCTATGCCAATGCTTGTTTCTTCAAGTGGTTCCCCATCTTCAGTATCACTTTTTTAAAGCAATGGTTAGGCATACCAATGAAGTCTGAAGACAACAGAAAACAAACTTTTGCAGGGAAGAGGCCTTATATGACAACCACACTCATTGTAAGAAGACAAATCTGCCTTGCAAATGAAAAGTATTAACAATAAGTATTGCAATAGCAATGCATCTGGCTTAGCGATCAAGAAAAATGGCTTGAGAATTCAGTAGACTTTTTCAGTAAAAATGCAAAGTACATACACTGCATTTTTATTAAGTAAAGACTGAATTTGTTAACATTTGTTTTAGTGCAATTTGTGCGCTGCTATCTGTGCAGTTGTTGATAGATTGTAAACATATTGCAATTGAAATTTACTTTACTAAGCACTGCCAAAGTCAAGAGGTCTCAGCTATAAAAGGTCGAGCTATTGGCTTTTCCATGGTTTGTATAGCGCATGTGAACTGAATTGCCTCTAAGTATCCGTGTGAGTTTAAGTTGTGGGAGGGTGTTCATGACAGGGCATGACTGAGTACTCTGGAGCGGAGGCTGAAGTTAGGTGCGAAGTCAGTGGGCCAGATTTGATGCTCTAATCCTTGTCCTTTCTCAGGCGTGCACAGTGCGATGGTCACATATGTACCATTTGTGATTAGAATTTCTAATTATTCACAATATTTACGTTTTTTTATTTTTTATTTTAAATCAAAGTGTATAGTTAATTAAAACAGTTACGCCGGCAGAAATATATAAAATAGCAGTGAGAGCTACCGCCCTCCCTGGAAACGCCTGCGGCTATTTAAATGCTGAGTCCGGGGTGGGAAGTGTTGTTGGGGCGATGAAGCAAAGTGCCTAGTGAGCAGTAAATCATCACCAACACTCCAGTCCTCAGCAGGCATGCAGACACATTGTAAAGCATGTTTGAAGGCGAGGCGCGCACTAAGCCTCCCGATCCGTACATTACATGAATGTTACTTCCTGCAGCACAAGATAAAGCATGGCGCACGATTTATGAGCGTCACGCTGAAAGTGAAAGTATGAATTCAAGTGCGCCGTGCACAACAAAAGAAAGGCTCGGCCACTATGTTTAAAGTTAATCCTTGGCATGCCACGCTGTAATAATTAGAATAAAGCGTGGCGCCTGTTTCATGAGCGCCCTTCTGAAAGATAAAGTATGTTTCAAAGCGAGCCACGCAGCGATGCAACAATTAAAATCAAGCATTGGCCGCGCGGCCGTGAAAGTGAAAGTAATTGTGCGCGATTAAAGCCGCTGCGAGTGTAAGGGTGGGAAGCCAGATGGCGAGGGAAGCCAGATAGCGCCTAATGAAGCTGACGAAAAGGGAGGGGGAGTGCGAGCAGAGGAGCCTGATTACAGCAACCCAGATGGCAGCTGTGCACGTGCACGCGATCGTGAACGCAAGCTGGAGGCCAGCAAAAGCCTGTGGGTAGCACTCTAAAAAGCCACCTACTAAATTTCTCGCAGAGCAGCGCATGCGCTGGCTCAGCGAGACCTAAAAAGTAGGGGAACGGATTCTATTAAATTTTAAAAGTAGGGGCACGCTGTGCTTTGCCGATACCGCCCACTTTGACCACTGGCTGTCAGTGAACTACACCGGGCTACCACACAATGCTTCAGTTACATTCAAAAGTTACCCCTCCTCATTTCCATTAAAGGTAGGTAGGTTGCGAAAGTTTGTCGTTCTAAAAAGTGGGTCGTGGTTCTAAAAAGTGGGTCGTGGTTCTAAAAGGTTTGGGAACCACTGCTCTAGGCCACATCCCCTGCAGATACCTTCACTTATCTTCAAATTTTCTGAAAAGTAGCTCAACCTACAGAAGGAGAAAGTAAAGAAAACTGAGTCACTGAACTGAACAATTCCCAACATTGCTTATTACAAAAGACAAGCAGGACGTGCATATTTGACAAGGAACAGCGTGCCACATCACTCAGGACCCTCACCAAAGAGCGGATACACCTAGACAGAAATGTGTAAGAAAGTACAAACTGCAACCACTACCCTCTCCACTTCTGTTGTTCTTCCCTCCCACTCACTCAGTCCCGGTCGAATCACAGCGCCGCTCACCGGGCCTCCCAATCGGAGCGCGACTCAATCCATGAGAGGCGGGGCTTAGCAGGCGGTGACGGTCCACGTTGTGTCCCAATGGGTGCGCACTGGTCACGTGACTGCCTTGTGTCTAGGACTTGCGGTAGCGGGAAGTAGACTACCTCAGCTGGGGAGCACCGGATACTGGGAGCATCACCGCTCATCATGCCCCCGAAGAACCCACCGCAGCCTCGGAAAGCGGACAGTTCAGCTAGCACTGTCCAGTCGCAAGAAGATCATCGGTGAGTTACAGTTTACAGTAACCTCCAAAGTACCGACAGCCACGCTCCAGCTGTGTCACCAACTTTGCAGACCCCGTTCAACACTACTTAGATCTTAACGCTAACTCCCAAATCTTAGAACTACGATCATAACAACGTCAGCTCCCCAAAAATGTCCGAGACGCTCCTTACTCACAGATTCCCAGCACTGCCAAACCCTAGATTTGTCTACACCCCGATTAAAACTGCCCTATCACTTTCATCCCTCCCTACACTGACCGTGGCAAGCTCTGCAGTACCCTGCCGATCACCTCTATGCCACCAATATCGTTGTTGTGCCCAATTATCATCGCCTTGAAACCCGCTATCAGCACTGCCAGTACCCTGAGATTTTGCTTCGTACCCAGGTTTGGGATTATTAGTTTAAACATAAGACCTTAACTGGTACTACCGATGTTTTATTGACGGAGGGATTGTGGCAGACTCCTTTTCTGTAGTTGACTAACTCCATCTGTGTCCGCTAAGAGGTGCCCTTCCATACCCAAACCTCATCTATAAAGTTTGCCATCATACTTGGTGAGCTCCCATATTGACCATCGCAGCAGCCTTTGCACAGGCCCTCCTAGCAACAGCTCCAGCACGTGCTTGGCCTGAAGAAACTTAATCTCATCTGCGCTAATTTCTAACTCCTATGCTTTGCCCATAAAGCAGTGCATTGTTGGTCACTGGACTATTTGTATAAATAATCCCTCAACTAGCACATTGAGAGAAGTGGAGAAAGTCAATAACATGCATGCACGGTGAGTGCTTCACTGTAGGAGGGGGGTATTCTTTCCCTATCCTAAACCCATATACCTAGGGGCCTCAGATACATTCGGTCATTATATATTTGGATGAGGGGGCCTCACTTACATAATGTGGCATACTTCATTATTGGCCACCTCATCCCACCCTGGTACGGTAGTTCTACCAGGATGGACTCAAGTCTCAGCTTATGAGGGAGTTCTAATTATCTCAACCAGGCAGGTATCCAGTTTGATTTAAGAATACCTTAGGGTATACCACATTAATTCTCTTTATTGAGAGGAACCTTAGGTATGATTACAAAATAAACATTGAATCAGTGGATGCTTAAAAGTGGAATGACCATAATGTGCCAACATGTTTCTGCCCTCACTTAAGCCATATAAATGGCCAAGGGCATTCTTCAGGGCTGTCCCATCAGGGCCACTGGAATTATGCGGCAGGGGAGCACCAAATTATGCAGCCACGTTGACTAAGTTATGCAGCAGAAAAAAGCAATTTATACAGCACACTTTCTGATAGTATTCATTATTTTATATTGTTTTTTACATGCTAATAATGTCTGTTCAAAGATTTCACCTAATTTAGTACCAGTTTAACAACCAAATGCAGAAAAAACAACTGAAGATGATCAGTTAACCTTTGCATAGGTTTGCAACGTTTTTAGTAACTTTTCATCCATTTGAGCTAGAAATGTTTTTTGCTTAATATCTGTAGATTATACAACAGATGATGGATTATGTGACAAATGAGGCAAAACTATAATTATGCGAAAAAAGCGGCAATCGCAGAATTGCATAATTCCAATGGCCTTGATCTAAGTGGCTAAATTAAACCAGGTGAAACCGAGATTTCCTACCTTTCCTGATGTAAGCTGTCAACCCTCCTTAGGGCTGCTCTTCACTTCATGATCTGATGAGGGGTTGCGACTCCTATAGTTACACAGTCGTCAAGGAGGTGCACCAGGTCCTGTACCTACATTGCCTCTTCAGCCAGCTGAACGCAAATTAAGTCCTCACTGTACCTGTGTGTCATTAAATTTATACCTCACTTCCATCTAGAAGAATAAGATCCGATCATAGTAATTTGTTCGTCTGTAGGCTATCATATGATTACCCTTCTTGTGCTACCTTTTTCACTGCCTTGACCCAAACCTGCAGGTAAGATGGTTAAAACCAGCATACACACTCTCCCGGGGTCAACCCTTTTAACTATTATCTCTTCCCAAAGGTTTATTATGCGTTATCAATATATCTGACTTTTGATTCTTCCTGTTACCTGTCATGTTTATCGTCTCTCTAACCATACATTGTATCTGATCCTTCAGTAGTCATGATCGTGTGTTTCTTTTGGTCTGTGTGATTAGAATTAACATAAAAGTGTGTAAACTGCTTGTATTTAGCTTGTCTGTTTCTAAAATATGCACTTTTGAAAGGTAAAACCAGTTCATACGGTTATGCTTATCAACATGTTCCAATATTTCTATTGTCAAACGCCTGGACATTGACTTAAAGGGAGACTGGTTCTTCAGATATGATTGTTAGTTTACTTTGGTCTTTGTGTGTATGTATATGTGTATGTGTGTATGTATATGTGTATGTGTGTATGTATATGTGTGTGTGTATGTATATGGAGCTTCGAAACGCGTCAGGCAATTCCATTACGGCGCAGCTTCTACAAGCGGATCCTCGTCCCTGCCTATCATCAACAAAGCTGCTGATCGAGTGCTACTCACCTGGTGGACAACCTTTGGAGCAGAATATATATATATATATATATATATATATATATATATATATATATCTGCTCCCAAAGTTGCCTTCCTGTAAGAAGCACTCTGGCACCAGTTTGAAGCTCAAGGCTTTATTTCGGTATGCACACCATCCCGCACATCGATGCAATTCACAGCGCTGCCATCTCCATGCCTGACGCGTTTCGGAGTACAGTTCAACCCCTTCCTCAAAGGCTCCGGCAGTTCCTCATATGCGCATGACACCGCCCTGCATTTAAATACCCAGATGGTATGCACTGGATGTGCCGCTCAGCTGCGTCTTGCCAAAGAGCATTCTGGGCTTTGTAGTGTCATAATTCTTCCCTCTGATGGGTGCACGAGTTTCATCTGCTGAAATAATGTTTATTAGCCCACAGATGGGCCTCGATGTGCGGTCGTGTGCTAAATCCGTTCCTGGTGTCTCCTGAAGAGGTATGGTCGATACCAGACCCATACGGCCCCTATTCATAGTAGGGTGGTGCTTCTCGGCGGCAGGGCAAGACGCAGCTGAGCGGCACATCCAGTGCATACCATCTGGGTATTTAAATGCAGGGCGGTGTCATGCGCATATGAGGAACTGCCGGAGCCTTTGAGGAAGGGGTTGAACTGTACTCCGAAACGCGTCAGGCATGGAGATGGCAGCGCTGTGAATTGCATCGATGTGCGGGATGGTGTGCATACCGAAATAAAGCCTTGAGCTTCAAACTGGTGCCAGAGTGCTTCTTACAGGAGGGCAACTTTGGGAGCAGAGAGATAGAGATATATATATATATATATATATATATTTTATTTCAAAATTGTTCCCAAAATGAAAGACGCACTCAACAAGAGAATCTCGGCAGAGTTCTTTTATTGCAAGGCAATACCTGGCATCAGTGCTCGGATGAAAAATGAATCGCCTTACGCGTTTCGGGCCGCATGGCCCTTGGTCACAGGCTTGAAAGAAAAAAACGTTGCACCAACATCCAGAGGCTCCTTCCCCATGATTTTATTTTCCTTTCGTGGGGCCTCTCAGGTGAGTTCAATTACCAGCATGCAAGCTGGGATTTGTAGTGCCTCTGAATTAAATCATACCCTCCAGTGGGTGTGCTCCGTATTTCCACAATAAATCAAAATTTCTGCCCTCCAGTGGGCCTCCAAGCACTGAATGCCAAGTTAATTTTACATTCCCTTGTTCCTGCTGCGAACAGTTCTGTGCCTCTGCAGGCCCCCTTTCCATGACAGGGCGGTGCGATCTCTCCAGCAGGGCCGCCGTTATCCTTTATTTCAAAATTGTTCCCAAAATGAAAGACGCACTCAACAAGATATATATATATATATATATATATATATATATATATATATAACACAAAAAATGTTGCCCTGAGGCGAGAACGAGCCTAATGCAGGGTGGCATAACCATGAATTATATGAATGGAGCGAGCCCAGTCCAGAGTCACATTTCATCTCCTGACGCGTTTCAAAACCCAACGGTTTCTTCTTCAGAGGAGCCACACTGAGATGGAAAGCTGCCTCCAGCCTTTAAACATATGCGTGCTTTCAATTACTCTCAGGTGAGTTAGTGCATTGCATGCTGGTGCTTGTCGTTTTAACCAAGTGGGTTTCCCTTCAAAGTGCAATGTTAAAAGTCATTTAAAAAAACCCTGTGGGCCTCCGGGCAGAGGAAGCTATTATTTTCATTTCTCTGCCCCGCAGTGCCTTTCACCGACGTGAAGTGTTTCCGTCGTCAAGCCCCACAAAAACGATCATGGTGGCAAGTTCTCTGCGGCCAGGCACGCCGCAATTTAATTCCACAAAAAAGGTTGCCCTGAGGCGAGAACGAGCCTAATGCAGGGTGGCATAACCATGAATTATATGAATGTAGCGAGCCCAGTCCAGAGTCACATTTCATCTCCTGACCCGTTTCAAAACCCAACGGTTTCTTCTTCAGAGGAGCAACACTGAGATGGAAAGCTGCCTCCAGCCTTTAAACATATGCGTGCTTTCAATTACTCTCAGGTGAGTTAGTGCATTGCATGCTGGTGCTTGTCGTTTTAACCAAGTGGGTTTCCCTTCAAAGTGCAATGTTAATGGAGGATGCCACACCCTATTTAGTGAACAATGGGGCCGGAGAGGTTGTGAAAAGTCGGAACCTTGGGCACAGCAGAGTTAATTGAAAGGAAACCGGAGTTTCTATGCCGTAGCCCACTGGGGCTGGATTATTGAATATAAAAGGACACTAAATATGAACTGAGCCCACTGGGGTAAAAAGGCTCAAGGAAGACTACAGGTACCAGCATGCCTGAATCTGAAAATTCACTTGAGAGGTCAAAAGGCTGTACAAATTGCATGCAGTTATTGGTGCCTACGAGCGAGATTCAGTTCATTCAGCTGTCACCCTTTGAAGAAGGAGCCTGCGAGCTCTGAAACGCGTTGGGATTGTTTTATTTTTTCGGAGCTGAATGTGCCTGTTTCATATTAAAGGCTTGCAAAGCACTCAGTTGTTGGAGGCGTCCTTGCATCAGGGCAATCTTTTGTGGGATATATATATATATATATATATATATATATATATATATATATATTTCCCTCTCCTGATTTGGATATGTCAACTTTTCCTGCAGCTGTTGAAATTAGGGTTAAATGCCCTCCAAGTGCTTAACCTCTTGGATTTTTTTTATTACACTAGAAGTTACAGCACCTTCTATGTTTGGATCTACACAACCATGTCTCTTACAAAGTTATGATCTCATACTGACCTTCTACTTTCTTTATGAAGCCCTTCTTCTAAGCACCTTTAGACCCTTGTATATTCCATTACATGATAGAGAAGTTGTGTGAGGAGCCCACAAGCTAATCTACCTTGCTAATGCCCCTATCACGCCAATCGGCGCCTCATCGTAGCCTAAGCCTACAGATCAAATTAATGATGCAAGTTTTAAAGGTTTACATATCGGGTTATTTGTAGTTACCACTACTCTGATCTCCTCCCAATTTTTTTTTTTTTTTTTTTTTTCACCCCTCTTTTTTTTTGGGGCGAGACTCCATGGGGGCGACTTGCGCGGGATGAGCACTTGGCTTTTACTGAGATCTCTATTATTTACCAGTAATTTCCTGTGATTGGATGAGGATTTTGCAAGCTCTGCATCCGGGACTACAATTATACCCATATAAAGTATATTGGAAATTACTTTAAATATCACATCTTTTACTAAGGCAGAATGGAAATTTACCTTCGTAATTTCTCTACTGTTGTTTTGTTTAAAGCACACTAATTCCAAATCTTCGAATGACAGTTTTTAATCTGGGAATTTGTGAAAAAATCGGTAGTAGATGTGCTTTTTTAAAGGGTTTTAATTTCTTCCTTCTCTTCTCTGATCGTTTTGTATCTAGTTACACGATTGCCTCGTCACTTCTTCGTAACTCCCACTTCTGATCACCAGGGCTGGACTATGAAACCAAACGCTGCCCTGGCAAAAATGCACAAACCAGCCCACTCCCTTTGTCCCCTCATGCAATCTCTCTCTTTCCCTCCATACTCTTTTTTTTTTTTTTTTTTTCTGATCAACTCTTCTTCCTCCCTGATCGTTTTCTCTCAGACTTCCTCCTTCTTTTCTCTCTTTCTATCTTGACACCTCCCTGAGCCTACTGCAATTAATCCTGTAGAGCTGGGGAAAGTGACAAAGGTGCCAAGAGCGACCGTGGCCTTTAAAAACAAGTCACCAAGGGCTCCAGCCCACTGTGGGAAGGCCCGGTAGAATAAAAGGCACGTATGGCACAAGTAATTTTATGGTAAACTCCCTTAGTTATGTTTAGTCTGTTGAAGGGTATGGGAGTTAATCTTTCTCTTAATTGATTGCTTTAGTTTAATATAATTCAGATGTTTCTATTCAGTGTTTACTATTTTCTTACTGGCACCTTTAGGTATAATATTGAAGAGAGCACACCTTTTTAGGTCGAGCCTATAGCGGCAGTGCGCGTGCGCTGCTCGCTTTGCGAGGCATGCAGTATTCAGTACGGAGTGGAAGCTTTGTGGAAGCTCTGCCTTCTCTCCGCCCATTGGCTTGTTTTTGTCCTCCGTAAATGCTGTCTTCTGATTCATTTTGAGGCTTGTTAGTCCCTCCTTATGACGGTTATGTCGTTATTTGTCACCTCCCATGGCTACTGGCCCCTTTGCTTCGAGTGTTACACCGTACGTGGACTGTGAGCACTCCTTTGTGCCCCCTTCTCCCCCCGCCAGCACTCCCGTTGTCCGTGCCCTTGCCCCCACCCTCCCTCCCATTGTCCGTGAAGCAGTATGCAATAGGTGTCGCGTAAATGCGAGTCCTATTGCATTGCAAATGCTTGTTACTTCTTTAACCCCCTTCTTCTCTTCTAATTGCCCTCAGCCTTTTAAGGCTAGGTCTACAATCTTGGGTGGTTGAATTCCCTTCGTCTTTAGTTTTTTCCTCCTTCTTTTTCCTTTAGTTTGCTGCCTTTTGAGATTTTAAATCTAGATACACTCTGCCAGA
This sequence comes from Calotriton arnoldi, assembly GCA_963921515.1. Taxonomy (NCBI): domain Eukaryota; kingdom Metazoa; phylum Chordata; class Amphibia; order Caudata; family Salamandridae; genus Calotriton; species Calotriton arnoldi. The sequence goes on along the minus strand of CAWUFW010000950.1, from coordinate 2,538,719 downwards.
ACCAGGGATAGTGGGAGAGAAAATGAGTAAGGTGGGCACTCTTTACTGTCATTTGACATGTAGAAATATAGACTGACACAGAGGTAATGCTAGCATCTACTCCATCCTTGTTCACAGAGCTACCTTTTTTTTGTTGCATAAATGCATCTTTCTTCAATACCTCTGCAAGTCTAACTAGATTCAGCATACATGCGTTTATATGCATAGCTTTCAAGTAGCCTGATTGAGAATTGATAGAACCATTATTTATCGCAAATGTCTCCAGTATTGCGTGCAGAATGCTTTGCATTAATAGTAGGATGTCTAACATAGATTTTTTTAAGGCGTTGCAAATGTGTTTAAATGCAAAATATTGAGGTTATTGATATTTGTTTGTCTCATCATTGGGGCACTCTACCACTGGGATTTTCTAGTATCTAAATTACTTGCCTTCACCCCTGAAACATGAAAATCTGAGAGCTGTGAACTCTCCTAAGAAAAGATCTTCCATTTAAACATGGCAAGGAGGAGATGTGAGGTTCTGTGTATTTGGGAATGAGATTCCTTCTGCCCCCCCTCTCCCTCAATTTGCAGTCCCCCGAAGACTATGTTAAATCTAATTGTCATAATCAAGGACCCTCACATTCCTTTGCTTTAGTTTCCTTGACCCTTCTAAAATGCTTTGTTACATAATTCCTTATTGAAGTCACCATGGGAGATTTCTCTTGTAATGACAATGATTTACCAGATGCCACTGGAACCATGTCTGTGAAATAGCTTTCCTCTTTCACAGAGAGCACCATGACTTCGTCTGTTTGAATCCTGGTTTTTGATTAGTCTCTTTATGTCCGGATTTTGCCTTTCTTGTATTATTACTAGTAGAAAGTAGAAGGCATCTTAAATCTACAACAGAACAAAGCCTCGGCACAAATAACCTAGGTATTCAGTTTAAGAGCCCAAATTCAGCTCATGTGCTTTTACTCTACCCTGTATACCCTCCCCTACACTTCATTTATCCTTAGAAATGGTTACTTGCAGTTATTCCAGTTGCCCCCGTGTTCACTCCGCAGATAAATCCCTGGGCTGATGTAATCCAATAAAAGCAAACTTTAAAAAATGTCTTTATTACTATTTTTGCATAAAAAGACAAAGAGAATAAAACCATTCAACATGTCAACTTTTAGCATTATCCCCCAATATACATAGGCGATACACAGTAACTGGTAGTAGTTCAGCCTGGGCTGTACCGAGGGGTACCGATTCCTCCCTTTACATTTCTACCAAATACAGCATACAGGGACCAAATTTGGGACTCGCAGCTGGATGACATAAGACATTCTAACTCCTATCGTGGGGGCTGAAGGGGGGAACTGGGATGCGCAACTTCTCATCGACCACTCGCAATAAAAGCAAACTTAGTCAGATAGAGTAAAACTTTTGCTTAAGCACTTGTTGACAATTAGGTTTGTCCTTGCAGTAGAAAAGCATGAGCATGAAAAACTTGACTGTCCGAGTTCCACTTTTTGCCATGTATAGGATCCACAATTTAAAAGCCATTTACAATCCTGCAGAATAAGATGTGCTTATGCAAACACCTTTTTGATGTGCCTCATTTCCTTGACACGTCTGTTCATGTCGCATCCGGGGCCCAACTTCAACTCTCCATTGGTACCCACAGGCTCCTTTCATCCACCCTCCTTTACTGCACCACCGGGGCGGTCACATACTGAGCTCCCCCGGTGAGTTGACTTGCCACCAAGCTACCATCGGTAGCAGTGTGGAGTAAGGAAGGCCATGGATCAATTTGTGTTTTAAGTTGGCGCTGGATAAATCCAGAGCGATCAAATCAGCTTTCAGGTGGCTTAGGCTTCTTACCGATGCGCACATGCTTGGTCGGCTACAGAATCACTTAGATGGGTGGGCTTTGCATCATACTATTCATTAAGAAGAGGCACAAGCACTTTGTGACAGGTTCCAAAAGTGGAGGTTGAGGACTGAAAGAGACAGACCAAAGGTTGTTTCAAAGCTCTTAGATTGATGAAGACAAACGCAGATGGCATAGAAGTCAGCCATGAAACAAATGTATCTGTAAAGAAAAATTGATAGTCACAATGTCAGGCATGGAGCAGACCCAAAGTCTGTTGGAAGATTTCCTGAATTTGAAGAACTTTTGTTTGGCATGGAGAAATGAAAGAAGCACATTTTAGAGAGAGTAGCCTTGAGGTTTGAATTCTTTCACCAATGCTTTTTGTTGAAAAACAAAGTAGTTGTGGGTGGTTGAACCTAAGCTAAGGCAGCAGCAGGTTAGTGAGTTCAGAAGAGACTCAACCGTGCAGTGCATGGTTTAGTTAGAGAGGGTCATAAACTCAATCCTTTGATGTTACAATTACTCTCCATTCCAAGGATTTTCTCTTTTTAATTGATTTTTATTCATACTTTAAAGAAAACAATCATATTTTTGCCTTGGGGAGACCACATTTGAAAGGTATTATATTCAGGCACTTGTGTTACATTCTAGGATATTGCATTACTCGACATCTACATTCCAAGTTCTTTTGCATCACATAAAAAAGATCTCCTTTGCTATAAAGAAAGGCGAACATAGCGTTTGCCTCAACATCCAGCAACTATTTTCTTGGTAATGTCTGTTCACAAACTAGTAAAGCTTGTGCCCTGGTTTATACTTGCATCTGTGTTTCTGGTATTGATGCACACACACCCTGGAAGAGTACTAGAAAGCATATGGTGATACCCTTGGGCTCCCAGGTAGGGCCATTGCCCACTCTGGCATAATGAGAGGCTGTGTGTTAGCCCTCATTTTGTTTGCACTTTTTCTGTCCAATCTTCTTCATCACTTGAGAATACAGCCTCTTTTTCACCAAAGATGGGAGGCGGTGTCTGTTTTTATTAGCTTGTTCTATGCAGATGATTTAGTTACCATGGACATCACCCAGATCGGCATTCGAAGAAAACTGGCAATTTTTTCCAATTATTGTACCAAAAAAAAATGATAATACAGATGAGACTAAATTGATGTCTTTGCTAAGAAAAGAGCACATTTGCTGAGGTTTAACAGCAATCGTGTGGCCGCATTTTGCACGACTTGGACTTTACAAATCACTGCCTTGGGTGCACCAAGGTAGAGCGAGTTGCCGTAGTTCAGGCATGACAGAATCAGGGTTTGGACCACCAGCCTCCCCAAGGATCTTGCTCAATATGCACATAATTCCAAAACAGATTGCAGGCAATTTGGTCGCATGGGTTTCCATGGTCAGAGTTTTTCCCCAGCCACACCCCAAGACTCTTAAAAGCAGGTTGAGGAGCAGGAAGAAGACCGAGGCAGTCTGGGATGGGGATTGCTCCCGAGGATAATGAGCTCTGTCTTGGCTCAATTCAACTTAAGACTGGAATTGTTCATCCAGCTGGCAACCTACACCAGACAAGGTTCCAATATGGTCACTGAAGTGTCCACGTCTGGGGCAAGTGAAAAAAACAGCTGCGTATCATCCGAGTAAGAAAGTATGGAGACCCCGAAGGGAGTTATAATATCCGCCAAGGGTCGTGAGTACCCATTAACATAGGACTGAGAGAGGACCCTTGCGGAACTCCACAGGTAAGTGGTAGAATTTCCGATGAACAAGTCTTATTGAATACCTGGGAAGATCTATCAGTCAGGAAGGAGCTGATCTAATTCAGGTTTTTTCCTGCGACACCAGCCTTACAGATCCTATCTAAGAATGTAGGGGGGTCCATGTTGTTGAAGGCTGCGCCAGGGGTGTGGAATTCCTATAGCCCGACGCCCAGGACATATTCGCCCAGGACATATTGTTTGGGGTTAAGGACAACAAGTTTTTATGTTTATTTTGTCCTTGGGACAAGTAGGCCCAAGCCACTGCAGCATAAACCCTTAAGCTGCCAGATTACACTACCACAGGTAAAGGCATTGCTTGCAGTTAAGGTAATATTTGTGTACATGTTTTTTTATTAAATCATTTTTATTTGCATTTAACAAGTTAACAATCCTGCCATGCCATACCGTAAGGCTCAATTACAAAGCATTAAATCATCATTTGGAACATCAGTCAAGTACATGTATTCTTCACTTATGAGGGCTTCACCTAGTCAAGGTGTCACAAGAGTAGGAGGCTTCGTGTGTTCAATGCGACTGGGTTGTAGTGCAAGGATCATGGCTCGGCAGTGAGCGGGACATCACAGAAAGCGTGAACTGGGAAGCAGGAAGGAGAGGGTTGAGGAGGGTGGGAGCATGGCGGTGAGCTGGTAAGTTGTTGCTTTACATAGGACTAAGAGACAGGCAGGTCTGCGCTTTGTTGGCGGTAGGGTGCTCTAGCGGAGTTGTATGGGGATTCTTGGGAGTATCTGGTATTAATGTTGGTGTGGCGGGTGGGACCCCACTGACTGATGCGGGAGGGAGTGCCGTCCGTGTTCTCTGCATGAGCCCTGTGGAACTGAGAGATGTGCCCTCTTCTTCGTCCTGTTGTCGAGAGCGCAAGAGGAGACCAGCCCACTGCTGGGAGATAGGCCTGCGGGAAGGTGCCGGACCTCCTCGGAACTGAGTGCATCCTCCTCTGCTGCTCCCCATTTACGCAGAGCGCCCCTCCAGGCCTCAACGGGTAGGGGTAGTGGCGAGCGCCAGTGTAGTGTGATGATGCGTTTGACCAACAGCAGTGCCATGGCAGCGAAACTCGATTGTACTTTGTGGTGTTTCCGTCTCCTGAAGATTCTGAGGAAACATGCCACCCAGGAGGAGATATCCGGTAGCCCGGTGACTTCCCTGAGCGTGTCATGTACTGCGCGCCAGTAAGCCTGAAGTGACCGACAGGACCACATCGTGTGTATAAAGGTGGCCTCTGCGGTGTGGCAGCGTGGACATTCAAACTGTTTTGCTGGGAAGTGACCGCTTATTCGCTCGGGTGTAAGGTATGCAATGTGTAGGATGAAGAACTGTATGTTCTTAAAGCGCGCGTTGCGGGAGACCTTCTTTGGGAACTCAAGCGCTCGCTCCCACAATTTCTCATGCAGGTCCTGTCCGAATTCCTCTTCCCAATTAATGTGAAGAGGGAGAAGGGAGGTGGCTGTCATGTCTCGTGCGGCCTTGTACAGCCAGGCGATTAGTGGCGTCCTGGTCCCATTGTCAGGATGGCATGTAGGACCGGATGTGTCTCCAGCTCCCCTTCAGTGAAGTCCCAAAGAGCACCACATGTGTATAGAAGTTGCTGGCCGAGTAGGAACTGACCCGGCAGTAACCCCCTCTCGTCAACCTACTGGTCTAAAGGATGAGGGTTTCGCCCCTCGAGGAGATCGCTTACCTCGACAAGAGAGTGCACAGTCCAAACCCGTAAGTCCTGTGCAGTGTAATGGTCTCGCCCCCGAGGGAGGCCGACCAAGGGTAACTCTGGAGAGTACAAAGGGGTCGCCCGTGAGAGGCGGTGGATCCTGGACATGCACCTCTGCGCCATTGCTACTTGCAGTGGCCATGCAGCCACAGGGTAGGAACTCTGAAGGAGTAAACGCCTAAGGATCAGGATAGTCAAGAGGCCGGTCTCCGCGTGGGGCCCCCCCCCCCATATAACGTCTGGCTGTCCAGTGGGACAGCCACTGTAATTGCACAGCGAGAAAATATACTTCGAAGGTTGGCACCCCGCGGCCTCCCCGATCGGTTGGCAGCTGCAATTTGGACAGAGCCACTCTGGGGTGACCTAGTCCCCAAACCAGGCCAATGAGGAGGGTGTTCAGCTCTTTAAAAAGGAACAAGGGAGAACCACCGGGAGGTTCGCAAAATGATAGAGCAGGCGAGGTAGCACCACCTTTTTCACCAGAGCTTTTTTACTTATACGAGCCAGGGGCAAAGTGGTCCAAAAGTGTATCTGGGCGCAGATGCTCACTAGAATTCTACAGAGGTTTCCTTCATAGAGGACAACGGTAGAGTGGTAGAGCCGGGTCCCCAGGTAACGGGGGGGGGGGGGAGGGGCGGAGGGGCCTGAGCCTGCCAACGAAGGCAGGAGGTGCCAATATATACTTCCAGCGGGATCTGTCAAGGATGGAGTGGGTAAATGACTGACTTTTCCCAGTTGACCCGAAGCTCCGCAGCGGAGGCAAACTCGGACGGCTTCAGATCTGTTGTGATTTCCTGGACATAGAGGAGTAAGTTGTCGGCGTATAGAGACGTTACATGGGTCTTATCGGTTAAAGGAATGCCCCATTCTTGGCTCTCTCTGCGGAAACGCACGGCAAGTGGCTCCATTGCGAGCGCGTTCAAGAGGGAGGATAGGGCCCCCCCCCTTGCCTTGTCCCCTGATGGATCGAGAACGGGGCAGAGATCAAGCGACCGAAGCGCACCCTGGAGACCGGGTTGGAGTATGATAGTTTAGTATAGGCCAAGTGCTGAGGCCCTATCCCCAGACAGACCAGCACAGTAAAAAGATAGTGCCAAGAAAGGGTTTCGAACACCTTTTCTATGTCCAAGATAAGGCATGCCACCCGGGGGAACTTACCACTCACCCTGTCCTGTATATGAAAGAGGCGGCACAGGTTCTGCGAGGTACTGCGAAAGGGAACGGATCCGTTCTGGTCAGGGTGGACCAGACCCGGAAGCAGCTGACCGTATCGAGCGGTGAGCGCCTTGCCCAGTATTTTATAGTCGGCTCCAAAAATGGCTATGGCCTATAAGAGGCAAGTCGTGTGAGGTCTCTGTCGGGTTTGGGGATTGAGACCAGAACAGATCCGTTCTGGTCTCAACCCCCAGACCAGACTCATGCAAGGAGTGAGGGAGTACCCCTCCTTCCATTGCCACTGCATACACCCCCACTAGCATGGGGGAGATGAGGGTTGAGAATGTGTGGTAGTATTCCAGAGGCAACCTGTCTGGTCTGGGAGCTTTGCCCCGGGCCAGGTCGCAGATCGCCTGTTTGACATCTGCGGCAGTGATGCCCTCCTCTGAAGCTTCTCTTGTGGCAGCGGAAATTCGGGGGAGCACGATACCGGACAAAAAGTTGTCCGTAGCGGTTTTATCTAGGCTCTGTGGTGCACAATATAGTGCCGCCGCATAGTAGTCGTGAAAGGCCTGCAGGATGTCTTTCTGAGTGCGAAGTGTGACACCCTGGCTCTACACAAGTTCAGTGATAGGCCGGGAGTCTGCGTCTTGTCGGGCTTGCCAGGCCAATAGCCAGCCTGGCTGATTCCCTTCTCGATGCATCTTCACCACATAAGCAGTGAAGTTACAGCGACTCAAATCTTCCAACAAAGACGCATGAACCAAACTTGCCTCCGCAAATGGTAGGGTGAAGGCTGTGTCCCTGTCCGCCGCCTTTGAGAGGTCCGCCAACGTGTTCTCGGCCTTCATGATTTCACGTTCGAGGCGCCTGTGGGTGCCCGCAATCTGATGTATACAAGCCCCTCGGAACACTATTTTGAAAGTATCCCATTCTAACATTCTGGTGAATGCCGTATTGTGGTTCTCCGCGAAGTACTGCTTGACGCAGGTTTCTTGGGCAGCCCGGAACACCTGGTCTTCAAGGCAATCTCGTGGTAGCCTCCAAGCCAGGGTTGGGGGCAGTCCATCATGTGCGCATCATGGTTGGAAACGACTCCAAAATAGTCCGTGTGTTGTAGAAGGTGAACCAATGACGGGGAGCTAAGGAAATGATCCAGTCATGCAAGCAGATCGTGTGAGGCTGAGTGGAAGGAGTAGAGTTGAGCGGTAGGGTGATCCGCACACCACATGTCTGTAAGGGACCAGTGATGTGCCCAGGCGCGAAAGTGTTCCACGTGCACATGTTTTGGGGGCGGGGGAAGGACCGGGGCAGCGGGGGGGAGTAGGATCGATCGAGATTAGTATCAATCACGCAGTTATAATCACTCCCCAGGGCCCACATTAGTGACGTATAGCGAGCAAGCATGGTTGTGAGAGTGTCCCAAAAGGCCGTCTGCTCAGTGTTCGGTGCGTAGATACTGTCCAGAAGAATGGGCCATCCGTTCAGTCTACCCCCAAGAAGGCATAACAGCCGTCTTTGTCTATCTCCCTGCTGAGTTCCTGGAAGGGACCCCAGGGCAGACCCACACTAATGCCCCCCTAGCATATGCTGAGTACGTTGTGGCGCAGATTGTGGCCCTCCCCAACGCTTGCGCAGGCGGTCCAGTTCTGTTGCTGTCATATGTGTCTCCTGAAGAAAGATCAGTTGTGCCTTCTGCCTCGTGAGGTAGTAGTAGACAGTGTAGTGCTTTCTAGCCGTGTGCATACAGCGAATGTTATGGGCAAGATATCGAATGTCAGAGGCGAGGGCCATGGGGAAACCTAGATAATGTGTGCCTGTGGCGGGGGGTGTCTAAAGCGCTGCCACCCTGTCCGTGTCTCTGGTGCCATGCAGTGTCCGCCCCCTTCTGTGACAGGGCGATGTGGGGTAGAGGGGAGCAGAGGAACTTCCGTAACTGGGTAGGGATAGGATCCCAATACGTAGAGCCCATTGTAAATGGCGATTTGCCCAAACTGGAAATCTAGCAAACACTCTAGAGGATTGTGGGGGTGGATGTGAGCTGAGTGACAACATCTGAGTCCGTAGCGCAACAGTAAGCCCATCAAAGAATCGTGGTATTTTGTCAGCCATACAATATTATTGAACAACATCAATGCCGCTGACGTCAGCGCCTGGGGGAGGTAACTGGAGCGAAGTTTAGATGAGGGTGTCTGCAGTATGGGGAGTCACCATCGGTAGAGCCTGTGAATCACCACGGGAGTCATCAGAGTGGATAGAGTCCTCTTCCGAGGTGAACAGCTATGGGCCCATGTCATCGTCTGTGGTCATGGGGTGATGAGTCAAATTGGCTGCTGCCTGAATGGCCTTCCGGCGGTCTACAATAAACTGTTTGAGGTCAGGGGACCGCGTTGGTGATGACAGGGAAGGGGGGGCTGCACCTTCTCCCCACCGGGCATTTTCTCTTTGGCCGATGTCCACTCAGGTGACACAGAGAGGTCTCCAAACGTCTGTGAGGCCCTCTGTTGGGCCCTCTCCATGTCGCTCCGCCCAGTCCCATGCATGCTTGGGGTCTGTAAAAACACTGGTCTCGCCACATATTCTCTTAAGGCAGGCGGGGAACGGCAGTGAGTACTGCACTCCCTGCTGCCGGTGTCGACGTTTAATCTCCAGGAACGAGGAACGTTGACGCTGGACGGCCCAAGTGTAGTCAGGGAACAGCATAACGACTTTGTCCTCCAAACGAATCAGCCCTGCTGATCTAGCTGCACGGAGAATTGCGTCCCTGTCCCTGAGTGAAGCAGTTTCACCAGCATCACGGAGTTGAGGGGGCGTAGACTGCTACCCTGGCACTAGCGCTCAGCCACCAGCCATAGGACTCCGCACTGGTGAGAGTCGGCAGAGGAGTGGCGCCGAATTGGAATTCCTGTCATCAGCGGGGCCAGGGCAGCTCCCGCCCTCCTGAGGCTCCACTCTGCGCCGCCAAGTTGGATGTCGGCGTTACTCGGCCTGGGCGCCTGGCCTCATCACCACCACCTGGATCGGTTCACAGCTATCCAGTGGGGAGAGGGAGACCCCAGACAGGCGGCCGAGGCAATCGGTGGTGTATGGCACCGATGGCAGTCAATGTTCGGGCTGTCTGGTGGAGCTCTACAATGTTGCGCCTGCCATCTTGGCTGGCCAAGCCACGCCCACCCCTTTGTGTACATATGTTGATGCTGTTTGAACTTGCATTTATGGTTCATAATAGAAAGCCTTTATTTGGGAGAGTGCTCTAAGGAAATGTTGCAAGTTCAGACTGCACTATTGACAGTGGTTCCAGTATAAAAATATGTACACACGTTTCAACATTTAACGATATGAGGCTATGTATAATGCTTCTAGGATGCTCTCTGATTAGATGCAAATATATGCAAAAGCTTGAAAGCAAGATTGATCATTCTTTGCTTTCAAAATAAAATGTTTAGAAAAAATGCAACTAGGAAAAAACGTTTTGCTAAACAACTGTAAAATATTTGGTACCATTTCTTTGAAGCATCATTTAGTAAAATCTGTTGATGCATGCTAGTATTTCCAAAAAATATTCATAATGGAAAATCAGTGCCACCAGTTTCAACGAAATTATAGGAAACACGAAAATAAACGAGCATTGGCAAAGCCACTAAGTATGACATTGGCGGTCAGTCTTTTTGTTTTGTCAATGACTGTCTTGTTTTGACATGGTTTTCGTAAAACTTTATTTTTGGGGGAGCTACCGGGGCCCTCATCGTTATAACAAACTTTGGTAAAAGCAAAAATATTTTTGGTCTCAAAAACCACACATTGCCACAGTAATTCCTGGCACTTAACAAAACTTCTTTGTGTGCCAATATGCTCCTTGTGAAAGAGCAGAATGCTGTCACTCGCAGTGAAGCCAGCCAGTAGATAGAGAGAGAGCGATAGAATTTTAATAAAAATAAAAGTTCCTGGTTAATGCAAGGCCTAAATAGGGACCCAATTCTTAAAGAAAGTCACAAAAGTGCACCTATGGTATATGTCCTAGCATTGGTGCAGATTTACGGCTTTCATAAAATAAGAATTTACAGAAGTAGATCAGGGAATCGTACTCCTAGAAAGTATTTGTGAACTGCATTTTAGCACAAGCAAACATGCAGGTGTAGATTTGCTCATGCGAAAATATGTTGAGCAGTAACATGTTCACTTTCCCACCAACCACGTTTTACCTCTGACCTTGTCAGCAGTAAATTTCCAACCTTTCTCTGTATGGGAAAATATTAGAGACGAGCTGATGAAAACCCATATAATATGCAAGTTAGTAGGTTTGCGCAGACTCAAAATGGCATTCTAACCATGGTGAACTATTACTTACAGCTACTTCAAGTCCCAGTATGTTGATCTGCAAAAAGGTGGCAAAATAAGAGAATTGCTAGTATTCAAACCCTACTATGTATGAACTAGTATGAACTCTGGCATATCCAGAGAGGCTATTATCAGAGCTCTTATATAATGAGATTGCTGCCATAATTTGTTGTCGCACTACATGGCACCAAAGAGACAAGTGGATTTTGATACAGGACAAGTAGATTAATGAAGCAACAAGTAGATATTATATTAAATTTCACACCCTGTGCGCTAAGGTCAGGAATAATAATCGCAACTGTGGCCCCTTGAACCAGTCTCATTTTTGCATCTTCCACCCATGGACGTCATTTGGGAGTAGTCGTACGTCGTGGCTGTGACCTCTAGCTTTCTCCCTGCTACTCCTGGCACTTTCTTTGCCTGGCCTCCGAGGAGGCAAAGGTTTTGCCCCCTCTGAGGCTAGGGGTCATAAACAAAGTGCCAGGAGTAGCAGGGAGCAAGCTAGAGGTCACAGCTGTGACACCCGACTACTCCCAAATGACGTTCATGCCTCCACCACTGCTAAAAGAGTGGTTTTGGTGCTGTGCTTAGGCTGAAAACCAGTTTGTGTGTGGTGCAGGAATGAATTGGTCTTGATGAATTCAGAAAGATGCCCATTGCTTATGTCTGAGAGCAAGGAGAGCGGACGAAAATTCCCTAGGCATGTTGGGTCAAGGTTGGGCTTTTTTTAGATTGGCTTTAACCGTGGGGTGCTTCCATGGTTTGGCACCAGACCCTTCTCCAAGGAAAGGTTGGCCATCTCTAGCAGGATGGGGAAGATGGTCTCAGCTCCAAGAGCAAGAATCCTCAGAGGTGTGGGATCGAGAGGGGGGTACTGATTTAATTTTGCTAAAGAGGTCAGCAAAAGTATCCAGAGAGGGGGGAAAATTCCCTCCTGTTAGATGGATCAGACTCCTTGTTGCGACTGGGACTAGTGTACTTAGGACTTCCCTCCCTCCCTTTGGAAGGAGAAGTAAAAATCTGATATTTTCCTGTTAAAATAGGTGGCCAGTGCGTTACATTTATCATAGGAGGATTCAGAAGGTTTTGGTGATTTTAAACATCTCCCTTGGTGAGTTGGCGGCCTCTTGTATTCGGGCTTCATAATAGGAGGTCTGTGCTGATTTAATTTCTTTGTGATCGATTCTGGCTCCCGAAATGTAGTTTTTTTTGTTCTTCCCCATAATCCTTCCGCCATTCCCTTTCTGCAGTCTTGCACTGTTTTTTTAAGACTCTTAAGATGGCATTAGTACCAATGGGCCGACTTTTTTTTTTTTTTTGAATGAGCCTCTTTTGGGGGATGGTTAGGTCAAAAGAGTGGGTTAGCCATGCTGTAATCTTAGTGTTGGCTGCTTGTTGCTCAGAGCCCAACAACGGAATGTGATTTGTGGTTGGATATGAATGCTGGTTCACCCTACTCATGCTACATTCATGGAGATATTGGTGTTTACGCATGATGAGCACGCTGCATGGTACTCGTGCGCAAGCTCTGCACAAGATTCCATCGACTATATGAGCTACCATATGTTGTATACATAATATCTTCTTTTATTATATTCTCTACAGAAAGAATAATGAATACAGGAGAAAATCGTAAGTTTTGAACCACTCCACAAAATTGACGCATGCGTTAGCGTGCATGCATCTACTTACTAGGACATTACTAGTAGGTAACTTGGTCCTGAAGTAAGCAACTGTGACTCATACAGCACGCATGATTGTCTGAAACATGACGACATAACACAATTTACACTTGGATGTGAGAAACTTTTATTCCCTCACTGCACATCCACTATCACTGTTCTTAACTCTATCCAAGGGGTCCACTATTACATTTTCCAAAAGGGAAGGATTCCCCTTGAGGTCATTTTAAATTTATTTCACATTAAATTCACTGCATCACAAAAAACTGTTCTGCTGAAATAAGGTGTTGTAGCACACCTTAGGTGCATTAGGCATCTGAGGTGGGAACCCAATGATGAAGCATGCCACCAACTAGGTTGGTGGGTGAGGGTTTTTAAAAAAAAAACCCTAATGGTTTGCCTGACACAGGAGTGGAAGACACTTGTGACACGTTGTTGATATGATAGCAAGCTTGTTTTCCTTTGTTGGTTACAATTTAACTTTGACTAACATCTGTTTTCCCAGGCCAAGGGTTTCAGTGGTATAATCGGGCCAGGGATTGTAAAGACCATTGGGATCATAAGATGGTTGGTCCAGAAGAGGGGTATTGGATCCAAGACCCAGAGCAAAGGGTAGTTGGTAAAAATAGGGTCTAACAAGTGCCCTTTACATGAGTGGGGCCCTATACTTTTTGACCCAATTGTATGGCAGATATGTCTACTAGGAAGCTAGTTGATGAGGTGTCTGTGGGCTGATCAAAATGTATGTTTAAGTCTCCCAATACCGTAAAATTGGGCTTCTTTATTGCCAAGCAAGTGATGACCTACGGTGATGTCTGAATAAATCAGCCTGCAGGGCCTGGCCTGATAAATTAAGGCTCCTGAAAATGTGGAGGTATGAGACAGAGAGAAACGAAATAGGAGAATTTCACAATGGGGCAGTGAGAGTGTGTCTGTCGTACAAATAAGGGAATAAGGGAGGACTTCAGTATGATTGCAAGTCCTCCTCCCTTTCTTTTCCATCTATCTCTACGAACGATATAGTAATGGGGGGGATTAGGGGGCAGGGGAGGGAGGAGCTTGAACAATGTCTGGTCCCGACTCCTCATGGAGCCTGGTTTCTGTGAGAAATTCAGCATCGGGCTTTGCGTCCTCCAGCAAGGAGAAGATTTCCAGCTATGTCGATGGAGGGAACGACAGTTTAGCAGAAGCATTTTCCAGCAGGTTCTTCGACAGAAGGGGGACATCGGCTGGGAGGTTAGGGAACACGCTATAAGAACAATGCTTACAGGCTGTGATACCCTTGGTTAGATCCAGTGAGTGGAGACATTCGTGTTTACACGCCCCTCTAAGCTTGACCAGATGCTGCCTGGCATAGACCGCTTTCTGAGGGCGAGATGGGGGCAGGGTTCCTGGCCTCTGGATCCGTTCGGGTGTGGACGGGCACAGGTGGGCTTGCCTTTGGCACGTCTTCTGCTCCCGCTGCCCTGCAGTGATTAAGTAGTGAGGAGTCCAACCACTAGAGTGCCAACCACCTAGGTAACTATATGGTTGTGTACTCTATGACTAAAGTGCTGTTTGCTGAACACTGATAACGTTAACCTAAACCCTATGGTAGTGAAATGCTTAGTTCCTATTCAGTCCTTCCCCACATAGTCCACCCTCCGGGCCTCCTGTTTTTTTTTTTTTTACCTACCACTCATCCCTGCTTCAGGACATGGCTGCAACGTCTATGGCTCGCCATACTGTAGGGAGGCTTCAATTGGTTCTGCACACCGGTGCCATGGACTGTTCCTTCATTAGCAAGCCCAGCGATGCAACTCCTTGGTCCTAAGGTGTTTCACAGGCTTTGTCTGCTCTAGCATAGTACTTCTGCCTGTAAAGCCATTGTGAACCTGCATACCATGCACCAGAACGTACTTGTCATGGTCAACTTTCTCTATTCCCATCTAGGAATCTTGGCGCTGAAAGCATATACTGCGGCGGGACGTTTCTACCTAGACAAACAATAAAACTTTGTCTAAACTGAACTATAGCTTGGCAGACATTTGCAATCAATGATTAGAAACAGCCGATATTCAAAATGAATGTTAAAAAGTGTACCTGAAGCACACTTGATTGGTGTCGCGCAGTTGATCTAAAATACTTTTAGGGAATGTCTCATCTATATGTATGTTAAGGGATTTGCCTCGGAGATACTATCATGTTAATGCTTGTTTTTTAACTTTTATCGTTTTTGTAGGCAGTGGCTTGATGATGCTGACTTCACTTTGTTTTGTGATTCACTGAAAGTATCTGATACAGTCAGAGAGGGAGCCTGGAAAATATGGCAGAAAGTCTCTGCAGATGGCTGCGTAAGTACTGATCTTTACAGACTTGATACATGAAGTATTGTAAATATTTACAGTGTGCAAGTTTTTTTTTTTTTTACTACTTGATGTTTGGCTGCAGGTTACCATGAGCCACATTTGCCTAGTTTAGGGATGGTATACTTCTAGTTTGTATTCCTCTTAAATGGTTTCCACCACTAAATTACTTTTCTTTTTGGAATGCTGATCTGAAAGTGATTTGCAGTTTCATTGGTGAGCTAGCGGAGATTATTTTTTTCAGCTACATTTGTATTACTTTTTTTGTGGTATTTCTGACATTTTTTTGCCCCCAAGTTTATTATTTTTTCTTTAACAAGATTGATGCGTTTAATTAGCGGAATAGATTTGAAGCAGCTGATCACAGGAGTACATCCAGTTTGCTGAGTTTCTGTCTCAAAAATGGTGTTCCTGTTGCAACTGTAAGATTTTGATTATTGATCTTAAGTCACTTACCTAGTCCCATCTACATTGTACCTTGGTTTGCCTGTCTTGAACTGTTCAGGCATTAACAAAAACAATGAAGGATCTATTTGACCGCTACACATTAATAGATCTAGTCTTGCATTAGTATGTTTTAGTGACTGAACGGATCACTTGGGAAGTGGAAAATCTAGGTTCTAATCTTTGCTTCCCCATTTTATCAAAATAATTTAATCCTTGGGTTATCACTTTCCACCTCTGCCTCATAACCTATATCTGCTAATGTGAAGTATTTTTTTCTGTTCAGCCAACAAATGTTTGGAGGTGATTGTTTGTAGTGTGATGCTATTCAAACCTTGCAAAATAAGATTCAAATTCCTCTTGAGTAAATTTTATTCTAGAATTTGTTAAATAATCCTGAGGAAGATGGAACTCTGGCCAGTAGAGGATCCTGGATATTGCAGTCCACGTAGGACTGCCACCTTTTTATTTATTGATTTATTTTGTAGAACAGTTGAAAGGTGTTCATTCAGCTTGCAGAAACCACTTTCAAAGTGTGCAGTGGGAGGACTGCAACCGCGATGGGCAGTAGAGTGGGGACGTAATAGAATCGACTGCAGGAGGAGAAAGAGCATTCAGTTGAACATGTATTCTCAAGTTTTTTGTCTGAATATGAAACATTCATGTTATTCTGTAAGGACTACAGGTACAATCAAGAACTACAGTGCCATACCAGAAAAACATTCTTTGATCATTCACTTACTGTGAGTGAATCTTTTTTATTTTTTTTATTTTTATTTTTTTATTAGCATTTTCATTAAATACAACATAATACAACTACAAAGAACTTGCCAGTTGCAGTGTCATTAATCAATAACTATGATATACGCACATGCCATACGATACTATAAGGATACAGATGTCAGTCACATTTTGTCTGCCAATTAATAATATACCTGTCTTCAATTTCACCATAAGTTCGGGGAAAATCTTGGGATTGCCCCTACAGTCCCACACTCACACATCCGATCACCTTCATCCGCTACTATATATAGCATCCTCCACCTCTTTCCTGCAAGATCTCTCAGGGCCCACCCGGTCCCTCCTCAAGTATTACAATATCGGTCCCCTCAGCGTCGGGGCTCGCTGACCTTGTGGTTGCCCATTGTACATATGGTTCCCAAATGTCTCGAGGTCGGGAGGTAAGTGGCATCAGCTCCAAGAATATTCCCAGTTGCGTGTGCCCATATGCAACATCCGCCAGCCAGCCCTTAATCGTGGGTATGCGTTTCAAGCCCCAGTATAATGCCACTCTCCTTTTAGCAAACAGGAAGAGCAATGCATGTAGTTTACGTGATTTGGGTGGAGTATTTTTAACATAGCCAAGTATGCCCAATACAGGAGATGGGGCATCCGACCTGTCAACAATTTGGTTCACCGATGTGAAAACTTCCGACCAGTATTGTGTGAGCGACGGACATGACCATGCCATGTGTAGAAAAGAAGTAGGGGAAAGCCCACACCTCCAGCAGTCATCCCTTTCTCTAAGTCCCATCTTGCGTAAATTGATGGGGGTCCTGTATACTCTGTGTAAGTATTTGAAATGTATCAAGCGCAATCTAGAATTAGGCGAAAGTTCTGTAAGTTGCCCACAGCAGAACTCCCATTGGTCTTCAGTTATTGGCTCTGGCAGGTCGTCATTCCAGTGGTGTAGGGATTTTGGCTCAATCACTGGCGCCGTGGTCTGCATTTGTCTGTATAGTCTGGTTACCAACCTGCGGGGGGATGGAGACCCCACTAGGCTCTCCAATGCAGGGAAGATCGGGGGGGCCGACGGGAAATCTTCATTTAGGGCCTTGCACGCTGTACGCAGCCTATGATACAAGAACATTTCCGAAAATGGCACAGTGCCACCCTCCTCTGCCCCCGGGGGGGGGGAGAGGAATATGCCGTCAGGGTATAAGTCCGCGAACGTATGGAGAACTGTGAGTGAATCTTGACTGCCTGAAGGGTGGCGTTTAATGACTTGTGTTTCCTAGTGACTTAATTTTTTTGTGATCCTGAGCTTGAGGTGTAATTGGCTTTTGTTGTGAAGAGCTCAGTGGGTGATGCAAAATGTTTTAGAATTTATGAACACCTCTGTAGGCAGGCAGTGCAGCTCTTTTAATTGTCCAGTGGGGTAGCGTTGTGTGATTTTAGTTTGAAAGTATTCCTATCAACTGATACCCAGGACATTGTGACCGAGTTTGTGTGTTCCACCCTGAGACTTCTGCTTTTCGTCTACATCCAGCCAGCCCTTTAAGTAGATATGTTCTTGATGCACGGAAATCCTCTTATGAGGTAAAATCTAACGTTCACACATACAAGCCAGGTTAACATGCATAATTATGTTTGAGAATCGGGCCCATAACCCTTTGACTCTACAAGACCTTGCAGAGTAAATCTACAAAACAGTCATTGATCAAGTGCTTGGTGTAGGCTTACAGTTGTGCCAAACTACAGCTCAGTGAAATTAAGTGATTTGCCCAAGAATTACACAGTGTGGTCAAATGGAGAACATCATACTGTGAACAGTGTAATTGATTGTCAGTTGGCAACCTAGTCATTGGATCGCAAATACAATCTGGGCTTATTTTCAGTAATATTTTGTGAAATTGAGTGATTACTCTAAAATAAATTTGCCTATGAAATTAAGAATAATGATATATCCTGAACACTGTTATAATCGGATCTCCAGGTAATTGATAGTGTATTCAGAACTCTACTTTGATTAAACAGATGGTCGACAAAGCCATCCACAAATTGAGCCTGTGATTCAAAGATTTGACATCTGTAGAATCCTGGTTTGTTCAGGGTTCAGTATAATTAGAAATGTGGCATGATCTGAGCCTTGCTAGAATCCAAAATATTGACTTAATATGATCAGGAATTATTAGAGCTCTGATGCAATTAGAACGCTGCTCTCCTGGAACAAGTGAATGCAAGACGAGTAGATATCTGGAGCATCCCGTTGCCCAGCCAAATAGATAGTTTATAAAATTCCACACCTATGCAGTGTCTGCCCTATATCTGTTACCAGGAATGCTGACTGATCAAAGCTTTGCGGTCTCGAAAGTCAACACTCTTATACCATGCAGCCCACTTGTCTGATGCCCAAAAGGAATGACTCTGGAATGGCTGTGAATGGTGCCTTTTAATTGAATTGACTAGATTCCAAATAAACAGCACTAGAACCCCTTCTTTTACAATGTTAATATTAATTCTACAACGAGTTTTGAAAACTGTGTGGCGAAATGAATTCTTGTATTAGTACGTTGCATGTACAGCATAAACTGAAAATGCAAACGAAAAGGGGACCCACTTTATCAGAAGCTAATTTACTTGGAAATATAATCGAATCTCAGACTTTAGTCTGGATACTCCAGCCTAGTAATTATACGTTTGTTTTTATATTTCCTCAAAGGGCCCTTCTGTCCATGAAAAAGGACAGGGCCACGTAAATCTCCAGCCTGACAAGGTCTCGGAGTCAAGTTCTCAGAGAGTTTCTGAAATTTTTCCATAATCACCACTTCGACCGACCCCGAATTGTATACATTTGACAGCCCGCTCTCTATTATAGGTGCTCATTGCGCCAGTCAGGGCATACCAATATTTTTCCTTGTTCACAATAGTGGCAGAGATTTCATCTTTCTTTTTTGGTTTTTGGAATTCTTTGTAATGCACAAACGTTTACCCTGCATTTTCAGGCTTGCAGGGTAGCCTGAAAATGGTACAACCTCTTGCCACCTGAATGCCTCAATGTCTTAACATTACCATATCTCATGAAACAATGTTGGTCTAGATAAGGCACTCTTTGGGGAAACCTGTCGTTGGGTTTTATTCTGGATAGGAGGATGAGAGTCGGGTACAGTGTATTTTACAAAAATCGAGTTAAAATCTGGCAAAACAACATTCCTTTCCCCCACTCAACCATGCCACTCTCGCTCTGCATCAGTCACTTCTTCTCCACAGCCCACACTGTTTTTCTTTTCCCTTCACTGACATTTTCGTGTTCGTGTACTGGCCTCATTACAAGTTGGATTATTTCACCCGGAGCAATCACTCCAGGTAAAATTACCCAAGTCTCCATTACAAGTGTGTTTTGAAACAGAATTATCAGGTCCAAAAACTCTGGACCTGATAATTGCGGATTCAGAGACACCGACTGTAAGACTTGCTCCAGGAAAGGAGCAGTGAGCAATAGCTTTGCCTGTACCCCGTTTGCCGCCTAAAACAGTCCAAGGGGAGCAGATAATGCTCCCTCCGGAACAGTACACGGATGCCCTTCATTTCTACCCCCTCCCAACCGGTGGTCCCACAGATACTTTCCTCCTGGTTTATTTACTGGAATGGTGAGAAACTGCTAAGTAAAACACCCGTAAATCCAGGTCTTAGCAGTTATTCCCCATTTTGACGAAATTTTTTAAATGACAGACTATTGATGCAGAGATACTGGCTTGTAATTTAAATTCTGTATTTCCTTCCAGACTCCACACTAGCTGCCCATAGGTGCATCCTACATGCAGCAAAAGACACACAAATGATGGACAGAATGCGGAACAAATCAAACATTCACCCTCCCAGTCAAGAGATGTGGGTTAAATCCATCGTTCTTTTGCTCACCATGCCACCCCATTTTGGACGCAGTTACATGCAAATCAGTCTTGACCTTGCTCCTCATGTGAACAATCAAGCCCGAACTGCCAAACCAGGTCTTCCCTTGACCAGCATAGAAGGAAGTACTGAAATATACTGTAGCGCCTTGCTTCTGGAGAGTGGTAGGCAGTGGCAGAGGGATTGGGTGGCTGTAGAAGAAAAGAGGGTCCGGTGTCCCATCCATATGGATAAGAATCGTCAAACTATTGGTAAGAACTCAAGATACACGCTCCATACTCATTCTATAGTGGCTGATAGGGTAAATCCAGCGCTGGAATTCACTCCTGCTATTTGAAAGACACAGTGATGGGTTAACTGTGTTTGCCGGGTGGTGTTGCTGTTTCCTCGGGCACTAAATTGGGGAAGCCCATTAAGTCGCCTAGTAAGAGCACCGTAGGAAGGGGCCTGCGCCGTAGTTTAAGATAACGCCCTCGCTCAAATCCTTCTTTAAAGTCTTAACTTCACCAGCCTTACTGAGTGCTGAGAGGGGCTTCAAAGAGGATACGGGTAGGCAGGGCTTAAGAATGGATAAACTCTTCCCACCCCCCTCCCCACCACTGATGTTCCCGATACCCTCTCTGGGCCAATTAGGATCCTTGAAGTGGAAAGAAGACCAGAGGAGGGTGAAGATCCTCATGCTATAGCCTAGATCATTACCAGCAACATGTTTGAAGCTCTTGCTGCATTAGTAGAGTCTGGTCAGGTTGGTGAGCATTGTCAGGAGGCCAGCGAGAGAAGGTCGGAGATGAAATAAGTAGGGCATTGCCAGAGGAGTCACTAGCAACCATTCTCCTGGGCTTAAAAGAAGAGATCAAAGGCAGGTTTGAGGTTTCAGAAGCCAATCAGGTGGGCATTCAAGCTACCTGCTTTGCTCTCTCTCAGAAGCTTGATGAAGTGGCTGCATGCACTAGAGCATTCAATCATGTCACTTATGTCACTTAGGAGGAGGTTGATTTGATCAAGAAAGATGTCATAAAAAACACCACTGGGATAAGTTTGTTGACTAAAAAAATCAAGGTTTGCGGGAAGATCTTGAGAGGATTGAGAATCACTCTCAGAGAAATAATCTCAGATTCATAAAGGTACCCGAGATCGAGGAGGGTGCTGATATGAAATCCTTCATAATTTCTTTGCTGCGGGATGCAGTTCTAAAGGACAGACCAGGCATCAGTTTAGAGCAGGAAATACAGAGAGCACACAGAGATCCCTTCAAGAGGAATCCTCAGTGACGGAAGCTAAGGAAGATCTAGTGAATTTTCTTTCATATGCGTTAAAAGAGGCAATGCTGCTATTGCCTTAAAGAGTGGCTCTTCTACTACTAAGGGGTTTTCTTTTACTATCAGAACAGATGTGTGCAAATCAACAGACGAGAGGCAGTGGGTGCTTGGCAGGAGAATGGAGGAGCTGCAGAAGCTGTAGGCAAAGGTGCAGTTAAAACTTCCGGCAATGCTCTGTATCATGTGGAACAATCGGGTGTTTAACTGCGTACTGGGGAGGATGTAGATGCACTAATTGATTCCATTAAAAGGGGGGCAAATTATTGATATCTTAGAAATTTCTGAATGCTGGGTCTGCAGTATGGGGAGCCTGGAGTAGGGTAGCAGGTTGTGGCAAAGTAGTTCTGATGGTGGTTTTGTCAGTGTCTCCTGGGGAAGCTCTCTGGCATTCAATATGCCTACAAGTATTGGGAGGGTTCCCCAGGTGGGGTGCTGGGATGGATGTCGGAATGTGCACTGGATGTGGAGCAGTGGAGAAAAAATTAAAATAATTTTTTTCCCCTCGGTCTTAAGCAATAGTTTCTGTGTATGCAGGCCCCAGATAATCCATCAGAAAAGGAGGTTGAATTTAGTTGGAGATAATGGGAGGTGGTAAGGAAATACGTTTTTTAACCTGTAACCATAATGGTCTTAGGAGTCGGGGCAGGTAGAGATTGGTGATGTGGTATCTTGAAGAAAGTTCTGCCCACATCATTATTTTACAAGATCACCTGGTTGCGAATGAGAGTAGAGTATTTTTCTTTAAAGTTCGATGGCTGGAGGGCTGCGTAGTTTCTGACCAATTAGAGCATTGTAAGGAGGTCGCAATTTTAGTGAGGAAGGGCGCTGGGGTGGAGGTTACATTCTCAAATACAGATAGTTTTGCCAGGTGGCCTTAGCCGGCATGAAATGTGCTGGTTTTGAGTTTGTGTGTTTGGGATTCTAGGGAACAAATTCGGATGACCCTTGTTATATAACCAACCTGGATTGGAATCTGGTTGAGTTAACGGCCCCGGTGGTCCTCTGGAGCGATTTAAACATCTTATTAAAAGACACACAAATGATGGACGGAATGCGGAACAAATCAAACATTCACCCCCAGTCAAGAGATCTGTGTTAAATCCATTGTTCTTTTGCTCACCATGCCACCCCAGTTTAGACCCAGCCATATGCAAATCAGGCTTGACCCTGCTCCTCATGGGAACATCTTGGGCACCACCTTCGGAGAGACTGTGATCAAACACCTAGTACTAGGCAGGCTCTTAGAAATATGCTGCAGGACTTGGGGTTGGTAGATTAGCGCCCGATGAGAGGCTATACTTTCCATAGTAAAATGTATAGCCACTATTCTAAGCTGGATTAGTTGTTTGTAGATAGAGATCTTGCGGATAACATAAAAGAGGTCCACCATCTTTCTGGGACTATTTCGGACCATTCTGCAGTCTCCGTGCTGTTTCATTGCCATTGAAGCAGGCAGAATTCAAGGTGGACATTGAATTGAGCTCTCCTCCTTGATGCGGGCAAGGCATCCGCCTTAAAAAAAAGCTAGTGCTGACGTTTTCCTTGATAATGGTAGCTCAGCTCCCCTCTGGATAATCTAGAATGCTATTAAAACCTTTATTCGAGGGGTTTTGCAGAGGCATGCACACTTTAAAAATAAGTCAGAAAAGGCGGAATTGGCCAGATTGGAGCAAGGAGTGGGAGATCCTGAGGCTGCTCTGCAGGTGCAAAATGGGGTAATGGATAGAGAAAGGATATTGAAGCAGTTGAACAAGGCATAGCTAATGTTTAAAATTTAGTTAGATACAATATGCAGGGAAAGGTGGCATGCCAGATATATGAAGCATTTTGAGTATGGGGAGTGAGCTGGTGCGCTACTGGCATGGAAGGCGAGGGTTGAGAGGTCCAGGAATATCATTAATGAGCTGGTTTGTTGTTAACCCCCAGCGAGATGTCACAAATAAGGCTGAGGACATGCAGGGGCACATGGTTTCTTTATTCTCTACATTGTACACCGTAGAGGTGTTTCCGGAACTGGATAGGCTTTGGGAATTGATCTCCCTGGGCTTACAGTGAAGTTTAAAGAGTGTGTGGAGGCACAGATTACTCTGGAGAAAATTAGGGAGCTTCTGTCATGTATCAAAAACGGAAATGCGGCAGCTCCCGATGCCATCTCCTTGGAGCTTTACAAGCTTTTAAAGGAGGAGATTGTGCTAGTATGGGAGGTACAGTTTAATTCAATATATCAGGGTATGGTACAGATCCCTGATTCATGGTAGGAAGCCACGATTACATTGATTTTAAAGCATGCCAAAGACTCCAGAAAGGTTGATTTTTTTTTACTGACCAATCTCTTCATTAAGTGCAGATTGCAAGGTTTCTACGAGTATTCAGGCCGGGAGATTGGCCAAGTAAGCCCCTCAATTAATACATTTTGATCAGAAGGGCTTTGTGCCAAAGCAGCGGATCCATGAGCTCAGCCAGCAGTTGATTGGGTCTATTAACTTAACCACCGCTCGAGCGATCTCCTTGGCAGTGGGCACCATAGATGCTATCAACATTTATTCGCGTATTTTCGGTTTATCCTATGGGAGGTTTGGGTTTCAGTTCCTGTTTTATTCTGACTCTTCAGGGACTGCATGAGAATTCCTCTGCTAGAATTTTGCTCACTGAATCATTGGCCAGGAGTTTTGATATTCAAAGAGGCACACGGCAGGGGTGGCCTCTGTCCCCGCTCCTTTTTAGGTCTCGCCTAGGCAGCGCTTGCGCTGTCTCTTCAAGGCATACTGTATTCAGGATATGGGCATGAAGCTCTGCCCACTTTCCGCTTATCTTTTTTTATTGGCTCCTGTCCCTGTCCTTTGTAAATGGTGGCTTTTCATTGGTCAATAGGCTTGTAGTCCCTCCTTAGTACAGCTTTTTCTCTTCTTGTAACCTCTTACGTTACATGTGTTGTTACTCTGTAGGCTTTAATTACAGCATCCAAGCACAATTTTCTTAAATAGCTTTCTCCTGCCTGCTGTTGCAGACTGGACACGCTCACCCACAACGCTTTTTTTCTAACCAGCGTGGCACAAATAATGGCGGCTACGCCTTTCTTCAGTTCGTTGCGATCTCATGCCTCTTCCTTTCTGTTTCTTCACTTAGGCCACAATGTGTGTTCTAGGAAAGGTAATAACCCAGTAGCACAGTTCTTCAGAGCATGATCATTGCATCGAAATCGGCTACTTCGCATGCCCTAGATTTGTATAACAGAAGTACGGTAACCTTACACTACCAATTTAACTAATCGTAAACCTGTTTGGGCATAAATTAATAGGAACATCGTGTCGTGCGTTATAGTCAGATGAAACCAAAGGAGTTAAAAGCACGATGGTGGCCATCTTAAAATTTGTATCTTTCACTTTAATGGTAGAGAATTTCCATATGAAAGGTTGTAAAACATGAACTACTTAGTTTTAATTGAATCTATCATTTTACTTTATTTGTAAGTGCATGAATTAAAGCAAGTTGACCACATATTTAAAAAACACTAACACTCAAGCAAGAACCATAAAACTTAAAAGAGATAACAAATAGAAAATTAAATATAGAAATCAATAATAGCACATATACATAACTTAAGTGATTTGCTGCATGGTACCATCACAGCACCGCTGTGAAAGGCGGAGGAAGAAAACGAACCAACGCCCAGTAGTTTGCTGCGGAATGTCATTTGACGCCTTACGTCACTTCTGACAAGGCTGTGGCGCTGCGTTTTGGATTCGGGTTACACTGTGTCTGCCTCCCTGTGAACAGTGGATCAGGTGGAATCGACTGATTCGAATTCACCTGCAAAAGACGTGTCCCCACTCAAGTCCTTTAGGTGAGCAGTAAATAATCTGCAATCGGCGAAGAGAATGACTTCTCATCCAAAATCTTTAATCCTCATCTAACCCCCTTCCCTTATATTGAGGTCAGCAGCGCCAGCCTTTTCAGCCGATGGAGCATCCCCCTGCAAACTTCCAAGCTGACTAGTCCACACACCCGCAGTCTTGGTTATTAATGGTGGGGTTGTCTTTCTCCTTGAAGTACAATTCTTCACGGCTGTGATGGGTTTCTTAATTTTTCCAACCCCAAAGCATTTGTTTTTACGTCATGGTAATGAACCTTTTGACGAAGTGGTGCGTTTGTTTTCGACACCCCTCGCTGGGCCATCCATGACGTATGGACGTGTATGTTCATACGATCTCAACACTAGGTGTGCTTTAATAACCGCAGCAACTGGTATGCAGTTTTTAAACACCATCCAAAAAATTACAGTCACCCTTAAGCTCTGGAGATGATGTGAGATGAATTATAGATGGGGCAAAGTCGATACTTTATATACTTGCACAGGTTTGTTACGTTGGTGGCAGAATTTACTCTCTCATCTGGGAACCAGACATTAAGTGTTCTACGACTGTTTAAAAGCTGGGGCCATCTGAATATCTGTGTTTTCTGCAATGAATGCTTCTCAACAGGAGTTTCGCGGTTACGTTGGTTTGCCGTGGTGTTTTTGTTTGTGTATTTTTTAACAAAATGTAGATTTCAATACATTTAAACGCAGTTATTGCATTTTAGGTATGTTGTAATTTTTCACCTGCGATAGAATGTGGAAATAATGTTTATTAAGGCCCTGTGCCACAAAAAACATTATTTATCATTGTTTGTGGCCATTTGACTGATATCACCATCAGACTAAATAAGTTATGTCCTTGCATTGAGATACATCTCAGAAAGTAACCCCCTTTAAGCAATTTAGTGGTCTACAATTAAACAACCAGCTTTAGAAAAGCAGCAACATTCTTTTTTGCAAAACCTCAGGCATTATATATCTTCAACAAAATAAATAGACTTTGCTAAAGCTATTAGTTCCAACATTGGCGTCAAAATTTTTGGCTTTGTCAAGGCTTGTTTCTTTTTGTGATGGGTTTTGTAAAACTTTATAGTTGGGGAGCTTCTGGGCCCTCAATTTTTTATTCTTTATTGTCTTAATGCTAAAATATTTTTGGGGTTTCAAAAAGCAAATATTACCATAGTAGTTCCTGACACTGAACAAAATTACTTTTGCAATGTGGATGTGATCCTTGTGAAAAAGCAAACTGTCAATGGCGGAAGTGGGTGACCCATTGCCATATTCTGTAGTAGATGGAAGAAAATGGGAACGACACAGGAGCAGACCAATAGAAGAAGACTGCAGCCTGAAAGCCTGTAGATTTCTAGAAGGATACGATATGTTTATTTCAGTGAAATCAAGAGGTATTGGCTAACACCTGAGCTAAAAATGTTGATGTTTTAAATTTAGGAAATATCCTTAAGAATCTAACATATACTGATGTTGTGAGTGATAATTAAAACCATATGTTTAAAAAAGGTGAATTGTTTAAAATTATTGAAGTTTGTTTCTCTTAATGTAAGCAAATAATTCCAGTTTAGCCAGAACGTGCAAGGAGATAATACAAGTTCAAAGCTGCCATTGGCCCAAGTCACATGTCAGAAAGCTAGTCCTGCCTTTTTAGCTTACAGCATATTCCATTATGGGACTTGTGATTTTTCTTCTCACGTCATCAGAATGGATTCAAAACACCTAGCTTGCAAGGCTGGCTAGATGGCCAAGCTGTCTAGTCACATGACAGATCGCCTGCTGACAGGGTTCCTCTGACTAATTTGGCTTACCATTGGAGCAAATGATCAATGGGGTGACACTGATGGAAGGAATCGTTTTCATTCTCTGGCTTTCTTAAAGGATTAAGCATAGTAAGCCTCCATGGTGATTTATTATGAAACAATAAAATTGCACTAATGGCTATTCCATTCCTGATGTTTTAATTTTGCGGTATCTCCTCTGAATAAATCTTACTGATAAGTTCCAACTGAGCCCAAGTATTTCTGGAGTTGCTGGTGCTTCCGTACAGAAGGGATGTAGCTTGGCAGTTTGCCACTAAGGAGAAAAGTCCAGTTTGTGCTGGACTTTCACTTTTGGGGCAGAGACTTGGGGGGCGATTCTGATTTCGGCCGGAAGGGCACCGAACGATGGTCGGAGCCCTTCCGACCGAATCGGAACGTGCCGGCCGGATTCCTTTCCGACCGAGCCATTCCGATGGGCTCGGTCGGAAAGGAATCCGACTCAGATTTCCGGATGGCTTACGACGGGCTCGGAGAGCCAGTCCACTGTCCGGAAATCCTTCAGTACTCCCCCGGCCGCCTCTTCACGACCGAGGGAGTACGATGGCAGTATTTCACTGCCTTTTCGTGCCGGTCTTTCCGGCACGAAAAGGCAGTCGGTAACTGTCTTTGGGGGCCCCCAGTAGGGCCACCATGGGTGCGAGGCCTGGGGGCACCTATGGTGCCCCTCTGTTGATCCCTGCACCCGGTGGCAGGCACCTTGGGGTGCCGGCCACAGGGTGCAGGGATGAACTGCACCCTGCTTTCCACAATGAAAGCATGCATTCCGCTCGGAATGCATGCTCCCAATGTGTAGTATACGAGTGCGACCGAACAGGGTTCGGTCGCATCGTACTTGCAGGGCCGTAACCGACGACAGCAGGTCGGTCGGTTACGGCTCCTGACCGATGTCGGACGGACCTGAGTCCGTCCGACATCGGAATCGGCCCCTATGTTGATATGCCTGTGTTTGGTCCCTATTTGTAGTGGCACATAGAGCTAAAAACAATGGCTTATAATTCAGTATTATTTGCAAAGCCAATAGCTCAAACTTTCAGTAATGCGAGACCTATTGCATTGCAAATGCTTGTTGATATTTACATCGAACCGTTTGCCCAGCAAGTTAGAAGGGAGGCCCAGGTAATCCCCCTTTTGTTCACTGCATTATAGCAATAATATTGCGCTATATGCTTATGATCTGGTCATCTATACATCAGACCCTGTTCGGACTATCCCTAGGGTGGAAAGGTTGGCGGAAGAGTTGGGGCTTTATCAGGGTATTTAGTAAACCACTCCAAGTCGGAGGTGATGTGTTGGAGTGTAGAAAATTGGACGGGGGAGGTATGGATGGAGATTAAGTATCTGGGTATTGTTAATCCTCTGGAGACAATACAGCTGCATAATCTAGGAAGGGTGGCGAATTAGGTGGATGTTTTCCTCGCCAAATGGAAGAATCTAACAATCTATGGGTGAGTAAATTTGATTAAAATGTCCATTCTCCCAAAGATGACATATCTTTTTAATTGCACCCCCCTTACATTCTCAGGATCAGCTATAGACAAGATTCAGGGGAAAATAACAAGCTTCATATGGGCTTGAGATTGGGCAAGGCTAGCATGGAAAAAATTGAGGCACAGGCTTGTGAAGGGGGGGCCCCCTGCCAGACCCAAATCTGTACTGCATGGCCTTTCATTTTAAAAACTGTAGGATTCTTTTGGGTGCTCCGGACAGCCCAACTAGGGGGGGTGATTCTGGCAGAGAAGGTTAGGGAGTTGGAATCAGTCAGGTTCCTATATAAGTTTGGTGCCCTTTTTTTAAATTTTTAGGTCGAGCCTAGAGTCCGCGCGCATGCGCTGCTCTGCGAGACTTGTTGTACTGGAGTATGGAATAGAAGCCCTGCCCACTCTCCGCCCATATTTGTCATTGGCTTGTGTCATGGTCCTTCGTAAATGCTGGCTTCTGATTCGTAAATAGGCTTGTTAGTCCCTCCTTAGTACCGTCTTGTCTTCATCTGTAACCTCCCATGGCGACCGGCCCTTTTACTTCAGTTGTTACACGGTACGTGTTCTTAAGTCTGTAAGCACTATTTTCTTTATTGAGTTTCTCTTACTGCAGGCACAACGTGCTTTGCTCACATTCAGCGCGCCATACGCGCTTTCTCTTTTGAAGCAGCCGGGACAATGGCGGCCACTTCTTTCCAATGCCATAGGTCTCGCATTTAAATGCGAGACCTATTGCATTGCAAATATTTTTTATCCTGCTTCGCGCGTCAAACCTCAGTCTCTGGATGATTCATTGACCGATATTAATGAGCTAATTGGGTTAGATGCGGGCTATCCGTTCACACACCTGCGACGTGCCAGTCATCCGTGCCACCATTTTGAAAGAGGGTTACTGTTCTGTGGGAGTCGTGGAGCAGCAAGAAAGCACCCAAAGTAGGTGTGTATATTCCTTCTTAATGCTGTGCCTAACCCTCTATATAGCGTGCTTGGATTGATATGTGTATCGAACACTTGGTTGAATTGTTTTTACAGATAAGGCTACCGTGTTTCTTGGCACCCTTCATAATAGCATGGCGGCCAGAGACCCGACCAGATATTATCTTTCGGTTGTTTTGTCCATGGTACCACCAGTAGCAGATACTGTCATTTTAAACGATGTTTCACGTCATACTTTTAAGCAAATTATGTAGTCCCATCTCAGTTCTCATTAGAAAGTGAGTGGTCCTTCTTCTCTGCCCACTGCAGCTCACAGTCCCTCGTCCATCGTTAATAATTTAGTAGCCCTTCCTCGATGGCTCGGAGTCCCGGCATGTAGTGAGCTGTAGAGAGCGGAGAATGCACTTTTCAGCCCTGGTCCGGAGAGCTTTCTGGGTTCAGGGTCCGATTTGTAGGTGCGTCACCAGCAGGGTGCGTATGCTTTATTTTTCTATGCTTCTGGCTGTCTGGTTTTCAATTGCCTGCTGTATGATATTTCCGCCTCTGCAGTTTTTCAGTGTCTGACATTTAAATACTTTAGGGGTGAGTTGCATCGTAGTTATGGAGCATAAACAAATGAATTACAGAAATGAAAGTTTTTATGTAATGAAGTGTTATAGAAATTCAGCAGCAGTAAGTTACTGTTTTACTGTTTACAGTGCTTTAAATGGGCCGGTACTGAGTACCGTCACTTCTTTTTACCAGAACTTCTCCGTGCCCAGGGAAAGTACCGGTACTCACTGCAGCATGTTTGGATTGCCCAAAGAAATGGTCATCATGAGAGCATGCACAGCATGTCTACTCTGCAGTGCATGCTCACATGATTAGCATTTCACATTGACAGTGACCATCACTTTGCCACCAGCAAAGTGTCTACTGCCTCACCCTCTCACCCCCTCTCATCTCGCAATCCCACTCTCCTCTCTATACTGCCTGCTCACACATAAGCACGGTTTCTTTCTCATGCCTTTCCAAGGTTTCCGTCCCTCAAACCCATGTTTTTCTCCTCTTCATAGGGTGTCTTCTGCATACATAGGTCCTCCCTCTTTGTGTCTGTGGCCTTCTCTCCCCTTCTTTCTCTTTCTCACACACTTTCTGCTCCTCTGCCTCAAGTTCATCTACCACTTCCTGCACAAACTACCTATTCCTCTATCTTCCTTTCTATCTATTCTATGCATCGCTCACCTCTGTCTATTCGCCATGCCACATAATTCCACTACACAAAAACACTCCATCCCACACAATTCAACAACTAACTATTTCAGTTCAACTCACAGAATTCCACACCTCATACATACACTACACTCCAAACCAAAACACATAGGTAAAAGACGTTGTCATTTACAACGCCAATAGCTCTAACTCTGCCAAATGCGAGACCTATTGCATTGGAAATGCTTGTTTAAAAGTACGGTTGATGACTTGACAGGCCGCTCTGAGTTTTTGGTTCAGAGTCAGGAAGATCCTGGACATCGGTTACTACCCGGACTTTGCACCTATTTGGGATTTCCCGGGTACCCCAGAGTTTTTGCAGGATAAGTTGAATCTTCAATTAGGAGGGTCGGATCAGCTACCTGGGGGGAGATGTCCTCGGTACAGGGGGTACTACCCTGTGAACTATTAAAAGCTAGGACTGGGTGATCCTTATCGAGGTTCAAATATCTGCAGCTGTCTTCCTGGCTTTCATGTGTCACTCAAGGGATGGGGGGGCACTTGGGAAGATGAGTCGGTATTACAGGTTGTGAGGCATAAAAGTAAGGAGGTTGCCGTCTGGTACGGGACGGTTTTGGATGTCTAGGATAGAAAAATGGTCTCGCCACAGCCAGTATTGGAAGGAATCAGACAGGGGACATAGATACAATTCATGTAGCAAACATCTTTGAAGTTATTGTACTCTGTGGTCAAGCCAGCTAATCTAAAGCAAAATCACTACTTTACTATTAACAGGCTATACTGGACCCCTCAAAAGGTTGTAAAGTTTGAACAGGATCTGACCCCCAGATGTAGAAGGTGTGACCTTTTAAAAGCTAACAATGAATATTTATTCTTCACCTGTCCCAGGATTAGAGGATTCTGGGAGAATATCGAGAATTTTGTAAATGGCATCTTGGAGGCCCGTGTCAAACTAAGCCTTGAGCTGGTTCTGATGCGAGTGGATATGGTCGTACATAGCCTTCTGAGTAGAGCACAGAGGTGCTTGTTGTTTTATCCAGGAGAGAGATCTGCAATTGCTGAACAGATCCATCTTCCCCCTCCGAAATAGACTGGCTCAAAGCAGTACACTAGACTTGTTGGTTGGGCACTGAGGGTAAGCCCGTGGGATGAATAGGATTTGGGCTGTTATTTCTCAGGTGGAATGTTGTTTTGGTCCCGGAACCAGCAGGATGAGTTGATTACACCAGGCGCCGTTATGGGTGACGAGTCATTCGGCTCAGTCGGTGCGGTGGGGCCAATGCAAATGCAGCAGCAGGCTCCAGGAATCTTTTACTATCCCTACTGAAGCCTGATAGGGAGTCCACTTGCCTCTCCTCCTATCGGCCAGTAGCCATATTGGGTGCTAGTTATAAAATACTTGGTATAAGTCCTAGCGAATCGGTACTTGAGTATACTTCCTGTCCTCATTCACCCCGACCAAAATGGATTTGTTCCGGGACGTAACATGTCTAATAATATTAGCTGACTCTTCCATGTGATGGATCAAGCCTCGCTACGATACCCGCAGTCTGCATCTCTCATATTGGACCTCGAGAAGGCCTTTGATTCTTTATCTTGGGAGTACGTCTTCGAGGTTCTACAGGCAGTAGTCCTAGGCCAACAACCCGCTGATCTACATAAAGCTATTGTACACAAACCCATTATTTAAAACGCACCTTGGTCGCCTGATTTCGCCCCCCCCCCCTCTCTTGCAATAGGTTGAGGCACGCAACAGGGCTGTCCTGTCTCCCCTACCCTATTCATAATTGCCATGGAACCGTTGGCTAGTCGTCTTCGCTTGGAAGGCCAGAGATGGGGTTATCCCTCTTGATGAAATCACACATGCTGTGTTGCTCTATGGGATATCTTGTTATTATATAACCGGGACGTGCCAGCAGACATGTCCTCAATATCGGTTACCTTCCGGGTCTTTGAGGAAGCAGCTAGCCTCCGAGTGAACTGGGGGAAATTTTGTGTATTTCCATTTCGCTGAAATGCCCAACCACAGGTAATCCAAATGACCGACCCTCCGCTAGCCTGGAGGACCTTTGCGGTCCTTTATCTGGGGAGTTCGTCTATACCATTCTCAAAAAGACTTAACTGAGGGAAACTTAAAACATGTCTACATAACCGTTAGATCTCAAATCTGCTTTTAGGCAATAGCTCCCCCTGGCACTCACAGGCAGGATAGCGCTTTCTAAAATAATCATCCTGCCCCCCTCCTATATTATTTTGTAAATGTACCAGTGTTTCCTCAACGTAGCTTTTTCCAAAATGTAGATCAATTGTTGGGGGACTTGCTATGGCACAATGGGAAGCGTCTAGTGGCTCTTCAAAAACGTAAGCTGCCTGTGGGTCAAGGTGGTCTTGGGGCACCATGCTTTGAAACTTATTACCTAGCAGCACAACTCCAATGGGTATCCAGATGGTTGGTAGGAATAAATCTCTACGAGACAAGCACAGGAAATGGTCCACTCCCCTCCTATATAATACACCTTCTCTTACACCCCACTATCAAGATAAATTGCTCCTGGTCCCTACACGGATGAATCCTCTGAAAATGTATATATACTCCAGCTTACGAGTAAAATCAGCCCAAAGTCCCCCAAAATATCCATCCTTAGGACCACTAACGGATGAGCAGCTGTCGGAATGGCATGCACAATCCGTAGAAATGGTAAGAGATCTCTTCCAAGATGCCCAGGTGCTCACATTCGACAAAATGCATCAGGATTATAATATTCCCCTGGGACAGTTAGCAACATATGGGCAATTACTGGTGGCACTCAAATCATTATGGGGAGCAGTAAATGAACAACCCCCTACCCATGCGGTGATACATACTCTATACCTCATGGAGGGTGGTCGACATCTCATGGCTATATAAAGCCATTAGGGAACACGCGGACATTTCTCTGTTTCACCTCCGCCGTCTCTAGGAGGAGGACATAACAAGACCTCTTCACGACACTGAGTGATCTAGTGCCCTGGAGTCCCCAAGACTGTTTCGAGGAATGCTCGTTTTAAAAATATCCAATATATGATCTTTACATATATATTAGAGCTTACCTTACACCCTCTTGTCTAAATCATATGTTCCCAGGAGCCAATTTCACTTGTCTTCGATGTTACACCCAGGTTGCCGACTTCCGACACATGCTCTGGTCATGCCCTAGAATAGCAAGTTTTTGGCATGCAATCCATGCTTCATTGAGCACAATCACAGAACTCACAACATTGAACTCATGGGAGGCTACTGCCTTAGGTATTCTCCCCCCCCCCCCCAAAAACCACAGGGTTCGGGTGGAATTTGCCAATCTTGCCTTACTGTTGGCCAAGTGTCTACTAACTTTGCAATGGAAGGACCAACACCCCCGGCTCTCGCACTATGGCGTAAGGCACTACTTAGATGGGGTGGGGGTGGGGGGGAGCAGAAAGCTCGGCACTGCATTGGGAGCAGGGCCATCTTGTACACCGTCGCCCTATTGCTGCTGCTTGGGATACTATAATTATACAAAATAAGGAACTGACTGGAGAAAATCCCCCTTCCACACTATGCTAAATCTTTAGACATCGGGCCACCCTCTCCCCCATTATAATACATCTGAGTTCACTACCGCTCCATGAACCCCCCCCAAATTCTGTTCCGCAGTACACTGTTTCTGCCTGTGCACCCCCCAGTTCTCCCAGGTTTTGCAACCCAACTCTAATTTTTATTATTCATTGGGTCCCCCTCATCCTTAAGTGTGAGCCAGTGCAACTCACTCCTGTAACTTGTTAATGTTTCATCCTGCTACAAATGGTATTGTCTACAGTTGACAATTTGAGTCTCAACCTGTTACAATTGCCATCATCTATCATTGATAATTTGTTAATGTCCTATCCTGCAACAATCTCTATTGTCTACAGTTGATAAAAACCCAATAAAATGTGTTTAATAGCAAATGCAGCAGGCCTGAGGCCAGACCATATTTTATCATAGCCTTAGTTTGCAGAAGCAATGGTGATATGAGGACAAAAGAAAACACTGCTCAGTTTAGGAAAGAGTTCAAGAATCACTTCTTTAAGTAGCACATCATCAAACGTTATCCACTCACTCATTGACTGTCTTCTTGCCTTTGTCTGTACAGTGCTCCTCTGCCTTTTGGCTAGGTTTGTTCCATATAAATAATACATATTAATACAAGCTTTCATAAATGCATTCATATTGATTTTAGAGTGAATCTGCAGTGTTTTTGTTTCTGATATTTTCTTGCTTTTTTGAATTATTGTCCTTGATAATCAGAGAGCTCTTTCTAGACATGGTCTCTAATACGGCGGTCTCAAACCTTTTCTGTAGTGAGAGCTACTTCTGATCAGCGAAAATCATTGTGAACTACTTAAAGTCAAGCCACTCGCGCAATGTTACCAGACACCACCATGCCCAGTCTAATTGAATTCAAGCCTACTGTCAATAGATCAAAACAACCATGGTTTGAACAAAATACTTTTTGACTACGGGCACTATGACAGGGCTGCCATGCATTAGTGAGAGCATGGTCTTTGGGGATGTATGAACATGTGTGTGCATGAATGGGATATATGTGTATGGGTGAATGAGAGCCTGTGTTGTATGTACTTGTGGCACAGGACATACCTTTTGCCTATGTGACACTGCTACATGTATAGCGCAAACATACAACCATTTTTTAATGGGAGAAAGTGCCAAACTGTTCCACAAAATATTTTCATAATCTAGAACATTTTTCTGCACTTTAAATTCCTCCCACTTAATAAACTGGCTGTATTTTTCAGTTATAAATAAGACACTGTGTCTACCGTCCACTGGGAGCAAGATGCCTGCTGTGTGTAAATGTGACACTTTGAAGTGGGAGAAAATTAAACTGAAGAGTTAACTTTGTTGTTATGGATTCTATAAAACTCTTCATTTAAATTATCACCCATATCAAAGTGTTGAATTTACAAACAGCAGACATCTTGCACCCAATGGTTTGTAGACACGGTGCTATATTTATAACAGTAAAATACAGCCATTTGTTCAAATAGGAGGATTTTAAAGTGAAGACACATGCTTCATAAAATATTAAGACATAATTGGCTTAATTGAAAGTGGAGAAAAAAATGGACTCAGTGTTTCATAGAAATATTTGTGTCCACTTTTAATTTCTCCCTTTTGAAAACAATTGCAGTATTTTTCAGTTATAAATATGGCTCAGTGTCTACTGGCCACTGGGAGCAAGAGGCCTGCTGATTGTAAATGCAACACTTTGATATGAGATTAAATTAAAATGCAGAGTTAAATTGATCATTAAGCTAACTCTTAATTTGAATTCTCTCACATTTAAAAGCATTCAGAAACATCATTTTGTTCTCCGTACCAATATTGAGTTGCAAAGGAACAAAAAGCAGAGGGCGCCTGTGAGCAGATACACCAGCAGGACCAGGGGAAAGGGACACTAATGAACAAAAGCAATTCCTGCCTGGTGAATATATACAATTATCATGAAAAATCAGAAATTAAAGAGCGCAAAGTGTTGCATTATAGCCCACCACAATAGGAAACAATCCCTAGCACAAAAGCATTTTTTTACAAAGTTTATTCTTTTCCATTTCTTATTTTTTTATATAAATACTATGTCATGACTTCCAAATCAGTAATTCAGCACAACAGACTATACAATACAGAAATAAACAGAAAAATACTTTGAAATACACACCCCGGATGCCAGAATTCACAATAATGGTAAACGTAATGGGGCAACCCGGTGTCCCTCAGAACCTGGGTATACGTATTAGAAAGGAAAAAATGGTTCTGTCGGGGTATCAATTACTTAGGACAAGTAGCAACAGCTTACTTATGACCAATATGAACGATTTACAAAGAAAACCAATAAAGATATAACACACACCAAGAATTTTTTGAATCAATAATATATTAAGAAAAAATCAAATAATAAAGGCTGTCGCAATTTACAATTTCAATTGCAATGTGACGAAAGTGACTGTGGTGAAACAGTGACATGTGGTGAATGGTGATAAATATAGTCCATTATATACAGAGACAATTGTGCAAAAAATTTGGGAGGGGGAGGGAGAAAGATTTCATAAATGTTCTTATTATTAGCACATATGCTTAATGATCCAATGACGAATGGGACTGTGATCAAAAGCGTTGTGTAGACATATACAATACGCCGACGTTTCAACCCTGTGTATCGCGCAAGAAGTGAACGTGCGTCCAAGCGGGTCTTCTTCAGGGCAGGAGGGGGGAAAATGGCAGCCGCCGAAATAAACCACGGACAGACGGAGGCTTGTATTTCAGATCACGAAAAACGTCGGACTGGCACAAATACAACTCCAACCGACGGGTGGAAGTTAAATACAGTTTATCTTTGAGGCTCCAAACTGGCTGGTGGAGATCCTTATGAATTTTCCTACCTATACCTGACCAAGTTATTAGTATTCGCAGGGCCGCCTACGAATCTGCTTTTGGGCTGCCATTTGCAATTGAAATTGTAAGTGGCGACAGCCTTT
This sequence comes from Calotriton arnoldi, assembly GCA_963921515.1. Lineage (NCBI taxonomy): Eukaryota > Metazoa > Chordata > Amphibia > Caudata > Salamandridae > Calotriton > Calotriton arnoldi. The sequence goes on along the minus strand of CAWUFW010000950.1, from coordinate 2,501,602 downwards.
ATTATTTGATTTTTTCTTAATATATTATTGATTCAAAAAATTCTTGGTGTGTGTTATATCTTTATTGGTTTTCTTTGTAAATCGTTCATATTGGTTATAAGTAAGCTGTTGCTACTTGTCCTAAGTAATTGATACCCCGACAGAACCAGAATTCACAATAAAGCAGGAAGCATCTCCCCAAGAAAAATATCTCATGCAAACTAGCATATACTCAAATCAAGCATTCCCACACTTTAATCATTCAAAAAAGATAACATTCTCAGATAAAATCAGCAACCGAATCATTGTCCGTGTTAGACTTGGCATCTTTTGGCGTGTTTCCCCTGACTTTTTGCTTTCTGACCTCCCGGTTTTGACTCTGTTTTTGCTGGTGTAATGATTCTGCACACTTTCCTCACTGCTGTCCAGTGGGAAAGTGCAAGTGCTCCTGTATAAAATGTGTTACGGATTGGCGTTTCCATGATTGGCCTATTTGGTTTCTGTGTCAGTCCCTTGTAAAGTGCACTGCGAGTGCCGGGGCCTATAGACCAAATGCTGTTGGTGGGCTGCAGCACTGGATTGTGCCACCCACGCAAACAGCCCGTAAAGTGTAACTCGGGCCTGCCATTGCAGAGCCTGTGCGCAGCCTGGGGCTGCCATGTCGACTTGGCAAGTGCGCACACTTGCAAGTCCCTAAACCTTCCCTTTTCTACATGTTAGTCACCCCTAAGGTAGGCCCAAGGTACCCCTGTGGGCAGGGTGCGTTGTATGCGAAAGGTAGGACATGCCCTGGTGTGTGTGGCATGTCCTGATAGTGAGTTACAGCCTAGTTCGTTTTTCACTATTGCAAGGCTACCTGTTCCCCATAGGCCAGAACGGGCAGTTTTGATTATTACAGCTTATAATCCTAACTGACCCCGGGAACATGGTAGAAATTCGAGTTTAGTATGCCTGGACTCAAAATGATAAAATGCATCTTTTAGTGAAGTTGGTTTTAACATTCTGTGTTTGAAAATACCCCTTTTAGAAAGTGGGTATTTTCTTGTCTAACCATCCAAGCCTGCCTCTGCGAGGTTGTGTATTCCTTGTCTGGAGTGTGAGTGACAGGGGCTGGGGGATACCAGAAGACAGGGTGAGTCAGCACAGGGCTGAATAGCAAGATCTACATGTAGATGGGTGGGAGGAGTTGCACCTGGGCCCTGAATAGGACAGTGCCTTCCCTCCACAATGCTGGCTCCACCTCCTGTGGTGCGTCTGATGTCCCTGGCCTACTCTCTGAAAGAAGGGACGGAGACTTGTCAACAAAGTGCTCCAGAACTGGTTTGGACTAGGCAAAGGCCTCTCTGCCTTCAGAGAACAAAGGAATTTGGGATATAAATATTGGGGCCCTGACCCCATGAATTTAGATCTCGCTGGAATCAAGGAACCTGTCAAGACGAAGAGCTGGAGAGCTGCTAGGAGGAGTACTGCCCCTTTGCTGAGTTATTGCCTGGTTGGGTTGGCCTGCAGTTGCTGCTTCTGTCTTGGGCAGTGAAAGGACTGAACTTTCTACAAACTTGTTCTGAGTATCTCCAAGGGCCTGAAACCGAGCTGGCCTCCTGTTAAGAAGTCTCAGGGACTACAAAGACTTCACAAGCCTCTGGGTACCGCTTCTGGAACGCTGTTTCAGTTGCCACAGAGGAAGGGAACTGCAACCGACTCCGTCAACCGAATCCATCCCTGACCGGTGACCTGTTTGCACCGCAGACCGCATCGCCCCGCTTCGCATTGCAACCCTGGTCTCACCGTGGGCGACGTCCGACGCCGCCAACACCGAGCCGCTGCTTGCACCGTGACCTGTGGGCACCGCAGTTCGCATCGCATCGCGAGACTGAACCAGCCGGACCCGACCGTCGCGGACGCTGCAACTGGCTCAACAGTCGTGACCGCATCGCATTTGGGGCACCCCTCGCACGTTTGCGACGCACCGCTCCGACTCGCACCGCTGTCCGACGCCAGCTCCCGCACTCCGGCTTGGTCGCCTGCATCGCAACCTGCCAGCACCGCATCGTACAACGTCTCGCCCTGCACCGCACGCCTTGGACTCACCGACTCCGTCTGCACGACGCTCATCGAGCCGCTGCCTGCACCGCATCGAGGGACACCGCACCTTGCATCGCTCCGTCTTGCACCGCAACCGCGACGAACGCTGACCGGCTCATACACTCCGTACCAGCCACAACGAGAAAGGTACTGTGACCGAGTCTGTTCACGACTCTGCTGGCCCGTAGCGACGCGGTCGGCTGGAACTGTTGGACTCTGTGTAATTCAGCATCGCGGTAGACCCGGACGGGGCTACCGACTCGCATCTGAACTTTGCTTTTGTGTTATTCCTGCAAAGAAGAAGTTACCTTATCAAGCATTCATTTTTAAAGTATAGTATTATGGATTTTTGTCGTAATTGGTCTTGTCTTGAGTATATAAAAATATTGGTTATTTTTCTTAACTGGTGTGGTGTCCGTTTGTAGTGCTTACACTGTATTACTGTTGGTTATGTGCAAATGCTTTACACACTGCCTCTAGAATAAGCCTGACTGCTCGTGCCAAGCTACCAAGGGGGTGAGCAGGGGTTATTTTAGGAGTGTAACTCCCTTACCCTGACTAGGAAGAAGGGTCCCTACTTGGACAAAGGTGCAAACCCTTGCCAACTAGAGATCCCATTTCTAACAGTCAGTAGACCAGAGAAGAAAAAATAAGTAAATCGTTTAGCTTCATATTATATAGATGTCTCTGTATCATTTGTAGTTATCACTGTAGGTCTCAATTGCAGTTGTGGTCCTGGTCTGACTGATCTTAACAGAAGCGCCTTGACCAAGGCCCCATAATGCCCTATAATGTTGTTTAAGATATGATTTTATTAAAAACCTTGTGCCTTTTATGTTTCCATTAGGAAAGGATTATCAGAAGTGAAAAGGTTTTGGGAATCTGCATTTTTCTGGCAGCTGTGGAATTAAATGACCTCACCTTCACAATTACAGAACTTTTGAAAAGTACACATCTAAAGTAAGTTTTGTGCAGAGTGCATGTTCACTTATGCTAATTATATTGGAGTATGAACGTGTTTGCGGTATCTGCAGGACTCCTTCCTCCTAACTAATGAAATACACTTTCCGAAGGCCACTCACTGGCTTACCCTCTATATAGCACAGAGAGTGAGTTACGACATGTGTGCCTCCTTGGGCTCTGTCCATCTATATGCCCGCTGTCGGCCAACCTCAGTACTTTTCTTTTTAGGTGTGGCCCAGTGACAGCCTTAACTGTCTTTCAAACCACTTTGTTTGCAAATGAGTCCTAGTAAAAATACAATCCTAAATATGTACATAGGGGGGTTTGCATAGCCCTCTTCATCTATTGGGTCCGTTCAAGTGTCATTTGTATGGGACAGTGAGTCAGCCCACTTCAGCCACTTGCTCTCTTCACTGTAACAACATTGTGTTCTTCCACACGTACATATCCACGCGAAAGTTATCCACTTGAGTGCTAGGGCTGATACACTGATCTCTGATTTTATGTCTGCTTTTTAAAACATTTTTTACATGTTTTTAAATTTTATTTTTGGAATGGTTAATTTTATTTGCAGATCTGTGCACGCCTGCTTTAGATTTCAGCATTTTTTACTTTCTATTAAGTTTAATGTTTAGTGCATATGTTTTCAAAATAATTTTTTTTTGCCAATGCCCATTTTAAGTCAGTATTTCATTCACAGGACAGAAAAAACACTTTTTGAAGTCTTGTTTGAAATAGTCACTCTAGGCCTAAAGTATGAAAATAGTCAGTACACTTCTCAAAATCAGTAGAAGAGGAGGAGGGCAAAGATCATTGCCCAGCTAGGCCTCAAATGCACAGCATTTAAGCAAACTCTTATGGTGTTGTGAGGGAATTAATGAAATGATGAAACCCACATACTACCAAAGAATCCCAAAAAAGCCTTGCATGCTTGAATTTGGGCTCCAAATATTGCTTTGCGGCGTTCACTTGGGAGGAAACAAAAAGACCCTCTCATCATGTTGAACCAGGGTGCCAGACAGATGCAGAGACACTGGTATCCAGTAGCAAACTTCTCACTCCCTGGATACTTCTTTATAATACTGTATCAGAGCTCAAGCCCTGGAAATGAAGAAGGCTCTATTCCTTTATTTAACATCCTTCAACTTTGCAGTCTGGTTCAAGACCTCTACCGATCCTGATGCACTTTTCCAACAGTACACAGTCCATCACCACGCACTGCATTCGCCTTGAGACGAAAGCCTTGTGCACCACTCCAATATTGCCATTTCTAACTGGTTTCACTGCATTAATAGGAACATCTAAACTATGGTTGAACGCAGCTTTGTTTCCAGGTAAGTTATGGACTTGATGGTAAAATGCTTAAAGTTATCATAGTGAACCAAATCTGCTACAGTTGTGTTCAATAATATCTCCAACTCCCTTTCAGCAGCCTCAGCTACGTCAAGTCTTTTTTCGGCTTGTAGCAACCACACATCCAAACCTTGTATCTTAATTTTGAGGCCCAGAATGCTCCTATCTATGTGATCAGTCTTGCAAAGGGCATCTAAGGGTGCCTTTAAATCTTTTTACCCTTTAGTGGGACCTGCTCTACCAGTATCATCTTGAGAACAGCGAGACTGGAAATTGCTAGAGGGAGGTGCCTTCTTCCCTTCGAACCTCTTTCTCTTTTTTTTCTCTTCACTTGTTTTGACATTGTTCTGTCAATGATATCAGCAAGTGTCTTGTCTCCTCTGTGTACTAGTCTCCAAATTGCCAATTAGGCATTACAGCAATGCATTGCAACACAGCGCCAAATGGTGCAGATCCCGAATATCCATGGTTGCACTTCACAGAATCTCCCCCCAAATTACCCCTCTCTGCCTAGAGTGAGCATGGCCGTGATCCCCAGCATGATTCTCTCTTGCACAAGCTGGCAGGGCCAACTATGGATGTCTCGCCCCTGATAAGATGCCAACTCCTTGTAAGATGCTTTGTTTTTTCACATCTCGCACTTTCCTCTGGATGTGGCGGGCCTGAACACCTCAAATCAGTACGGATTCCATTGGGCACCATGTGCTTGGAGAGGGGAGCATCATCTGCACTTGTGTCATGTGCAAAAGGTGATAATATCTTGCACCCAGTGTAAACTGATCAGGGTTCCAAGACCTCAGAGTGCAAAGCCAGGTGGACAGAAAATATCCTAGGAAAGTCGGTAATAGAGTGGCCATCATGGAGTTCATCAAGCTCTTCTCCCACCTCATTTGTTTTTCATGCTTGGTCTTTTCACCTCATTCTCTTTTCACAGTGCACATTTCTCCATGGCTGATTGCTTGCCCTTCTTTGTGACTGGTCCCCTATGCCATTGACATCTGACTTCAGAGGATGCTGTTCGTGCTAATACCAGTTGTCGGAAGCTGACTTCCACTGTTTCTATTTGCTGAGTCCATGGCCTGAGAATCTATGGCTTGTCTTTCCACTTTGGGAACCTTTCATACAAGTTGTTGAACAATCTTTTCCTCTCTTTTTTTTCAGTTGTTCCTACATGAAGCCTTTAGTAGTTTGTCATATGTAACTAACAGAGACTGCATTGGCTGTTAATGGTACAATATTTTCACAAGTGATCTGCATTTTCAGTTTTTATCCTGACAGTTGGAGAATGGTCCTTCAGTCCACCACTCTGCATGTACCTCTGCTGGAGGAATGCCTCTCGGACATGCCTAGGAGGCATACTCTTTATTAATGTGCTCACTGCCCTTAATTTTATCAGTAATGCCAAGATCAAAACTTCAGGCTGATCCTAAACTTTTTAGTACCAAACAAGGTTCTGAAAGTTGGACGGGACCGAAAAAATCTATTGCTGGGAAGTCTTCTGAGTTGTTAGGTGTAAGTCCACCGGGTGAAACTCAGAGATTCTAATGAGGCCCAAGTCCTTTAGAATTCAGCTTGAAGCGAAAGACATATTTTGTATGCTGGCAACTGACATTCAGCTGCTTCAGACACGTTTTCTTTGTGCTCCACATCTGACTCTAGCACCTCTACAAGAACAGGTTAAAAAGAGTTGACCGGTGCATCACCCGCTGTTCTTTGGGGCGCAGTCGTACCAGTCCTAGTTGGTCCCACCAATAAGTGTCCATAGGGTCTTTGATTATATATCTGGGAATTTCTCCTACTCCAGGAAGGGCTACGAGGTTAGCCTTTTTGTTGTGTGCAGGCACTGGTGGCCAAATAATCAGTGATGTATACAAAATAACGTTCCAGTAGGAATCACTTGGAAATACTTTAGAATATTTGCTCATGGGCTAACTTACTCAGTTGCCCGGTTGTCACAATCAATGAACAGTACAATCATAAAAGTAGTAGTTTAATTCATTTTGATTAATTGTACATTTACATGCACATATAATATTGTGACAATTCCAATAAGTGAATAGGTGCTACAAGTGACATCACAGTGCTAGTGCAAAGTAAGTGCATAAACCAAACACAGAAAGACATAATACAGTGCACAAAACATATAGCTGCCTTAACCATACGGACATCATTATAAAAGTAGATCCATTCAAATAATCTCATTTCTCATTGTCCACCATCAAGTGCAAACATGGTTAAGGCCGATAAGTCAATGTTTCGACCCCTGGTGGCTATTTAAATGGGTCTTTCTCCTGACAAAATATTAACAACCTATAGGAAGATTTAGGAACCGTCAATGTCTACTTATAAATAAACGATAAAAAGTCCTAGATGAGTGACACCATAATACAGCTCACCTGACCAAAGACATACATCAGTGTTATGTTGTAAGGGCAATAAACGCCTATGAATGGGATTGCAAATGACCTGAGAAGAAGAAATAAGAGAGAGATGATGAAAGCAGCTCTAAGTAAGCGTTAGATGTGCATTAGATGGAAAGCGCCTATCAAAATTAGACTCTAAGGGGTGTGTCTCAAGAATCGAAATATATATGTGGCAACATGCTCAAACTATGCAGAACACATCAGTGTGTTCAAAAACATCTCTTTACATGCACCAAACCACATTCAAAACAATGCAAAGTGTGTAAAATATAAAGGCGATGAGATGCTCAAATCCCTCTGAAAACACAATTAATGCTGTGCCCAGACCAATCTCAAACGAAAACAAACACCACCCCTTCTAGGTGGATCAAAAGGAACCAGAATTGTACTCATTGTGCTAAAGCCAAGGAGAGCCAAATATGAAGTACATACTACAAATACTAGAGAAAACATGGTGTTAAAATGGGGTTGTAGTAATATACCGTTCTTAGAGGCAGTAACTTCCAATGTATGACATATAGGCGTTAATGACTATACTTCACAAGTCTTCCTACAAGAGAGTACACAGATATGCTCAGAAATGGGAGGGGCAAAACTATACCTAGTTGGACTATGCGCGCCTTAATGTTTTGTGAGGTTTGTCCATTGTAGATTTTTCGACAACACATTCGGCCAGATGTACTAACATTAGGAATACCGATTTCCTAATTACGATTCTGAAGGAAATCGGTATTCCTGATGTATGAAACTCTTGAGTTTCATTAGTGATTCCTAGTGGGTTGCAAATAGACCTACCTCATGCTTGTTTATGAGGTAAGTCGCTACCAAATGGGATGGTGACCTGCTGGGGTCAGCAGGCCAACATGTCTGTGATTGCTTTTAATAAAGCAATCTTTTTAAATTTTTATGACAGCTCATTTTCCTTAAAGAAAAACAGGAGCATTTAAAAAGAAAAAATGAAGCTTCATTTTTATTTTTTAAGAGTAGGTAGTGGTTGGTAGGACCACTGCCTGCTCTTAAAAACGTTTTTTTTAAAAAAACATTCTGAAAGGGAAATGAGTCCCAAGGAAGCCCATTCCCATTTGCTAATGGGTTACCACCAACTTTGAGTTGGTGGTAATGTGTAAATATTTTGCAACCGTAAATCGGTCGCAAAACATTCATATATCCCATTCTGAATCGGTATTTGGAAAGGACGCCCCAAACATGCCCCTTCCAAATACCGAATCAGTATGTATCCGCAGTTCCAAACTCCGATTCGGTAACATATTACCGAATTGCAATTTGGGATTAATACATACCAAAATGTATTTTTCTGGTCGCAAACAGCCCTATTCTGCGAATCTGGCCGTTTGCGCTGTGAAAAATGCTTGATACATCTGGCCCCAAATCGCATAAATAACACCATTAGTATTACAATTGTTAAAGGCATTCAGTTCAAATTTTACATCACCATTTAAAAAAAACTTTGTTTCTAATAAATATTTGCATGTTGTACAGCTGCCACATTTAAAATTACCTGTAGTTGGTGTGATTGTATGGTAGGACCAATTGGGGGAGTAAGAGTAGCACTCGCTACTTTGTCCCCAATATTAGGTCCTCTTTTAAAGGAACATAGAGGCAAATCATTGCACTTTAGTGTGTCTTGAATCAGATGCCAGTGCTTACATATAACCTTTATTAATAGCGTTGCTATCAGTGTTAAATGTACTCACAAAAATTAAACGTTCTAAAGCTGGTTGATAAGATTTTGGGATCAATAAGTCTGCTCTGTTGGTATACCAGGCCCTTTTTAGGTCGAGCATTCGAGACCTCTTGTATATACTTTAGTATATACTTATATGTGTATGTACTTTGTGGGCTCTGGAGATCAGCCCTAGGACTTGTCTGCTTCCGCTTGGGGACTTTTTTTCTGTTCAACTGCTTCTATTTAACTGTCTTGATAGAAAACGACCAGTAGAGGTCAGTAAAATACCAGAATTGCTTTCTGCTGAGGTACTTTGTTTTTTTATTTTTCTGGCATCTGCCTCTATTTAACTTTCTTGATAGAAAACGACCAGCAGAGGTCAGTAAAATACCTGAATCACTTTAGCATTCTCTAGATTCCAGACCATAGAAATTGTCTTCCACGAGCACCTGTAGACAATAATATTTTTTTCAAATCTTGTATTTTCAGTGATATGACCACCGAAGGCCCTGATTTTATATTAAAAACAGAGCTTTGGACTATACCATTTCCTGCTGAAAGGCAATATTTCTCTCCATGTGTTCCCATACCTGGCGTGTCATGCAGTTTGGTGCTTACTTTCCCTCCATGTTAAAGAACAGTAGATGTTTCGGCACCCAGGCTAATGTGCTGCATAGCTAAATACATATAAGGTCCCAAAGGCGAGACCGATTGCATTACAAATGCTTGTTCTTGCTTGTTTCAGTAATCGCAGTGAGTAACCCCTATCGTGTAACTGTGATATAAGGGAATACGATTCCCTAAAAAAGTTGTTTTCCATCCAGCAGTTCCTACGTACCCTGATAAATTGCAGATTGGCCTGAAGCCCTCTACTATGATGGCTGGATTAAATCAATAAAGAATTCCTTTTGGTGGGCTTTTGAAATAGTGTGGTGTAAAGTACATCATCGTTTACCTTAATAGTCGAGTCTAGGAAGGTAATGGAGTACCTGTCATAATGCATGGTAAATTGTATGTCAGGTGATTTGTTGTTAATCCACTGTAAAAATTGCTCCACTGAAGAGATATCATCCACCCAAATCATGAATACATCGTCTATATGGCGCCGCCATACTGTTATATTCTGCCTATAGGAATTGTGCATCTGTTCATAATCGTCCATAAGCAGTTTTGCCAAATTGGATGTGAGCCTGGCCTCCATAGTGACTTCTTTTTAGGTCTCGGCCTGCACCAGCGCTTGCGCTGGTCTGGCCGAGAGTTTTAGTAAGTGGGTTTTGGAAGTGCAAACACTGGCTTTCGGCTGGCGACCAGCTTGAGTTCACGATGGCGTGCACGCGCAGCTGGCATCTGGGTTTCCTATCTCTTCCTCATTTCCTCGTCATGGCTCATTAACTCTCTGGACTCTGATGTTTCAATCGCAGCAGCAGCTCACATTACCAACTGAGGGCCCTGGACTACAGTCACATGAAAAACAACAGCGATTAGCATTGAAATGCAAGCTTTTTTTTGTCTAGTTAGAAATATTGCTTCGGTGGGTTGATTTCACCTTATATCGCTATTTGTTTTATATTGGGAGTCACAGCCTAATTACCAGTATTTTTGTCTCTCACTGTTTTAAAAAAATATTTATTCGCGCAAAGCACAAAGCTATATTTAAGGTTACTTTTTCCGCGTCACTTCTTCACTCTATTTAAACTCCACACCCCCACTCTTATTGTCTCTCTCCTTCTCTCTCTCTCTCCCCTCTCTAATTCTCTCTCTACTTAATTAACTCTCCCTCTCTATCTTTTTTAGCCTTTCATTCTCTCTCACCCCTTTATCTGTTTCTCTTTCAAACTCCTTCATTCACTCTCTCTCCCCTTCTTTCTCTCTCTATCCCGCTCCACTCTTTATTCTATATACACCCTTTCTCTCTTTCTCTCTCACCACCCTCTCTAATTGGGCATTATATCTTCACTCTATCTCTCACTCGGCAACACCACAGCATCACTCAGCGCAACCACAGCATCAATCAGAGCCAGCACAGCATCAATCAGAGCCAGCACAGCATCACTCAGTGCAACAACAGCATCACTCAGCACAACCACAGCATTACTCAGCGCAACCACAGCATTACTCAGCGCAACCACAGCATTACTCAGCGCAACCACAGCATTACTCAGCGCAACCACAGCATTACTCAGCGCAACCACAGCATCACTTAGCGCCACCACAACATCACTCCGCGCCACCACAGCATCACTCAGCACCACCACAGCATCACTCAGCACCACCACAGCATCACTCAGCGACACCACATCATCACTCAGGGCCAACACTGCATCACTCAGCACCACCACAGGATGACTCGGCACCACCACAGGATGACTCGGCACCACCACAGGATGACTCGGCACCACCACAGGATGACTCGGCACCACCACAGGATGACTCGGCACCACCACAGGATGACTCGGCACCACCACAGGATGACTCGGCACCACCACAGGATGACTCGGCACCACCACAGGATGACTCGGCACCGCCACAGCATCGCTCAGCGCCGCCACAGCATCGCTCAGCGCCGCCACAGCATCGCTCAGCGCCGCCACAGCATCGCTCAGCGCGGCCACAGCATCGCTCAGCGCGGCCACCAGCATCGCTCAGCGCGGCCACAGCATCGCTCAGCGCGGCCACAGCATCGCTCAGCGCGGCCACAGCATCGCTCAGCGCGGCCACAGCATCGCTCAGCGCGGCCACAGCATCGCTCAGCGCGGCCACAGCATCGCTCAGCGCGGCCACAGCATCGCTCAGCGCGGCCACAGCATCGCTCAGCGCGGCCACAGCATCGCTCAGCGCGGCCACAGCATCGCTCAGCGCGGCCACAGCATCGCTCAGCGCGGCCACAGCATCACTCAGCGCGGCCACAGCATCACTCAGCGCCAAGACAATATCACTCAGCGCCAAGACAATATCACTCAGCGCCAAGACAATACCACTCAGCGCCAAGACAATATCACTCAGCACCAAGACAATATCACACAGCAGTATCACTCCGCAGCACCACAGCAGTATCACTCCGCAGCACCACAGCAGTATCACTCCGCAGCACCACAGCAGTATCACTCCGCAGCACCACAGCAGTATCACTCCGCAGCACCACAGCAGTATCACTCCGCAGCACCACAGCAGTATCACTCCGCAGCACCACAGCAGTATCACTCCGCAGCACCACAGCAGTATCACTCCGCAGCACCACAGCAGTATCACTCCGCAGCACCACAGCAGTATCACTCTGCAGCACCACAGCAGTATCACTCTGCAGCACCACAGCAGTATCACTCTGCAGCACCACAGCAGTATCACTCTGCAGCACCACAGCAGTATCACTCTGCAGCACCACAGCAGTATCACTCTGCAGCACCACAGCAGTATCACTCTGCAGCACCACAGCAGTATCACTCTGCAGCACCACAGCAGTATCACTCTGCAGCACCACAGCAGTATCACTCTGCAGCACCACAGCAGTATCACTCTGCAGCACCACAGCAGTATCACTCTGCAGCACCACAGCAGTATCACTCTGCAGCACCACAGCAGTATCACTCTGCAGCACCACAGCAGTATCACTCTGCAGCACCACAGCAGTATCACTCTGCAGCACCACAGCAGTATCACTCTGCAGCACCACAGCAGTATCACTCTGCAGCACCACAGCAGTATCACTCTGCAGCACCACAGCAGTATCACTCTGCAGCACCACAGCAGTATCACTCTGCAGCACCACAGCAGTATCACTCTGCAGCACCACAGCAGTATCACTCTGCAGCACCACAGCAGTATCACTCAGCAACACCTGAGTATCATTCAGCATCACCTCAGCATCGTCTCCGCAACAGTCACCACCACCACCACTACCACCTCAGCATCACTCAGCACCACCTCAGCCTGCTCTCGGAATCTGGCATCTGTTGATTCTTTTCAGCATGCCGCACAGCAGCCACACTTCTCTACAGCACAGCTTGAAGACATTGGCAAAGTCAATAGCTCTGGCTAAACACTTAAAAGGCCCCAAAGGCGAGACCTATTGGCTATGCCAATGCTTGTTTATGGTAGTAAACCGTATTCATGAATTGGAAAAAATTCTAAGAAAGTGCAACTTCTGTCAGTTGGACTATAATGTCAGTGGGGACCCTATATGGTTGCACCCTTGAGTCAAGCATTTGAGTAATTACACATAATGCCTCCTATTGGGAAATGTTGGTATACAAGGCTTGTATATCCATGGTAACCCACAGGGATTGGGAAATATTAAATGTTAGTCCTTCTATAAGTTGGATGAGATTCATTGTGTCCCAAACATAAGAACGTGTAAGGGGAACAAATGGTCTGAGGAAGATGTTAATGTATTGGCAGAGAGGTTCAAGTAATGGTCCACATCTCGGTCGACCAGGATTGTTCGTAAGGTCTTTGTGAATCTTGGGTAAGATATATATATATATATTGCTGCAGTTCTAGGAAAGTTGACATTGTGGAATGGCTGTTTATTTATAGATAGCAAACCTTTTTGTAGTCCTTTGTTGGTTTGAATCAGTGATTGCACCTCTGAGGGGCGTGGCTTAGCCGGCTGCAAGATGGCCGCACCTTGAGTGGGCTCTGCCGGCCAAGCCTTCAATCCTTCATTATCCTGCAGATCTTATATTCATCGCTGCCTGTAACCCTACCATCGCTGCTCACCTTCATTTGGGGCATCTTTTGAGCCGTCTATCGTGGCCCCGCGACCCGGCTGCGCTTGGTTGCGGCGCCTCTGGAGCCCCGGGTTCCTGCTCGCCCGTCTGGGCCTGGCCTGCGCTGCCTGTTCTGCGCCGCCCGGAGGCCGGAGATCCTACTCCTCACCTGGCAGCAGCTACTTCAACGTTTAAGCCGGTGAGTCTCGCGGCTTGGGGGCGATCTGCGGCGGGCTTGGGAGCGCGCTCGCCGTACTGCCCGGCCCGGTCTACCCTTGAGAGGGCACCCCGCGTGATATTCAGCCTCTGCACTGTTGGGCCGGGTGAAGCGGGCGGCGCGTTCCCCACGCCTCCCTGCTGCGGGCTGCCTTCCCCCTCGCTGGCGAATTCCTCGCTCCCGGCTGTGCCTACCTGTTGCCGCTGAGCCTCCGGCTGCCCCGTCTGCGCTCCTCCCGCCTGTGAGTCCTCCAGCTGCTTGCCTGGGCCTGCTGCGGAGGCCCGTGACCAGAGGCTAGGCCATCTTGCCTACTCCGGCCTCCCACTTACCCTCAGCTCCAACGTGACTCCTGGGCGATCTGGTGGCGGCCTGTATCCCCGGCCGAGCCCCCTGATCCTTCTACTGCTGCTGGGGCTTCTCGTGCTGGGCCGTTGCGGACTGCTTTCTTCGCTGCGGTTCCTCCTTGCACCGCCGGCTTGGTTACTCTGCTTCCGCTGCCTCACCTACTGCACAGGCCCTTCCTGTTCATAAGGAGCTATTCCTTGTCGCGACCCTTTGTCTCCCTGCGGGCCTGGGACTGCTGCGGTGTCTACATCTGACCGCGCCCTTGGTCTTCTGCCCTCGTGGCCTGTGTTTTGCGCCAGCACAGTCATCAGCGCTGAGTCTCTTCTGTCAGGCCCCCACCTGCCTCCTGATCTGTGCTCTACCTGGGCGGGCGACTTCGGCACGGCTGGGAGCTAGCGCGCCACCCACGAGGCTCGGATCTGTGGCCTCCACCGCTGCACACGCGGCCCAGGCCTCGCGCCTGTTGTACATTGGCCTCGTGGGGGGGTGTTGTTCGCCCCCCCCTTGTATCCCCACTGCTTCTGCCTTCCCTGGCCGCGCTCTACACTTGTACCTCCCGGGGCGGCGTTTGGGACTCTGCCGCTGATCTCATCCTCCGGCTCTCTCTCCTACAGCGGTGACTCCCTGACTACTCTATTATTGTGCTGGACGCTATATACTCTCCATGCGCTTGTTGCCCCCTCTACGCTCCCTGCTTCTGGCAGCCGCCATGGGTAGGGCTGACCCTAAACAGCCCCGGCTTACTTTCGAACAATGGAGGCAGACGCGCCAGGAGGGGTGCCACTGTTGACGGGGGCGACCAGCCTGCCCCTGCGGAAATGGCTGCTGCACGTGAAGACGACCTCAAAGCCATTATGTTGGAGGTCAAATCGGCGGTGTCCGGGATCGCCACCCAGCTTGAACAGTTGACCTCCCGCCTGGATGTGGTCAAGTCCAGGGTGGACTCGCATGACAATCGGCTGCTTCACGTCGAGTCAAGAGTATCTGATGTGGAGGACTCCGCCACCCAAGATCGCCAAAAATTACTCCACATGGACAAAATCCTCGAACTCATCCGCTCTCAGAACGAAGATTTGGAGGCCCGCTCTCGTAGGAGTAACCTCCGCATTACTGGGGTGCCGGAGTCCACCAACATACCTAAGATGGAAGATTATGTGGAGCAGCTGTTGCGAGAACTGTTTGGAGACGCGCTCTCCCAGGTCTTCATCGTAGAGAGGGCGCACCGCTCCCTTGGCCCTCGGACTGCCCCTGGACTACCTGCCCGTCCGATCATTGCAAAAATTCTAAATTTCCGGGACCGGGACGCGGTCCTTCGGGCTGCTAGGGAGAGGGGTGAGATTCGGCATCAAGGAAACACTCTGTCTTTCTACCCTGACTATACCCTGGCTGTGCAGGCTGCCCTCCGCGAATTCCTGCCCGCAAAACGTATTTTGCAAAAACACGAAGTGTCCTACTCTTTGGCTTATCCGGCCAAGCTGCGGGTCAGGCAAGGATCTAAAACCCTGGTATTCCCGGACCCAAAGGGAGCCCTTGCCTTCGCCAAACAGCTGGACCGCTCCCATCACACCACTCCAGCCAGTTCTCAGGACCCAGTTGTACCTAACATGAGTGACCATGATTGAAACGTATCCTTTAATTGCTCTTGGCTTTGTGTTTTCATGTGTTGGGCTGTACGGCACAATGTTGAACTTGTTCTTATGGCTGCCCCCCGACTGACTAATTGTTTGTTGTTTACCACTGCATTTACGTACTGGGCTTACTGGCTATTTTTTGGATATATTGCATTGATTCTCTTTTAGTCTGCCGATAGTTTTGGCTTGGCCATCCTGCTTTTTCTGGCAGGGGTGTATGCTGGGCGCTGCCATGCCCCCCGCGGGATGATTCCCACCTCTGCTATGGACTCTTCCCTTCCCAGTTTTGGTTCCCTGGGGAGGTTGTGGGTGGCTGCTCGACCTGTTTGGGGGGTTGGAGTGGGTGGTGGGTGGGGGGGCTTTGGGTTGTTGTGTCCTCCTTTTGAGGCGCTTTTGTGGTTTATTGTATTTTTTCTGTTCTCACACTGCAAGATTCAGGCTCCCACACTTTACTTTGTGTGGTGGGTCTGTCTGGGTGGGGGTGGGGGGTTTTCTGGGTCGCCTTGTTTTTTTTTGAGGCGTTATTGTTTGTGTTTTCATTGCTTGTATTTTTTCAGTATGCATCACATCACCGCTATGCTTGATCACTGCACTGCGTTTGTACAATGCACCTCACCCTCCCTTAGGCGGATGCTCTCTGGTCTGGTACCGCCTGCCTCCCCTTTCTTGCCTACTTGTGTTTTCCCCCGTTGCTATGCCATCCATACTTGCAGGTTCTTGTTGGCTCCAGCTCATGCTCCACGTGACTGCCCCATCCCCCTTCTCTCCAGGCATGCTTGCCCCGTTTTACGTACCAGCTTCCGGCCACAGACCGTACTCGCTGCCCTGCGCCCCATACCTCCTTGCTTTCTCACAGTATGACTGACACCGTATGCTGGACTTGGAATATCCGCGGTCTTAACGACCACCGCAAGGCCCGGCTTATTCACTCTCACCTACTCCGGCACAAAGTTGATATTTGCATGTTACAAGAAACCCACCTGTTACCTGCGACTTCTGCCAGGCTCCAATCGCGCTACTGGGGTGAATCGCACTCCTCTTTCTATTCTACCTACTCCCGGGGAGTGTCCATTTTGATACGGAGGGGGCTTCCGTGGCATACAACTCGGGTACTTACTGACCCTGATGGACGGTATGTTATTTTGCATGGCTCCCTACTGTCCCAACCAATGACGATTGCGGCTGTGTACGGCCCTAACTCGGACGACCCTGATTTTTTTCACTCGTATATGGCACCTAATCTCATCTCTGGGCCCTGCGGCACTTCTCGGGGGGGGGGGGGGGGGGGATTTTAACGTTACTCTTTCTGCAGTCCTGGACCGCTCTGGCCCCTATTCTTCTCACCCTCGATCTACGGCTCTCCTTCAGTCCATTCTGGCTGACAACTCGCTATACAATGCGTGGCGTCACATGTGGCCCAAGGCCCGCGTGGGAACTTGCGTCACCGGTGCCCGTGGCTGCTGGTCCCGTATTGATCTTTGGATCACCTCCCCTGATGTCCTCACCTGGCTAACTTCCACTACCATTATGGCGCGCACTTTTTCTGATCATGCGCCAGTCCAGCTTTGTCTTCGCCTTCCTCACTTTCCACAGCGGGCCTTCACCTGGCGACTCCCTCCGAACTCTCGCCGCGATTCCGTCTTATGTGCTGAGATCCAAACCTCGATCTCGAACTATTTTGACTTGAATGTCGGCTCTGTAGACTCGCCGTCCACTTTGTGGGAAGGTTTTAAGGCTGTGATTCGCGGCGAGTGTATCTCTAAACAATCTGGAGTCCTTCGCTCTATCCGTACCACTCTAGCTAAACTAGAAGCGGAAATCAAGGCTCTGGACTCCGCTCATGCAACCTACCCCAGCTCTGAGACTCTCGCTCGTCTGCGTGAAAAACATTCAGAATTCGCTGTGGAGGCCGATAGGGAACTCTCCTTCCTTGGTAGGGAGGCCCGGGCTCGCCGCTTTGGTGAGGGCGATCGGCCTGGCAAGACCCTGGCCAACCTCCTTCGCCCCCCCCCCCGTTCTGCATCGTATGTCGCGGTGCTTCGGGACGGCGGCCCTGCTAGAACCACCTCCCCTGAGGAAATTAAGACGCACTTTATGGATTATTACACGCAACTCTACACTGCGGGCTCCTCCCCTTCGCGTGAGGACTTCAACCAATATTTCGACACTCTCGCACTTGTTTGGCTCGAAGACTATCATCGTGAATTTCTCGATGAGCCCTTCTCTAAAGAAGAAATCCTCGCTGCCATTAATAGTTTGCCCGGTGACAAGGCCCCTGGCTTAGACGGCCTCCCTGCTTCGTTCTATAAGACTTTTGCTTCGCTCCTGGTGCCGCATCTTTCCGCCATGTACAATGACTCCTTCGAAAATGGCCTCCTTCCGCCATGGCTTCGTGATAACGCTTCTTCTTAAGCCGGACAAACCTTCTGACTGCCGTGATTCCTACCGCCCTCTTTCTCTAATTAATACGAACAACAAAATTTTCGCAAAGTTGATAGCCTCCCGTCTTCTCCTCCTCATGCCCCTCATCGCCCTTCCTGATCAGTCCGGTTTTATTCCATGCCGCGCGACATCCCATAACCTCCGAACCATATTCTCCGTCCTTCATCAGATTAATCCTAGCCTCCCTGCAGTGGCTGCTCTTCTCGATACCACCAAGGCATTCGACACCCTGGAGTGGCCCTTCTTATTCTATCTCCTACCGCGCCTCGGCTTCAGCAACATCTTTATTCGTAAGATTTCCCTCCTCTACACTCGCCCTTCCGCCCGCCTCCGGAGCAATGGACAAATTTCAGATCCCATTCCGATTGAACGCGGTACCCGGCAGGGGTGCCCGCTTTCGCCTATGCTCTTCGCTTGCGATGGAGCCTCTCGCTGCCAGACTCTGGCAACATCACACTCAGAAGGGCATCGGCTTTTCGGCCTGTTCCCTCTTGGTCTCCATGTATGCGGATGATATTACATTGTATGTCCGCCACCCTCAAGAAAATCTCAGCCCCCTTGTGCGCAAGATAATACGGTTTGGCGGATTCTCCGGCATACAGGTGAACTGGGGCAAGTCAGTGCTGTTCCCTCTTACTGACGCCACCAAGCCATTCACCCCGGACTTTCCTTTCGTGTGGGCCTCTGGCCCCACCCGCTATCTAGGTATTTGGCTGAGCAGGGACCTGGATGACCTTTGGAGGGCCAATTTTGGACGTGCTGTGGACTGGCTTGAGTCCAAGATACCTCATTGGAACCGGCTCCCCCTGTCACTGGCGGGTCGCATAGCCATTGCCAAGATGGTGGTCCTCCTGAAATTTCTTTACCTCTTCTTGAATATCCCCATACCACTTACTGCCCATTTTTTCCGTAGGATCCGATCCCTGATCATATCTCTTGTCTGGGCTGGCAAGCAACCCAGGATTGCATACGATATCCTTACTCCCCCCATGTCGGCTGGCGGTATGGGCGCCCCTAACTTCAAACTGTATGCCTTAAGTGCCCAGGCCAGCTTTTTACATTTCTGGATTCACCCCACCCCTTTCCAGGCCCATGTCGCGGTTGAAGCTGACCTTGCTACCCTTTGGCCGCTGAACACCGCCTTGTTTGCCCCGGCCAGTCGCCCACGAGATGAGGTGGACACGGTCGAGATCTTGCGCTGGGCCTGGTTGGGTCTGCGTCGTCTTTCTAACGCTCCAATGTTATCGGCCAATACTATGCCGATTGTGCGTCACCCTGCATTCCCTCCCCTCCAACCATCTGGCATGTCCAAACATGCCGCCCGTTTGGGGCTGCAGACACTGGCGGATCTCTACCCCGGTAATACTTTTTATTCTCTCCCTGCCACCGCTGGTCCTATGGACACATTGCTCTTTTATCAGCTGCGGGCTATCTGCAGGGAGTTGCATTCCACGTTTCCCCAACCTCCACCTTCGATGCCCACTCTTGGCTTCATATATTCCTTCCCCACCCCCCGGAAGCTGGTGACCAAATTATACGCCCTTACGCTGTCGACCTCCTCTGTCTCCACTGATCGCGCCCATGTGGCGTGGGGCGAGGATCTTGACATGTCCATTTCCCAAGCCGACTGGCTCTATTGCTGTAACCAGACGAAGAAACTTTCTCCCAACTATCGCCTCCGTCTTATACACTTCAAATACTTGCACAGGCTATACCGCACCCCGTTCAGTTATATAAATTGGGACTCATCCCTAACGATAGGTGCTTGCATTGCTCTGCCCCTGCTGCGGATTTTGCTCATCTTGCTTGGTTATGCCCAAAGGTGTCGGATTTCTGGCGGGAGGTCTGTGCCGCCCTCTCTGAGATTACCTCCGCACCTGTCCAGCCCGACCCACCATTATGCCTGCTGGGCTTTAAGTTTTGCCCGGATGCCTCTCGCCGATTGGTCGCAATGCTGCTTGTCCTCGCGCGGCGTTGGGTGTCCATGTGCTGGGGGCGTAGGCCGGCGCCTAAGTTCGCCCACTGGCTTGAAGATGCTTCGAGATGTCAGACCCTACTGTCTGAATTCTGGGACCATATGCCTGCTAGATCTCGCCCACTCGACATATGGGGCCCCCTAGTAACGTACCTTCACACTCGTTCACATCCGAGCCAGACTGCCTCTCCCGTGCTCCCCGCCGGCACTCCGCCCGGTGGCGGTCAGTTACCCCCTCCTTTCCTGTCCCCATGCTGTCACCCTATTATACAGCTATATTGTTCAATGGTGCTACGCCGTGTTGTACAAGATAATGCCTCTGTTTGATTGGCTTTCCCTATTTTTGATGTACTCCGTAAATGTCCTACTGTGTACGATGCTCTGATTTGATGCAATATTGTATTTTGGTAATGCTGAATTTGTCAATAAAGGTTTTTGAAAAAAAAAGAAAAAAAAAAAAAAAAAGATTGCACCTCTGCTGAAGGGTCACCCTTGAACTTAGTGTAACGCTCTTCTATTGCAAGTTGTCTCAAGAGTGCAGTACAGCAGGATTCCTTTTCCTGAATCACAATTACCCTGCTCTTGTCCGCTGGTTTGATGACAATATCAGGTTTGGATATCAAAGCTTTTAACGTATTGTTCTCTCGCACCAAGGTGTTATATTTAATGTATCTCTGTGTGTTAGTGATTGTTTCAATATTGCTCAAAACTGCCTTTTCATGGGTTACAATTTCAGAAGGAATAGTGTGAGAAGCATGATTTAAAGAAGAAGGTCTGAGTCCCTACGAAGGTCTCTTAGTAGGGACAATGCTCAATCCTTTACTGAGAATGGCAATCCCATGGGGGTGGTTAAGGAATGGCTGTAAAAATTGAATATGGGTGATGTAGTCTTAAAAGTGGTGTTAGATATGGACCTCACCATTGGCATCTGTCTGCGTGTTTGTCTCTTGTCGTGTGAGTCTGGTTGGAGAAAGCCTCGTCCCCGACCTCTGCCTCTTGAGGTTTGGTAGCTTGGTCCAGAGGGCCATTGGTATCGTCCACCTATTTCTAAAAAAGTAGGTTGTGCTGAGGTCCCCAGTGTAGGGGTTCTCGAGTATAGATGGGCTGTTCAGAGTTGAAAGTCTCAGAGTTGGAGGTATTAGAAAATGTAATAATTAGTCTCTGGTATTGACGTCATCTATGTAAGACTCCCCCTTTCTAATCTTGCTTGTAATATTCATCTAAAAGATATGGGTAGGTCTCGTTTTTGTTGTAATTGCTAACGTCTAGCTAGTTGAACCAATTTCTTTTATTGTGTGACTATTCTAAACTCTGAGACTGTCTTCTCCAGTGCAATTAAAGCCTCCTTTGCATTAATGAGTGATTGGTCGTCAAGGACTTACTTTACTAGTTCCGCTATTTCCTTCTCAAGTTTTTTCACATGTTCGAGGGCCGTATGAATGCCTAAGACCATCCAGCATCTTGAGCAGTTATTACCCAAGAAACAGAAACTCTCACAGTATTTAGAGTCTTTGGCAAAAAATTGCTGGTTCGTTTCTAACCTGTTATCCCAAGGGAATGGTTTTAGACTGTAAGTATTGGGTCATAAGATGACCATGTAATTGAGTGTGGATTTGTTTTTTATTCAGTTTTTCAAGTTTCTCAGTTTTTTAATTGAGGGTATTATCTATCGGAATAGGTACAGACCCCAAGAAGGAGGAACCTTTCAACAATTTTACACACTTTGTGGTGTTTTGAAAGTGGTTTGGTGCATGTAAAGAGATGTTTTTGAACACACAGATTCATTCCGTATAGTAAAAGCATATTGCCACATATATATTTCAATTCTTGAGGCACACCCCATAGTCTAATTTTGATAAACGTTTTCCATCTAATGCATGTCTGCTCTTACTTAGACCCTCTTTAATCATCTCTCTCTCTTTTATTTCTACTTCTCAAGTCATTTGTGATCCCAGTCATAGGCCTTAATTGCCCTTGTGACATCACATTGATGTATGTCCTTAGTCAGGTGAGCTATATTATGTCACTCATTTAGCACCTTTATCATGGTATTTCAATTATTTATGAGTAGACACTGACAGTTCCTATATTTTCCTATAGGTTGCTACTATTCTGTCCTGAGGAAGACCCCATTCACATTACCACCAGGAGTCGAAGCGTTGACTTATTGGCCTTAATCATATTTCCATTTAATGCCGGATACTGAGAGATATAAAATATTAATTTGACTGGATTCTACTTTTATTATAATGTCCGTATAGTTAAGGCAATTATGCTTTGCACACTGTATTATGTCTTTCTGTGTTAAGTTTATGCACTTACTTTTGCACTAGCACTGCTCCATCACTTGTAGCACCTATTCACTTATTGGAATTGTCGCAATATCATATGTGTATACATGTATACACGTACAATTAATCAAAAATTGATTAAACTACTACTTTTATGATTGTGCAGTTCATTGATTGTGACAGCATGGCAGTTTATTAAGTTAGCTAATGACACAAAAGAGGGTCCCTGAGTATCTAAATAGGGGGAGAGGAAGGCAGGGAAAATCAGAACATTTAAACAAAGAACCTCTCCCTCTATATCAATTAATACATTAGTGATACATCCTACAATAAAAATAACATCATTGTCCCACAAGTAAGGAAAAAGTTTTTCAAATTTATTATATCAAAAAATCTCTTTTTATATAGTTTTTATCAAATACATTTGTATAAAAATCTTATATTATATACAATACAATAAGAACAACCCCACCAAAACATAACATCATATATAAAGACAATTTAACACCACAGCACACAGACATCAATCATACCATACAATATTCAAATAGAGAAAGAAAGAAAAAAGCAAGACCATTATACACATAAACTACATATATACATAATTATACAACAAACAATTCAAAAATCATATCAAGACAACAGAAAGCGCGACGCGCGTTTCGGAGTGGAACTTTTTGCCAACAGTTCCTTCGTCAGGGCGCAGAGAGTACAGGTGTCTAGGTGGTCAGATACCATCCATAGGTCATAAGCATCAATTTATAATGCGGTGTATTAATTGATATAGAGGGAGAGGTTCTTTGTTTAACTGTTCTAATTTATTAAGTTAGCCCCGGTACAAATATTTTAAAGTATTTCCAAATGATTCCTACTGGTACGTTGTTTTGTACATATGGCCCTAATTACTGCAGTTACATTGGAATATAGGGGGTCCTGTGTTTGGTTTTGACAAGTAATCGGTGGCCAGACAATGAACAAGTCAGTTCTCTATTGTGTGATCCTTTTTAAATTCATCAGCACTAGAACATTTCCACCTATGTGTAGAATTTTAGACAAAAACTTTGTATTTTTCCCTACACCTATCTGCAGTTTGGTTAAATATTGCATCAGTCAAAGTTACCTGTTCAAACCGATTCTGTGGCACAGGTGTGTTTTTTGTGTTCTTTCCTTTGAAAAAGGAAAGAATAGAAATGGACCGAGGACTCCTAAAAATGTAATTCTACAATTGTAGTTCAATTGGGTGCCACATAGTGCACTACTTTGGCTGTTCTTTATCTATTGTTGAATTTCTTTAAAAAATATTTTTATTTAGATATTTTATGTCATCTGATATCTCTTGTGTTGCAAATCATTTTTGTGGAGGTAAATCATTTAAAAAAACAAAAAACTTTTTATTGAGTTTTGACTTCGAAAACAGCCCTGCTGTGGTATTGGCAATCAAAAGATTGATCTAAAACAAAACAGTTGTTTGAAGCTGGCTAGTTCAGTCAGTCAAAGTCTTTATTTCGGTTTTACAGTACCATAAAAGAGACAAACACATGAATCATAGTTAATAGCATTCAGAGTAAAGGGTATGTTAGACTTGGCACCATTGGCGTGGGTCTCCCTTCCATTTTTTGCTGTTGCCTCTTATGTTTTGCTGGTTTTAGATGCTTTTGGGCACTGTGCCACTGCTGTTCAGTGCCACAGTGCAAGTGCTCCCTACTGTAAATTGATGTGTTGATTAGTGACTCCATGATTGGGTTATTTGATTTACTTGTCAGACCCTAGTACAGTGCACCATGGGTGCCCAGGGCTTGTAAATCAAATGCTGCTGGTGGGCTTGCACAGAAGCAGCTTGTAAAGTGTGTCTCAGGCCTGCCATTGCAGAGCCTGTGTGCAGTCTGTGTCTGCCATGTCGACTTGGCAAGTGCACCCACTTGCCAGTCCCTAAACCTTCCCTTACCTTCATATCAGACACCCCTAAGGTAGGCCCAAGGGCAGGGTGCATTGTAAGTATGAGGTAGGACATGCCCTGGTGTGTGTGGCCTGTCCTAATAGTGAATTACAGCCATTTTCGTTTTTCACTATTGCAAGGCTACCTGTTCCCCATAGGCCAGAATGGGCAGTTTGATTATTACACCTTATAATCCTAACTGACCCAGGGAACATGGTAGAAAAACGAATTTAGTATGCCTGAACTCAGAATGATAAAATACATCTTTTAGTGAAGTTGGTTTTAACATTCTGTGTTTGAAAATACCACTTTTAGAAAGTAGGTATTTTCTTGCCTAACCATCCAGCTGCCTCTGCTCAGGTTGTGTATTGTATGTCTGGGTTTGTGAGTGACAGGGGCTGGGGGATTCCAGGAGGCAGGGTGAGTCAGCACTAGGCTGAATAGGTCTGCCTGAAGGAGGATGGGTGGGAGGAGTTGCACCTGGGTCGGAATAGGGCTGTGCCTGCCTTCCACAATGCTGGCTCCACCTCCTGCCGGGCGTCTGATGGCTCTGTCCCTCACTCTCAAAGGAAAGAAGGAGTCATGTACACAAAGTGCTCCAAAACTGACCAGAACTGGTTTGGACTAGGCAAAGGCCTCTCTGCCTTCAGAGAACAAAGGATTTCTGTGTATAAGTACTGGGGCCCAGACCCCATGAAATTAGATCACTTCTGGGAAATCAAGAAACCTGTTGCCAAGGAGAAGAACCGGAGAAGCTGAAGGAGGAGTACTGCCCCTGTGCTGTTTTGCTGATTGGGGTTGGCCTGCAGTGGTTGCTTTCTGCCAAGGACAGGAGAAAAGACTTTGCTGTGCCTATCATCTTGAAGAAGAGAATCTCCAAGGGCTTGAACTGAGCTTGCCTCCTGCCTGAAGTCACAGGGACACAAAGACTTCACCCCTTCTGGTTGCCTGCATCTGGAACTGCTGTTTAAGCTGCTAACAGAGGGAAATTGCAACACCGACGCCGGCGAGCGACGCCGTAACCTGCACCGAAGCCGTGGGCACCGCTCGTGAAGAGCACGACGCACCGCCCCGACTTGCACCGTAGGCCTGCCGACGCCGTGCGACATCGACTCCGAAGCCGTCATCGAGGCCGCTGCCTGCACCGGAGCCGAGGACACCGCTCGTGACGCTCACGACGCCTCCCCTGCGCTGCAGTAAGGAACCGAGACATCACCTCCCCTGGTGTCGTAAGGAACCGACGCCGCCGGCGCCAACGAAGCATCACCTCCCCGACGCCGTGCACCGTCTTTGTTTTCATCGAATTCCAGGTACTGTTCTTTGTGGGTCTGCTCGACTCCGGGCCCGACGCCGCGCACCTCGCGGTCGGCGCCGTACTTTGGGATTTCCACCGGTCACGACGTCGTGATAACTCCAAGTGGAGTTATTTGTTGCTACAAACTTTATTTTGATTGACTATCCTATTTTTGAAGATAACGTGAACTGTCTCTATCATTTTAAGTCTATTTTTAGATTACAGTATTGTGGATTTTTGCTATTGGGTCTTGTGTTAAGTCTATATAAAGATTACTTATTTTTACATACAACCTGTGTGGTGTCCATCTGTAGTGTTTTCACTGTATTACTGTATGTGTTCACAAATGCTTTACACACTGCCTCTGAGATAAGCCTGTCTGCTCGTGCCAAGCTACCAGGGGGTGAGCAGGGGTTATTTTAGAGTGTATCCCCTTATCCTGACTAGAAGCAAGGGTCCCCATTTGGACAAAGG
The DNA here is from genome assembly GCA_963921515.1 of Calotriton arnoldi. Lineage (NCBI taxonomy): Eukaryota > Metazoa > Chordata > Amphibia > Caudata > Salamandridae > Calotriton > Calotriton arnoldi. The sequence continues at coordinate 2,475,804 of CAWUFW010000950.1, read as the reverse complement.
TGCAAACCATTGCCAACTAGAGACCCCCAGTTCTAACAGGGTACTATAAAATACTCCATATACAGACTCTTGAAAATAAAAATATTCATAATACAACTGTACAAACACAGAAAAGAATCAGAACTAGACAAATCTCGTTATTAAATGATTCTACCTATGGGGACGCAATCTAAAGTGCTAGTGCATTGATAAGTATTGTTTATATCTCAATTGCTGGTGTGTATGGCCCGATTAAGCAGCATCATCCATTTTAAAGCCCATGCCCCAAATGACCAATAAAAAGCTTAAAATATTAACATAAAAACTAATTATTTACAAAGTAGGTAGTAGAATTTAAGGACACACCCATCTGGACTAATCATTATAATTTCGGTTTGTTTTGTCCATGCCAGTCGGGGAGATAGTTAAAGCCCTCCTTCTAATAGCCCAAAACTGGCCTAAAAAGTTTGCAGTTGCACAAGCATAGAGTGGTTTCGCATCTGACTTTAAAATACGTAGGACATCTTTGTGGCTGTGTGTCCCGAGTTGTCTACATACCGGAGCTAGACAATTCCTTCTGGGCTAGTTCAGTCATTATAACAACATTTCCAGAGACAAATATAAAGGAACACCTGAACATGTAAATGTGCATATAGTTCGGCAGGTGCACATCTCAGCAGGAAAATCCATTGGAAAGGCCCACTCTACTCCGTGACCCTGACGTTCCCCACACCTCAGTCCCCATCCTCTGCAAGGGCTCCCCAAAGAGCCTCATAAGCCTGTGTCCTCCGCCTCTTGCCATAGGCCCCAGATTTTACTGAATATTTTTTGGGCATCGTTTCTCGGTCCTCATGCACCAGTCCATACTGGTGGTCACCCTTCATGTACCTTCGGGACAACAGCACTTCCCATTTCCTGATCAGGTCACGCCACCACCAGGGCCACATTACCAAAGAGGAGCTTGTAGCAATGCAAAGTCTGATCTCCCCAAACTCCCAAGGCCACTAGTCCCGGTGTGAGGTCTATCGTTCTGTTCAAAGTTGCAGAGATCCTGCCCCCATCCCCTCCAGAAACCCTGGATCTTTGGGCATCCCAAGATCGTGTGTAGTACTGTATCTCTTTATCTTTATCCACAGCCCTGCACACAGGGGTCAGTCTCCGATGTACCCTTGCGACCTGGTCTTGGTGAAGTTGCCCGGTGCAATATTTTCAACTGTATTAGCTGAAATACAGTCCGTATCGCCACCTCACAGGGGGAGCGGCGTTCTGCACCCCAGTCATCGTCCAAGTTACCCAGGTCATTCTCCCATTTACTCCTAAGGCAGTCAAGAGGGGGGAGGCTGTTGTGCAGCAATATGGAGTATATTTGTGACACCGTATGGCTGGTCAGGGAGGCTACAAGGACTCTATATTCCAGCAGGGTCTCTTTCCCAGATCTCGTCTAGTAACTCCCCATAACTTCGTAAGATAAATGTCAGTTGCAGGTATTGGAGGTACTGACTACCTGTCATTTCGTATTGTTCTTGCAGTTCGGAAAATGGTATAGTCTTATCATTGCACAAGACACCCCCCACCGTTGACATACCCAGTAGGTCCCATTTCTTGTACCCTTCTATTGCTATTACCCTGGCGACGATATCAGAGTCCCATAATCGGGTTTCCAGTGTCACTCTACTCTTTCACCCCAGGGCACTTTTTGCCCTTTTCTAGATTTTGAAAGGGAGTGGGGGGAGGCAATGGCGGGGACCTTTTTGTTCCCGTATAGGCAGTGGACATAGTCCTCCGGGTCTATTGTTCGTTGATCTGCCTGCAGCGTTGGCTCCAGCTGTGATGGAAAAGCCCGGTCATTGATCACTTGGAGTTGAGTTGCCCAGTAATACAGACGTATGTTTAGGAGTGCAATTCCACCCTCTAGGGGTTTCCTAGTCAAAGTAGATAAGACAGTTTTCAGGGTGCCCTCATCCCATAGCAGGGTTCTAGTCACTTCATCTACCATTTAAAAAAAATCCATCTGGAACCTCTAACTGGGTGCTTCATACTGTATATAGAAATTTCAGCAGGTATATCATTTTATATAAGGTGTCCCTTCCCATTAGTGACAATGGGAGTTTCTAACCACGTCTCCTATATAATTATCCGGGACCCTCGGGTTGAGGGGGGGTTCCACTTATAAAGCACCTTATTTGTGATTATGAAAATGCCAAAGTATTTAAATCCAGACAGGTCCCATCTAGGGGGGGAGGATGTGGCCTCAATCCCCATGCAGTACAGCACATGATAGCGGGTAGGCTATTGATTTACTCCAGTTAATGTAGAGTCCCAACTAAGACCCAAACACTGCCAAAATCTGTAGGATTCTGGTCATGAATTGTTTTGGGTCAGCCAAGTAGAGTAGGATGTCTTTTGCATTGAAGGATATGACATCCTGTCACCCGAGTCCCACCGCAGTCCCCGGAGGAGCATGTATCGGTGTATCCTTGCCTCCAGTGGTTGCCTCCAGTGGTTCAACTGCCTGCGCAAATAGCAGGGGGGATAACGGACACCCATGCCAGTTGCCCCTGCCCAAGCCAAACTCTGTGGAGAATTCCCCATTAACTGTTACCCTTGCAGATGGATCCATATAGAGCAGCCACACCCAAGACAGATACCCCGGGCCGAAGCCCATCTTTTGCAAAATTTTAGGGCAAGCAGAATGTTTTGTTTGGCTATTTGGTCCCTGCAGGCAAGGCACCCCGCCAGTCGTCGTAAAATTTCTTGTTGCCCGGTAGGGCATAAATCCCGACTGGTCAGGCTCCTCCAGGGAGTCTGGCGATTCGCAAAAACCTTTGCTATGGTCTTGGTCTCAAAGTTGAGCAAGGAAATTGGTCTGTAGGAGGTGCCTCTGTAGGTTTTCCTGGCTTAATGATCATTACTTTAGTTGCCCTCCTCAGATCTTGCAGAAGGTCCTTCATTCTGCAACGCACTGTAGAACATTGCCTGCATTGGGCCCACCACACAAAACCAAATTCACTTGAAAAACTCAGGGGGAAGACTATTTGGGCTTGGGGAGATCTCTGCCCTTTTATTTGGCCCATTGGCTCAGAGATCTCCATCTCTGTGATCTCAAAGTTGAGTTCTCTACTTGCTTATCTCCTCCGTGTTGGGTCTGGGATGTACGCCACATAATCTCTCAGGTCCTCCACTTCCTATCTGGCCCGGGATCGATATAGCTCTTCCAAATAGGACGCAAAGGCTTGCGCGATCGCCACTGGTGTCTCGTCCATGTCGCCCGCAGGAGACCTGTCTGACACCTCACTCTGCCCCTCCTCTTTACGTGACAGCCAGGTCAGAAGCTTCCCCGCCTTGTCACCCGTCTCATATAGTCGGCTCTGCTGTATCCAGAACTTTGCCCCCGCCTCTTGTTGTGTGTGCCCCTGCATGTCAACCCTCAACCCCTAAATAATGCTTGCAAGGGGCAGCACATTTTCCTCCTCTCACTTTGTCTGTATAGATTCCATCTCCCCACCTTTTCTGTGTCCCTCTTTCTGCTTTCTTGATACATGCAAGATCATCTGGCCCTTCACGACTGCCTTAAACGCCTCCCTGAGCGTCACATCCAAGTGTACCGTCCCTTTATTGTCCAGAAAGTAGTTGGTCATGGACTCACTTACCAGTTTCCTGGTGTTCTGGTCCGTCAGTTCCCACAGGTCAAGTTTCCATTCCACTTTCAGTCCTGGAGTGGTTGTATTTAGGTTTGTAGTGATGGGAGAATGATCGGAGATACCCTGTGGCAAAAAAGCAGTGCATGTGAAATGCCCACGCTGGGGGTATGGTACCAGCAGGAAATCTGGCCTGGACAAAGAGCGAATCATGTTGGCCACAAAGGAGTACTGAAGTTCCCTGGGTGTTTCTCCCTCCATAAGTCAGCCAGCCACAGTGCCTTCAGGAATTGCGACAAGCAAAGGTCAGTCCGAGGTCTCTGCCCTGTGGAAGTTACCCGGTCTATCTTACTCCTTGTCATTAGGTTTAGGTCTCCACTGGGGAGGAGGGTCTCTGAGAGCACCACCATCCAATCCCCCAGTCTGTCCTGCCCCAGTGATTGCAGGCCAGGGTCATGTAGCCGGATGGCAGCACAAGGTCTTCCCCATTCTATTTCTTCATCACTGCCGCCCGGCAACCCTAATGAGCCACCAAACCTTGGGTGACCTGAAGCTGGAAGGATTTACGAGCCAGAATTCCCTTTTGTGTAGGCCCCCTTGGAGAATCCCGCATGGGCCAGTGGTTTGTATCTGGCCCGGCCCATAAACCCCCAACAATTGTCCACCAGGTGGGTTTCTTGTGAGAGAATTATGTCCAGGTCATGCCTTGATAGATACTTTCACACTATCCCTCTCTTGAGTTTATTGGCCTGGCCATTAACATTCCTAGAAAGTACTTCCAGGGTCAATCCAGGGGCTACCAGTCCCGGCATGTATCCTGCCATTCAGCAGGTACAATCCATGTCAAGTTGTGTCTTTCGGTTCCTGTGAATGTGTTTCCTGAACCAGCATGCCTCAATAAACTTCCCCTCCCCATCTCCCTACTAACTCGTGCCGCGGACTCAGAACTACCCACCACCCCAATGCCTGAGGAGTCTGTCTCCCCAAAAACATAAACATGTGTTTGTCTGCGAATACTGATGTCCAATATGGCAACAAATACAGATATTCAAATATCAAAGTAGCGAAGTGGGGGAAACGTGGCCCCACGGAGCAGATACAGACATCTGTTAACACCAAGTGCCATTCCCGTGACCCTCAGCAGGGAGCACTCCCCAGTGTAACTGGGGGTCCAGCATGATCTCACAGCTTTTCAGCCGAGTGTCCACCGTCATTGGGCTGATCGTCGTGGGTGGGGGGGGGGGGGTTCCACCTCCCCGTAGTCTCCAGTTGATTTTTCTGAGTCTTCCGTCGTCACCCCCGAGCCGTTAACCAGGACTGCCCAGCGGTTACCAGCTTGTAGGGATTGACGCTGTTGAATGTCTGCGACCACCTTGACTCGCTCCGTCTTTACCTGGTTCTGGGAGGGGAGAGTCCGCAGTTTTCAATGCGGTCTTCGCTTTGACTTTTGTCACCACCATCCCCGTTGCTCGCCACCCCCCCTTCCCCTCCCTTCACTGTTTTGGGATTGGGTGCCCCCTTGGCCCCAGCCAATCCCACAACTCGGTGGCTGAGTTAAAGAAATGAGATCCATCTTGGTTGATTATTAGCAGTTTTGCTGAAAAGAACAGTGCACAGTTTAGATGTCTTGCTCCTAGCAAGACATCTAAACTGCAACCAGTCCTCCAGGAGCAGGTTCATGCTGAGGCCCTCTGCAGGCTCCGGGAGTCCCACCAGCCGCACTTTGTTGCATCTTGACCTGCCCTCTGCATTCTCCACTTGTTCTGAAAGCTGGTCGATCATTTTCTGCATTGCGTGGAACTTGGCTTCAGCATCCAACAGCGCAGGTCGCATTTGCGTTAACGAAGATTACGTGTCGGCTACCTAGTCCATCAGCCTTTTGTGACTTGCTGTCAGGAGTCCCATGTCGATGGCGACTGCGTCAATTTTACTTTACTGTGGCGGCTTGGTATTGTGTATCCTCTCCAGGATTGTTGCAGTATGAGCCTCTAGTCTGCAATACTCTCCTGTATGGGCATGGTCGCGGACCCCCACCCTTGGGGGCAGTGGAGGGGTCCACCGCCAGCCCCAGTTTCTGCATCTTAGGTTTCACCAGGGGGGTGGGCAGCACCGTGGGTCTTTGCCAATGCTCCCCAGGGACCAGGCTCTGCCTCTCCGAGACCAGACTCAGCCCCTCCTTCAAGGTGTCAACAGGTACCACCGCCTCGGACACTGTCATGGGTTCGCTCCCGCCCCACCGGAGGACTGGCCACCTCCACCCCCACCCCCACGTCCTTGGCCTCCAGGAACCAACTATTCAGTCCCCTGCAGGCAACGCCTGGACAGCAGAGCAGGCCATATCCCAAGCAGGCAATCGCTATGCTCCCTTGAAAACACGAGCACCCCAGCTCACCATTGTCTGCCGGTGTCCTGCACACTCCTGCATTCGTCTCTCGGGCTGCACATGCACTACTTCGCACTTCCTCCAGCACCAGGTGGGGATCCACCAAGCCGGCCACCCGTCCAACGCCTGCCACGCAGTGGGGGAACGGGGGTGGGGTGGGGGTCCAAGCTGTCCTCTCTGGCCCCCCTGCTCCGGTCTCTCTGCAGCGCCTGACTGCTTTGTCCACTCCCTCCCCGCCGGCGGCAGCCGCTGCTGATGTAATTTTGGATCACAGCCAGGCACCACTGATCTCGTTTGCTCCTGCTTGTGCCCAACTGTGCTTCCAAATCACTTTCTTGGGGCACCTGGTTAACAAGCTCTGTGCATAGTTTGTTTTTCTGACACTCGTGTGAGGATGAGTGGTCCATTTCCAAGGAAAAACTACAGTATATGTAGCTAAGGGACTGGAAAAGAAAGTGCTTGCATGCCAGTGTTGGTGTCTGAAGAACATGCTTCAGATCCCCTGCAGAGGCGAGTACTGTTCTCTATTTCTCAAATTATAGGCCAACAAAAAACAGGCGAGATTTCCCGCTGCTTAACAAATTGCCTCTGATGCAACACCATTTCCACAGTTGAACTCAGTTGATGGACTCACCGCCATATGCTAATTACATTTTCTGGGCAACTTTTTCGCATTTTCTTGATACTAGGGCGTTGAGTTTCAGCACTGAGGACTCAACAAAGACATAATAATGACTGCTGAATCCAGCCCTTCCAATATAAAATCTAGACAAAGCTTTTCTTAAAAGGGAGCAGAGTGGCACAGAGAATCTACAATCTAGAAAATCGATTTATTAATCAGGAGCACAGTGACCCACTAAAGGCCATTACAGAAAAGAGGTTCTACTTCGCTATCAAGTCATTGTACAGATCAAATTCCAAGAATACATCTTAAGTACCATCCACCAATGAGATAACCCCAGGGGTTTCCATACACTTTATACATCAACTTCCTCTTCATCACCACTGGAGGGCATATGCTACATCTCTAGAAACACTCATCAATGATATGTCACTTATAGATTATCTGACAATCTTTAAGGATGTGGTGAATAAAGTTGTCTTCAAACTTCATATTTCAGCTACACTACAAGTACAATGTGTCCAATTCACTGGTGCTAGACTTTTTGAAACAATTAGTGGTCACATGTTTGACACTACTTTCAACTGTCTTTAACAAACCTACACAAAGTAAGGAGTTTAGAATTCCAGAGCAACACTCTAGCATGAAACAGTCCAGCATTTGAGTAATGGTAAATTGATTTAAGACTGCTCGACGCCTCCGAAGATCATGAGAGAGTCTTCCATTACAAAGTGATACCTTCTCTCAAATTGGGACTCAACAAATTGACTTTTGAAACAGCAAGAAACACATAATTCTGAGACTTTGTGTCCAGACATAATAAAAATCCACCTCCATTATAGCTGGTGTTTTTCTCCATTCATTTCCTCCTTTCCCCTTCCACATAAAGCCACTCTCAAACCTGTAAAATACTAAATGAAAATTATCCGTTGTGAACATTATCACAGGGGGCAAATAGTATTTTACAACAAATGCCAATACTTTTCAAATTGAAGAGATTTTGTCTATGCTGTTAAGACAAAAGTGTGACAATAAAACATACCAGGAAGAGACAGTGCTTCCTGAAGTCCATGGTCAAGTTTAACTTGCACTTCCTGCTGGGACAGGACTGTCCCCTGCCTGGTATACAAACGTGTACCCCTGCCCAGATTGAGCCAACTATACGTGAATCTAGAATCGTAATTCTTTGTTGGCTCTGCACACAGAGTAATTAAGTGTATTTGTTGGCCTAGACCTATCCATGATGCCAAGTACCCAAAAGATTTTTGAACTAGAGGGGTGCACCAAGCGTACCCTCAAAACCGACATGGGACTACTGTCTGCCCTGGTCTGATCACATAAAGTGGTGGTGGCAGCGTCCTGAGTTTTGTGAACTAATAATCCTGTCCAGAACCTTTTCTCGTGTCAGAGGTGAGTGTGGTCTACTCATGTAAAATTACATTTTACTGTGAGCTCCCCAACCCTTGCGATGACATTCTTTGTGTGTGTCACATGTGTGGGCACATGGTCTATGTGTAGCTCATTCGTGACAGTGAGACTGCGTGCATTATGAGTATGAATGCTGGGACCATTGGAATGTATTTTGGATGGCTCCTGGTTTTATCATGGCTCAAGATGGAGGGTGAATACAGATTCCCCAATCAGAGGATGTGTACTTGCTGGATTCCTGTGATGTGAGAAAGGTTGGAGACTGGACTACCCTTAGAAAATCAGTGAAGCCCTTCTTACTAAGGGGCTTCTGATTAGATTTTTGTGAGCGCTATGTGGATGGTTGGGGAGAGGGTGAGTCAGCAGATCATTCAATCAATCAGGAATTTGTGAAGCGCGCTACTCACCCATGAGTGTCTCAAGGCGCTGGGGGAGTGGGGGGGTCGTGTAGCCCCCTCTCACTCGAAGAGCCAGGTCTTGAGATCCTTCCTGAAGGCTTGTAGGGTGGGTGAGCGTCTGATGCTGAGCAGGAGTTCGTTGTAGGATGTAGGAGTAGACTCTTCCACCTGTTCTGGCTCTGCGGATGCGGGGGTTTCTGCAAGGGCGAGGTCTGCGGAGCGGAGGCTTCTCTTGGGTGCGTAGAAAGAGACTCTTTCATTGAGGTAATGGGGTCTGGTGTTGTGGAAGGATTTGTATGCGTGAGTGAGTAGCTTGAAGGTCACTCTCTTCTCAACGCGGAGCCAGTGGAGCTCTCGTAGGTGCTGGGTAATGTGGTCTTGTCGTGGGATGCCGAGGACGAGTCTGGCAGCAGCGTTCTGGATGGTCTGGAGTCTTCGGAGCAGGGACTTGTTGATTCCGGCGTAGAGGTTGTTTCCGTAGTCCAATCTGCTGGTTATGAATGTGTGGGTGACCGTCTTTCTGGATTTGGGGGGGATCCATTTGAAGGTCTTGCGGAGGACGCTGAGGGTGTTGAAGCAGGCGGAGGAAACGGCGTTGATTTGTCGGGTCATGGTGAGGGAGGAGTCTAGTATGATGCCGAGGTTGCGGGCGTGGTCTGTGGGTGTGGGGGCGTTGCCGAGGGTGGAGGGCCACCAGGTGTTGTCCCATGCAGAGGGGGTGGGTCCGAGGCGAGGACTTCTGTCTTCTCCGAGTTGAGCTTCAGGCAGCTGCTGCTCATCCAGGATGCAGCGTTTTCATTCCTTCCTGGAAGCTGAGTCTGGTGGTGTAGGGCTCATTTGTGAGGGAGAGGATGAGCTGAGTGTCTTCGGCGTAGGATACTATGCTGAGTCCGTGCCCTCTGATGATGGAGGCGAAGGGGGGCCATGTAGATGTTGAAGAGCGTGGGGCTGATCAATGATCCTTGGGGTACTCCGCAGCTGATCTCTGTGGGTTCGGAAATTAAGGGCGGGAGTCTGATTCTTTGGGTTCGGCCGATGAACGAGCGGATCCAGTCGAGGGCGGTTCCCTGTATGCCGGCGTCGTGGAGTCTGGCGGTGAGAGTGCGGTGGGAGACGGTGTCGAAGGCCGCTGAGAGGTCTAGTAGGATGAGGGCCGCCATGTGGCCCTGGTCGAGGAGAGTGCGGATGCCATCTGTGATAGCTAGGAGGGTGGTCTCTGTGCTGTGGTTGCTGCGGAATCCGGATTGGGAGGAATCGAAGATGGAGTTAGCTTCGATGAAGTTTGTGAGCTGGGTATGGACGATCTTCTCTGTTACTTTTGCTGCGAAGGGGAGGAGAGAGATGGGTCTGTAGGTTTTGAGGTCCGTCGGGTCAGCGGAGGGCTTCTTGAGGAGGGGCTTGACTTCTGCGCGTTTCCAGACGTCGGGGAATGTGCCGGTTTCGAAGGTGGAGTTGATGGTGCGTCGTAATTCGGGTGCTATGGCGGCGGCTCTGTGGAAGATGTGCGGCGGGCAGGGGTCCGTGGGGGCTTCTGAGTGAATGCTCTTCATGGTCGTGGCGGTGTTGAGGGTAGGTGAGGTTTCAGAGTCAGGTGTCTGTTTGTTGAAGTTGTTGTAGAGGGACTTGATCTTGAGGTGGAAGAAGGAGCCACATTTGTTGCAGAGGTCCTGGGAGGGTGTGACGTCTGAGGCTTCGCTGGGGGGTTTGGTTAATTCCTGTATGATGTTGAAGAGCTCCTTCGAGTTGCTGGAGTTGGCGAGGATCTTGTCCTGGATCAAGTTCCTTTTGGTGGATCTGATGCGTTTGTGGTATTCGGTCATGGTGTTCTTGTAGCTGGTCCGTGCTTCTTGGGTTTTGCTGTTTCTCCAGACTTTCTCAAGACGTCTGCAGGTGTGTCTGGATTCTCGGAGGTCAGTGGTGAACCAGGTGGCTTTCTTGGGTCGCTGTTTGTTGGAGTTCCGGAAGGGGGGTGCGAGCTTGTCTGCGCAGTCGGTGATCCATCTGTGGAGTTCGTGGGCTGCAGAATTGATGTCTGTCGTGGCGGGAGGGGGCGCGTGGTTGAGGGTGGAGTTGAGGTGCTCTTTGGTGACCTTGCTCCAATTTCTGCGCGGTGTAGGTTTGTGTGCAGTGGGTTTGGAGAAGAAGTGTACGCAGTGGTGGTCTGTCCAGGATGGTTGCGTTGTGTGGCTGAAGTGGATGTTGTTCCCGCCTCCGCAGATGGAGTTGAGGGTGTGTCCTGCCTTGTGGGTGGGGGTGGTGACGATCGGCTTCAGTCCGATGTTGGCCCGGAGGGCGGTAGAGTTGGGGTCGCTGAGATTGTCGAGGGGGAAGTTCAGGTGTCCGAGCAGTATGCAGTCCATGGAGGTGATGGCGTGGGGCGCGATGAGATCAGGGATGGTTGCGGCGCACGCGGTTCGTGGTCCGGGAGATCTGTATGCGAGGGTGCTTCGTAGGGTCGTTCTGGGGTTGGTCTGGATCTTGAAATGGAGATGTTCCGTGGGGGCTGAGGCTTCGTTCGTGCTGAATGTGGTGAGCTGGAGGGAGTTCTTGTGTGCGATGGCAAGTACTCCTACAGGGTGGTTGTGGTGGTCCTTCCCCTGGATCTTGCATCCATCTGGGATGGCGGTCCCGAGGTCGGGGGCGGAGGTGGCATTGGTCCATGAGGAAGGCGACGCCAGGCAACAGGGTGTTGAGGAGGTCCCAGATTTCCACTGCGTGTCGGTGCAGGGAGCATACGTTGAGGAGGATGCAGCTCAGGGGTTTGGGTGTGCTGGTGTCCGGAGAGTGGGGGGCGGCCGTGGGGGTCCAGAGGAGGGTGAAGGTGAGGCGGCAGGGTCTGCAGGAGAACTGGCCGTGGGTGGTGTTTGGCGTCGACAGCTGGCAGTTGTTGTTCCTTCCGGGGTTGAGGGCATGGAGGGCAGCTGAGTCGTATCGGTGGGTGGTCGGAGGGCCAGGGTCCCTGGTGCTGGTTGCGGTCGGGTCACGGATGGGTGCAGATGGGCTTGCCTTTGGTGTGCCTTCGGCACTCCAGCGGCGCGGCCGCCATTAAATAGGGAACAGGGGAGGGAACGCAGCTGGGAGGCAGGAGCGGGAACCGGGGGGGTTTATTACAGTATTACAGAAAAAAATTCATAAACACCACTCATTGGTTATCCACCATTCCGAAAACATTCAGCACATTACATCCACTGTCGTTATTGCTATTTCCCAACTTTTAGTCAATAACCCCCCCCCCCCCCAACCACCCACCCCTGTGTAGTCATTTCCATCTTCCTGCCCCTTTGTCTAACTTGGGTAGTAGGGGCGGTACACAGAAGGCCTCTGTACTCATTCCATCTATTCCAGACCCTTCCCCACTTTTGAGGAGATCCCCTATTCTGATAGGTCGTTTTTTCAGCCAGCATGCTCCAGTCCATATCTTTTTGCCATTCGCCGAGTGTTGGTGTTGTTTCAGCTCCCCAGCTGCATGCTATATTTCTTTTGGCAATTACCAGGGCTAAGGTCACTCCCTTTCTCTCCCCCCTCTCCAGATCTGTTGCCTCCCATACATTATGCAGGCATGGCTTGGCCGACAATGGCTCTACCACCCCATATGGTTTACTTAAACAGTGAGTTATCTTAGTCCAATAGGATTGAATCCTGGGACACGCCCATATTGTGTGAATTTTTTTTCCCTCTTGACCTCGTCCTCTTCGGCAAAGTGAATCTAGTCATCTGCCCATCTTCACTAATGCGGTGCATGAGATGTAAGCTCTTTGGAGCACTTTAAACTGTATGAGGTGAAATCAGGACCTAATGGCTACTTCTCTAGGGGAGGACAGGGCGTCGGGCCATTCGTCCTCTTTCATGTCTGTGACGTCCTTTTCCCATTTTTTCCGCAGTTTTATTAACAAATCAGGGGTATTATTTACTAGCTTTTTGTATGTTAATGAGATTGCCTTTTGGGTTCTGTGTTCCTCAAGCAATCTGCTTTCTAGGGGTGAGGATTCTGGTAACTCTTCTTGTCTGGGTATTATAGTTTGCAGGATGTGGCGAAGTTGCAAGTAGCGAAATGCCTCCATGGGTGCCAAGTGATATACTCTCTGTAGGTCAGCAAAGGACTTTAACCTGTCGATGAGTAAACATTGCCCACCCTCGAGATCCCTTGTAGGTCCCATTTATCGAAACCCGGCCTCATTCTCATGTCTCCAAGGAGGCCAGATTCCCCCAAGGGTGTAGCTAGTGTGATCTTATTCCTCCATCCCAGCTTTTTAAGTGTGGAATGCTAGTTCTGGACTGTCCAAACCGTCGGTCCCCCTAGGAGAATATTCCTTGGTGTCATATAAAGCGCATATAGATATCCCCTGGGTTGTAGTGTTAGTCTGTCCATCTGATATGCCGGATCCGTTATTGGTTGGTGGGCCCACTGGTTAACTACCAATTGTGCAGCTCGGTAGTATGTTTGAATGTCAGGGAGGGCGATTCCACCGTCAAACCATCCCAGAGTTAGTTTGTTGAGCGCTATTCTAGGGGAGCCCCGTCCCACAATAGGGTTCTAACCTCGCTCTGTAAGTCTCTGAAGTAGGCATCCAATCCTGTGCCTATGTCTGTAAGACGTATAGAAAACGTGGCAGTGCCATCATCTTAAAAAGTGCCACCCTTCCCAACAAGGATAGCGACAAGTACCGCCAATTGTTCACGTCGCCCTTCAATCGTTTTAATGGAGGGAGAAGGTTTTTTAACTTGGAGATCTTGGTTGGCCGTAACAAATATCCCTAAATAACGGAACCCCTCTGTTACCACCTGCGCCTCACATTCTTTCGGTACTCGTGGTGATGAACCACAGATGACAAACACTACTGACTTAGCCTAGCGCAGTTTATCTCATATCCAGAATACCGCTGGAATGTAGCAAAGATGTTAAGAATTCTGGAGATGGACGCTTCTATCCTCCCAGTCTGCAGTCCATCGGAAGCCGCAGATCAGTGGGTCCCCTCGAATCCAAGCTGCCAGCGGTTCCAGCACCAGCGCAAATAGTAAGGGTGAGAGAGAGCAGCTGTGTGGTGCCTCGTCGGAGCGGGACACTGTACCATTTACCACCACCTGCGTCATTGGGGCCGAGTACAGGAGGCGAATCCAAGCGATAAACCGATGTCCTAATCCTAGGTGCTCAAGGACTGTGAATAGGTATGTCCACTCGATGGTATTGAATGCCATGCAAGCATCGAGAGACAAAACCACTGCATCTTCTTGGATTCGGTTGGCTCGTCCCAGGACTCCATGCAGGCGTCTTAGATTGAGGGCCGTGTTCCGGCCCGGCATGAATCCAGATTGGTCTGGATGTAACAGTTGGCCTACTATCGGGACGAGACGGAGGGCTAGCAATTTAGCCAGGATTTTTGCCTCAGCGTTTATCAGGGATATGAGTCGGTACGATTCACAATTATCAGATGGTTTACCCTCTTTGTGAATTTCCACTATTGTCGCGAGGCGCTGGACTCTGGGCAGAGTACCAACTTTCCTGCTGTTCTCGTACATCCTGAGCAGGTACGGCACTGTAGTTGTCGCCGTTAGTTTATACAATTCAATTGGGATCCCATTGGGGCCCAGTGCTTTCCCCTATCTAAGCTCACTGATCACCTGCCTCACCTCCTCATTCGTCAGATCGCCATTTAGGGTCTGGATGTCTTCCATAGTAGGTTTAGGGAGGGGTCGATCCTTAAGGAACTCTAATACATCATGCCTAGTATTTGTCGTTTCTGAGGCATAAACGGACTCGTAGTGAGACCCAAACGCATCTGCTATTTCATGAGGGTCGGTGAGTCCATCACCATTTGCCAGTTGGACTGAGGTCACCCACCGGCTGGCCCTTTCTTTCTTGTCGAGCCAGGCGAGGAGCCTCCCTGCTTTGTTCCCTTGCTCATAGATGCGGTGCTGAGTCATCTCGATCATGGCTCTGGTGGTTCCAGTAGCCAAGTCTCTGTACTCGTGTTGTTTGAGGCTCAATAGGTGCCTTGTATCTCCGTTGTTTTGTCGTACTAATTGTGCTTCAGGGTCTAGGATATTTTTCTCTAGATACCTCCTTCCTCTGTTCCTTCTTTTGCCCTACCATCAAAGAGAGTGCCGGTCCCCTGATTACCGTTTTATATGCTTCCCAGAGTGTCACCGGTGATGTCACGGACTGCTCATTTTCTTTCAAATAGAAGTCTGTTGCTTTTTTAAAAATCTTTCCTAATCTTAGGGATTTGCAAGTATGAGGGGTTAATGCTTATTGTGCTCCTGGTACGCTGCTTGCCAATTTTTTTATTTATCTCGCCCATATAGGGGAGTGATCAGATATTCCCTGGGGAAAGTGCCTCATTTCCTCAAAGCTCAACAGTTGAGATGGAAGTGCAACAAGTAGGTCAATCTGTGAAAGGCCACCATGTACTCCGGAGTGAAAGGAGAACTCTCGAGCGACGGATTCAGCGCCCTCCATATGTCTATCATTCCCATGGCACCCATAAACTCATTCAGTCATGTCTGTGATTCATGAGTTCTCCTCGCTGGCAGTCGGTCTGTTGTGTCATTCAGTGTCATATTGAAGTCCCCACCTAGGAGGAGTTGACCTACTGGCAACTCCAGTAAGAGTGTTCCCAGATCTGAGAAGGTGGTGTTATGGAGTGACGGTGGAATGTATAGCGATATTATATTTATCGTTCCCCCTCCTATCTTTCTGAGATTGCAGTGTATCTACCCTTTTTATCTATCCATGTTCTTTCTACTATTAGTGGGAATTGCTTCTTAAGGAGTATTCCTGTGCCCCTGGATTCCGAGGTGAACCCCGAATGGACGATCATTTTATACCCCCATCGGTCTAATGCTTTGCATGTCTTGCCCAATAGATGGGTTTCCTGCAGGACTACGTCTGGGGTGTGCCGTTTGAGGAACTGAAGGACTATACCTCGTTTAATTTTTCCCCCCCAAGCCATTCATGTTCCACGTCACTAGACGGATCTCAGGGCTGTTTGTATTTGTCATGGGGTACAGGGACGGTTAAGCTGATTTCTTGTGGAGCTGTGGTCAGGGTCGCCCCTGCCAACGGGGGGGGTCTCAAGCAATGTTTTTGTCCACTGCTTCCGGTGTGCGGTAGTTATCATTATTGGTGGTGGTGTAACTGTATCACGATCGAGTGATGTGGAGAACAAACTATTTGAAAGAACAAAATCCCCTTCTAACCCATTACCCAGAGGACAACCCCCCACCCCTGCATCCCTACCTGGCGGATTCAGAACTACCCGCCTCCCCCAACTTAGCAGAGCGCCTGTCATCCCTCCCTGGTTGTAAGAATTGTATGAGGTACCCCCGAACTCTCAGCCCTCAACCCCAAACAAAGATTTGTGTCACCCCAACAATTATAATTATTTATCAGAGCGTTGGTTGGGTGGGCCCCTTTGGCCTTTATCGTCACCCATTACCCATTGTCAACTCGATGCCATCGAAATCCCATCCTGCGCCCCCCCCTGCCCTCACCCAGCCCATCCATAGGTCATTTTACTCAATTGTGTACCTCAAGAAACTTTGGTTCCCAATATAAACAGTTCAGTTTTCCCACCTCAGTTTCATCGGCGGTCTATCGCCAGTGGCCCCTCCTGTATCATTTCCACAGCCACATTACCAGGTGGGGTGGATGTTCTTTTCCTCTGCCTCCCACGATGTGTTCCAGAAGGGGAGCCCCCCACCCCGGCGAGTCAAAGAACCACGTTTTGCCTTCGTCTTCTATGCGCAGCTCTGCCAGGAAAATCATGGAGTATTATAATCACTTTTTTCGTAGTGCTTGTTTGATCTCCAGGAAGTTGCGTCTTTGCTTTTGTACCTTCAGGGTGAAGTCCAGGAAGAAGGTCATATTGGCATTTTCATATAGGACTGGTGGGGCAGCGCGGGCTGATTGCATTATCACACCACGGTCCCTGAAGTTAAAAAGACAAGCAAGGATAGGCCTAGGCGGTGCGCCAGGTCGAGGCTGCCCACCGGCACTCTGTGCGCTCTTTCCACCGAAAAGAATTTTGAGAGGCTCCTAGGCTGGAGGTATTTGAGGGTGAGGTCCTCCACAAAGAGATACACGGCTGGCCCTTCTGCCCGCTGAGGGACCCCCAAAATATATACATTATTGCGTCGTGACCTGCCTTCATAGTCTTCAATCCTCGCTTCAAGGTGTGCTGTAGTTGTTTGAAGCTCTTACACTTGGTCCTTGAGGGTCTTAGTATCCTGCTTTAGTTCTGTCGCCAAACTCTCCACCTCTTGGACTCTAGTATTCATCTTACAGATATCTGCGCGAATCAGGGACACTTCTGTTGTAACATTGTCTATGCGTCCCTCCACGGCGGTGCGAACCCCCTGGATCGCCGCCATTATGTCCTTCAAGGAAATCATGTTGCATTCTATTGACTTAGGGGGTGCACTTGACGCACCATTTTCGGTATTCCCCAGGCCCTCCTGCCCTTTGAGCAGGGAAAATTTATCGAGCTTAGTCTGGTGAGTAGTCTTCATCCCTCTTCCCCCAGTCATGTCTGCTAGGGGGTGTAGAGCCCCTTGGTGGGGAGAGACAGGCTCCAGGATACTCCCTGTCGCCTGCCACTGGAATGTATTCATTCCTGTGCGGCCTGTCCGGTTTCTCCTGGTATTTCCGGATCCCCCACACCGGGTGGACAGGTCGGGTTATTTGTTGGGTCTACTTTATCCCAAAACGGCTCGTCAGGGAGGATCTGGGGCTTTATTCCGGTAGGAGTTGATGGTATTGGGGCTATTAGCTCCACATTCCAAGTGCTGCAGTCGGGCTTGGAGGCTCTCCAGGAGTTCTTTTGTGTTGGCCTTTGTAGGGGACTTCTGGGTGGACTATGGCAGACGAAAGGAGAGCCTTTTATTACTCCCTTCGCGTTCGGCGGTGGTAGGGGTTTGGGGGGAGCGAGTCAAACCCACACTCCGTTTGGTCGGACTGTCCGTCCCGGGCCCCTTTCAGGTGGTTGCACCTTTGCACGCCTGTGCGGCACCGCTCCTGTTCTCCTCCCCATCTGCCCGCCCCGGGTCGGCTTCGTGGGGCGGCCGCAGCACCAGGGGAGCCAGACTGCCTCGCGACCGGTTGTCGCGTCGCTTGCCGCACCCAGTGCGACCCTTCAGGGATGATGCGCTTACTCTATACTTTGGGTCCGGGGGTTTACTGACACTGCAGGGCCGCATCTCTACCATACCGTCACTGGAACGGCTATCACTGCAACTCCCCGGAGTCACCAGCACATCGCTCTCTGATAGGGGTCCACTAGCGGATCTGTGTCCGGATAATTCCCGGGGAAGAGAGCCGGAGCCGCTTTAGCAAGCGGCCATGTTATTCTTGAAGCCCACATTTAATTGATATTGTCCTGTAATTCTTTGTTTCAAAAGTGTTTTATCATCTTTATGAATGATTGCTATGATCACCTCTGAGGCTGTCCCTTGTTTTTTCCCCAGATACTACAACATTTCTGTATAGGTTTCTCATGTGTGTTATTAAATCCTGAAAGGTCTTACAGAAGCAGGCTGGTAGTCCATCGGGGCCTGGTGCTTTGCCTGCTTTCAGGTATTTGATTGCGAAGCATATTTCTGAGTGGTCTGTGGTTTTATTAAGTTCTTGGGTTGTTGTATTATCAAGTGTGGAGATGGGGGCGTGGCTTGACGCCGATGTAGGACGCAGCAGACCTCGGGGCTCCTCCGTGGCCTCCCTTCCTTACCGAATATCCTGACATCCTGGGGCGGCCCTTGCCCCTTGAGCCCGCAGCGGAATACTTCTGGCATCACTGGCGAGGATTTGGGGGCGCTAGCTGTCCGCGCCTTGCAGGGAGAGCTGAGTTCTGCGCTGCCGGGCGATCCCCGAGCGGAGCTCTCCCAAGATGGCGGCTGCGGCCGGTGCCGGAGACCTCTGGGGCCTCTGAGAACGGAGGCAGGAGGTGAGGCGGCTGCGGTCCCTGGACGCCGATGCGTTCCCCGCGACTGGGCTGCTGACCGAGCCCTGCCCTGCCGAGCCTGTGACGAGGGGGAGACCGGGAGAGGGAAGGAATCGGCGAAGGATCTTCCTGCGTGTGCCTGGCCCTAAGATGGCGGCCCCGGGCGCTACGAGCGCACGCAGAGGGTGAGGAGCCCTGCGGGCCTAGCGAGTGGTTGGGGGACCTCGCTGCTGGTGAGGCGGTCCGTGCTGTGCAGCTGATTAGACCCCACCACGACACCGGAAGATCACTGGGAGCAGGTGGAAGGGGCGAGAGACACTGAGACACTGCGGCCCATGCACACAGAAGAGGGAGGTGGGCGAATAGGAGAGCCCCCATTCGGAGTGAGGGGTCGGGAGTGTGAACCCTGAGTGTGAAGGGGCTCCGCTACTGGTGAGGCTGCGCCTCGAGTGCTGGGACCGGCTGGCTCCCACCTTTGCGGCTGGCGCCGACGAGAACGCGAAGTTAAGGTCGCAGAGGAGCTGCGACGAACGGCTCGCGGGAGGTGGTGTCCCCGAGTGGAGTGCGAATGGTGTCTGCAGGGCCTCCGCATGATTGAGACGAGGTGGATGAATGGCCTGAAGATGCGTGAGGCCTAGGGGGATCCTGACAGACGTCGGACACTGTGGGCCTGGTGACTGGTGAGGCCCTGAGCCGACTGACCCGCACGCTCACGGGGGAGTTGAGCCCCGAGATTCCTTGCCACATTGGGGACCGTTGCGGAGACCTCGGGACCGAGGCTGAGCACGACCGTCGAGGGAGGTGGAACTGGCCACTGAGCGAGGAGCTTGGTCACACACGTGGCGCCTGGAATAACTCGCTGCCCCCTGCTGTCGAGCCGCGATGGGCCGCACATCCAGACGAAAGGGGTTCGAGGTCCTGCGGCTAGATGACCCAGACCGTCACACGGATGAGGAGGACAGCGCGACGGGGGGACGCGAGGAGAGAACATCAGAAGATCCCACCCTGGCTGATATCATGAAGGCCATCACATCCTCGAGAACAGCCCTAGAGGCCAAAATTGATGCCATAGGAACTGACCTCGCCCTACTAAAAGATGACCACCGCAAACTTAAAGAGCGAGTGATGATTAACGAGAATGCTGTGAAGGATATTCCGGACAAAGTGACCACCTTACAGCATGCCCTGAACGCGATGGAAACTAGAGTAAAGGTGCTGGAGATGAGGGCCGAGGATAGCGAAGGCCGGTCCCGACGGAACAACCTTCGTATAGTGGGGGTTCCGGAACGAGAGGAAGGGGCCGATGCTGTCAAGTATCTGGAATCCTGGCTCCGAACGGCGGTGGCCCCGGAGGGTCTCTCCCCTTTTATGCCCTGGAGCGAGCCCACAGGGTACCGGCCAGACCGCCCAAGCCTGGCGCTCCCCGCGCCCGTTTGTGGTGCGGCTACTACACTACCGGGACCGTGATCATCTTCTGCAGCAGGCCAGGGAGAAGCAGTCCCTCCAGATAGGGAACAGCAAGGTGATGATCTTCCCCGACTATACTAGGGAAGTGCAAAGACAACGTTCTTCCTTTTTGGCTGTCAAACGTAAACTTCGCCAATTGCATCTCCCCTACGCGGTGCTGTTCCCGGCTCGGCTCCGAGTGACCGCAGACGCGGAGACACGTTTCTTCCATACCCCGCAGGATGCTTGGGACTGGCTGGACGCGCGGGGCGAGGGTGGGCCGCGCTCTCCAGCTCTGGATTCGCCGCGTCGACGGCAGTCTCCTACTTTGGCTCCTCGGAGGTCCCCGGCGCCTGCGGGTCGGAGTCAAGAGCGCTCTAGAGCGGTTAGGGCGGTGGCGGAGATCAGTCGGGGCTCGGTGAGCCCAGCCAGCATTGTCACAGACCCAGATATGGCGGGATCTGGGAGCTCAGGGACAAGCAGTGTTCCGGGGACCCTGGACGCAGACCTCCCGGATGTTACTCCGCAGACGGCGGACGGCATGTTTGGCTGAGTGCACCACATGTACTATATTGAGGGGGTAGCGCGCAGCTATTGGCTGATGTTTTCCATTATATATGCGGACTTGCGGCTAGTTGATGATGTCTCCATACTTTGAGGTCTCCCATGAGTACTATGGACATGGGAGGGAGAGCCGGGAGGGTCCTGGGTCTGGCGGGGTTGGTCTGCGTTCTGCCGCCTCGATGACTTGTTGCTTGAGTGCTTTTGTTTGGATAGGGACTTGTTTGTGTGCGCCTGTCCTGGGGAGTGGGAGTTGGGGTTTGTTTTTTATTGGGGAACATCGGGTCGGGGTCAGGCATGTCGCTCTACGGGGTGGGTATCGAGAAGGTCAGGGGATTGAGCCATGGGTTCCGCCGTAGGTATCAAATGTATAACCTGGAACGTTAGGGGGATGCACACTATGACTCGCCGACACAGAATACATGCTTACCTGGTGAGAAGGGGGATACAAATCGCATTATTGCAGGAAACTCATTTGACACAGAAGGAGGGAGAGGCGTTGCAACGTCGCTGGAGAGGTCAGGTGTTCCACACCACGTACTCGGCGTTTGCCAGGGGGCCTTAATTTGGGTGAGGGCGGGGATCCCCTTTCAATGTGTCCAACAAATCATAGACCCGGGGGCCGGTATGTGGTGGTGACGGGACGGCTAGATGGTCGAGACATCACAATAGGGAGTGTATATGCCCCCAACATAGATCAGCCCTCATTCCTAGTGCAACTTTCACAGACATTGGCGCAACAGTTGACTGGGGCGGTGCTACTGGGGGAGACTTCAACAGCATTGTCGATACTGATCTGGACCGCTCGCATCCGCCGCTCCCTGACGCTCCAGCCCACAGGGTCGCAGAGGCCAGACGAGACTGGCAACAACACTGGGGACTGATGGACACCTGGAGGGTACACCACCCGCTGGACCGGGACTACTCCTACTTTTCGGGTTTACATGAACTCCACGTGCGCTTAGACTATATTCTCTGCTCCCCGGATGTACATGCTATGGTTACTCTGAGTGAATACTTAGCTCGTACGGTGTCTGACCACAATCCCCTGCTAATATCCTTGCACTGGGTGAGAACTAGGCCCTCGATTCCCACCTGGCGACTTCGGCCGGAGGTGTTGGAGGATCAGGTGTTCCGGTCGACCATAGCTACGGCCATAGAGGACTACTTCCTACATAACACTGGTACAACTAACAGCCCCCATAAGGAGTGGGACGCTTTCAAGGTGGTTATCAGGGGTCGCTGTATAGGAGAGGCGGTGGGAGTGCGGAGGGTCCTCAAGGATGAGGTGTTGGCGGCAGAACAACGGCTCCGGTGCGCGGAAAGGGATAGGCCCGAAAGAGTAGACAGACAGGCAGATCTTCTGGAGGCCAAGGAGGCCCTGGCAATACAGGTAGAACGGCTGAGATGCTTCGATTATAGGGCATACACGGCTCGGGCGCATGCGGAGAGAGACAAATCTGGGGCGCTTCTGGCCTGGTTGGCCAACCCGGCACGCAGGGGGTCAGTGATCTTAGAAATTCGGGGACCCGATGGTTTGAGCCATTATGGCCAACAGGACATAAACACCCAGTTCCTGGACTACTACACCTCCTTGTATCGGAGCCAGTTAGAGGCGGGGGCAGCAGAGGATGCGGGATTCCTAGATGCTATCGCTCTGCCTCAGATTGGTGCAGATGCAGCGAAGATCCTGGGTCGGGACGTTGAGCTAGGTGAGATTAGGAAAGCCATAAAACACATGGCCAGGAACAAAACTCCCGGCACGGATGGCCTCCCGGTTGAGTTTTACTCTGCTTACTCGGACACCCTCTCCCCTCGTCTGATGGCTCTATACAATAGGTCAAGGAGGGATGGGTGTTTGCCGGACTCGACAAAGGAAGCAGTAATCATACCGCTCCTGAAACCGGATAAGCCGCCCTGGGACCGCACAGCCTATCGCCCTTTGGCCATGCTCAATTTAGATTACAAAATACTGAGCTCTGTCTTGGCCGATCGTCTGTTGATCCATATGACGACGCTTATTCATATGGACCAGTCTGGGTTTATCCCGTCCCGCAACACTGCCATGAATATACGGCGGCTGTTTCGCCTGTTAGACGCGACCACCTATGATAAGGAGGAGGCATGTATCTTATCGATTGATATGGAAAAAGCCTTCGATAGCCTTGAGTGGCCATATCTTTTTAGGGTACTGAGAGCGTTTGGGCTGGGAGAGGACTTTGTGGCGTGGACGGCAATTCTATACAGGAGCTCCACTGCCAGGGTACGCACGGGAGGAGTGATTTCAGAAGCTTGTGCAGTGGGTAGAGGCACGAGGCAGGGTTGCCCGCTGTCTCCCCTGTTGTTTGCGCTGGCGGTGGAGCCTCTGGCAGTGCACGCAAGATCGGGGCACTACTACCGGGGAGTGGATGTGGGGAACCGAACTCAATTCATAGCACTATATGCAGATGATCTGTTACTGTTTCTTGCCAACCCGGCGGACGACCTGCAGGGTGCCAGGGACCTGTTGTACAGGCTGGGAAGGGTCGCGGGCCTTAAGGTCAACTGGAGCAAGACTTGCTTGTTCCCCACGCGGGCCGGAAGGAATGCTCCCCCGAATGTGCTGGATGTGAGGTGGGAAAGCAGGTACCTGCCATACTTGGGGGTTCGCGTATATCACGCGGCTGCAGATGTGTTGGATGGTAACATAGGTCGGGCGATACGGAACACCAGGAGTAGCTTTGATTTTTGGGGGACCCTTCCTCTCTCGATAGCGGGACGGGTGGCGCTCCTGAAAATGGTCACACTGCCGCGATTGCTTTATTACTTTGGCGCGCTGCCACTGTGGATCCCGAGGAAATTTTTTACTCTTCTCAACACCATGATCACGGGATTTCTATGGGGTACTGGGAGGCGCAGAGTAGCACTTATCACCATGATGAGGCCTAGGGGAGAGGGAGGGTTTGCTGTGCCGGATCTAGAGACCTACTATCACGCAGCCCAAATACAATGGTTCACGAAGTGGATGGCTGGACGGCTTAGTGATGAGGGTGTTGAGACCACAGACCCGACCCTGCCTCAACTTGCTCGTGTGCTGATGCGGCTTCCACTGCGTGGGTGGGGGGCCCAGGAGGACCTGTGGGCAATGCGCAGGTGTTGGAATCGGGTGATCCGGAGGGCCTCACGGGGACCCCCGTATGCGCCCGAGATTCCATTGCTGCTTTGCGAGACACTGCCACATGGGGGGGACTGGCAAGGGTTGCGGGCTTGGAGGGAGGCGGGCATCTCCGCCATAGGAGACCTTTATGAAGACAACACCCTCCTACCCTTCAATGATTTGCTAGAGCGGTATGACATACCTAGGGGGACTTCCTTCTGCACGCTTCCCTAACGGCAGCCATTCGTAAGCATTGGCAGATGGGGATCGCAGAACCAGCGATCTCCCTGCCTTGCCAGTATGTGGTGACCGCGGCTGGGACGGTCAAGGCAGTGACTTGCCTCTATAGGCGACTTACTCAGGAGTTGCGACGCCCTCTAGATAGCCTACGCTTTAAATGGGAGATAGATCTTGGTGTGCCCATCGAAGAGAAACCATGGGAAGCGTTGGTAGAAAGAGCATGGAAAACCTCCAGGAACGCGAGGTTCCAATTAATACACTTCTTTGTCCTTCACCGTGCATACCTCACTCCTCAAAAAATTAACAAATATTTTGGGACCCGCGCGGTTTGCCCGAGATGCAATCTAGATAATGCTGAGTTTTTACACATGCTCTGGGCCTGCCCATCACTCCTGGGGTTTTGGAGGGAGATACTGACCAGACTGAATGGCATAACGGACCGGGAGATCGAGCTGACGCCGGGGACTTGTCTGTTACACTGGTTTCCTCACACTGCCAAGAACAAGATCACCAGTAAATTTATCGATCTAGGACTAGTATTGGCCAAGCGAGAAATTACCTGTCATTGGAAGGCGAGCACCCCCCAAGTACCTTGAGGTGGACGCGGGAGCTTACAAAGTGGGCGGATAGTGAGGGTACCTTTCGGCTCCAAATGGCACACAGAACGGGTAACGACAAGACATTGGAGGCCGCAATGGCGTGGGTGGCGTTGGTGGAGGAGCTCAAGCACCCGAGTGAGGATGATGACGAACCCTCAGTCGACTGAGCAGGGTAATACGGGGGTCTGACATCCTGCCCCAACCAAACTTCCTCCGGGCCTTCTAGCGGGCTGGCGGATAAAATTTCCACGCGTGAGTGTGCTTCCACTTTTAGCTTGTCCCTACTGAGCGGATACTGGGGTATTAGACTACCTGACAGACGGACTCTGTCTTTCCACGGGAGTTCCCATGGGTGAGCGACATGCCTGAGGGGAGGGATAGGGGGGGGAGAGTTGCGGGAAAGGGAGGGAGACTGCGAGGGTGGGTGGATGGGTATTGTTTTTGCATTTCTTACTGCGTTTCCTGTGGGCCTCACCGGAGTTGGCTTGAAGGATGTGAAATATTTATTGCGGGGACGTGGGATATGATTTATTAGCAGATTCTGGTTGAGTTGACAGACATTACCACCAATGTTTGCTATTTATGTGGGCTGCCCAAAACAGAGGTAAATGAGGCACGCACGGCAAAAGCCGACGTATCGGGGTGGATGGCTTACTGTCTGAACGTTGACATCCAGTGTGCAGTTATCAATGTATGCTCACTGTCCCCGTA
Source organism: Calotriton arnoldi (assembly GCA_963921515.1). NCBI lineage: Eukaryota > Metazoa > Chordata > Amphibia > Caudata > Salamandridae > Calotriton > Calotriton arnoldi. The sequence goes on along the minus strand of CAWUFW010000950.1, from coordinate 2,450,728 downwards.
CAGTGATTGTTTGAGTTGTAACGTCAACTGAATAAAATTTGTTTACAAAAAAAAATCAAGTGTGGAGATATTTATTCCCTCAATGTTTTTTGGCATACCTCCATAGGGTTAGTTATCTCAGGATTGTTTAGTTTTGAGTAAAGGTTATGAAAACATTTGACTATTCCCTGTGGTTCTGTGTTGATTTTACCAGAGAGGTCTTTACTTGCAGCAGTAGGGTCAGAGGATGCTTTATATTTGAGGTAGTTAGCAAGCGATCTTCCAGCTCTATTTTGTTCTATGTATCCTTTCTCTTTCAACTTTATTACCCAAGTATGAGCATGACTTCTTTTAAAAAAAATTGGATTCATATTTTTTGCTTTTTCACTTCATTTATCCAAGTTACATCTCTGGATGAGAAGAGTTTATGTTCTAGTTGTTTGAGATCTACTACAAATTCATCTTTCCTCTGGGTAGCAATGTTGTTTTTCATTGCTATCGCATTAATTATTTTACTCCTTATTGCGGCTTTCATAGCATCCCAAAGTATTTCTGGAGATCTTTAGTTTGAACTGTTCTCATTGAAGAAACTTTTGATAGCGATTCTTATTTGTTCCTTTAGTATATTGTCATTAATAATTTCCTCATTCATTCCTCAGCACTTTCCATTAGGAGCATGTTTAGTTCTTTTATGTCAACAGAAATACTGTCCTGGTCTGAAATTATTATTGGCTCTATTATGGGGTTGCAAGCTTTAGGTGTCAAGGTGTTATTTGAATACAAAGTAAACTCACTGAATACAAAGTAAACTCACTGCCTGTCAGGTGGAAGAGGCGACAAATGTCATTTGTATATGGCGTTCTTTACAGAAAGTTCCAATATGGGGTACGTTTTTTTCGGTCCTTATTTGCAAGATGAGATTCTATATAAACAGCTTTCCCAGGGTAAATTGAAGTCTCCTCTGACTACAATGTTGGTATCTTGCTGAATATCACATAGTTTTTATTCATGGCGGTCCAAAATTGAGGATCATTGCTTGTCAGGCTTATATGCAGTAGTTATCTCCATTGCAGGGTACTTTTAGAATGCGGTATCTCCCTTCCGCATTATTTTTGATTCTATAATTGTTAGTCCAGCCTTTTTTTAATATAGGCGTCAAAACCCTGTTCTTTTTTGCTGGGGGGCAGAATGCATGCTGCACCTAAAAAGTCTGCATTGCTTGTGCTTTGTTTTCTATCATGGTTGCCTGTACCCCCTTAAGCTTGTGACAGTAATCTAAGATATTTTCTTTCCTTTTAATTAGATGATTAATGCCTTTGAGATTTAAGGATAGACTTTTTTATCTTACCACTAATCATTATTAAAGTTTGATGGGGTATCTGGGACTTTGACTGTAGTATAACTTGGTGGGCATAATTAACTCTTTTTTTCATTATTATTCTCATTAGCCCTGGGTCTTTTACAAAGTATGGTTCTTCCTTCATATAGCTTTGAACCCTTTTGTCACTTTTATGAGCTACTGCATTCAATTTGTGGCTGACTTATGAAGAGTATGTTATATGGAGAGGACATGTTAGGGAAAGCATTTAGAGTGGTAAGAGAAACAAACATGGCAGTATAAATAAAAAGTCTCAATCCCCAACCCACCCTCTCGTTCATCCATCGGAGAATCGTGAGCAGTGGGAGGAGCCAGGACCCAGTCAACTCTGAAGCATATCGCGAAAGATTTCTACTGGTTTGGTGATCTTTAAGCTTGGGTATCACATTAATCCGTAGTATGTGATGTAAGAGAATCACATAGCAACATCCTATAACAGTAAGTGGTAGCTCATAATAACAGACATTATATAGCATATGACAGTACATGGCAAGCATAAAATGAGTCCGCAACAAAGTTATTCCTTTGTATTAACTGTTAACTCTTGTATCAGTTACAATGAAACCTCTGGTCAATCATTGTGTTCTTTACAGTTACAATTTACCTAATATTTGACTGTAATTTTTAAATCATGGCCCACGTGGGTGTAGTATTATTTAGGTGATTTAGACAAGTGGTTAACAATAACAAGTTGAAAAGGTGTTAGTTAACCGTCTACTAATGGAGTAGTCTAATTTATTCCAGTGAGGTCCAATGTGAAGCCTACAGAGAGGTTTTTAAACTGGTTTGGTAATTATCAAGCTTGGGTGTAGGCAGCATTAAACCTTAGTATGTGATGTATGAGAATCACATAGCAAAACATAACATTCTATAACAGTATATGGCAGCACACAATAACAAACATTCTATAGCATATAACAGTACATGAAAAGCTTAAAATGACAGTCACCAACAAAGGTATTCCTTTGTATATGCTGTTAATTGATTTCTCTATCCATTCCAGTGATACAGTGGGTCAATCATTGTGTGTGCGTTGTAGTTCCATGGGTAATCTAATGTTCAGCTGTGTTTAGTATGTCATGAACAATGTGTAGGTCATGTTATGCAGGCGATTAAGTCTGATGGCTAATGATAATATTAAATTAGTCACTTGAGTAGGTGTTAGTGAACCTTCTGCAAATAAAGTGGTTGTTTGTCCCAGTGTGACGCTGATAAGTCTGGTTATTATGCAACTTAATTGAAAGTGGGTTCATTTTTGTGTTTGTTTTCTTCTTCTGATGGGTTCTAAGATTAGTATTTAAAAGTTAGAAAGATTGGTGTCTGACAAATGCACGCTTGTAGAAGCGTCAGCGGTAATCTGAGTCTAACAGACATTAGGGCAACAAGCTCGTAAATGATAGTGAATAGTAGGAGACATATCAACCAATATTCCATATGTTACTGTTAGCAGGTTGAATATAAATGCGTACAGGCTATATATTAATGGTCCATTTTCAGAGTGTGGTTAGGTTGTTGATGAAAGACTTCACATTAGCAGGTTCCTCGAAGTAGGTGGTGTCCTCTTCATAGATGGTCTTCATTCTGGAGGGAGCAGCAGAGGAGATGTTGTTTAGTGCCTTTCGCTTACTACTTAGGGCTAGAAAACCCTCTCTGCTGTGGACAGTTTCTTTGGCATAGAACCATGTTCTATGGCCATTCCAGATAATTGTATACATTTTTCTCCTCTGGTACAGTATCAAATCTGAGTGAGGAAATCTCAGTGTTTTGGAGTCGATCATCATTCTCGTTTTTCTAAGTGTTTGTGCAATCCATGATTTCAGACATGGGTGCAGAAGTTTGCATTATTTCCAACATTTTCTGGCAGGTTTAAGATCCTGTGATGACCTCTTCTATTTCTACCCTTAAATTCTACGAGTTCTCTTTCCAACCAGATTATTTTTTGTTGTTGTTGTATCCGCTTTCCTCTGTTGTAACTTGTTGCAGTCCTCTAGCAAACTAATACTTCACTCAGCCTCTTCAGTCATCGAAGATAGGCTTTGAAAGTCCTTTCTTAGACCAATTAATCCAGACTGAAATAAATCTGTGTTAGTTTTTGTGCTTTGAGTTAGCTCATGTGGAGAGTTCAGTTTCTTTAGTTCTTGCTCGCGTTGGTCTCTGCCCTTATTGGGTAATCTGCAATTTGGCATTAAAAGTTTTCTTCTGTCCTGTTTTTAGTCTTTATTATCTTTCATCTCTTTCTCTTTTGCCATTCTCTAAGTTTGCAGGTGCCTTTTATGTGTAAATTGTAGTTAGTCGAAGTGAAGATTAAAATGCAATTGTTAGACATATTCTGTGGCTCCCATTTCGGTCACCTTGTGTATAGACGCACAATGGTTTTTAGACTATTGAAGGATCTAGCATTGTGTTGTTATCTGAACTGTCATTACAGCAAGCCTAGTTTTCTGTCTAGTAAGTGTCTTAGACCTTGGACAAATTGGCTGCCAGACAGCTTGAATCATAAATCTTCATAGGTTGCATATGTTCATTGAATTGTTCATTCTTTCGGGATACACAAAGCAAATAATGGCCAGTGACTGTGCCCAATGTCAATTTTGTTTGATGTTGCTGATTTTGAGATTACCCGCGTTAACTCTGGAGTGCCTTGGCAAGGTTAAGTAGTGTAGCTATCTATATATTATATATATTGCATGCCCACGCGATCGTTAGTTTCCTCTAAGTGGCATAGGTTCTTTAGTTCTATTTGACAAATTCATTGGGGACAGGGCTGAGATGAGGGTCATGGATTAAGATAGTGCGTGTTCTGGTAGAGGCTCAATTTGGCGCAATTAGGGGTCCGCCTGAGCTGCACAATTCTTGTAATGCAGATGAGAGACCCACCCTGCTTGTCACTGATGGTTACACTAAACAAACGTTTTGTGAGATGGTGCCTATTCTTGGGGCTTGCCTGTTTTTATGTCTTGACGTGTGCTCTCGGGAGCTCTCTTGTGGCAGTGTTGCGGCGGCAAAGTTCCTTGCATGGTGACGGACGTGTACCCCTGCCCTGAGTACCCCAGATGTCTGGATCCATGATGAGGATTTTTATTGTCATGGGCGAACACATCATGTGTGCGCCCCATGACATAGGCCTATTTCATGGATTTTTATTTTGTTGGGGGCTCACAAAGCGCTACCCTCATAGTAGTGAAAGGCTACTGCCTTTACCAGGAGTTAAGCAGCACAAGTGCAGTGGTGACCGCATGCTGTGTAGTGATCAGTAAAACAAAACAGGCCTTTTTACCTGTGTCACTGGAGTGATGCCTTCAGGCTCACTCATGTAAAGTTCCGCTGCTGTGTGGTGAACTTGGCCTACATCGAGTTAGTATGTAGAGCTGTGCAGTACGTGTGTATTGTATGCATGTGCTGATTGTATGTGTGCCTGGGAATGGTACAATATACAGAAGATTCTGGGTTCCATTTTGGGAGACCCAGGGCTGACTGGAGGAGAATCCCGCTCCCTCAGGCATATTTGTGGTTTGCTGCATTCCTGTTAGCTGGGTGGGATACACACTGGTGGAAGGAGAGACCGATTCTTCAGTATACTTTAAAGAATGCCCTTTGGTTCAGAGAGAGGTCTCTGGAAAGGTGCCTGGGAACATCTCAGTAAGGCGATGGGGCTGATAAGAGAATCATAAAGAGTAGGGTTAGGCCCTGGGGTAACCTTTTGATACACTTGTCACTGTGGCTGGCATCCAGGTGCAAACCTCAAGTCACTCCCATGGCCTGTGTTGTGGGGCTATCAGATTTGGAGTCACTCTTGCTGTGACAGACTGCTTTCTGGAGAAAGAGCAGAACAGAGGAGTGGGCATTTCAAAACAAAACAGACCCACAGCATAAACTTCAAAGGCTCACACCCTAAAACACATTTGGTGTCTGGAAATGGACTATAAGAAAGGGAGCTACTCTCTCCCAGAGTTGTCAACTGTCAAGCAGCTAATTAGGCTGTGCGAGGAGAAGAAGCTCTGTAAGACGTCTGCCTTTGACCAGGACTGGAGGCTAAAGCCTGCCAGTCTCCCAGCTGGGCGAGGGGGCATCACCCAGAGAATCAAAGATCAACTGCCCCTGAAGCCCCAGTGCCTGCCTGCTTGCCAAGACCAATATGCCCTGTGAGGAAGAGGGAGCGAGGTCCATTGGGGGATCCTAGAGATTGGATCTCTGTATCGAGGTGTGAGGAGATGACTTCTGGCTGCGGCACCGATCAGGTCGACACACATGTGCAGGACTAAGTCGGCGACCCTGTATGCAGGTGGGGCCGCCGTGAAGGTTACGGTTGTGCTGATCGTGCCATACCCTTTTTGTGTGGGGTAAGGTCTGTGTGTAAGGTACCCCGTGTGCCAGGTGGGACCACTGGAAAAGAACAGGAATGTGGCCTCATAGATGTTGTGGTCGAGAGTAGAAGCCGCCATGGTAACCTGTGTAAGCTCGAGCCCTGACTGAGGATCGGAACCAGGAGCATCACAAGTAATATTTCATAACACTTTAGCAGGCGTCTTTTACTCCTGTCCCTACCTTTTTCACCCACACTTATATGCCACTCTTTCTATTTATGCAACAGCTGCAATCGCACAAGGACGATCTCACATCAAGGATATTGAAAACAAATTGCTGCGTCTGTTTGAATTTTATTTTTACAAGGACACAAGGATGTCATTGCTTCTATCTCTATACCACTACTCTCAGCGCCACTTTACTCTACGCTACTGCCTTCTACAGCACTACTCTCTGCGCCACTCTACTCTGCGCCACTCTACTCTGCGCCACTCTACTCTGCGCCACTCTACTCTGCGCCACTCTACTCTGCGCCACTCTACGCCACTTTAATCTACAGTGCGCCACTGCACTCTGCGCCACTGCACTCTGCGCCACTGCACTCTGCGCCACTGCACTCTGCGCCACTGCACTCTACTTTACTACGCACCACTACTCTGCAACACTCTGTGCCACTGCACTCTGTGCCACTGCACTCTGCCACTGCACTCTACGCTGCTCTGCACCACTACACTCTATGCCATTGCACTCTACTCTGCACCACTCGCTTCTACGCCAACTCCCTCTATGCCACTACACTCTACACCACTGTCATTTACTCTGCACCACTGCACTCCATGCTGGTGCACTCTACGTGACACATCTGCACTAGATCCTGCACAATTTAATTTTAGCCTGCACAACTTCACTCTACTCTGAAGCAACCTACTCTACGCCACTGCACTCCACCCTGCACCACTCCACTCCACTCCAAAGCACTCTACGCTCACTCTACTCTGCAACACTACTCTATTCCACTCTACTTACTCTGTCACTGCACTGTACACTTTATGCAACTCCTCTACGCCACTCCATGCCACTTTACTCCACTCTATTCTACAACATACTACTCCACTCTGCACCACTCCAGTACTCAACTGTACGCCACTCCACAGCACTGTACTCCACTCTATGCCATTCCACCCTACTACACTACTCCACTCTGTTCCATTTTACGCCAATCTACTCCACTCTGCAGCACTCTACTCTACAGCACTCTACTTCACTACGTAACACCCTCTAAGCCATTCCGCTCCATACCTCTCAACAACACTATGCGACTTCATTCTACTCCACTCTGACACTCTACTAAACTCTACACCACTCAACTGAACACTCTATGGCACTCTACTCCCTCCACAACACTTTTCCACTCCACTCAAATCTACTCTACATACCTCCACGTCTCTCCACGCCACTATATAGCAACCCACTCTACTCCATGACACTCTACTTTACGACACTTCACTCCACGCCACTCTCCTTTACACCACTTTTAGCCATGCTGAACAGCTGCCAAGCTGGTGTGCAACACGAATAAATCATATTGGCAAAGCCAATAGTTCTTGCGTAGGCATGACCTATTGTTTTTCCCAATGCTTGTTTTTTTTGTACTATTGATAGTGTTAAAAGTGAATTTGTATACGAATGTGTATGACATATTCAAGATAGTTTTGACTGCAAATTTGTTGTTCATTTTATTTTAGCAAATGCCTTACTAAGCTAAGTAGTGGCTAATTTGTTTTTTGGCATTAAGTTTATTTTTATTTTTTATATTTTATTATAATTGAGAAGGAAGTGGGGTTATTTCTAGGCCTGAGCAATTTTACGTAATTTTCCTTTTGGAACTATGCAAAATGACCCAAAAATTACGCGAAATTATGCATTGTTACATGAAATGCCAGTTTTAATGCAAAATGTTTTCCTATGTCTATTTTGGTCATGAGAACGAATTTCAGGCTAAAAAAAGTGCAAGATCGTATGGTGCTTAAAGCAGACGCTCGAGTTCTGCTTGTTCATGTTGTTCCAATGCTTCTGCAACAGGATTTTTACGCAAACTAAATGCCAGTTATGCGACATAGCGTAATGGTGTAATCTTAGCCATTTCATGTGACAAGCGTAACACAGAATGCTGAAAATTGTGTTTTTACACTGCCATAAACGAATTTTCGTCCTAGTTATTTTTGTGGGGCACAAGCCTGATTTTAACCTTTAGTACTACACCAAAAATGTGCTATTCTGGGCAAATTGTATTATCTCCCTGTGCCTGCTACCCAGCTTGTAAGTATCTGTAATGACTCTTAAATATGTGTCCTATGAAAAAAAATTGTTAAACTAATACTCTCCACCCCATCCATCCTGGTTTCTTTAATGTGGCATCAGCCTTCTGTTCTTTCACTTCTGTATAGTCAGACATACTTGTTCGATGCACAGCACCTGTTTTTAAGATTCTCTGCTGCAAGTAAGTTCTCTGCAAAGTGGTCCATTGCTTCTTTGAGTTACATTTGCTCTAAATCTGATACCTAAAATTATGGTTTCCCGAGGCGGTTGCATACCCAGTGTGTGAACCATGTTGCACAGTTTTAAAATCACAAATCATAACATCTTCTTTCCTGTTATTAATATTCAGAAATAGTTGCTAGGCACCATAAGGATTAAGAAAAGCAAGGCTTCTGATCTTTTGTATAAAGGTGTGATCACAGATCTTTGCTTATTGGATAAATGTGATTCTAAGATGGAGATAAGTGTTTCGTTACTATGGGCCATATGTAAAAAGTGGGCTGTTTCCGACTGCAAAAATGCTTATGAATATGTACAAAACACAAATTGTGATTCGGTAACAGGTTACCGAATTGCAATTTGTGTTTGCTATCCGGTATTTGGAAGGGGCAAATATCGAATCTGAATGTTTTGTGACCTATGGTCGCAGAGTATTCATATTTTACCGACTCCCTGTAGGAGGCGGTAACCCATTCGCAAATGGGTAGGGTTCCTCAAGGGACCCCTTCCCCTTTGAGAATGGGAAAAAATATTTTTTAAGAGCAGGCACGCAAAATGAGCTTTCTTTAAAAATAATTAAAAAAAAGATTGCTTTAATAAAAAGCAATCATAGACATGGTGATCTGCTGACCCTAGCAGGCGACCGTCCATGTGATGGCTACAAATCCTAATGGGTCTCAAATTGTAACCTACCTATGAGGTAGGTCTATTTGCAACCCACTAGGAATCGTAAAAAGTGTAAAACACACGTTAGTACATTAGTGTTTGTGATTACCAAATGGCGAATCGCAAAAATTCGTTATTTGGTAATTGCAAACACTAATATGACCCAACACCTACGAGCCCTCCACTGGCTCCCCGTCGAGAAGAGGGTCACCTTCAAACTCCTCACCCACGCCTACAAATCCCTCAACAACATCGGACCCAAATACCTCAACGAGAGATTATCCTTCCACGTACCCATGAGGAACCTCCGCTCCGCCGACCTCGCCCTGGCAGAGTTCCCCCGCATCCGCAGAAACAGAACTGGCGGGAGAGCCTTCTCCTACATCGCAGCCAAGACCTGGAACGAACTCCCTGTGAACATCAGACGCTCCCCGACCCTGCACTCGTTCAGGAAGGACCTCAAGACCTGGCTTTTCGACTGATCCGGAGCCGCTCCCCCCTCCCCCCTCCACCCCCCCCTCCCCCAGCGCCTTGAGACCCTCACCGGTGAGTAGCGATCTTTATAAACCCCCTGACTGATTGATTGATTGAATATTAGTACATCTGGCCCTATATTATTTTTATGTAATTTTTACAAACCCACAACAAAGGTGCCCTTTGTCTTCTGTTCCTCTTGACGTTTCAGGGGCGTTGACAGAATTCATTAAGTCCCCTCTCTCACCATCAAGCCCTCAGGGTTAAAGGTTTACAATGTGATAATCCTCGTTAGGCCCTAATAATCCTTGTTAGGCCCTTTTTCAGAGGGGGGGTTATACATTTTATTGAGAATTGTAATTTTGTATATATTTGTAATTTTATAACTGTCTGCCTGATGATTGCCTGTCATGCACCATATAGTTAGTCTTAGTTGGTTCGGTCACAAGTCAATTATATAGGCTTGAATAGTTAATTGAGAAAGGCTATATCAGATGCCATTGGCCTAATTTGTGTATTATAAACAGTTATAACAAAGGTGTAGGGTTGACGTTTTTATAGTGGAAAGCCTTTGTTAAAGCCAATAGGCCGTTAAGTGTGGATTGTAATTACACTGTGTTAAAGCCGTAAACAGATATTTTGTGACCTGGAATCTCGCAGATTACTATAGTAGGGAAGGCTTTTTTGGGCTTAGGTCCTTGCTTTGACAAACCCTGGGGCAAGGTTTAATATTTACACTGAGAGAATATTTCTGAGGCCTTTTTAGGATGAGTTGTATATTTTGTTTTGCAAATTGTAACTTTGTAGATATTTGTAATTTTCTGAATGCATGATTTTTATTTGCCTGGTCAGAAGTTATCATTAATAATCATTTTATTATGCTTTTGCATATACGAAAGTAGTGCAAAATATCTTAAATTTTCAGTGCCTGTTTTGCCTTTCTCTCAATTTTGCCAGTGTTTTTCATTGCATTCCAGCTGTTTTTCTCTGCCTTTTGTCTCTTGCTGTGCCCTTGTTTTAAGCCTTTCTGTCATTTTTGTGCCAGCGTTTTTCATTGCATTTCTCCCACTTATTCTGCTCATAGTCTCTTATAGTGCCCTTGTATTCGCCTTTTGCCTTGCATTATGCCTCTGTTTTCCCTGGGTCCCGCTCTTTCTGCAACCCCCACCCTCCCACGGCTCCCTACCTTATCCTCGCCATGTACCCTTTTCTTGCATTCTCCTGTGCCCCAGCCATCACCGCCACCATCTCCTGGGGTCCCCTCCCAGAAACTACTTAATGGCATCCACAGTACGGATGCGCCTCTGGTGTGCTGAAGGTGCACAAAAGGCAAGTCCGTTGGCACCCATTCGCGCCTGGACCACACCCGGTGGAAGAAACCCTGGTCCTCTCCTGACTCAACATTGCCCCTGTGCACTTCTCCATGCCCTCAACTCTGGTTGCTGGTCTCTGCAATGCTGCTGCACCTCACTCCATAACTGATAAAGCCTTCACCTGCACTACCACACCCACTACTTCCACACCCACCACAACCATATCAACAGCACCCAACTTCCCATACACACTGCCCTCCTCTACAGCATGCATGTTCCTCAACACCGCTCACTCAGCAACCGCGCTCCTTTTCCAAACCTAAACATGGTTGACTGCAGCATCAACACCATACATCACCTCGGCAATCCCCATCATCTGTAAGATCGTCAGGCAAGACCACCAACAGAGACCTGGAGGATTAATCGCCATCCTTTTTCAAGGACACCATCAACTGCAGCACCAACTCAGGAACCGGAACTGACTACATAGAACACCTCAACTTCAAACTGCGAATCACATCCAACTTCACCCAAAGCGGAACTCTGGTCTACTGACCCCGAGGACCCCAAGCCAAGTTCACCAGCAACATCACGGAATTCGTCACACCCACTAGACATTGACTCAAGCACCTGCTTCCATCTAGGAGCCCTTAACTGTCCCATAGAAGGCCTGACCGACCCTGAACTCCGATGCATTCCTCGAAAGTCTCAGAAACCTCAGACTCGCCCAACACGTATCAGCTCCCATCCCCGCCGCCAGACCATCCAAGACACCGTTTTCACCTCCTTCAGCGGTATCACGGTCAACGCACCCACTCTAGTCACCTGGACCGACTATGCCATGGTCAGCTTCTCAATCAACATACCCCATCAAAGCACCACCACGACTGGCCCTGACTTCAGACAATGGTACAAACTATTGGAGAAGGATTGTGCTTCCGCCCGCCACAAAAACCAACCAGAGCACACAGACCACCTACACATCGACATCAACAACTTTAACAACTGAATCACTGCCTGCACCAAAACCCTGCCCTCTAAGAAAAGAATCCAAATGGCAAAAATACAAATGCAGGCCAGCTGAAAGAACTCTGAATGACCAAACGACACTGCAAACGACCAGAACGAAGATGTAGATTAAGCCAGGAAGAGTCAGAGAGGAAATATTAAAATCCGCTGAGAGACACTACCACCAACAAATCCGGGAAACCAACAGGAAGGCCCTAGTGGGGCGCATCGACCACAGCACAAACAACAGCAAAGAAGTTTTTGCTATCATCATGGACCACACCAGTAACAACCACCAGCAACATCTCCCCAAACACCAAGAACTGTGAAACAACCTCTCGGACTCTTTCTTCAACAAAATTCACAGCCATCTACACCAACTTTGAACTGCAACCGGACCCCATCAACCATGCAATAAGTATTCCAGGATCAGGCAAAAGCGACAACTGGGCAACATGGAACCCTTAGGCCACTGAGGAAACAACAGAAATTATGAAGATCATCCACTCTGGTGCCCCCACCTGACCCTTACCCCCACCACACCTTCAACAAAGGCTCAAACCCCTTCAGCAAAGTCCTCGCAGCCATCCTCAACACCTCTACCGACAAGGTAACTTTCCGGGAAGCCTGGAAGCTAGCAGTTGTCAACTCTTTCCTCAAGAAGCCCACAGCAGACCCAGGCAAACTTGCAAACTACAGAGGACCGATCTCCCTCCTTCCATACCTGGGCATGGTCCTAAAAAAAGCTATCAACTTACACCTCCCCAACCACCTGCTCCTCGATGCAACTCATTCAGGCTTCAGTCCTAACCACAGTACACAGACCGCCCCCATAGCAGCAGCAGATGAGATCCGGATGATCCTCAACATAGAAGAAAGCGCAGCTCTCGTGCTACTCGACCTACCTCTCTTCAGCCTTCCACACCGTCTCCCATCCCATAATGATCAGAAGACTTCACAAAGCGGTTATCCAAGGACCCACCCTCCAGTGTATATGCACCTTTATCATGCCTCCCTACTCCTCAAAAGCCCAGAAACTCATTTGCAGATTCCCACAGGGCTCCTCGGTCAGTCCAACCCATTTCAACATTTAGATGACGCCGCTGGCAGACGTCATCCGTGCATATAACCTCAACATACTCACCTACGCCTATCGCACATTACTGATTTTGTTACATCATGTGCTGTAGCAATTAAAGATAATTTATATTATATGAAGAACTGAAACAAAATGCAGTATATCTAATTGTAAGGATACGTCACACGCTGAGCAAAAGAAAAGTTAAATGTGAAATTGAGTGCCTAAACTCACCAGTAACTAAAGAGTGCTTTTAGTTATTAACTAGACCTGATGGCACTGCTAATGCTTGCTACATTTGCAATAGAAGAGAATGTTAATTCTTTGTCTGCTTTCAGTGTGAATACGTTTACAGAATATATCAAAGAAATGGACATCAACATGGACACAATTACCACTAAAGTCAATAATGCAGTGACAAGATTGAAAACCAAATATGACACACTATGCACACTTTATCAGAAGTTTCAGCGGTAAGTTATTTAAAGTCAGAATCTGTTCAAGTCTATGTTATCTAATTTTTGTATGTTAAAATGATTTGGTGGAAGTAATCCTTTAAAGAATAGTAATGCTGTAGCACACACATTAGTCATTGGTTCTTTAAGTAATCTAACATTACTTGACCGTAACATTCTTCAGTTGTATTTGTCATCTTTGACTTACTTTATCAAAAAAAAATGGCTAGAACAAATTTGGGAAGATGATAATGATGGGGACAGTAGAGTACAGATGAAAAGGTGCCACAGTCCTGCATTTGAGAATATGAAATGTTCTTGGTAAATTGAATAAGGTCATTGTAAGGCATCCAAACCAGACTGACCAGGAGGGCAACTGTTTGGATAGTAATGCCTTCTTAATGGTAAACAGGTGTGTGCCCCTTCTCTGGGAGCCGAGTTGTGTGAAACGGGTATCCTGACTTTATTTCGTTCCTGCTGTCATGCTAATCTATCTTGAGTGCAGAGGCCTAGGCCTGTTATGGTAATGCAAAGTCCACCTGTGACCTGTAAGGGCTCACCAAGTGTACCTTGATAGTGAGCTTTTGACTGCTGTCCGTGGTCTGGGGACATCATATGAAGTGATTGTAGCAGCGTAATATGTTTTGAAAATCGGTAGTGTGACCAGCCCTTTTTAGGTCGAGCCTGGGCAGCGCATGCGCTGCGAGCCATGCTGTATTGGAGTATGGAATAGAAGCCCCGCCCACTCTCCGCCCATTTTTGTCATTTGCTTGTGTCATTGTCATTCGTAAATGCTGGCTTCTGATTCGTTAATAGGCTTGTTAGTCCCTCCTTAGTACCGCCTTGTCGTCATTCGTAACCTCCCATGAGGACTGGCCCTTTTACTTCAGTTGTTACACGGTAAGTCTTTTTTAGTCTGTAAGCACTATTTTCTATTAGTAGTTTCTCCTACTGCAGGCACAACATGCTTTCCTGCAACATTCAGCACACCATGCGCGCTTTCACTTTCCAAGCAGCCCAGTACAATGGCGGCTGGTTCTTTGCATAGGTCTCGCATTTACAAGAGTTTGAGCTATTGGCATTGTACATGACAATGCCTTTTATTTATGTGTTAATTATCAAAACATATGATTAAAAGGCATTGTCATTTACAATGCCAAAAGCTTAAACTCTCGCAAATGGGAGACCTATTGCATTGCAAATGCTTGTTCTCAGTGTTAAGGAGAGGAGCCTACAGCTCATCTAATGTAATGTTCCACTCCTCCTCTTTTTTTTTTTTTTTTTTAAATTTATTTTATTGATTTTCTTAGAAAATTCAACAGCGAGACCCAGCGATGCATTTTCACACTACACACTGCACTCATTTTTAACATGTGACAAATGGCAACAGTTGATGACAGTACAGGTATCCAGTAGACACAGTTAAGAGCATAACATTCCCACTTGTGTTCGCCCATTCTTGTATGGTCTACTGCTAATCCAGCACATTGGGACTATATCTAGCAGGAGATTGAAACGTTCGCGTCTATAATGTAAGTAAAAGTGACTGCAAATCTTTGAGTGTTCTAACCATGCATTTGGTCAGGTGTTACGTTGATACCACTAGGTGAGGTGAGCTGGTAAGTATTGTATAATTCCCAGACGTTTTTGGGCCTGTTACGTGGGGGGAGGAAAAGTTCCATCTGCGTGCTGCAGAATGTCATGTCACTCTTCCACTGGGTTATCGTGGGGAGTGGACCTCGAGACCAGTTGATCGCAACCCTACGTTTGGCCATCAGCATTCCCATATCGACCAACCGACGGACCCCTTTGGGAATTAGTTTAGAGTAGCCCAATAATGCCAATGTTGGGTCGGGTTCAAGGGCTAGCTTAGTGATTTGACCTATTTCCTTGAAGACAGACCCAGAAGGCCGCGACGCCGGGGCATGACCAGGCCAGATGGAGGAAGTCGGCTAATTGTGCATAGCAGCGGTCGCATGTCGTGTTATCCCGCAATCCGTACCTGTGCAGCCTCTCCGGTGTGTAATAGACCCTATTTAGGTATTTAAAGTGTACCAGTCTGTGCCTACCATTAAGTGAGATCCGCTTGGTACTGGTGCAGCAATAGGTCCACATAGTGTCAGCTATTTCTGCATTCAAGTCTCGCTGCCATGCCAAACGAGCCTTGGTGTAATGGTTCGCTCTGTATAACATGGATAAGTTATAAATAGTAGCTACTATGCGCTTTGGGGATTTCGCCCGTATAATGTGTGTTAAAGCTAATAGTTCCGGTGGTTTGAGATATTCATCCCCCAGTAGTTCTCTCAGCGCGTGTCGTGTTCTGTGGAATTGGAATTGCGTCAAAATGGTAGCTTCCGGTTCATTGGAGTTAAAATCATCCCAAACTTTGGATACCCCACCATCGAACAGCTCCCCCACTGTATGTATACCTAGAGTATTAAGTGCTTGTGTGACCCCTCTTTCTCTGCAAGGTGATAGCCATGTACACCAATCTAGTGAGGCCGACGGTGAATACAGGATCGCACCCGCTTGTAACTGCAGTAGGTAGTGCCAGGCATGTGTCGTGGCATTGATAGAATCTAAGATGCATGTCCTACGGTCTGCAGCCTGAAACAGCATCGCAGGGAGTGGGAGCGAGGCTGCCACCTCCGATTCTATACGTAGGTGCGGTATGTCTGGGGAGCCATGTATCCAGTAGTATGCATGTGCACTTTGCGCGGCCCTGTAATATAAATCAAAATCTGGTGCACCCAGTCCGCCCATAGAATAAGGCAGTACCAGTATCTGTCACTTAACGCGCGGTTGCTTACCAGCCCATGCCAACCTAACCATCAGTGAGGTGAGGCGGTCGAAGAAGGCTCGTGGGAGAACCATGGGAATATTGGTAAATAAAAACAGAAGTTGTGGCAGCACCACCATTTTCATGATGGATATTCTACCGAGAAGGGACAGCGGGAGCTTTATCCACCTCTCAACATCATCCTCTAACTTGCTAAAGGTCGTCCCGTAATTTTCCCTGAACACTGTCTCGGAGTCCGTGTGTATTTTTATACCCAAATATCTTACCGCGTCTGTGGTCCATAGCAGAGGATAGTCCAGGTCAAATTGAGGGGTGTTCGGTGTAAGTGGAAAGACGATTGACTTCGGCCAGTTGACATGTAGACCTGACAGGACGCCAAAGCGCACCACCTCACGGAGAACTGCCGAGAGGTTAGATTCAGGGTGTCTGACGTAAAGAAGTGTATCAGCATATGTGGATACTATAATTCTATAGCGCGGGAAGCATATACCCCGATTTTGATGATATTCCCGCAACGCACAGGCTAGGGGTTCTGCCACTAAAGCGTAAAGCAATGGAGATAATGGGCAGCCTTGTCGTGTGCCCCTTGAAATGCGTATAGGGTCCATTACTATGTTGCCTATTTTTATTCTGGCCGAGGGTCTGCTATAAAGTGTGCCTAATAGTTGGAGGAAAACAGGGCCCACTCCCATCCTAGTCAGTACGTGTGTCATAAACGGCCATTCTACAGAATCAAATGCCTTCTCTATGTCTAGGAAGACCACCACAGCTGGTATTTCTGTTCTGATATGTTGTAGGGCTCCGAAGACCGTGCGTAAGTTGTAAGTAAAATTTCTGCCGGGGACAAACCCCGCTTGTTCCGGTGCAACTAAGATTGGGACTAGAGGGACCAGTCGGTTAGCGAGGATTTTTGCGAATATCTTCGTGTCTACGTTAAGCAGAGACAGAGGACGATACGAGGCACATTCCTCCGAGGACTTACCGGGCTTGAGAAGAGCTACTATCACTGCTTCTGACATAGAGGGTGGCATATTTCCCGTAACACACATGTCATCAAAGAGCGTAGCCAGCTGTGGAAGCAGTAAATCTATGAAGGCCCTATAGAATGTAACCGTGAGGCCGTCGGACCCTGGAGCACTCCCTGCTCGCATACTAGTTAAGGCTAGAAGAATTTCGTCTCTCTCTATGGGTCTCATAAGGAATTCCCTGTGCGTGTTAGAGAGCCACGGTAGTTGTATGTGTGCCAAGTAATCAATAATCTCTTCGTCAGTGGCAGCGTTTCGGGAGGCATATAGTTCGGTATAATATTGACGGAATGTATACGCCACCTCTGTGACAACAGTCAAGATCTTGCCCTCAGCCGATCTAACTTCCACCGTTTGCATCGTTTCCCTGCGTTTCTTGAGCAACTGTGCTAATACTGACCCTGGTCTTTCACTCTCACCATACGCCCTGGCTGTGGCGTATTTACCCAGATGTTTGATCTCGTCGTCAGCTGCCATATTGTATTCTCCCAGCAACTCTGCGAGTTCCCTCCTAACCGAATTGTCCGTATCTGCCAACAGGCGACGCTCTAGAATCTTGATTTTCCCCTCCAAGTCTGTTAGGCGGTTACGTATAGAACGGAGGACCCCCGAGTGTTTTGATATAGTGATCCCCCTAATGTAGACTTTGAAAGCTTCCCAGATGACTTGATAGTCATCCACAGAGCCCACATTCTTATCAAAAAAGGTCTCAATAGCCTCGGCCAGTTCGTCCTTGAATACCGCGTCAAGTAGGGAGTAGGGAGGAAATCACCAAGTAAATGGGGGTATAAGCCTGCAAGGTGTGTCCAGCACCAAGAGGATCGGCGAGTGGTCAGAAAGGGTACGTGGTAACACCTGGCAGATGCGGACCTTGTCGCAGAGTGACCTAGCTGCAAGCCAATAATCAATACGAGTGTGTAAGTTATGATATGCAGAATAGTGTGTATAGCCTCCTGTGTGCGGGTGTTTCAGACGCCACACGTCGCTTAAGTCAAACCTAATTAACGCACATTCAACCTCCCTAGCAGCTGCAGTAGTGTGTCTCTCAGGTCCCCCCAATCTGTCCAAACTGGGGTTCCGAACCAGGTTAAAATCGCCCCCCCATAGCTGGAATCCCTCGCTGTGGCAGCCCACTCTGTTTGCCAGTGTAGAAAAAAACTCAGGGTTATCGAAATTTGGGCCATATATATTCACAATGAGTAAATCCATGCCCTTCCCACTGCACTTAGTGATGACGTATCTGCCTTCGGTATCGGTGGACAACGGATTAATGGTGAGTGCTGCCTTAGGGTTGACCCATGTGAGTACGCCTCGCGCATGTGTGGTGAAGCCTACAGCATGGATGTTACCGTGCAGGCCTCTACAGCGTAACATGCGAGAGTTAAGTGGAGATGCGTTTCTTGCAGAAGTGCCACATCTATGGCGTGCCTCGTCAGATATGAAAGGACTTTGCGAACTTTTCTATAATCATTCAGTCCCCTAACATTCCATGTGAGTGTTCTGAGTGTGTCCACCCTGGAATCCCGGCCGTCCTCCGCTATATGTGTACTGGGATCAGTCAGTGTCACCATATCACAGTAGTGCGTGGTACAGTGGTACCGTGTAGCGGGTGAGATTGTCTAATGCCATGTGCAATACATCTTCTGAGTCCCATCAACCCTCCGCCCCCCACCCACATCAAGGCCCCCCCAACCAGGACCTGACGAAAAAATACCCAGAATTCCCCCCCTGAACAAAACGTGCTTAGTGCTGTTGCGAACAAAAATCCGCTATCCCTCCCATCAAGATTCAACAATAACAATACCCCAAGTGTGTGTTTCACTCGTAGGCGGACGTTGCCAACAGTGTACTGTCGACCTACTGGGTGTCAGTGGTCGGCCCCCCCGCACACCAACATGCCAATATTGAGCATTAGCTGAAGGTTTACTTATCCCGCACACAGTATATCAGTGTTGCCAAGCAATTAACCAAGTCCGCACCTCAGCTAGTCCCTAAAGAGTCAAACTGTGGGAGGTTGTAGAAGCACAACAGTGTGACCGTGCAACTTTAAAGACCCAAGCTACCCCCCAGTACCTCCCGAGTTCTGGAATATCTCATAAGCTATGTTGGCAATGTCCATTCCCCACAAATACATGAGTCTTATCTGTGTAGCGATCGAGCAAGAGATCAGTCCTGCTCCTCCAAGGATCCACCAACCGCTCCAGTCGAGACGTCCCTATCTGGGCTGCGCCGCTGCTCCCTGGACCAGTCTTTCATGGCTTTTTACAGCGTCTTGGGATCTGTGAAAATTTGCGACCTGCCCTGGCGATTGACGCGCAGGCGAGCCGGGTATAGCATTGCATAGTCAATGTTTCGCTCCTTTAACTGCTTCTTAAGTGGCACAAACTGGAAACGCGCCTCCTGGACCTTCATAGTAAAATCGGGAAATAAAGCGAGCGTGGATCCCTCGTAGTGTAAAGTCTGTTTCTCCCTGGCGACTCTTAACGCTGCATCCCTGTTGCGGTAATTTAGTAACTTTGCTATTATCGGCCGTGGAGGGGCGCCGGGCGCGGGCCCAAGGAGCGTTGCGCTCTCTCTCGACCACAAACATGGGCGAGAAGGTGTCACTGCCCAGAAGCGTGACCAGTAATTTCTCGATAAACTGTTCCATGCTGCCGGTAGGTGTCGATTCCGGCAGGCCAGTAATTTGTAGGTTACTTCTCCGGGACCTCGCCTCTAATTCTTCGGCTTTATCCTGCAACACCTGGAGCGCCTTATCTATACGTTTGTGGCCGGTGTCCATTTCCGTCTGTGCCTCCTCCACTTCTGTGATGCGTCGTTCGGCCATGTCGATGCGTTCCGCATGTTTGTCTGGCCTTTCTGACATCCTGTCCATACGATAGGAAAGGGAGTCAATCTTCGTTCCTAAAACGGTTAGTGAGTTTTGCAGGCCCTTTTCCATCGAGGCCAGCATGGACTTTATATCGCCATCTTGCGACTCCCGCTCCCGCTCGCTGCCCTTGTCTCTGTCGTCTGCAGACAGTGCGCGATCTCTAGGCTTGCGCTGCTCGAATGTCAATCTCTGCTGCGTTTTGTCCGTTCTGCCCATTTCTGCTAGCCACAGTAGAACTCACCAGGACTGGAAAGGCCAACGTGTTAACAACCAGTGTTTTCGTGGGGTGTGGCAGATGTAGGCCTATATGAGGGGTCAGTGATCAAGCACGGCTTGTGGAGCTTCACACAGGGACAGTAGCCCAGCCTGTACAGACACTCCGAGGGTCACAGGCCCACCAGCGTAGGTATCATTGTAGCAGTGAGCACTCCAACACTCTCCACCCGGGGCCTCGTGCAGGTCAGCGCGCCCCTAGCAAATCAATATGGGCTCCCAGCAGCAAAGTACAGTAGGCATCAGACGGCCTAAACCAGGGGAGCTCCTCGTGACTGCGAGATGCAGTTATAATACCCGTGGCAGCAGGAGCATACAGCAAAGGCTGCAATGCGGAGGCAGCCAACACCAGGAGCCAGGTATCACCAGGACGCTGGGCCAGGCAGGGAGCACGCCAAGCTCCGCCGAGTAGTATGCAGTGCATGGGCTTAGTCGGTGGCGCTGCAAATGGCGGTTCGTATCACGCTCTCCGCCTCACTCACAGGCTCCGACGGCGATATTCTGCAGGCTGGGTTGCGTAGCAGAGCTCCCGAGTCCCGGAGCATACGCCAGAGCATGGATGCCTCTTCACGCACACCGCACCTCCGAGCTGTCCCCGCTAGTGAGCCCCGACCGTGGAGCGCACGTCGCCCACAGCGCCTTGCCAGATAAGCGCGCCGTCACGTCGCACCTCTCGCTGGGTCAAGGTGTCGCCAACATCGTTTCCCCCTCCGTTGCCGGTGTCTGCCTCCGAGGGTGGTCCGCGCCGCTCCGGGGCTCCGACCAGCACACGGAGGTACGGCCACCCAGCCAGGTCTCACTTCCGGCCAGCAGGCGATATACTCGGGTCCAGGGATTCGCGGCCCAGGCAGCTCACCGCTCTGTCGCACTCGCCACTCCGCTCACACTTCGCCTCAGTGCGTCCGGGATGGATCATCAGGCAGCCGATCTGGTCCGCTGTGTAGGGCATTGGTTTGTGGGACCTATGCTTCAAGCTAATGCCGGATATATGGAGGATCGTGCGTTGATAGTGCGGAGCCCTTCTTTTAGGCGGCCATCTTCGGCGCCGGCAAGCTCCGCCCCCGTAATGTTCCACTCTTAATGTGAAACCCAGAACCATGCATCAACATCTTTTCTGCACATTGAGTATATGTATGTGAAGTGAATGTGTAGCATATGTATGGTTGAGTGAGTCTCTGATTCCTGGGATCAGGTGAATATGTGTTTAAATGCCCCTGGTTTTGCATGGCACAAGATGGATGATGACGGCTTCACCAAGACAGTGGAATTGTATTGCCTGAATTCCTGAGCTGGAGGGTGGTGACTAGACACTGATGTAAGGAAGAATGGAGACAGGGCTACCTTTTGAAATTCAACGAAGACCATGTTAACAAAGGGCCAATTAGTTCTTCCTGATCATTGCCATTTGGTAGAAGGGGAGGATGAGGAGTGGTAGTGCAGTTTCGATTATCCATGGTGAAGAAGTTTCTAGGGAGGGCCTGCATTTTTGTCTGTTTTCAGCTCATGTCCTCTGCTCATGTCCTACAGAGACCTTGGACTGCTTGCCCTCGTCATCCTGAGAGTAACTTGAGGAAAGAATTGTACTTGGCCCAATTTGCATAGCCTTAGGAGGACATACCCAAGTGGCAAATGACCTCAACATCGACGATTGGGACCCAGTAGCCCTTGTGTACCCTGTAGCACCACCCAAATGGGGTCTCACAGTTGCATATGAGTGGCAGGTTTAAGGACCCAAATATATTGTGAAAGTGGTGGGTTTGACTGTGATGACTTTTAGAGGCAGAAGTTGAGTTAAAGATGCATTCAGAGAAAGAGGTAGTGACTGTAGGAGATTTGGACCAAATAAAAAGGATGGTAGAGAAAATCCCAGCTAACGCAATAGGGAATGACGTGATGTGAGTTACTGATGTTTTTGGGTTTCTATCAGATTTCTGGTAGTGATGTCCCACGGTTTCTATTTGAGTATCCTTCATTTTTAAAAGAAGCATGGCATTCAAATAATGTACCATGACTTATTTGTACATTGCAGCAATTTATCTAAGACTTTCTAAAGGCACTATTCATGTAGTTTATTGTTTAAAAAACTTTTGAAGCCTCAAGAGAGCAATTTCTAGCCTACAAGATACCTCAGTGGGTTCATGAGCGTCCTGCATAAATTTGCCTTTCATTCTTCGGATGTAGATAAAATGAGTGTGTTTGCTTTGTGCTACAGTGAAACTTGTTTACACCACTAAATACATCAGACATGGCCTGGAATTCTAAATTGTGTACATGCAAACATGCACGTTATAGATCAATAATCATTTTGCTGCTGTATTGGATGTCCTGTTTTTTCCAGTTATTCCATTTACATCACTGTACCATCCCTTCTGTTTCATTGTTTCTAAGTAAAGCTGCAGCATACATTCTATTTTGATTTAGATATATACATTTCACATTTCTGTACCCTCTCTTTCTCTTCCAGGGGATCCTCATCAAAGTCATAAGCACATGAATATTCCCGTCCATGCGCGGGACCCCGGAAACATATAAAACATATATGTGGAAACCATATATGTAGCTCTATATATATATCCATATATATATACAACAATAAAAACACAATACAGCCTTCCATATACTAGAAACGCTGAGCAATGTTGTAAGAATTTCCCTTGCACATAAATACAATTCCAATAAAGCAGGGAGAAAGAAAACACATTTGAAAACTGCTTTAATGCACAGCAGAAAACATAGTCCTGCAAAGAGGAATGAAAGAACATTGCCAGCACATAGGCTGCATTGTAGAAACATCAGTGTAGAAAGCTGAAAAGCTAACCCACAGAAACACACAGAATAAACTGGCACCGTGCCTTTAAGGCAGCCATGACCCCTAGCTTCCCATTATGCCTCAGGGGTGACAGTTAGGTCAGTTGTTCTTTCTGGCTCCTTCTGTCAGGACCCTGGTAACTTCAGCTCTCAGCTTTTTCTGATTTCTGTCAGAAATTGCTACTTATTTTTTGTCAAACACCTTTTACTTCGACGTTTTTTTGCTGTTGAAGTACTTTTCTGCTAATTTTGAGAGAATTGGGCATAGTTTTCCAGTCAAATATGTCCTCTCTTTTTGACTCTTGCCCTTCCTGTGGCAAGAAAAAGGCTAAAACAGACTCCCATCCTGT
The DNA here is from genome assembly GCA_963921515.1 of Calotriton arnoldi. Lineage (NCBI taxonomy): Eukaryota > Metazoa > Chordata > Amphibia > Caudata > Salamandridae > Calotriton > Calotriton arnoldi. Next base: position 2,427,406 of record CAWUFW010000950.1, on the reverse strand, counting down.
CTGTATTCTTTGCCTTCCTTCTGATCATGCTCCCAAGACTTGCCAGCATTGCCAGTCACTGTCCAAAAGAACACTGAAGGACAGAGAGAGGATTCACCTCTATGGGCTGGCTGAGAAGGGAAATACTCCTTCAAGAGGCAGGTCTCCGATGAAGAAGAGGAAAGAGAGAGCCAGATCTTCATCTAGAAGTAAAGTTCCAGTCTGCTCTCCAGCGGCGTTGGGCTCGGCGCCAAAAATACCTTCATCGGCAGCGAAGACGTCGACGAAGAGACCATCGGCGGCGGGCTCGCCGTCGAAAGAACACCGGTCGTCGACGAAGACTACAGGTACGTCGGATCCTCCGCCGTCGTCAACCCGGCGACGATCGGCATCGAGGAGTCGATCTCCGTTGGTGCGGGCTCGCCCAACCTCGAGGGATGGGTCTTCGGCGTCAATTCGGCGTTCGACGTCGGGACATGCTCCGCCGTCGCCAGTTCATCGGCGTCGAAGCAGGCGTCTCTGTTGCCGTCAACCAGGCGGCGGTCGACGTCGAGACGTGCCTCGTCACCAGAGGCAAGGCACTCAGCTCCTCCGTTGTCATCCAGGCGACGTTCAACGTCGAGGGCTAGATCGTCGACGACGAAGAAGGACTCGTCGTCGAGACCTAGGGTCAAGTATACTAAGCGTCGTTCGACGTCGAGACGGCGGTCTCCATCGGCGGCGAGAAGTGTTCCGATCTCGACTCCGCTGGCTTCCAGTAGACGATCAGCGTCGAGAGAGCGAGATCTGAAAGGCCTAAAGACACGACGTCGAGAAGGATTTCTCCGTCGATTCATACTTCGTTGGGTTCTCCAGCACGCTCAACGTCTGAGGCGAAGTCTGTCCGGTCCAGGTGTTCGACGTCACATCACACAACGTCGAAGCACAACTAGAGGTCGACGTCGAGGAGAAGATCCCGCTCTAAGGATTCACCAGTGATGGTGACGCATAGTCGGTCGACGTCGAGACATTCCCCATCGACGTCGCATCGTTTATCAAGACGCCGATCACACTCCAAAGATCGCAGAGAGTCCTCTCATTCTATTAGGAGCTCTCCCCAGGCGCTCTCAACGTCACGCACCTCTTCTGCTCATTCTCCCGAGCAGACAAGAACTCCAAGAGGCTCTCCACGGAGACGGCGATCTCCTTCGATTCACCTTTCGCCCAGATGGCTTCAACCCCTCCATCATTGGCAGAAAGAACCCTTCGGTCATGCTCAGCGACCTACGGACCATTCCAGTCCACTGCACAGATCCCCACTACAACGTCTAGTGCAGGAGGTGGACAGGTCCCCCACTACTCGGACCAGGGAGCGCCGAAGCAAATCTCCGGAGCATAGATCAACTCATGCTCATCACAAAAGGCGAAGAACACCATCTTGGTCGTCATCTTCGACGCACTCATCCAAAAGGGACTATTCTCCTACCCTTACGGATAGCCCTCCCTCAAGAGTGTCACCCATCGATGATGTTAACACCTTCCACGATGTCCTCGCTAGAGGAGCACAGAAGCTGAGCATAGACATGTCAGCTCCTCAGACCACCACTTCAATCATTTTCGAGACCCTCCATCAGAGGTCTGCGGCTAGACCATTACTTCCTCTAGTCCCTGGTCTCCTTGAACTGGTAATGGACATCTTCCTCACCCCATCCTCAATTAAGGCAGCTCCGGCTCAAATCCTGAAAAAGTATAAGCCTGCTGCATCGGATCCTCTCTTTCTGAAATCAGATCCTCCACCGGATTCTGTCATCATCGCAGCAGCAAAGAAGACACACGCGGTGGTGTCTTTCTCGTCAGCTCCTCCAGACAAGGAGAGTAGAGCTTGGGGGAGAAAGGCCTGCGGCTCTGCAGCATCTTCTCTTAAGGTCTCTAGCGCTGCTGCCCTGCTGGCCCGTTACGACAGGTCCTTGTGGGATTCCTTGGAGCGTTTTAAAGAGAAGCTGCCAAAGGAGGATCAACAAGACTTCGCAGAGATTCTCTAAGAAGGGGCGCTGGTAGCCAATCAAGTGATCAGCACATCAGCGGATGGGGCTTCTTTGGCTGCACACTCATATGCGCATGGAATATGTGCACGGAGGTCTTCCTGGTTGCGCCTAACAGCTTTGAAACCGGAAGCTTAGCAGCGTATTTTGAATCTTCCATTCTCTGATAACTCCCTTTTCGGATCGCACACTGACGAGGAGATGGCCAGAATGAAGGCCGAGTTGGATACACTAAAGGCTGTGGGCCTTGAGAAGAAAAAGGAGTTCAAACGACGCTACAGGCCCTATAACCGCAAAACTACCAACAGAGGGTTCAAACCCCTCAATGGTCGCAAAACAAACAAACCAAATCTCAATACCAAGGCCGTCGTTCCTCGAGAGGCAGAGGAGGACACCAACAGCAGTCCTCTTCCACAGCTAAAACTCAAGGCAAGCAATGATTTTCTGCTTCCTCTAGCACCGTTGCACACTCCGGTGGGAGGAAGTATTTTCAAATTGCATAAAAGAGTGGCGCAACATTACCAAAGATCAGTGGGTGCTAAATATACTGCGCAATGGATACGCGCTACGTTTCTGCGCGCCTCCAAGAGACATTCCTCCGGTAAGGTCACGTCCTCACCACCTGGAACTGCTGCGTCAGGAAGTGTCGACCCTTCTGAAGAAGCTAGCCATAGAAGAGGTCCCTCCTGCCCAGAGGGGAAAAGGAGTTTACTCCAGATATTTCCTTGTTCCGAAGAAATACCAAGCGCACAAGTTCAGACCTATTCTAGATCTCTGAACAAGTTCATCCGAAAGGAGAAGTTTCGTATGTTGACGCTCCATCAAATATTCCCACATCTAAGGAAAGGAGATTGGATGTGTTCGGTGGATCTCCAAGATGCGTATTTTCACATTCCAATTGCCCCACGACATCGCAAGTTCCTGCGATTCATGGTAGGCGCGAAGCATTACCAATTCAGAGTCTTACCGTTCGGCCTCAAATCTTCCCCACGGGTATTCACGAAATGCATGGCAGTGGTGGCGGCAGCATTACATCGCCAGGGGCTGTTTGTGTATCCATACCTGGACGACTGGCTGTTGAAGGGATCATCTCCTCACATGGTGCAGCATCACTACCACATCTGCCTAGATCTCCTTCACCACTTGGGCCTTCATGTGAACATGGAGAAATCAGTTCATCAACCTACTCAATCGCTCCACTATCTGGGCTCCACCTTGGACTCCGGCCTAGGAAAAGTGTTTCCTTCGGAGGAGAGACTGTTATCAATGAGTAACAAATGCAATATCGTCCTTCAAGCACAACCACCATCAGTAAGGCAAGTGGCGTCTCTGCTGGGGTCGATGGCTTCTTGCATATTTCTCATACCCAACTCCAGATTGAGAATGAGACCGTTACAGCAGGATCTGGAGGACAAATGGGACCAATCCTCGGGTCATTGGGAAGACCGAATTCTCATCTCTCAGGCTGCGAAGAAATCCATTCTCTGGTGGACTCAGCCAAAGAATCTTCTAGTGGGAGTCCCATTCCATCAGCCTCTTCCAAAACAATCCCTGATAACAGATGCGTCTCTTCAGGGATGGGGAGCGCATCTGGGTCAACTGCAGACACAGGGCAGATGGACCAGCAAGGAGCAGACCTATCATATCAACATGTTATAACTGCGGGCGGTTCATTTGGCCTTCAAGGCATTCCATCCATTGATTCAGTCCGAGTCGATTCTGATACAAACGGACAATACAACCATCATGTATTACTTAAACAAACAAGGTGGAACACACTCTCGCCCTCTGTCTCTGGAATCTCAAGCGATCTGGCACTGGCTGCTCGCCAGGAACCTCTCGATCACGGCGGTGCATCTGCCAGGAGAACAGAATGTGCGAGCAGACGCTCTCAGTCGACACTTCGAAGAACAAGAAGACTGGGTGCTCAACGACGAGGTGGTGGCGGACATTTTTCATCAATGGGGTCGTCCATCCATCGACCTCTTTGCAGACGATCTAAACAGAAAATGCCACGCCTTTGCGTCCAGGTTTTACCGACCAGGAACGAGAGGGAATGCTCTTTTGATAGACTGGTCCGGGACGTTTGCATACGCTTTTCCGCCCCTTCCTCTCATCCCGAAGGTGGTGACCAATCTCATCCGATCTAGGATGAAGATGATCCTGATAGCACCGGACTGGCCTCGCCAATGGTGGTATCCGGACCTACTACAGCTCTCGATCTGTCCGCACAGGAAACTCCCGTGCAGGCCAGACCTTCGGACCAAAATGGGAGGGAAGATTCTGCACCCCAGCCTTCCATCGCTGAGCTTGGCAGCATGGCTCCTGAGGTCCTGCAGTATGGACATTTGAACCTTCCTCAGGATTGCATGGACATTTTGAGGGAGTCAAAAAGGACATCCACAAGAACCTCTTATTCTTTTAAATGGAAAAGATTTTACTTGTGGTGTATGCGTAATGGTTGGAGTCCGACTAGCGGGCAAGAAGAGGTAATCTTGCTGTATCTGCTATACTTGGCCAAATCTGGTTTGAAATACACTTCCATAAAAGTTCATCTGGCGGCCATTACAGCCTATAGAAAATCACCCAACCAACCCTCTTTCTTTCAACTTCAGGTGGTCAAGGACTTCCTTCAGGGGTTGAAGAAGGTTTATCCCCCTGTCCGACCTCCTTCTCCTCCTTGGGAGTTGAATCTAGTTTTGTCAAAACTGATGGGTCCTCCTTTCGAACCCATTCATAAGGCCACGTTACAAAACCTTACATGGAAAGTAGCTTTTCTGGTGGCTATTACATCAGCGCGCAGAGTGAGTGAAATCCAAGCACTCTGTTCTAATGAACCGTATACGGTTTTCCATCACAATAGGGTGGTTTTGAGAACCCACCCTTCTTTCCTACCCAAAGTGGTGTCTGACTTCCATGTCAACCAGACAATTTCTCTCCCCTCTTTTTTTCCCAATCCTGCTACACCAGCAGAAAGGTCTCTTCACTCACTAGACCTCAAGAGGGTTCTCATATTCTATTTGGAGGGAACAAAATCCATTAGAAAGGCTGACCAATTGTTTGTAAACTACGGCTCTGTTAGGACATGCTTTCCAGTCTCCAAATGATCCATTTCAAGGTGGATAGTGTCCTGTATTAATTTGTCTTACCAATTAGCGAACAGGCCTCTGTTAGCCTCCCCTAAAGCTCACTCTACTAGGGGAAAGGCTGCTACAGTAGCTTTCTTACACAATGTACCGATGGCCGAGATTTGCAAGGCTGCAACTTGGAAGTCGGTTCATACGTTTACCAGGCATTACTGTCTGGATTCTGACTCCAAAGCGGATAACCAAGTTGGCCAAGCCTCCTTGAGGAATCTGTTCCAAAGCTAGTTTAATTGGAGTCTTTGAAATGTTTTTTAACAATGTATTCTTTCTTGTCACTTGCCCGCAGGATGAGGGGATGGGCTTGCTATCCGATTCAGTGCTTATGACTATTGATGAGGATCCCCTGGAAGAGAAGGATAAGTTACTTACCTGTAATCCTAGTTCTCTTCCAGGGGTATCCTCATCAAAGTCATAAGCAACCCACCCGCCTCCCCGGGCAAGTGATCAAGATACATGTCATCTCTTTGTGCCCTGGCCTTCGGGCCTCCGCAAAGAACAACTGACCTAACTGTCACCCCTGAGGCATGATGGGAAGCTAGGGGTCATGGCTGCCTTAAAGGCACGGTGCCAGTTTATTGTGTTTCTGTGGGTTAGCTTTTCAGCTTTCTACACTGATGTTTCTACAATGCAGCCTATGTGCTGGCAATGTTCTTTCATTCCTCTTTGCAGGACTATGTTTTCTGCTGTGCATTAAAGCAGTTTTCAAATGTGTTTTCTTTCTCCCTGCTTTATTGGAATTGTATTTATGTGCAAGGGAAATTCTTACAACATTGCTCAGCGTTTCTAGTATATGGAAGGCTGCGTTGTGTTTTTATTGTTGTGTATATATATATATGGATATATATATATAGAGCTACATATATGGTTTCCACATATATGTTTTATATGTTTCCGGGGTCCTGCGCATGGGCGGGAATATTCATGTGCTTATGACTTTGATGAGGATACCCCTGGAAGAGAACTAGGATTACAGGTAAGTAACTTATCCTTCCTATGCAGAGGTCCTTACTTTTTTATTTTTTTTACTTGTTTTTATTAATGTCACAAGATCACATGGTGGAGTCATCTTATACATGCTGCAGTGCATCTTTTACCAACCAGTAAACAAACAGATTATTACATGCCAATTCGTACATAAGTCTGCATATCACATCCAGTTGTACAATTTTAAAATATATCATAAACGTTGACAGTGTTCGATCCCTTCCTCCCGCCCAACGGATCCCTGTGCATAGCAATGCTCCTTAAAGTTGTTTATACAAATAGAAGTATATAAATGAAAGAAACAAAGAGAACTACTAAACCGGGAAAAAACCCTTTGGCAGCGACTGGCGGCAACGCCCAACCCTTGTATGATGCGTATAAGATCGTCTAGGGCTTGGACTTCATGAGACTGGTGTGTTGTGATTTATGTGTGGGTGAAAGGGCTATTCCCATTCCCCATGTTGGATACAGGTGGGGTGTGGTTCTGGGTTTGTGTAGGGTCGACCTTGCTTCCATTCTGATCTGCCGTAAGCGACATTTCCTCCAGCATTCGTCCCCACTCCAACAAATCTCTCTCTGCATTCTCATCTACTCTCACTGCCCGTAGGCGACACTCTTCGGCCACGCCCCACTACCGCAAGTCTGCCCTCCATTTATCTAGTGCAGGGGGAGGGGGGTGTGAATCCAGTGTATTGCGATTCGACGTTTTGCGAGGACCAGCCCCAGGTGTGCGAACCTGTCGTATCCGTGTCCCCTTTTTTGGCATCGGGAAGGAAGAGGTCCTTACTTTAGTTCTCTTTAGTCCATCCATTTCACATCAATGCACTTGTATGCCAGTTTGTATTTAGCCAGCCTGTTTCCTTTACGTATCTTCTTAAATCATTTTACTGAGTGTTCTCACTAGCCATCCCATGCTACCCAGAGTGTGTCATTTTTGGGCGCTTCCTTGTAGGATATATTTTGTTTTTTTCATGCATTTGAGCTTCCCCAAAATGCTTCTGCATATAGGATCTCAACGTTTTTACCACCTATGATCACCTAACCTCTTTTAGCATTGAGTCTGTTCTTTTCCCATTTAGCCAGGGGATCCATGGCCAGCACAAAAAACTGTGAAATCGAGGGTTGTCCTTGACTGGTGGCCCTCTTCAAGTGGAGGCCATTACACAGCCATTAAAAGTAATCCGTTCCAGCAGATCATAGTTAGTATTTTCCCATTGTAAAAAGATGGGTCCCATTTCCATCTGTTTCAAATTATAAACCAACACTACTGCATCAGAGGCTTTTTCTGTGTCAGGAAGAGGATCTATATGCTAGACTCTCTATATATACTCTTTGTAGACACCATCATGAAGTGGAAGCTATATAGGTTGTGAATCATGGCTCTATTGGACATGACCCTCTTGGGCTTAGATGCACTATTTTATGTATAACTTCTATCCTCTATCTACCAAAGTTTTCTAATAGTTTAGTCTTTACATGCATTAGTGATATTGCGTTGTATGCAGACATCTTGTCTGTAGATTTGCCTCTCAAAGGAACTGTAATGTATGTTTGACTTGTCCTTTTTCGACATTTTTTATTCTTTGGCCTCCAAACCAGGCTTAAGTATAAATATGAAAATTGGTCTATACGTTTTAGGAACTTGACTGAAAGGTTGATGAGCCTTGCATTGTCGCAGTTTGCTGTTTTAAGTGTACCCTTTTGTCTCCCCCCTCCTTAATATTTGCTTTCGGTTTATTTTTATCCTCTTGCTTGAGAATTCTAAGAGGAAGCTCTTCAAGAGACTTACACATTCCTCACTATTTCGGGTGCCTCTGTAACCCATATAGACTACAGTAGCATCCTAAGTGGGTCAAGGATTAGTCATTTCACAACTCTATTATGGTAACTCCCTATACCTCGGAAGCCCTAAGGCTGTCCTAAAAAGATTACAAGTTACCCAGAATGCCGCCATCCGCATATTGATGAAAATCCCCAAACACCAATCTGCAACTGCTGCCCTGGCACGACTGCATTGGCTGCCAGTGCTCAAAAGAATACAATTTAAAGCACTGTGCTTAGCTCCTTGAGCAATGTACAAAAAGGGTCCAAAGCTAATTCAGAGTCTTCTTGCACCTCAAGAATGCTGCACTCCACCAACCAGCAGCTGTTTCCAGTACTTCGGATAAAGAGATCTAGGAGTGGAGGAAGCTCCTTTGCCTTCCTGGCCCCCAAGTTCTGGAACGCGCTCCCAGAGCATTTAAGGAAAACCGAATCGGAGCCAACATTTAGGAAACTGTTAAAAACAGCCCTGTTTGATTAAACCAAATCTTTTGAGAAGTACCTTAAGCTGGTTGGTGCTGGGAGGCCCTTCTGGGTAGCCATGCGCTCTAGAAATTTCCTTGAACAGAATAGAATCGTTAGAATGATTTTGTTTTCAATTTTTCTTTGATAATACTTACTCTGTCATTTGGTGGCTAACATTAGCTGTGATTCATTTTCTCTCTTATTTGCCTATAGTTACTTGCATTGTTGCTGTATTCAAAGTTTTTTTTTAGGTTTCATAGGTTTTTATTGGCATTTTGATATTGACAAGAAAGTACAAGTTGGGCCTTATGAAGTGCTTCAGCCCCTCCCAACGTGCCTCTCCCCTCCAGATCTCTACCGTGCCTATTGTTGACTTAATCTGTTGTAGTGGCGGAGTGCTTCTATTTAACTATGTATGACTGTCTTACTTGCTTGGTCCCCCTTTACAAAGTGGTCGCCTGGTCTTTCGTTGTATAGTTGTTTTCTAGTCCTAATCTTTAGAGGATTTGCAGGACTTGCAGCCAATTTGGACCATGCAGTGCTCTGAATTCCTTACCAAGGGTAAGCTAGTAGCGGGCCCAAGTGCAACTTTGAAATTCATTTCCTTTCCCTGAGCTATTTCTGACATTTTTTTCATACCTAGTGCCTCGCACAGCTTCTGGAGCCATGTGGTGTATTTGCAAGGGTGTGCTGCAGCCCTTGGTAAGAGAACACTTTGCTTAGCTGATAGCAGTATCTGAGACATGACCTTCCTTCTTCTAGAGTGGAAAGGGTGGATTGTTTCCAACATACTTCCCAATATTATAAGTTACTCACACTCTGCCGGCTGGGACCCGTTGCCTCCTCACCTTCCCTATAAATATTCCTCCATAACTCAGTCAATCAAGGGCAGGTCCACCTACTTGTGTCCCCTTCAACAAAGGCACCCTCCTGGTTGACCCATGGCACTTAATTTAGATGGTGTTTAATGTCATTTGTATAGTATTTTAAAGAGCATCTTCTTCCCTCCTGCATTGCTTGGAAAGTTATTTGCACTTGTCAGTACAGCTTCTCATTGTTTTGTATCTAGTTTTATCCCAAGCTCTCTCTTCCATGCCTTCCGATGGGTGGAATGTCTCATCTGTTTTGGGATCATTGAGGATCTTGTAAATGTGAGAGGTGATGAGGCTCCCTTTGTCATAATTGAGTAAAAATCTCTCAAAGGTGGTAAACACCTTAGTAGTTCCAATTTTGACATCTGATAGAGACATCTAGCCGCAGATTCCTTACCTTTGAATTTTTCCCAGGCAACGTTCTACAGCAGTACCTCAGCACATCGATAGGGGGCGTTGAACGACTCTGTAAGAACTTTGTCCATAGGAAGTGACATAGAGTCCATATAACCCCCTCCACCCCCCCCCGCGCTGAGATCAGTTTCTTCCGTTCCACGCGTATCTGGAGAATGGTACCTCCGGCCATTTTGGTCTTTCTCAACCTGTGTGCGTTTTTCTGAATGTTTTGGGGTCCTGTGGACTATGATGTCAACCCCGCACCCTTTATTTGCATGTGGTGTCTGGGCGTCCACCGTAACTCCGAAGGGTGTGGTTAATGTATTCAGTTCGGTCGACTGCGTTGCCGGAGCGCCACATGACACTTAGCGGTGCGGTGGTCAAAGGTCCCTCGTTGGTCGCTGTCTTCTCCCTACGAGGACCGCTCGAAGGCTAGTCAACGAAGTCCTTGGTCTTTGCTATTGACTGGTAAGTCGAGCCATAGGCGGTCGGAGTCACGGCCTTCCCCGACTTTACCGCGTACGTGCGGTGTCTGACACGCCTTAATTTCCTCCGGTTGCGGAGTCGGAGCGAGAGTCTGCCCCTCACCTCCGGTATTCCTCGGCGCCGGGGCGACTCTGGAACAGATGAGGGAATACTGTCTGTCCCTTCATGCTATTTTTGATTCTTCGCCTCCCTCTGGTGTGCGTCTTGGCCCAATGGAGGCTGGAGAAGCCTTGACCGACTCCATGCCGGGGGGACCTCCCTCGGTGTCATTGAGGCCCTCTGGATCTGTGATCAAATCCATATCGGCTCCGGTGCACACCCTTTGGGGTTCCCACCTGTGACACCAGTGTTGGATCTTCCGGCTCCGACGTCGGTGACGCAGATCGCCGCTACTATGTCAAGTTCTTTTTGGTCTACCTTCCTCCATCTTTGGGGGAGCCCTCTGTTATTTTTCCCTCAGGGACAAGTATTTTAGTGAAGTCTGTGATAACGTGAGTGACACTACTCGACCTCCTCTGGAGTTTCATTGGGTGTCTGACCTTGCTGAGGCTAGTGGCCTTGACTCTTCCCCTTCCTCTGGCTTGTTTTCTCCTTCAAGCCTCGCTAGTGAGGCTAGCTCTCTTTTGCTGAGCTTCTGAGGAGGGTTGCTGTGGTTCGGGAGCTGCAGCTCTCTTCTGTGGAGGTGGCCATTGATCCCCCAATTGGGGTGCTTCTACAGGGCCAGATTGAGGCTGAGCCTGTGCTCTCCCTCAGTGAGGCCCTCTATGATATTCTGCTGGGCTCTTGAGTTAAACCAGTTTCAAAGGCCTCTGTGGACCGGTCTATAGCTCATAGGCACCGTCCTGCCCCTGGAGACCCGAACTGCCTCTTCCGACAGCCTACTCCCTTGTACCCATGTGTACATTCTCTTGTGTTTGTATTCCTACTTCTTTTATGTCGGTCTCTCTATAGGCCAGTGGTCTTGAAACTTTTTAATGCTGCGCTCCCATCCGTCCCCCAGTGGAAAAAAAAATCACCGGGGCACCCCGTCAAATTTTTTCACAATCATTCTATTAAACTGCCACTGTTTATGTCTATACTTATTTAAACATTGCAGTTACATTTTGCTACTGGCTCAAAAATGCAATCAAATACATGATTGCCAAACATACTGTTCTAGTTAGGCAGGCCTTACTAACTGTAAAAGTATCAACAGTGTGATTATTAGAAATGGGGGGTGGGGGTTTGAAGAATATAAGGAGTCCCTTTCCTTTTGACACCTTCTCCCATCCAGGATATAAATGAGAAAAGATGCTAATGATGGCCCATTACAGAGCAGCTTACTGCCGCTCATTTTTTACTGCTGAAAACAAAGCACTGTTATCAGCATTGCTTCTTTTGGCCAGAGCATGGTGCCCCCCTGGGATCACTTGAGGCACTCCTAGGGGGGCCCGCTCCCCAGTTTGAAGTCCCCTGCTGTAACCGCTCATGTTATGCTGCCCTTCTTAGGAGGGAATGCATTTTTGCTTCCGTTGCTGTGGTTTTCCTCGTGTCCTGCAGAGCCTTCACTTGTTCGTTGCTTCGCAGTTTCTAACCCTTCCTCCTCTATGGGTCCTTTGTTGCATGGTTTGAAGTGTTTTTTATGACCACGGATGGGTTCTCGCTGTCTTTGTTGTTATAGTTTGCCATGGTGTCTTATGGCATTTGTTGGTGCTCTCTACGACGCTTGTTTCTATGGCAAGTAGCTTTGGCTCAGTGGTATTAGCTATTCTCCTTCGCCTTTTCCCCCGTCCACTAATGGTCCAGTTCCCGTTGGGGGTACTCTGTAGTGTTGTGATTATATGAAGTGTTCTTTCCAACCCATTTATATTCTTCTGCCGTGGGTGTCTTTTCCATGTTTTTCCCATAGTTGCGGATTTCAGTTCCACACAGGTTTTCCGCAATATATCTGGTGCGCGTCTTCTTTCCCCAACCTTTACGGAAGCCGGTCACTCTATCGCCTATGAGACAGGCTAGTCCTGGTCAGGGTTCTTCCTGGACAAGTTTGCAGACCCTCCTCCTGGATGGTATTGCTTGGGTATCTAATTCAAAGGTAAGGAATCTGCGGCCAGATGTCTCTATCAGATGGATAAGTTACTTACCTTCGGTAACGCCTTATTTGGTAGAGACCGGATCTAGCTGCAGATTCCTTACCGACCCGCCCTCCTCCCCACTCTGCAAATTGGTTTGTCCTTCCTTTTCTCACATCCCTTCTGAGCATTGTCGTGCCTTTCAGTAAAAAAAAAAAAAAAGGAGCCGGACATTTTACAAAAAGATTATTTTTGGGCACATTGTTTCCTAGCAGTTTCTATAAGGGGCTCTGCGTTTTAACACAGGAAAGTGGTCACAGAAGAAACTGACGTCAGCGCGTCGGAAGAGGGCCTATATGGACTCACTTCCTCTGGACGATGTCATTACAGAGTCGCTCGATGCCCCCTACCAACGCGCAGAGGTCCTGCTGTGGAAAGTTTGTGTGTGTTATGTTATGTTATGTTATGTTAGGAATGCTTGTATAGCGCATGGCTGCTCCAGCGCTCACGGACGGGTGACCAGGGTAAGTAATGCTTGCCAGATGGAAAGACAGCCAGGTATGGTCTGTTCCTAAAAGCCCAGGGAACAGGAACACAGCATGCACACACATTGTGTGCTAGATAGAGGAAAACAGCCAGGTTTTAATCTGTTTTCTGAATGCCCAGTGATCTTGTGTGCTGCGCGCCGTGAGTGGAATGGAGTTCCATAGGGCTGGGGCCAGGGACCTAAATGAGCGTCCCCCTGCTCTGCTCCTGCGCCCCCTAGGAGTGCAGGCCAGATACAGGTCTGCGGAGCGCAGTGCTCGCGTTGGGACATAAAGTGTGCAGAGCCCCTGCAGTATCTGGGGGCCCTGGCCGTGTAAGATCTTATGGGTGGTGCAGAGAGTTTTGAACTGAATTCTCTGTTCGACAGGCAGCCAGTGTAGACGGTACAGGAGGTGTGAGGTATGACAGTGCTTAGGGCGAAAAGAATGCGGGCGGCCGCATTCTGTGCCTTTTGAAGTCTCTTCGTGACAGTTTTATTTACGCCCAGTAGCAGTCCATTGCAATAGTCAAGACGTGACAGAACCACCGATTGAATAATCACTTGTCGGGTGGAAGCGGCGAAGAACCCCAGAATGGGTTTCAGACCGCGTAGATGGCCAAAGCATGTACCTGCCACTTTTTTGGTGTGAAGCTCGAAAGAGAGGGAGTTGTCCATCAGGACCCCCAGATTCTTAACAACGCTTTTCGGTTGGGGAGGAGTGCCCAGTGCAGCAGGCCACAACTGGTAGTCCCATTTATGGGGGTCCCGGCCTACCAAAAGCACCTCCGTTTTTGAAGAATTAAGTTGAAGATAGTTATCCGCCATCCAATCTGAGATGGCCAGGACATCTTCACGGAATTTCAGTTGGTCTTGGGCTGGGTTATTGGTGAAAGAGAATATCAATTGCGTGTCGTCCGCGTATGATATCATATTGATCTTCCGGGCTTTGGCCAAGAGGGCTAGAGGGCGGACGTACACGTTAAACAACGTGGGGCTCAGAGCGGAGCCTTGAGGGACCCCACTGCTGAGGGGATAGGTACTGGACAGGTAGGGAGGGGCGTGGATCTGAAAGGAGCGATCGGATAGAAAAGACGCAAACCAAAGGTAAGGACTCTGCAGCTAGATCATGTGCGCTGAAACTTTTCAGACACTCGCCACCAGTCACAGATCTGGGTTTAATCCATCATCGTTCTTTAGCTCACCTCGCCACCTCAGTTCAGACCAAGCCATATGCAAATCAGTCTTGACCCTGTTCCTCATGGGAACAGTCTAGCCCGAACTGCCAAGCCAGGTCTTCCCTGGACCGGAAACAAGCATCCTGGGACTGGTTTCGGGGTTTCACCCCTCATCAGCTACGCTAACTTAACACACATCTGTGAATGGAGGCGACTGTATGATTTGTTCAGCATTCTGTCCATCATCTGTTCTTTTCACATTTATCACACTGAGAATGCATGATTTGTTCAGCTTTCCGTCCATCATCTGTTTTTTTCGCATTTATCACACTGAGTGGGAAGGGTATGCCCAGACGTGGGTCCCTTGCTCACTTTGCCACTGGATTCAAGTTAGCCTGGCTGATGAGGGGTGAAACCCCGAAACCGTTCCGAGGATCTTGTTTCCGGTCCAAGGAAGACCTGGCTTGGCAGTTCGGGCTGGACTGTTCCCATGAGGAACAGGGTCAAGACTGATTTGCATATGGCTTGGTCTGTCCTGGGGTGGCGAAGTGAGCTAAATAACGATGATGGATTAAGCCCAGATCTGTGACTGGGGGTGAGTGTCTGAAAAGGTTCAGCGCTCCGTCCATCATCTCCTTGTATTTGCTATATGATTCACAGTCAACAGTTGGTTTGCCAAGCTTAAGTAGAAGGGAAATAGTGGCTTCTGAAATTGTTGGAGAGATAGTCCTCTTTTGAAGTCTCTCCTGGAAGATTCTCAGGAGTGCTGGGAGCAAACTGGGTCTGAAAGTTTTATAAAAGGCCACGTTGTAGCCTTTTGCTCCTGGTGTTGTAGAAGAATCTAGGGTGCTGCAAAGGATCTCATCTTTGGTGAATGGAACTTCTCTCCCTGTCAAAGTCTGAAAGCAAGGCAGCAGGATACGGGAGATAATCTCTCCTGGCTTTAGGATCAGCTGGTACCTGGAAATACAAATGCTTGTAATATCTGTGAGGGCGTTGCACTTTCTCTTCCTTGGTGGTACAGGTGACCCCTTCAGCATCTTACTTCTATGACATAGTAATGACCTTTTGGTTACTCCATCTGTTGACACCATCCTCCCTGAACAAACACTGGTAAGCCTGGCCAAAATTTAGTTCACTTTATTTACTTGGACTGTCCTTATTTGCCACCGAAGGCTTATTACCTTTCTCCAGACACATTGTGATTGCGTGCATTTGTATGTTTCTTGTGCTGCATGGTTGTCTCCCTTTAGTTTTTTGAGAAGAGTGACACTCCGCTTCTTCCATCTCACTCCCTCAGCTATGAAATTACCTCTCAGTACTACTTTGAGTTCATACCACAATGTTGATTTTGAGCCGTTAATGTTCTCATCTGTAGCTATATAGCTGTGTCTGAACTGGGGTGGCGAAGTGAGCTAAAGAATGATGTGTGGATTCAACCCAGACCTGTGACTGGGGGTGAGTGTCTGAAAAGTTTCAGCGCTCCGTCCATCATCTCCTTGTGTTTGCTCATCTGTAGCTAGTCAGAGATATGACGGTTCATGTACTGAATCAAGACCAGGTCTTTAATTAGTGACTCACTGAGGCTCCGTGTATTGTCACTCTCTATGCGTTTCTCCGATTCCCTCTAGTACACATATATCGGGGCATGGTCATACAGGGTCATTGGGCAGTGGTCAACCTCATTTACTTCTTCTAGTATTCATTTCTCAATGAGGATGTGGTCTAGTCTTGTGCAGCTTTTAGGTACTACAGAGAAATGGGAAAAGTCCACACCTTGTGGTTTGCTGAACCTCCAGCTGTCGATCATCCCCAGATTCTCCAACCAGGCCTTATTTGCATCCTGGGAAGCTTGCCACTGTGCCTGTTCTGTTCCCTGTCTATATCTTCACTCATGGCCATGTTAAGCTACTTGCAACTGGTTCACATTAGGTGACTTTCACCAGCCACTGTTATTTTATGGCACGGGCCAAATTCAAGTCTCTTTGCTCAATTCCTACATTACTGTATGGAGGCAATTCAGTGTTTATTATCCAGGCCTTGGTTCTACCGCAGGGATTGGGGGTATGTGTAGGGGTGGTAAACTCTTCTAGCTGCCACCATGATCTCTGGTGGGCCTTCCTCTCGTGTTCTCAGAAGGGGCTTAACTTTGGTCTCCCTGCCTTCTCAGTCCTAGGACTTGTCCTTGTTCTGCTCCGTGGCCTGAACCCAGCCCTTATTGAATGTTAGCCTCAGGCCCACATTGTTACTGTTTTGCATGAATTACTGCCGCGTCCGCTCATCAGGGCGCCGACTCCCCTCTGTTGATTTGATGCGATCCTGGAAGATGTATTTCCCCGCTGATGCTAAATCTTAGTTTTCATGAGGGAACCTTACAAGGAGTGCAGACCGTCCCTCCTTTACCTCTTTTCTTCTGGTCGGTCTATGTGGTGCTCAGTCTTGCAAGTGCACAAGTCTACCTTGGCAGTTCCACAGCTTTACTTAACTGCCTTTCAATTCTCTTCATCAGTGTCACTCATTGGTTAGTGGCCTGGTTTGAGCAGAGATTGCAACCCTGACCACTGGCAGCTAAGTTTAATGTCAAAATTATTTCGAACCAGTGTTTTTTTTATACTTCCCTTGTCAACTTTCTGAAGTGGTGGTGTGATATGTTTCAGTCAGGTGGCAAGGAGGGTAGGAAACATTGCTGTTTTGTATTGTTGCTTGCTATTCATTTGATTCAATACATTTTCAAAACTGTTTCCAAAAAATAATTATTTTTCCTTTTTTGTAGGTTATTTGAACTTATATTTATAAAAGAACCCAGTAATATACAGTAAGTGTTTTTCTTAATGTATAATAAGATATATCAGTAAGACTTGTGAATGTGAACTACTTCAAGATACTGTGTGTATTTGTTTTCAATTTTAATGTTGTCTTATTCATATATTGAATTGTACTTTTGTATTGCAAAAAGAGACATTAAAGGTAGAAACATCTGCTGTCATATAACCATAGTATACAATTGAGGTAGAAACTTTAGTTGACCTTATAATGAAATATTTCCTAGCAAATGTAACGGAAAGTTTCAATTCTACTAAGGACTCGGAGGCGAGGATTATGCTCTATAATCTTTACTTCACTGATTATAATTTTGAACAGCAGCCATTAAACACAGCTTTATGCAAAAAACTAACATTCCCACAAATCCTTGGGGTGTTATAACATGGCAACTAATCATCTCAAGGCAATGCCAATAAAGTCCATCTTCCATTTCCATTCTGCCTCCTCTCTTCGCACGAATCACGCTAACTTCTGTTGCTCTCGAATCCTGTTTGGAACCATCATTTTCTGAGAAGATAAAGAACCAAAAGGTAAGTGTGATTGAATCCAAAGAGTTATTAAGCTCTTAGAGAAAAACCACTGTTTTGGGTAATAACAGTCAGTCTAAAACACTTCAGAACTCAGTTACATATCAGCGGAAAATAGCACGATCAATAATGAGCCAGTTCAGAATGTTCAATTACTTACTGCTAACGGGGAGGGACCTCACAAGAACCTGTCACGGGGTGGAATAATCCTTGCCTCCAAGTCCTGAATTGAATTGAAACTTTCCGTTATGTTTGCTAAGAAATTTTTCTTTCTATGTCTGGACCGCAGGCAAGGATTATGCTAGTTCAGTGCTTGCCGACTACCCGCTGTGCCACATCCATGTTATGTTAAAAATATTTATAGAGCGCACTAACACCAAACGGTTTCATGGCGCTGAGAGCAGAGGAGCGATAGTGTTGTAATAAACAGAAGCTTTACTCGTAGGCCTGAGAGAACAAAAGAGTCTTAAGAAGTGTTCTGAACTGGGCGTAGGAGGTAGCTAACCTCAGTCCAATGGGGAGAGCATTCCAAAATTGAGGGGCCAAAAAGAGAATCCAAGGCCACCGTGTTTTTGCGTTTGAAAGTGGGGATGGTGAGCAGATTCAAATGAGAGGAGCGTAGTTCACGGTAGGGGACATAACGATGGATCCTAGAGGAGATGAATACTGGGCCAAGACCGGCAAGGGCTTTAAAGATGGTGCAGCCCAGTTTAAATACACACCGTTTAGCCACCGGGAGCCAATGCAGGCTCTTCATCAGGGGGCAGACGTGTTGGTATCTGGATTGACGAAAGATGAGCCTGGCTGCTTGATTTTGTACCAGTTGCAAGCGGTGGAGTTGGTATGCCGGAATGCCAACATAAAGTGAATTGGCATAATCAATACGAGAGATAACCAAGGCCAGAATGACTATGGTCAAGGCCTCGGTGGTCAGAAATCTACAGATTTTCCGAATTCTGCGTAGGTGGAAAAAGCAGGTAGAGACCACTGCACTGATCTGAGATTTCATGGATAGATCATTACTGATTATGACCCCTAGACTTTTTACAGATTCTGCTGGGCGAGGTGAGCTACCTAAGAGAGGGGGCCAAAAATTAGAATTCCACGGGTTGGCAGTACCTCCTGTCAGGACCAGCTCAGTTTTATCAGGGTTGAGTTTTAGTTGATTAGCGTACATCCATTCGCTAATATAACTCATAGTGGACTGGAAATTAGATACTGTGGTGTTAGAAGAATCAATTTCAAACACCAGCTGGAGGTCATCAGCATAATTAAAAGTGACAACTCTCTTTTTGCGTAAGGACCGAATTAGAGGAAGCATGTACAGATTAAACAGGAGGGGTGAAAGGGAGGAACCCTGGGGGACCCCGCAAGTCAGCCTAGCTTTCTTGGCTGAGAAATTAGCGAGATGGACTGCCTGAGATCGATTATGTAGGAAAGAGGAGATCCACTTCAAGGCCAGACCCTGAATGCCAGCATTACTGACACGATCGATCAGGAGGTCATGATCGACCGTGTCAAAAGCAGCCGATAAATCCAAGAGCACCAGGGCCTGGGTGATGTTTTTATCGGCCCCTTTCCTAAGTTCGTCCATAACTGCAAGAATGACTGACTCCGTAGAGTGTGCAGGTCTAAATCCTGCTTGATGGGGGTCAAGAAACTGAGAATGTTCAATAAATGAGCTCAAACAATTTGCTACGTGAGCTTCTAAGATCTTACTGAGGTAAGGAAGTAAAGAGATTGGGCGGAAGTTACTCAGGACCAAGGGGTCTGCATTGGGTTTCTTCAAAATAGGGACGATTTCCGCATGTTTAAAGGTGTCTGGGACAATACCTTGTTTAAGAGAGTTATTGAGGAGTGAGAGGGGCGGATCTGGGCAGGTAAGGAAAGCCTCTTGTAGGATATGAGAGGGGCAGCAGTCAGTGGGGGAGCCTGATCCAATTTTTTTTAGAAATCACCGGTTTGAAGTAAAAGCTCTTTAAGTTTGAGTCCGACGACCAATACACTATGTTTATGATATCTTCCAAAAGGGCACCCAAATGAAAAGCCTTGGATGCCATACCCCTCTCGTAGAGCGCGCCCCAAACATTCCTAAATTAATACCTACTTCCTGCATGACCCAATGGACCTATAGGGCAACTGTGGTGGAAGAGACAGCTCTATGTTGCTTTCTGAGAGCAAGCAGAAGTTGTCTCTCACCCAACGGGCAGAATTCCTCAGTCATTTCTTCATATGTTTTCAAGCACCTCACTACACATGGTTTCGGGGACTGCCAGGTATGAAGTGATGCTATCCCCTCAATCCCTATGTTTTTGGCCCTTACTAGTCACAGGCCCTTGTCCCACTCACACAAGTGAGGTATCGTTTTACTCGGGAGAGTGAGGGGAACGCTGGGTGGTAGGAAATTTGTCCCGGTGCGGTGATCCTACACAGAAATGTGAGAAAAATGTGATTTTTTGTTTTTTAGCGAGATTTGAGGTTTGCAGGGCATTCTGGGTAAGAAAACGTCGGGGGATCCACGCAAGCCATAAATCTCTGGACTCCCCTGGGTGTCTAGTTTTCAGAAATGTCTGGATTTGGTAGGTTCCCCCCAGATGCCCACCGAGCCCGGGACCAAAAACACAGGTGACCCCCTTGCAAAACCAGGTCATTTTGTGATCGATAATTTTGATGTCTCCACAATGCGTTTTGGGCCCTTCCATGTCGTGGGGGAGACGCGAGGGGGGTGGAGGGGGGGGGGGTGGCAGTTTGTGGCTCCCTGCAGATTCCAGAACTTCCCATCACAGAAATGTGAGGAAAATGTTTTTGGGGCAAAGTTTGAGGTTTGCAAGGGATTCTGGGTAACAGAACCTGGTGAGAGCCACACAAGTCACCCCATCCTGGATTTCCCTGGGTCTCTAGTTTTCAAAAATGTACCGGTTTGCTAGATTTCCCAATGTGCCGGCTGAACTATGGTCCAAAATCCACAGCTAGGCACATTGCGAAAAAAGGGTCAGTTTCCACTAGAAAAATGTGATGTGTCCATGTTGCTTTTTGGGCCGTTTCCTGTCATGGGCACTAGGTCCACTCACACAAGTGAGGTACCATTCTTATCGGGAGACCTGGGGAAATGCTGGATGGTAGGTAATTTGTGGTTTCTTTCCGAGTCTGGAAAATTATGGCACAGTAATGCAAGGAAAATATGTGACTTTAGTCACATTTTGAGGTTTGCATGCATTGTGGGTAAGACAACTTGTTGGTATCCACGAGAGAGACACCACTGTGTACTCCTTTGGGTGTTTAGTTTACAAAAATATCTAAAGTTGGTAGATTTTCCCTAGAGGGAATGTACAGAAAAGACCATTATTACTGCACATCCATCTATTCCTCAAGCACACACATACTGTTTTGATTTGGCACGAGGGTGAGTGATGGTTAAATATATAAAATGTTATCTACATGAGATTTCACAAAAATGAAATGCACTGTTAATAATTGAAAGGACAAAAAACTGAACCAGTGACTCACAGCTCGTGAGCTGTAAAGCTGTGTCAAGGCCCCAACTGCTTTACAGGCCATTCACACACCTTTCGTAAGTGATACACACAAGACCATTCACACCGCCAGCCACGGAACCAACATATTACAACATTCACAAAAAGAGACATGTACGCCCTGCCAGCGAAAGACAGAAAAGACAACTATTATGCACAACCATCTATTCCTCAAGTACACACACATACTGGTTGGATTTGGCACGAGCGTGAGTGATTGTTCGATATATAAAAATTTATCAACAAGAGATTTCACAAAAATGAAACGCACTGTTAATATTTGGAAGGACAAAAAACTGAACCAGTAACTCACAGCTCGTGAGCTGTAAAACCGCGACAAGGCACCAACCTCTTTACAGACCATTCATACACCTTTCATACGTGTTACGCACAAAACCATTCACACCGCCATCTGCGGGCCTAGCACATTACAACATTCACATCAACAGACAGCGCCATTCAAGGGCCCCTCACTTTTATACGCCCACATGCTTGACACAGTAACCACACTGGCTGATGGATTGTGTGGACTGGAGTTTGGCTACCAGTGTGTGTTGTGACCAGCAACAAGTCACTACTCACACACCGCCAGCCAAGCGCCAGTCCGCGCACACTGCCAGCCAAGCGCCAGTCCATGCATGCCGCCACACAAGCGCCAGTCCACGCACACCACCAGCCAAGCGCCAGTCCACGCACACCGTCAGACAAGCGCCAGTCCACACACACTGCCATCACATTTTTTTTTTTTTACAAAAAGGAAAACCGAAACAAATTGTAAGTAGGTACAAAACTGCAAACACAAAAGCTGTAACCAAATACATTGCACTAATGCCAACCTTGAAACTGAACAAGAAATATAAAACATTACAGACCAGGCAGTTCACTTTAATACTCACGGATGCTCCCAAAAACTCTTTTGCATGTGGTACGTTCTAAAACAAGCAGGCGCACACCGCGCAGGTTTAGAAGGACAGTTGGGGCAGTACATAAGTCTCCTTCCACGCATGTCTTCGCATACAAACTCTACATCTCCTACGGGGAAAGTCTTTTTTTGGGTGTGGGAGGAATGTGATCAGCAAAGTGGCCATCTTTCAATCTAGCCACATCCTCCACCACTCCAACTCTAGGAACACTTGCCAATTCCACTAAAAAAGGGGCTGCCTATCACAGACTCCTGAAACTTAACAAAAGTCATCCTTGACTCTGGAGAACAATTCTTGAACACAACAAAAGCATTAAAAGTTGCTGAGTGGAGCCTGAAGCGTCAAGATGGCAGTCGCACTGTAAGTGTGCTCCGGACCCCTCCGTCATCCGCTTTGAATCCTGCTGCCTTCGGCTGCCATCCATACCTTACACTTGCATGCTGGCATTCCCTGAAGCTGGTGCGGTGAAACGGCGGTGCAAACTGCTGCCCTGCTGAGCCTGGAACCCGCTCTGCCTCCGGATCCCTCGAGGCCCTCAGGCTACAATATGGCGGCTCCCGCTGACCGGAGCCCGTGATACCGGCGACCCCCGCTGCTGCGTGCCTGCGGACGGTGGGGCTCCTGGTCCACCCGGAGCCCAGCGTGACGGGCGATTCGATAGGGGAAGGTGCCGCCCTGCTGGACCTGGGACCTGGCCTGACTCCGGAGCCCCCCTGCGGCCCTGGGGAGACAAGATGGCGGCGCCCATGGCCTGGAGCCCGTGACTCTGACGGGACCTGCGGAACCACGCGCGAGAGGCGGTCTGTCTGGGGAGCAGGCCTGAAGAGGCGACGTTATCCCTGGTAGCTCAGAACCCCGGGTGACCTGTGGTTGAAGCCCTTCTGAGACCGAACTCATCCTGGCGGGGGCCCGAGGCCGAGGCTGATTCCTGCGCCCCGGGGGTGCCGCCGCCTGGTGAGCGGGTCGGGAGCCGGGGGATCGGCTGTTGTTTTGGGCAGCGGGCGGAGGCCTGTGGCTTGGGCCTCCCCCCCTCTGGGTGCTGTACTGCGCTGGGTGTGAGCAGGCCCGGTCTGGGCTGGCTGTTGCGGCCTGAGAGAACCCTGCGCAGTCCCCTGCGCAGTCCCCTGCCTGTCCCTGCTCGGCGGGTGCGGCGCGGGCCTGGCGCTGCGGCTTCACTCTGTGGGGGGGGGGGCTGAGCGGCTGCTGACACGGCGCAGCGGGGGTCTCGGGTGAGGCTCCCCGGCCCCCCCCCCCCGGTCTTCCTCTCGCTTTCCTCCAGCCCTCGCGTCTGCCTGGGGGGCTGGGGGCGGATCGACCGGCTGCCTTGGTCGTGTGGTGGGCGCCGGGGGGGGCGCTCTTTGGCCCCGGCCTGCTGTCCTCTCCTCCTGACCGTCCTCCCCCCTCCCCCCCCCCCCCAAGCTGCCTCCGGGGGTAGGGGTTGGGCCGTTCGGCCGTGAGAGTCGTGCGGTGGGGGTCTCAGGTGAGGCCAAGTGCGCAGACATATCGGACAACCCACCATAGAGGTCCCGCGCCTGCGAGGCACTACACACAGGCCTGGCCGCACGCTGAGGGTGGACTCCTCGCCCCCACGGACTGGGGAGGCATGCCCAGCCGGCCCCTGGAAACACTGAACAGCCGCTGCCTCAATGACTAGCGCTGATGACCTCTGAACCCGGAGAAAGCCCCCATTGCCCCTGAACGGCTCTCTGGCACCAACCTGCCTGTGTCACGGCGGCCCGGGGCTGGGGTGTCCTGTTCGAATTGGAAGAGGGTCACGACTTGCCTGACTGGGTCACATCGCCCCGCATTTGCATCAATCGAGGGCCCGGATGTGGAGTTGCGCGGCGGTGATCTTCGGTGGGCTCCCCTGACTGTGATCCCAGTGACCCCAAGAATAGCAACGGTACGCTCCTGCGCGGTGGACACCCGCATTGGTGTACCCTGGCCGGCGCTGGAGGACTAGTCGGGTCTTGAGGCCGAGGTCCGGCTGTGGGGCGACGTAGAGGCCCCCCCCTGTGTTGGACCTTGGAAGCTAACACACCATCACCTGCGTGGACACACCCCCCCGTCCCTGGAGCCCGAGATGGGGAGAGATCACGGCACCAAATCAACTGCGGCTCAGACGCAAACTAAAATAGACCAATACACCACACGCGACCGTGGCCCGGCGGAGGGGGCGCTTCGGGGCCCCCCCCCTCCCGGGGTCTGGTTTATCGACTATCTTTCAGGCCATTGGCGCCTCTCAGACCTCGGTGAAAAACAAGATTGGCGAGGTCCTGGTCGACATGGCCCTCATTCGCCAGGACTTGCGGAACGCCACGGCTCCTATTTCCGAAGCGGAATCCCGAATTTCTACAGTCGAGGACGACCTCAACCAACTAAAGGGCCAGGTTACCCACCTACAGGCACACACAAGGGAGTTGCACCGCAGAGCGGAGGATGCAGAAAATCTGTCACGTCGCAACAATCTCCGACTGGTGGGTTTTCCGGAGGGGGTGGAGCAAGGCCGAGCAGCTGCCTTCGTGGAGACCTGGCTGACCTCCTGGATGCCTGAAGATACATTATCACCCTGGTTCGCTATCGAGCGGGCCCACCGCTCTCTTGCCCCTAAGCCACCTCGCGGGGCCCCGCCCAGGCCAATCATAGCCAGGATTTTAAACTTTAAAGACAGAGACGCCATCCTGACCACGGCCCGAGCCCACGGTGTCCTGAAATTACAGAATCGTAATGTTATGCTCTTCCCGGATTACACTAAAGAGGTGCAAGACCAGCGTCGCTCGTACAACGAGGTCAAGCAGAAGCTTCGCAACCTGGGCTTGAGATACGGGCCCCTCTTCCCTGCCCGTCTCCGGGTCGTCTTCCAGGACAAAACGCTCTTTTTTTGAGACCCCGCAGTCTGCATGGACCTGGCTGACCGAAGAGAGGCCTCTCCGAGTCCGTTCTACACCCTCGGCCGGACCGTCCAGACCGGCTGGAAACGACCCACTTCCCCCGCGGCAACAGAGGAGGCGCACGCGGTCCCGCAGAGGCCGAGGACCGCGTAGGGAGTCGTCTGCGTCGATTTGGCTCAGGAGCCCTAGAAACTAAGAACGATACAGACCCTCCAATTTCACAGGCCCACAGCAGGGAGAGCTCCGTGGGGAGCACACACCGAGATCCTGAACTCTCCGAGGTCCCAGACCCTGTGGCCTCGGACACCGATCTTTCCAAAAGCCAGATAATCTGAAACTTAACCCGGAGTCTGAGAGCAGGGTATTGGAAACTCCAAAGTGGCAGCGGCCGGGCACGATATATCCCATGGACACGATGCACCACGGTGATAGGCCATGAAGACTGCCGCCTCCGATATTGTGGAGGGGTCCACTACCATCGCACGATCCCCGGCTAAGCGTTTCAGTTTAGCTTGTTGTTGTTAACCTTTTTCCTTTTCAGGGCGACAGATGCTTCAGTTCCGGAAGTATAGGGCGGTGGGAGGGGGGAGAGGGAGGGGACCGTTGTTCTCTGGGTTGTTTTCAGTTTCCATTTGTCAAGGTCACATCTTCTACTGACTGACAGCACTTCGACGCTGGTCCACCGGCTTGGAACCGCAAGAATAGGTAGCGCGCAACACTCACCGTATGCATATGTGGGCAACACCCCATTCGTGCCCCGCTGGGGCTCACTACCCTTTGGCCCATTGATCGCGCACGCCAGTCCTGATGCAGTCGTCCACCTTAGGAAGGCCCCTCCATGCTTTGTCCTGGAATGTGAACGGACTACTAGACTGTATCAAGAGAACAGCAGTCCTTAGATACGCCCAGCGTCACTTGCCCGACATACTCCTGCTTCAGGAGACACACCTCCTCGGGACCCAATGCCTCTTCCTTGCAAGATATGGCTTTGATAAAGTGTGGCACTCCGGTTTCGAGCGCGGCTCACGGGGGGTTGCAATCCTAACGCGGCGAGGGCTCCCCTTCACCCCTGACCATGTCATGACGGACCCCCAGGGCAGGTTTGTGATTGTGTCCGAGAAGTTAGAAGGAAACATCCTTAACCTAGCATCCATATACGTCCCACCTGCCACGCTTGCCTCCACACTGCACCACCTCAGACGCACTCTCCTCCCTCACCTTGGGACAGACGGTGATTGGGGGCGACTTTAATGCCGTTATGCAGCTGACGCTAGATGCGACGGGTATACTTTCCCCAACAAGGCTAACCCATGCACGGAAACTGACAGATTGGGCAGCCACGCTCGGCTTATGTGATGTCTGGAGGGTCTGGAATCCCCGTGGCACCCAATACACTCACACCTCGGCGGCCCACCACACGCACTCCCGCATTGACCTGATACTTTTACCCGCCCCTGACTGCCAGAAGGTGTCTGCCATAGATATCCTTCCCCGGGGAATTTCGGACCACTCAGCCCTATCCCTGCACCTGGGTGGGACCTCAGACGCAGCGCGGGCGGTGTGGAGACTAAATGCGTGGTTCCTGCAGGACAAAGAGGTTAAGACGGCTATAGAGGAGGAACTACACCACTACTTCCTCACTAATCACGGATCGGTCCCCTCCCCGAGTACCCTCTGGGAGGCAGGTAAAGCCACCATCCGAGGCGTGGCCAGAGGTCAGGTACACGCGAAGCGCCTGACCCAAACCGAACGCCTGACCCTCCTCGAGGCCCAAGCCATACGGTTGGAAGCGACCCACACTGTAACCCCCGATGCTCACCGAGACAGTCAACTAACGATCACTCGAGAAGAGATCAAACAGATCTCCCTGGACTCGGCCAAGCTACTGTGGCGCTCATCTGTGGCCCGAATCTACGGATGGGGAGATAAAAACGGAAGTCTGCTGCACAGACTGATTTCCTACCCTCTTGCTAATAGGATAATCCCCGAAGTCCAAGACCCCTCGGGTGCTACCCAGCACACTTCACCTGCCATCGCACATGCATTTGCCGACTACTACGCCCAGTTGTATTCTGCCCGCACACCGGAGACTTTCCTCTCCGATGTGCTCTGCCAAGTGGGAATCCAACTCCCTCGCCTCTCAGGGGATGAGGTGGCTGACCTGGACCTCCCCATTACCCCGGAGGAGATACATGGCGCGATCTCCTGCTGAAGACCGGGAAAACTCCGGGACCTGACGGTTTCCTACTTTGCGGCATACCGGGACTTGTTGGTTCCTCACCTCGTGCACCTCTATCGCCACGTGGCTGAGACTGGTTCCTTCCCTCCAGAAACTGACATGGCGTCTATTGTCGTAATCCCCAAGACCCAACCACCTTCCCCTAAATGTGCGGACTATCGTCCAATTTCCCTCATCAATACGGAGATAAAAATATACGCTACGGTTCTAGCCCAGAGACTTCGCCCCCTCCTCCATAAGATGGTCCACGTGGATCAATGTGGCTTTATGCCAGCACGGAGCACCAGACACTGTCTCTGCCGTCTCCACTTAGCCCTGGCCAACCGTCAGGCTCTTTCACCCTATCTTGCGCTCCTCCTTGTCGACTTTGAGAAGGCGTTTGACGCGGTGGACTGGCACTATCTGGAGGAGGTCCTGCAGCTGTTGGGTCTGGGACATCGGTTCCGATGCCTAGTCAAGGTCCTCTACTCCAGCCCCAAAGCTATGGTACTGACCAACGGAACCCTCTCCGAGACATTCCCAATTCAGAGGGGCACGAGGCAGGGCTGCCCTCTCTCGCCTCTCTTATTTGCTCTGGCAATGGAGCCCGTGGCCTGCCTCATTCGAGCCGATCGCCAAATACAGGGCTGGTCCTGGGGACCCCACCACAGTGACAAAATCTCCTTATACGCGGACGATGTCCTGCTTTACCTGTCGGATCCGGCCAGCTCCGGCCCTCGATCCCTTGAGGTCTTGCGAGCCTTTGACGTTTCAGGCCTCCGCCTTAATCCACGGAAGTCGACACTGGTGCCCCTTCACCTCTCCCGGGAATGCTTCGACTGGCAGTCCAACATCCCTATCAGGAGACAGTCCTTCAAGTACCTGGGGGTGTGGGTCGCTCTGCTTCCTGAGCTGGAATGGGCGATGAACATTACCCCGCTGGTCAACAAAGCCAAAGCTGACCTCAAGCGCTGGCAAACCCTGCCGCTCAACCCGCTCGGGAGGATAGCGCTGTTCAAAATGATGATCCTCCCGCGCTTCTTGTACATCATCCAGAACACCACTTTTCACTTCCCACGCAGCTGGTTTAAGGAACTGGATGGGGTGACCACGAGATTTCTATGGGGTGGAACTAGGCCTCGGATTGCGCTTGCCCGTTGCAGGATCCCACCCTTTGATGGAGGTATGGGTATGACCGATCTCCACCTATACTACCTGGCCACTCGGCTTCTAGTAATCCACGACTGGTTCACAGGGGGATGGTCGGACCCGGCATACATGACGGAACTCAGAAACATGGATTTCCCCCAAATACTAGCATACCTATACAGGTGTCCCATACCCAAAGGGATCCAGCCAATAACCAGGGCAGTCCTGATAGCGTGGCGCACTGCTCTGAGACATACGCGATGGGACAAACGACTGACACAACACACGCCTCTCTGGCACGGTACATGGCTGGGGGAAGTGGCGGCACTTTCAGGGTTCAAGCAATGGGATCGCATAGGGATCTCTGCTGGGCGATGTATGGGTTGGTGACCACATTAGGACATTCCAGGACCTGCGGGGAGGTTATTCTCTCCACAATTTTATATAAATACCTGCAACTCCGTCATGCCCTCAACGTACATATCCCGACAGGCACGACCCTACCCGAATTTAGCCCGCTAGAAGCCCACGTTATGATGGGGAACCTGGGAAGGGGAGGGTCTCCCGAATATACCGTACCCTTGTTAATAACGGACCGGCAACTTTAGACCAACTCCGGACCCGCTGGGAGGGGTGGGTGGGCCCTCTGGAGGAGGAAGATTGGCGAGACGCCCTCATGGCCCCTAAAAACGTCACGACCTCAGCCAGACTCCGCCTTATACAACTATACTACCTCCACGCGGCCTATATCACCCCAGCACACTTACACAGGGCAGGACTACATCCCTCCCCAGACTGCGCTCGCTGCGGCCATGCACCAGCGGACTTCTACCACATGATTTGGACATGTCCTCTCCTTGCCCCATATTGGTCGGGAATAGAGACAGAACTCAGACAGGTCCTGGGCTGGCCGGTTCCCCACGATCCCATACGTCTAGTCTTAGGGGGGATGGACGGTTTGGACGGCTCACGGGCAGACAAAGCATTCCTTGGGACAGCAATTGTGGTGGCCAAACGAGACATAGCGGCTTCCTGGGCGCAGGCCAAACCCCCAACCCTGGCGAAATGGCGTAGGGGAGTAGACTGGTGTGCCGCACAGGAGAAACCTCTGTTCGAGGCCCGAGGGTGCCCCGCCAAATACAACAAAGTCTGGGGCAAATGGCTGGGCCAGCTGATCTAAAAGTGCGAAATCTCCCCTTTAGGAGTGGGGGCCGACATGTTGCGAGGGTGCTCCTATCTAATGCTTTATACGTACCTACAATTGATGAATGCGGTCATTGCTTGTAATGTCAATCAAATGTCCAGTGCTGTTAATGTGCTTGCTCTGAAAATCAATAAAGTTGATTATCAAAAAAAAAGTTGCTGAGTGGAAAGGATGGATAGCCAACCTCTTATACTAAATGTAAGCCTTGCGAAGGACAGTGTAAGGTTCCATCCTATGATCTATTCTATCAGCACCACCCATGTACCTAGTATAGTCTAAAATGCACACAGGCTTGCGCACTTCAGCAACCTGATCCCAAACAGTCAGAGGTGAAGTACTCTCATCATGGATGGTAGTCGGCATGTAGACATCTCTCCTGTCTGCAAACTTCACAGCTTGAAGTTCATCACTACGCAAAGCACTGCCCTATCCCCTCTCAAGCTTTTGACAATCATGTTCTTTTGGGAAACCTTTATGGTTCGAGCAGATTGTGCCACAAGCAACAGTGTCCACTTTGACCAATTCCCTGAACAACTACACACCAGTGTAGAAGTTATCTACATATAAATGGTGACCTTTGTTAAAAAGTCCTCTACCAAGTTCCCACACTTTTTCTCACTCAAAGTGGACGGACAACCGGGGGGGGGAGGTGTGGGGTCAATCCTGGAATCCCTATTTGTGTACACCCTGAAATTAGAGACCTATCCAGTCCTGCTCTCACACAGCATATACATCTTAATTATTCCATAACATGCCCTCTTGCTAGGAATGTACTGCCCAAAAACCAAGCGGTCCTTGA
Organism: Calotriton arnoldi; assembly: GCA_963921515.1. Classification (NCBI taxonomy): domain Eukaryota; kingdom Metazoa; phylum Chordata; class Amphibia; order Caudata; family Salamandridae; genus Calotriton; species Calotriton arnoldi. The sequence continues at coordinate 2,397,420 of CAWUFW010000950.1, read as the reverse complement.
ACAAGACCAAAGACTCATCCACAGCTATTTCTTTCCCTGGAGCATAGATCTCAGAAAATCGATCTACAAGTGATCAAGGACAGGCCGAATCTTAAAAAGACGGTCACAATCAGGCTGATCTTGTGGCAACGCTAAACCATTTTCGACAAAATGCAGCATCCGAAGAAGAAGCAAATACCGATCACAAATCATGATTGCAGGAAATATACCCGTTGCCATCAAGGGACTGCTAGACCAATATAAAGTCACTGATAGCTTCCTTATCAAGCCCATCAAAAAAGTTAAACCCAAGAACTTCTTCATCTCATCCAGATTTGTGGGAGTCCACCGGGTAGCTCTAGAGTGGGGCCTAAGTCTGGCACTGTTGTCCCTCAAATACTGTTCAGCATACAAATTAGTCTACTTAACAATCTCCTCCAAAAATACATCGCCCACAAACAACTGAAAAAAATGTATAGGAAAAAGGTTTTAAGTCTCCAATCTACACCCGGCGACACTAGTAAAGGCAGGCAACGCCGGCTGCACCATTTCTGGGGCAACCCAGAGGTCCACTCCTCCAATGGGACGCCTTGTAGCCCCAGACTGAATTCCAGATGCCTCATGCTGCACTATCGGCACATCGATGTCCTCCTCTAAAACAGGCACTTCATCTGCACTGAGAGTAGCTTTATCATCAGATGATTCCTCTCGGACAGAAAATTCACTAGCATAATCTTCCACTGCCTCTTCTGCCTCAGATGCAGAGTCCGTCTCATAATAATGATCAGAGGAAGCCTCAAAGCATACCAACAACCTGCTGAGCAGTCATCCTGTGGCTAGCCATAATCCTTAGTAAGAAAGGAGACTTCACAAGTAAGTCAACAACCACCAACACTGTGCAGAATAAGTAATAAACAAAGTGTGGTTTTATCACAAAGATCTATATACTCAAAAACTATACAACTCACTTGCCAGAGACACACCAGCACCTACTCGGCAGAGACACAGCAAAAAACAATGATTTCCCACTAGAAAAAAAACCGAAACAAAATACTCACAAGACCACAAAATACACATCAAGCACAAATGCAAAAAGATTTTGACACACAATAAAACAGAAGCTAAACATACTACTATTACACCATTTACAAAAAACACATTCATGCAGGGAAATGATACTCATTTAGAGTAAATAGTACAAAAACCGTTTTCTTACCAAACACATACAGCTACACAAACTGCAGAACTACCAGTGACGAAACCGCAACCTAGAACATCAGTCAAAAGAGCAAAAGCCTTGAAATAGAATAAAAAGGAGAAATAAAACATTACAATCACAAATGCAAATGACAAGAAATAAAGCAATTAACATTATAACACGCTATGTCACTACCCAAATGCCAGTCTGCGCACACTGCCAGGGAGGAGGGGGAAGAAAATGGCCAAAAGTTATTAAAAAAAGATTCTATGATCCTTGCCCAAAGGACTGCCCCCAAGCATACTGTTGGTGCTAGTGGTTTTTCAACCCCCACCCCCCCACCCAGGAGCGGGTGAGCCTCAAAACAGGCCCAATCTGTTGCAAGATTGCGACACCATGCGCAATTAGGCACCAGGAATGCGCTGCAAAGAGAAATCGGGGGAGAGGAAAAACTCTTTTCTCTCCCCCGATGCTCTGTGCATGTGGAAAACCCCTCTGAGCAGGAAAAACCTACCTGTTCCTTTAGACGTGCTGGAACCAAATGGCTTCCAGCACGTCCGGCGGCTCTTCATGACTTTGTCGCGCGCCGTGTGCGCTGCCGTCATGGGATTGCAGAGGGGGGTAGGGTCAGGGGTGGCAGCGGAAACTCTTCTGCTGTCATCCCTGTTTGGGGGTGGTTAGATGGGCGGCCCATGGGGGAGCGCCAGCGCTTCCCCCATGGGCAGGTAGGACAGAACGGTTCTGTCGTCGGCACTACTCCACCGTGGCTCCTTACGGAACCTTTCCATCATGAATATATATATATATATATATATATATATATATATATATATATATATATATATATATATATATATATATATATATATATATATATATATATATATCTTGGCAACTCCGTTAGTCCTCTGGCGAATACCTTATCGCAAAGAAACGGAGCACGGACCCAAGTTGTAGCAGACAGATGTAAGTTTATTGCTCCTCCAACACCTCTACAGCCATGACGCATTTCAGCCCCACCTCGGGCCTTGATCACATATATATATATCATTATACCAAACTGCTGAACGGAATTACACAAAATTTGGCTAAAAGGTAGCTCTTGGTCCAGAAAACACTCTTTTTGTTAAATGGTTTAAATCCGTTCAGTAGTTCCTGAGAAATGTAAACATTTCAGCCTAACTATAATGTTCCTGTAACCGTTGTTTTTTTCCGTGAATTTCTAAGGTTTTTTAAATGCTAATCCTTAACTATAACATCCCTGAAACCTTTGGTTTTTTCAGAATATATATATATATATTTTGTATGTATAAATTAGGTATAAATCTCTTCCTTCCCTCCTCCCTCTGACTTGCCAGAACCTTTCTGAATACTATGAACTCCCAAACATCCTTCTCAAACTTTCACCCCTCCTTTTAGCCAAGCCACCCAACTCATGGGCACACCTGATCACTACTCACAAAAACAACTTACTACATCCCCTCCCTTTTCAAATCTGTTCTGATTGTTGTATCCCTAGGCCAAACTCTATTAAACACACAAGAAATCAACATAATGCAACTAATGCACAAAGAATTTTTTTTTTTTTACTAATTACGGGTTCTGGAGTAGCGTGCCACTTGCCAAAAAAGCACCTCCGTACCCCATCAGGGGTCATAAGGGCTATATAAATACATCTGCAATTTACAAAATTTACCAAAACAGTTTTCTCGATTGCTACACAAAAGGAATTCACTGTTAGATGTATCTTGGAAAGTGCCGCTCTAAAACCTGGTCTTTTCTGGTTATGTTAAATCCATCTGCTGTGGTCTACTGAGATGGGCTTAGAAATCTTTTGAGTCTATATAGGGTGGGGTGACTCATCTCTCCTGATAGTATTGAAGAGGCCAGATTTAAATAGCTGCCATATTAGCCATTTTTAGGTATAGGGCTTTATTCGCAACAACTCTTGTCCTTGATATCTCCAGTTTAAAACTAATTCTGGTTTAGAAATGTATCTTGATTGGCCAGCCTCCCCACATTTTAGATAGATATATATGAAGCTCAGATTGGGTGTTCTCCTTGTGAATTAATGTACTACTCATCGTTTCTTACTCTGAAGTCGGCTGATATTTATACACGCAGAAAGAGAGAAGGTTTATGCCTGTTTTATTGACAGAACATTTCCCTGGGGCATAGAGATTAACTCAGAGGAACTTTCAACATCAGACTCCAAAGCAGCCTCCATAGAGAGAACAGGGTCTAGGAGGCTGATCACTTCTTCCCTCTTTGCAATCCTAATGTGGGCTTTTTACCAGACTGAAGAAATGCTAGAGGCCTCAATACTTCTCCAGAAGAGGTACTTATGTACCCCTCTGGTTCTCCTTTGGAGGAAGTCTGTTCACTTCAGTGGTGCAAAAATCTGTAGAAGTCTTAAAATTATATTTGCCCACTACTAAGCAACAACAACTTTGCTGCCACCTTATGCAGTATCAGAACCACTGCTGCCTTTCTTCGAGGTGTTCTTGGATCCGTGTTGAGTGCATGGGGGAAACCCCTTCTTGGGCCCAGTAGTTCATAGAAAAATTGTAAAACAACAGTTTCTATCTTCACACCCCTCTCCAGAATATCTGGTGGTTCAAGCCTCTTCTTCTAAAGTGTACTCTTAAGTTCTTTCCAATGAGCCATCCATTCCAAAGAGCTTTGACTCGATTAGCTGAAAAATCTTCACCTCCGGCAGCTTAGCACTTAATAGTGCTGATGCTGCTTGTCTTCTTGGCTGCAATGTCCTACCATGCCGAAACTGTTGAAAATGACTGTCATCACTTTTTCTGAACACAAGAAAAATCTGTCTGACCATGTTAAGGATAAACAGGCTTCAATTCTGCTGACAAAGTAGCTTGGTTGAGGGCCATGACTGTTGCCCTGCACCATGCCTGCATGCACTCCACATGCTTCTTTGGAGATGTCCAAGCAACCTTAATGGACGTGCCCTTTGATGGTGAACAGCTCTTCAGAAATAAAGTTGATTCCTCCCTGTAGTAATTCAAAAACAGTTGTACGAAGGGGTGCTCACTGGATTGGGCCTACCTGGCAAAATCTATTCCACCAGCTGGACCGAAGGTTTTATTGCTTTTAAAGGGCACAGCAGTCCGTCAGTATGACTGTCATGGCTGGTCCAAACAACCCAACAGACGTATTGTTCCTTTGGTGTCAGAATTGGATTTTATGGGCGCCATTAGCAACAGCAGTAGGTTCAGTCCTGACCAGCTTCTGCTGGCTCTGCTTCCATAAAACCTGTGTCTTACTTTCACCTGCCTTGCCCACCACTCCTTCACACCGTTTATGCCACCAGCTTCCGGGGGGCCAGATAAGAGGGCATCCCATTTCATCTCCAAATGTGAAATGATTTTGATGGATCGCTGGATGATCCAGAATATCTGCAAAGGCTAGACTATATGATCTTGGAGGCAGATGTTCTTGCTCTGCTGAACAAAGGGGGCACAGAAGTGATGCCATTGGAGGAAAGAGGTCCAGGATTGTACTTCCTTTACTTCTTGGTTCCTAAGAAGGACAGATGTGAGATTCATCTTATATCTTCGTCTCTTGAATCTGTTCATTCAGCAAGGCAAGTTCAAAGTATAATTCATTAGACAGGTTTTGCTAGTGGGGATTGGCTGGTATTCTAGGTTCTCCAGGATGCCTATTTCCATCTGTTATTACTACCTGTTCCAGGCATTGCCTACAATTCAGTGGTGTTTCAGCACAATCTTTTCACTGTACTGCCATTTGGTCTAACAGCTTCTATGGAAGTGTTAATCACAGAGCTGGCAACCTCAGTGAGAAGGTCAGGAGTACTGTTCAGATAGTCCTCTTAAAACCTCTTGTCATTATGTCTGCTAGCGCTGGGAAGCCAGAGTTTGGGTAGCAAGGCACTACAAAACTAGGTAACATAACATATATTACTGTATTTGGACAATTGGCTGGTGAAGTTTTGGCTTCCTGCTCTAGTCACGGAACATCTTCTGTGCTCGATGGCACTTCTGCATAACTTGTGCTTTACCATCTGCGTTGAGAAGTCTCACCTCATCTTCATGCAAAGGCTGACTTTCCTAGGTGAAGAGCTAGACATGACGTGTATGGAGGTTTTTCCTCCTCGGAAGACTGCAGATATTCAAGATATGATTCTTATGTTTCTGGCTCAAATATCGATCCTAGTTCTACAGGTCTTACGCTATTTGGGCGGATGGCACCATGCATCCTGGTGATGCTGCATGTAAGATGGCAAATGAGGACCCTTTAGTGGTGCTTGAGAAAACATCGGCTCTGGCATCAGGGTAGTCTGTCCGCTTGGGTGCAGATTTACAAATCCATTCTTCAGAATCTGCATTGCTGGATTTACTCTATGGATGCATAGAGCTCTTTGCCATAGTCCTGAACATGAAGTGCCTTATGCTTTGTCGATTCCCTTCGAATGGTTCCATGTCGAATGCATTCAGATCTGACTAGACGTGCAACCTATTTGGTAAACCGCAGGTGCTTGCGGTCTGGCTAGCCTTTAGTGTTTTGCCTAGATTAACTGGTGCTTCGCACCGCTCCTTCATTCCTGCTAGAAGTTATATCGGTCTTCCACACCACATTGTCCAGAATACTATTTGTCCTCCCTCCTCCTCTCCCCATCAAGGAAAAGAATCCAAGGTGTGTGGTTTCTTATCCTATCCATCGCAAACAATAGTACAGCATGGATGATCAGCTATTTGTGGGCTTCCCTGGAGCCAAGGAAAAAGCAGTAACCAGGTGCAGTCTAACATTGGCTTGGCTACCCTTTGCCTTTACAGCTTCTATCAAGGGGGTGGGAACACACGGCTAGCAAGCCCACTCCAGTTCTCTTCTATTGCATTCTGGTAGCTACAGTTCATAGTGTTTTTGAATTACTGACAAATAGAACAATATTGGCATGTAACATTTTCTTCTGTTATCCTGTCATTATGAAAAAATATTTTTATAAGTTATTGGTGTCTTAAACGTATCTTTATCCAGTTTACTATTAATGCAGCAGACATTAAGCTTTTAATTTATATATAGATTCTTCAGTCGTGCTGATTTCAGTTTTGTATCATCAGCTATAGTGGGAGAGAGTGGAAAATCCAGTTATTGACACATTAAGCATATTTCACCTAGCTCCTATATGTGTTGCCTAAAAAAATAGTTATTGTGTCTCTAGTTTGATGAAGTGGTCCAGTCTAGAGGATGTTGTGTATCCTGGTGTTCTCAGTGGAACATATGTATTTTTAATCTATATTAAATATATTTAAATTAAATTGACATTTTGTATACATTGTTTGAATTTATGGATTGTATCCGAAAGAAGTCCGTGGAAATGTAGTGAACTGAAAATGAGGTGACTTGGAAGACTGTGTGGTGGATGTAAGATATATAGTGCAGCACGAGCAGAGGATGTTAATATGTGCAGTGGCTTTAATACTTTGGCCATCGTCATGTGAGCGTTTTTATTTGTGAGCAGATGACATAACCAAGCATATGCTTTTCTTATTTACAGTGCATTTAGAAGAAGTGCAACAAAAGGAACCAATATGATCACAATCGAAGTATTGTAAAAAAAACACAGTCTGCCTCTCTTTTGTATTTTGTCTCTTCGATTACAGCTGTGCCACAGCAGCATGTAAAGAAAAATTATACTAATTGTCATGGAGGCTTTGAAGAATAGATGGTAGATTAGGAAGGAAATGAGTGCTGTACTAGCAGTCTCCCCTAGTCATTGTCTGTCTTATCACAAGTCTGTGTGTGTTGTGGGCAATGCTACATCCTTGACTTGTAATAAAGATCCTTCTTCTTGAATGTGCCTGATTTTCAGTTGTGCGTGTAGATCACGTGTGTTCCAGAGGATGACATATCTGGGCACTGTGTTGGATCAGTTCAGTCTAATTATTGGCTTGTAGTTCTATGTGTAATGCTGGGAGATGGCATCAAAGAAATAGCTGATCTACAGAGATCCCCATGGTTAGTGGCTCAGTGGACTAATGCATCAACTCAAGGAATCTGTATTTAACTTCATTCTCACAGGTTTGAATTTTGGCAAGTCCAATCAGCCTTTCATCCTTCCAAGATCGATAACATGAGTACCATTGAGGTGGGTAACAATAAACATCTGATATTTCAGCTCCAAGAGAACCAAGCTTGAATGAATGTCTGCTCTGGACGGCATCTTTTATTAAGCGGACAATACACCTGGTTACCTTTAAAGCAGCGCACCAAACTCTGGTCACTGTCAGGGTCGCTTTTTGGTGGCCTGTTGGCGTTCATCTTCCATAGAGAATGTTAAGAGGGCTAGTGCCCACCAGAGCCCATAGCTCTGACAACTCTGGCTTTCAGTTGAAACTCAGTCCAGGCAATACTTTATTTCGCATTAGAAAAAAATGCATACAAGTTTGTACAATAGCAAAATTACACATTGAATCAAAGCATCAATTAAAGTCAATCAAAATTCTTTAAAATCTTTAAAAAACATTGAGTATATATAAAAACCAGATTTAATTTGCATTATGATAAAAACCCATTAAAATCCCTTCTAAATGTAAAAAGGAATATACTATCTAAGTTGGATAACTATGAAGCAGATCACTGTATCCTTGTTACAAACATTCGCTCCCTATATTCAATCCCTATATTCAATCCCTTAGGCTATATGTTATCTTTCTCTCATTAAGAAATCATTGTGCCAGTGGCCCTTTTAGATTTTAAAACAGCCTGAAAATACGAAGCAATCATAAAACATAAATGGCGATTCCAGTTGTTGCAATACTGATAGGGCTACACTGTAAGAACGTAGAATGAGTTTTTGCAATACAGTGATAATGAACCTTTTCCTCTCAATTTCATAAAAGGAACAAAAAAACAGGACATGAGAGGTAGTTTGTTTTGACTTATCATCACAGGGACAATATGATAGCTGATTTAATGAATATACATTGGGAGGATGACCCAGCATTAAAGGAATATAATTTAAAGAAAATCTTATCAGTAAAAATTGATGCTGTGTGTTCCCTATAAATGAAAGATATGAGGCGGGGCCAGGCAACACAGTAGTGATTGACTGGTACATTATTACTGAACTTTTTTCTTCGTTGTTTGCCCATCTATCATTACTACTTTTAGCTAGGAAAAGATCTTTTAAACTAAATTTGGTAAAGGTTACACAGTGAGACGGTGAGTCATAGAGTTCTATTAGGCCCAGAGCGCTAAAAGACTGTCTTACATAGCTTAGCCAGGGAATAGATTAAGCATGATCCAGCTTCATGATGTCTTTTAAGATGAGCTGGTTTAACTGGACTGAATTCCTTTTCCATATTGAGATCCATAATAGTAGAGGGGGCCATTTTAATAGTGTCAGTTATGTATGGAAAGGCAAATTCTTTATGGACAATAAAACTGGGACATGACCCCGGGATAGACAATAACCGTTGTGCAAATTTATCTTCTATAGTTTATAGGACCTCTACTTGTGCTGTGCCCAAAATTGCTGCCCTATAAGTAGCAGCGGATATCGTTTTCACTAACTACATTTTCAGAATTTCTTCAATAGGTCTATTACCTAGATTTTTAGCAAACTTAAAAATGGCAGCTTTTGCTTTTGTTCATGAGGTTAGCTCTGTTTCTTAACATCACGGACCAATTTAATTTGGTGTCAAATAACACGCCGAGAAATTATCCACTCTTTCCAGCTTACTTCCATCTATGGGGGTCGATTCCGATCTCGTTCGGAAAGCATTCCTACCGAATCTGTTCCGGAATACTTTCCGGACGACTCTGATCGGGGGAGTCAGACCGAACGATTTGGATGTATCCGGATGCTTCCGGATACCAATCAGCCAGACTCCCATTGACTTCAATGGGAGCCTGTGTTCCGTACGAGAACTCCCATTGAAGGAAGGGGTGGCTGGGGGAAACCTTGCCCCTGTGGCAGGCACCCTATTCGAAGGCCCCGGATGAAAAGGGGCCTGCTATGGGGCCCCCAAAAACAGATTCCGGCAGCCAATTGGTTCTGGATAAAGTTAATCGAAACGGCTGTCCGAATCGGTCATCGTACTCGCTCGCTCAGAAACCGAGTCCATAGAGCTTACCGATATGGCTCCGAAAGACGCGACCTGTCTGAATGCCTTTCGGAACCGATTTGGACAGCCCTAACGGATTCCAGGCATGGAAATCGATCGTTGGGAAGTGTGTACGATTTGGTCGGAAACAAGGGTTCCGGATCGGATTTGGCAGACCCGAATCCGATTCGGAGCCCTTCCGAACGACATCGGAATCGACCCCTATGTGGCACCTCAGGTTTATTCTTATTGCTACCCACCATCATAACAAAGGTCTTTGATTTATTGACATACAGGCCGAGGTCCGCCATGTAAGCTGAATAGGTCCCTATCAAGGTTTGTAAGGCCATCGGGGTTCTGGCCAGTAGGACCGCATCATCTGCATATAGCATAATAGGAAGAGGTAATGATGCTGCAGATGGTACATCTTTGCATTTTCCGATCAGAACCTCGTTTAGCTTATTGGTATACAAAGAGAATAAAAATGGAGCAAGAACGCAGCCCTGTCTAATGCCCTTTTCAATTTTAAAGGGCTTAGTACATTCCCCTTGACCCCCATACCGGACCACTGCCACAACCTCTGTGTAAAGCTGTCTTATAAATGTAATTATAGCAGGATCCACACCCATTGTATCCATGATAGACCAGAGTTTGGTGTGGGAGCCAAAATCAAAAGCCGATGACCAGTCAATGAAGGCCATATAATGCTGTCCTTTCTTTGCAAAAGCATATCTGAAAGAAACACGTTAGTTATAGATTCCTTACCTTAGAATCACCCCCAGGCGTCAGACTGGATCCGGAACGTTTTTTTCGCCAGCAGTACCTCTGCACGTCGGAAGGTGGCGTCGGTCGGCTCCGCGTCCGTCGTTGGCGTCGAGGTCGCCGGGATGACGTCGCGGCAGCTACTTAGACGCCGCCCTCGCACGCTGACGTCAGTTCTTTCTTTTTCCGCGCCAACCAGCGCAGATCCGGGAAGAGCGGTACCTCCAGTCATTTTTTGACTGACTTTTTCTCGACTTTTGTCGACTTCTTTTTCGAGTCTTCGACTCCTAAGGTGCACGAGGGATGCCCGGCTTAAAGCCATGCGGTTCCTGTCATCAGATGATGTCGGTGACAGATCCGCACAGCGTGTGTGTCTTTTGCCTGGAGCGCGACCACGACCCCAAGTCGTGCTCCGACTGCCGGTCGATGGCGCCGAAGGCTTTGCGGGAGCGGTCCCGAAAGCTGCTTGAGCACCGGCAGTCGGCTCCGTGCCGTTCAAGGTCCCGGTCGCGAGGGAGGTCGAGGGACCGGCCGCGGAGCCACCACCATTCGTCCAAGTCTTTGAAGTCTTCGCACTCTGGGTCAGGTAAGTCGAAGCATAAGAAGAAGTCGAAGAAGCACCGTCGCTCTTCGACTTCTCCTCGTCGGCCGGCCGATCCGACGAGGGACGTGGGTGGTGCCCCTCCCGCGGCTCCGCGCACGGAGCCCGACGAGTCGACGCCGCGTTTCCCTCCCTTTCCGGGACCCGGAGCGACTCCCGCCCAGCTTCGTACGTTCTACGAGGCGATGCATGCTATCTTTGGGCGGACCGAACCCGCCGGCGCGCCTTCGGGCCCCGCGGACTCGGTTGGGGGGGCCTAGGTCTTCTCCGCCGACGGCTTCGGCCCCGGCGCCGCAGGCCCCCCTTGGATCCAGGCCTGGATCGGCGCCGGTTGACCTGATTAATGTCTCCACCGGCGCTGCTTCCTCCGGCACCACTACCGCGTTCGACGCCGGTCAGCCCCCCGGCCGGGGTCGACCCCGGCCTCCATCCTGACGTGGACCCGGAGCCGGACCGACGTCGTCCGACGCCGGATCCGGCACGGAGAGGGGTTTTTATGCGCCTGTTCACTCCTGGGGTCCCTTTTCAACCAGAATGGCACCCAGAGGATGAGGAGGAGGACTGGGAGGGGTCAGGTGTTCCTCTGACTGACCAGTTGGACAGTGAACAGGACTGGAGAGAGGAAATGGGGGATGCCAGTAGTTTGGACACCTCCCCTGACCTTGGCATGTTGTCTCCTCCTACGGTGGCTGCGGAGGAGGGAGCGTCGTACGCAGTGGTGTTGCGTAGGGCGGCCGAGGCTCTCAACCTCGAGCTTCCTGCGGTGGCGGTCAGGACTAATCTCCTGACAGAGGTGCTTCAACCGGCTGCGAGCTCTTTGGAGCCCTTGCTGCCGTTCAATGAGGCCCTCACCGACGTCCTTTTGGGCACGTGGTCCAGGCCCAACACGGGGGCTCCCGTGGACAGGATGATTGCCCGATGCCACCGCCCCCACTTTCCTCTCCCAACACCCCACCCCGGAGAGCTTGGTAGTCCAAACCTCCACTTCCAAAAGCGCATTCCCTACCGCTCCACCGGAAAGGGAATCCAAGAAGCTGGACCATCTTGGAAAGAAAATTTTCTCTTCCGCCAGCTTAGGTCTGCGGTCGGTAAACACTGCATGTCTCTTGGGCAGTTATACCCACTCGGTGTGGATTACGGTGGCGCAGGTGCTGCCTCAGTGTCCGGAGGAGGCCCGGGCAGTGCTCTCCCAGGCTGTTGCCGCCAGGAGGGATGCAGCGAAGTTTGCCATACGTTGTGGGCTGGACACAGCCGACTCTCTGGGCAGGACCATTTCAACGTCAGTAGCACTTCATCGCTACGCCTGGATTAGGTCGACTGGCTTTTCAGGGGATGTCCAGAACACCTTGATGGACATGCCTTTTGATGGCCGTCGCCTTTTTGGCGACAAAGGAGACAACGCTCTAGAGCATTTCAAGGACTCACGGGCTATGCACAAGTCCTTGGGCCTCTCCACCCGCCCTGCGCAGTCTGCTTTTCGCCCCTTTCGTGGCTACGGAAGTGGTGCCTTGCTACGTCCCACCCTGAGCCACAGGCCGCAGCAAGTTACCCAACCTTCGCGCGGCCGAGGACATGGGAACAACCGTCGTAGTTCCGGGGGCCAGCGGGCGGGCCAGTCCACCAACCCCCCCCGTCCCTCCGCAGCAGCCTCCAAACCCTCCTAGTCCGACCTTTCAGGCCTATCAAACGCCAGTGAGCGGCAGGATTCGCCATCACCTCCCCCCACTGGCGCACCATCACGTCGGACAGGTGGGGTTTTGCAAATAGTCTGAAGGGGCTTCTCCCTCCCCTTCGAGACTACCCCTCCAGCCATGCCACCGAGATACCACCGCATGTCGGAGGATCATCTGGCCCTTCTCCAACAGGAAGTTACGACTCTCCTGGCCAAGGGAGCCATCCAGCGCGTTCCTGTCCCAGAAGTAGGTCGTGGTTGCTACTCCCACTACTTTCTGGTCCCCAAGAAGGACAAGGGCCTGCGTCCTTTCTTGGATCTCAGGGACGTCAACCGCTTCCTCCGGAAGGAGAAGTTCAAGATGTTGACGCTTGCTCAGGTCTTGTCTGCACTCGACCCTGGAGACTGGATGGTAGCGTTGAACTTGCCGTACGCTTATTTTCACATCCCCATTCTGCCGGCCCACGGGCGTTACCTACGGTTCACGGTAGGCCACGAGCATTTTCAATTTACCGTGCTCCCCTTTGGCCTTACCAGCGCCCCTCGGGTGTTCACGAAAGTGATGGCGGTGGTCGCAGCTCAACTGCGCAGATCAGGGGTTTCAGTCTTCCCCTATCTCGACGACTGGCTATTGAAGGCGGGCTCGCCCCAGGCAGTTGCCTCCCACCTCCAGACTACGGCCGACCTCCTGCATTTGCTGGGGTTCTCCATCAATGTGCCGAAGTCACACCGGATTCCCTCTCAAAAGCTCCTCTTCATCGGAGCGGTTCTGGACACGACGCGGTTTCGGGTCTATCCTCCCGAACAGCGAGTCCGGGATATTCAGGCTATGATTCCGATCTTTCAGCCTCTATCCCGGGTTTCGGTCAGAATGACTGAGGATGCTGGGCCTCATGGCTTCCTGCATCCTGCTGGTTGATCATGCCAGGTGGCATATGCTGGCTCTGCAGTGGGACCTGAATTTCCAGTGGGCGCAGCATCAGGGGAATCTGTCCGATTGCGTCCAGATCTCGGAGGGCACTGCACGACAACTGCAGTGGTGGCTCACGAACCAGGATTGGGTCAATGGCAGATCCCTCTCCCTTCCCCAACCAGACCACACTGTGGTGACGGACGCATCCCTTCTGGGATGGGGCGGCCACATGGCAGAGGCGGAGATCAGAGGCCTCTGGTCTCCGGCGGAGTCCGGGCTCCACATCAACCTTCTGGAGCTTCGGGCGATTCGTCTTGCACTCAAGGCATTCCTTCCCTCTGTCCGGGGAAGAGTAGTGCAGGTGTTCACGGACCACACCACCGCCATGTGGTACTGCAACAAACAGGGCGGGGTGGGGTCGTGGACCCTATGTCAGGAGGCCCTCCACCTCTGGACATGGCTGGAACATCAGGGCATATCCCTGGTGGTTCAACACCTGGCAGGATCACTGAACGCCAGGGCGGACGAACTCAGCCGCAGGTGCATGATGGATCACGATTGGCGTCTTCACTCGGAGGTGGTGCAAGGTCTCTTTCGACAGTGGGGAGAGCCTTGGTTAGATCTATTCGCCACTGAAATTTCCAAGGCGGCACTCGCTATGCGACGCTTTTCGGCGCGAGTGGAGTTGCGGTCTGTTGTACGCCTTTCCGCCTATACCACTTCTGCCCAGAGTGCTGAAGAAGATCAGGCGCGACCGGGCTCAAGTCATTCTTGTGGCTCCGGATTGGGCACGAAGAGTCTGGTATCCCGAGCTGCTCAACATGGCCATCGATCCTCCGATCAGACTGCCTCTTCGGGAGGATCTTCTGTTGCAGCAGCAGGGAAGTCCTCCACCCGAACCTGTCCAGCCTCCACCTCCTTGCGTGGAGATTGAGCGGCGGCAGTTGACGTCTTTCGACCTGCCTCCTGAAGTCTGTGATGTAATCTTGGCAGCCAGGCGTCCCTCCACTAAGACGGTATGCGCCTGCCGGTGGAACAAGTTTGTGGCATGGTGCACAGCAAAGGCTGTGGATCCCCTTTCTGCCCCTCTTTCTGAGGTGGTCTTGTTTCTTCTTTCTCTAGCCCAGCAGGGCTCTGCTTTGGGCACTATCAAGGGCTATCTTTCGGCCATCTCTGCCTTCCTTCAGCTTCCAGATCAGCCTTCCCTTTTCAAGTCCCCCGTTGTAAGCCGCTTCTTGAAAGGCATAACTCATCTTTTTCCTCCTATTCCCTTCGTTATGCCTCAGTGGGACTTGAAACTGGTTTTAACTTATTTAATGTGTGCTCCCTTTGAGCCGCTTCATAACTGTCCTTTACGGCTATTGCCTCTCAAAACTGCGTTCCTGGTGGCCATCACATCTGCCAGGCGGGTGAGTGAGCTCCAGGCGCTTTCTTCTAAGTCCTTAGAACTCGTCCATCCTTCCTGCCCAAGGTTGTCTCTGCCTTCCACATCGGGCAGGCTATCACTTTGCCCACCTTCTTTCTGCCTCTGCATCCTTCGAAAGAGGAAGAGCGGCTCCACCGTCTGGACCCAAAACGTGCGCTTTCTTTCTATCTGGATCGCACAAAACAGTTCTGGGTGGATGACCAACTCTTTGTTGGTTACGTGGGTGCCAAGAAAGGTCGGGCCGTACAGAAGCGAACCATTTCTCGATGGGTCGTGTTGTGTATAAAAGCATGCTAATCTCTGGTTAAAAAGGAGCCTCCAGTGGGGCTACGCGCCCATTCCACCAGGGCGACGGCAGCCACTACTGCCTTGGGGAGAGGAGTTCCTCTAAATGACATCTGTCAGGCAGCTACGTGGGCATCGCTGCACACGTTTACGAAACACTATTGCCTGGACAGCCTAGTCCGGAGAGACGGCTTCTTTGGCCGTTCTGTTCTCCAGGATTTTCTGGTGTGATCTTGGTTCGCAGACCCACCACCGTGGTTGGTATTGCTGGGGTATCTATTCTAAGGTAAGGAATCTATAACTAACGTGTTTCTTTCAGATGAACAAGTTACTTGCCTTCGGTAACGATATATCTGTAAGAAACATTAGTTGGTTATAGATTCCTTACCACCCCACCCATCCTCCCCGTTCTGCGAACTAATTTCTAGGGTTAAGGACATCCTTTCAGGGCCCTAGTTTTGTGCACCAGTGGTCAGTGTCTTGCATGGCTCTGCGTTTCTGGCGCGGAAAGTCGTATACAGAACTGACGTCAGCGCGCAAGGGCAGTGTCTAAGTAGCTGCCGCGATGTCATCCCGGCGACCATGACACCAACGACGGGCGCAGAGCCGACCGACGCCACCTTCCGACGCGCAGAGGTACTGCTGACGAAAAAAAAATTCCGGATCCAGTCTGACGCCTGGGGGTAATTCTAAGGTAAGGAATCTATAACCAACTAATGTTTCTTACAGATATATCGTTACCGAAGGTAGGTAACTTGTTCATTTAGATGTCATTAAAACTAAATTGAAACACTGGTCCAGCCTTCCCTTTTAAAAAACCATATTGTACCTCAGCGAGGACCTTAGTTTCCATTGCCCATTGCTCCAACCTATTAAGTAGTAATCTGCCCATTAGTTTGGCTGGATGCCAAGGGGCCTACTTTGGCTACTGCTTTAAAAACTATGGTCAAGAGGGGTACCCACAATGGCTTATTGTCAAAGAAAATGTCCAACGGGACTCCATCTGGGCCTGCCGCTTTCAGGGTAGAAGATTGTTGAAACTCAATTTGTGACATTTGTTCATTGCCATCCTGAGTTCACCACATCTCCAGATAGAAACTACATGAGGGCAATAACCTACTCAAGCAAAGTCTTTTGAGATTTTAGTGGGATACTTCAGAAGAGAGTACCATTTTCAGAATCTATTTTGAAGAGGGCAATGCTGCCGAAGATTGAGATGGAAAGAGCACATCGGTTATTGAGATCATTCTTAAGAGTCCAGTAGTTGGGATGCCCAGCTCACTCATTTAAGTTTTAGCAATGAATATTCCTAGGTATATAAAGCCAGTTTATTCTACTTTGAGCTGGGATTGCTATTTGGAAGCTTCTTCGCCATCCTGAACTGCTAACAGTTTTGACTTGGGCCACTAGAAAAGGAGGCCAGAGAACTTCCCGTATTCGCCAACTGCCTGGATCAAGCGACACTCGAGTATTTTACATTTATTAAAGCAAAAGGCCTGTATGAGTCATTAGAGTCTGAAGTGCGAGACCTTTGCAATCAATCGTATTGCTGTCTTGCATAGGCAGTGTACCCTTCATCAGATTCCTACAATATCTCGAGTGTGTTTAACAGTTTTAAGTGCGAGTATCTTAAACAGTATGCCATAAAGACCTGTCTTTCTCTTCTTCTTTTTTTTTTTTTTTACCCCGGAGTGGATGTTCAAAGGCAGTGGACAATTCCTTGGCAGTAATTCTACCTCCAGTAGGTCTCTCCCAGCCTGGATGAACAGCTTTACACAGAGATTCTTTATGAAGCTGGAGAGGTTGTCATTTGAGTCAGTGTATAAGGCTTAGAAATGAGCAACCAGTTCACTTCCTCTAACAACCACCCTTGAGGCATCCAGGAATCCTCCCTAACATGTCTAACCATCTCCTCTTTTGAACTCAACCAGTGTAGTAGTTTCGACGTTTTATCCCTATATTCATAAATTGATCTTTTGATTGCTAATCAGCAGATCCTGGAATCATCAAACATTTCTTATTTTAGGGATGATATATTTCAGTTCCTGTAGGGTGTCTTCATCACCTATGGCCAGGTATTGTTTTTCAACATCCAGCATTCCTAAGGTAGGCCTTAGACTTCCCTCTCAAGACAGGTTGAAAAGACTTCCTTAGTATCTGTAATAAGTTGTCCCATCCCATGTTTGTCTGAATATAAAAAGTAGCCTCCTGTTAAAGAGTTGATCTGTCAACCACTTGGCATTTAGTCACCATATTTCCCGGGATTCTGTCTTGCGATTGAAAGGCTTGAATGCTGAGACAGAAGAGAGATCGCTCACCAATATGCATGTGTCTGATGCCATATGCACATCAGGGTTCGGCACGGAGATGTAATCTAAGCATGAAATGATTTATGCACAGGGAACTAAAATGTCTACTGGGGTTCTGCATGATGCCAAGACATAGACCTGGCGAGGAAGCAAAGTCGGATAACGAAGTCTATTGATTGGCTTGTGTCTGATGTGAGCTACAACTGTCTGCCAGGAATCATGACTCTGTTGTAGTCTCAAACAATTATGGTCAACCTAATTGGGCCTAGATAACTAGAGATCAGAGAGTATCTGTGATATCGGTGGATAATTGAGGTGGTGCATGTTCAATAAAGAATGTCCTGTTCTGTCCCCCGAATGGCTGATAATGTACCTCCCTTAATAGTCCTGCAAACGTTTTGACCTAAAGTTAAGCCTGTCTCCTCTGTGCCACAGTTACCACGGGGTTGAGCTCAAGTTAATTTAGTGACTTTGAGGGTTCACCTTTCCTTGAGGTGAGTAGTAACCCACTCTAATTAATAATACAGTTTCTTACAGGGGTTCAGGTCAAAAGCCTCTACAGTGGGTAAGAATTAGAAAGCTTAAATTTCAGTATGAATAAAGGTACCATTCCAAAAAAACAAAAAACAAAAACTGATTGTTGCAATTTATATTAATTAGAGTGTTTTTTTTTCTTTGATCTGTAGGATTTCCTCAGACATCGCCCCAGCTGCTCTTTTTAAAGTTACTTGGATCACATTCCTGCTAGTTAAGGGTAAGTTAATCTTTGTTGGACTGCTAACCTGACTGCACTTTGGATTTTTAGTGACTCTTGCTGCTAAACAATGATCATTGTCGTCCTCATCTCTAGACATTAATGAGCGTTGGATACACAATCTTTCTGTCAATCATGCATATACCTAAGAAGCATTCAAGCAAATAAATCAGTCAAAACTAGTTGGAGGTTTGCATAGTTTGTAAAAAGACGAAGTGTTCCAGGTGTTCTGCTGCTTTGTGCTGCCCCTTACCAGACGTCACCTTTTATGCAGAATGATGTTAATTCACAGTTGATTTCAGATGAACCAGTTACCTTAAGTTATTTTACATAGTCATGGCGTCAAGATATCTCCTGCTGTGAATTGTAGCAGTCCTGTGTTCGAACTCTGGCTTGTACTCTAATGGATTCTTACTATGGTGCATTATTGGCCCAATTTCTGCTTCTACCTATCATTTTGTTTCGGACAACCAACTCTTGGTGCTCAGATCGCCTTCCATGTTAAATCAATGTGTCTTTTGACTAATAAGGAGGCCATATCAAAATTTTATAGCGTACCTTTAATGATTTAAGATGCAATATAAGATTTATCGAGTGCGTTTGTGGATTAAGACACCCTTGCCTCGTCAGTTCAATGTTTTGTGACTTTCCCAGTAAGCCTTAAAATCTGGTCTGGCCCACACCATGTGCTGATACCCCGGGTCATCTGATCTATATTTTGGGTAAAAATCCAACATTTGAGGGATATTTTGTAGTGACACCCAGAGGTTAAATATGCTTGGTTAAAATAATTAAACAGATTATACTTAAATTGGGCTTTTTTAGAAAGATTAACAGGTGAGCTTGCAGTCTACACGTGCTAAAGTTGCTAAGGACTCGGATCTTGAGCCGGGGCTAGATATGGTCCTCGTGTACACTCCATGGATGGTATAAATATAAACTCGTGTATCTGGTGATTGCCTCATGATGGTACAGCGATTAACACTGCAAAACTTTGTGAATACACTATAATATACATTAAGCTCTGATGAAGTTCCTAGTGTGACAGGAACGAAACGCGTTGGCTGATTTTAATTTATGTGCAATAATTTTGGAATAATGAAAGAAGATGATGGACTGAAATTTGATACATTGAATTTATTTTCTGGTGCACCTTCCATTTGAAGAATAGAAGTGTAAAGGTTGCTGGAGCCCATCACGTACCTATATCGACGCAATGATGTGGCTCATTTATGATACCCTTCTTTACTGAAAACAGTGGGATTTGGCTTTGATCACTAACAGCCCAAACAGTACACCGATCTTGTCAGATAGTTCAATAAGAATTTGGGAGCTTATGTCCCGTATCGGATAAATATAAAAGTAAACTGCATACAATTAAGTCCTGTGTGTTTTAGAGTGTATTTTAATCCCTCTACATCTCTGGGACTGACATCCCCTTGGCAAATAGTTCAGCTGTCATTGACCTGTTAGACATTTTTTTTTACCCTTTGCAGAAGACTGTTTGTACAGGTCTTTTACCCGTTTTGGATTGCTCCCCAAAATTCATACGCTTTAACACTTCTCGTATATACTCCCATCTAACAGTGCCAAAAACTTTTTCTATGGCTATCGAAGCTACTACTTCAATGCTATTCAGCACATGAAAGAGCTTTCTCTGATTGGGTAATGTCCTGCTGTTTGTGACAAACCCAGATTGGTTTGAGTGTATCAAATGGGAAAATACATTAAGAGCTTGGACACCAGTATTTTCCCAAGTATTTTAAAATCGGTGTTAAGCATGGAAAGTGGTTGGTAAAATTGCACTGTCCTTTTTTTTTTTTTTTTTTTTTGCTGCAACATGTTTGTATACATTATGAGTGGGCCATAGTACAGCAGTAGTAGTCAAAGAAACATTTTGTATTTTCTAATTGCACGAAAGAGCTGTAGCAGAATGGTCCCCAACAGGGCTTACAGATACATGCAATACCCTAAGACCCATTAGTATGGTAATAAAAGTAAATGGGGTCGTAATGGGGAAAAGGGTTAGGGATGGGGCCAGAAATGGTATAGCGATGGGAAAAGTAAAGTGAACGATAAAATAATGTCAGTAGTTGCAAACCACAAGTCACGACGATTTATATAAATGCTTCAATACAACATTCAACCATGGTATAATAATAACAGTGGTTTATGGATAGCACAGCTGGAGATCATTGTAATAGTAAAGGATCGTCAATGAAATAAGAATGCAGGTCCCCTCAAAAAATGGACACAAAGTGAGAAAAGCCAAAAAAATAAGGCGAGAACTCCATTGCAGACAAGGAAGGATGAGTGGATGAACGAGAGCCTAGCACCATCCCTCCCTCGTCCGTAGCCCCATCAAGATCAAAGGTTGCCAACATTTGTACAGCGCCACTCATTTGCTCTACAGAAGAAAATTCAAAAGATACCGATCGTAATGGGTGAGCCCTGTGGATCATAGGTTGGCTCAGGAAATAATGCATATGGTGACATAAAAATGGAGTGAAGCGCAATGGACCTGTAGCATCCCAGAGTCGGATGGCAATAAGAGGTGGATCCAAAGCGACGTCAAGGTATCGGGACAGTGATAGATTAAAGACTGGGATTATCCTCCGGGAAGGACCAAAGAAACATGCCACAGACCTTGTCTTAGGTGTCCAGTTTGTCGTTAAGTTTGTTCTTAATGTGTTCTTTCAGTGTTTCTTTATGCAATTCTGTAAGCCCCTCCTGTTCCGTGGGAATTGTGGCCTGATGCCAGTGGCGGAGGTTACATGCCTTACCAACTGCCAAAGAGGTAGATTGTCAAAGGTGAGCATGAGAATCTGTTTAGGGAGTACTGCAATGAGCGATTTTCTAAGTATGGGAGGGGAGGTGAAACTAATCCTTTTTTTTTTTTTTTATATAACTTTTTATTGAGGACAAGATTAGACAATCCAGACATCATACAATCATGAACAATTACAGTATTATATTGGCACATGGCGGACAGCAAACCAGCGAGCACTTGCTCATACCTTCCATTTTATTCTCGACCCGCCAGTGGCAGATCCATTAAATCTTCGCCTCTTCTGACTTGTGGGGGGATCACATATTCTCCCCCTATATTCATTCAATTTTTCCCAGACATGTATCCACTTGGTGGGGCACCCTCTAGATTCATATATGGCCTTCTCTGTCACCATACATCTGAAAGAAACAAGTTAGTGATAGATTCCTTACCTTAGAATTACCCCCAGACGTCAGACTGGATCCGGAATGTTTTCGTCAGCAGTACCCCTGCGCGTCGGAAGGTGGCGTCGTGCGGCTCCGCCTCAGTCGTTGGCGTTGTGGTAGCCGAGATGACGTCGCGGCAGCTACTTAGACGCCGCCCTTGCGCGCTGACGTCAGTTCTTTCTTTTTCCGCGCCAGCAAGCGCAGATCCGGAGAGAGCGGTACCCCCAGTCATTTTTTGACTGAGTTTTTCGAGGCCTTTTTGGCTCTATTTTTCGAGTCGATCGACTCTTGGTGCAGTAGGGATGCCCGGCTTCAAGTCCTGTGAGGACTGTCATTGCATGATGTCGGTGACTGACCCGCACCGCGTGTGTCTTTACTGCCTGGGGCGCAACCACGACCCCAAGTCGTGCCCCGACTGCCGGGCCATGGCGCCGAAGACTTTGCGGGAGCGGTCCCGAAAGTTGCTTGAAGTTCGGCAGTCGGCTCCGTGCCGCTCAAGGTCCCGGTCCCGTGGGAGGTCGAGGGACTGGTCGCGGAGCCACCACCATAGTTCATCGGGATCAATGTCTTCGCACTCGGGGTCAGGTAAGATGAAGCACTCAAAGAAGTCGAAGAAGCGCCGTCGCTCTCAGACTTCCCCTCGCGCGACGCGGCTTAGGGTGCGGGTGGTGCCTCCAGCGGAGCCTACGCAGTCGCTGCCGGCCTACCTGCCCTTCCCGGGTCCGTCGGCGACTCTGGCCCAGCTGAAGGAATTTCTGTCAGCCATGGCTTATCTCTTTGGGCTGTCGGGCCCTGCCGGTGCGCCTTTGGGCCCCGCGGGTTCGACTGGGGGTCCTTGCCCTTTACTGCTGGCGGCTCCGGCATCGCTGACGGCTCCGGCCCCGGCGCCGCAGGGCCCCCATGGATACAGGCCTGGATCCCGGTTGACGCCGGTTGACCTTGTGACACCTCCACCGACTCCTCCGTCACCACTTCCGACGTCGCCCGTCCCACCGGACGACGTCGCCCCCGGTTTCAGCCCCGAAGTGGACATGGCGCCGGAACGGCGTCGCTCGACGACGATGGGACCTTTCTATCCCTATGTCCATCCTCCTTATTTTCGGCCTGTTCATCAGCCTTCGGAGGAAGGGGAGGACTGGGAGAGGTTTGAGGACCCTCTCGCAGCACAATGTGAGTTAGACCCGGACTGGGCAGAGGAGCTGGGGGATGCCAGTGGTCTTGATACCTCTCCTGACCTTGGCATGCTCACTCCTCCTACCGTGGCTACGGAGGAGGTTGCAAGTTATGCAGTGGTGTTGCGTAGGGCGGCCGAGGCCCTCCACCTCGAGCTCCCTACAGTGGCCATCAGGACTAACCTCCTGACAGAAGTGCTTCAGCCGGCGGCTACCTCTGCGGAGCCACTGCTGCCTTTTAATGATGCACTTTCAGACGTTCTTTTGGGCACCTGGTCCAGGCCCACCACAGGGGCTCCTGTGGATAGGAACGTGGCCCGACGCCATCGCCCGGCCCCGGGCGACCCCCTTCTCCTCTCCCAACACCCCACCCCTGAGAGCTTGGTTGTCCAAGCCTCTGCGTCCCCGAGCGCATACCCTACCGCACCTCCGGACAGGGAATCCAAGAAACTGGAACAATTTGGGAAGAAGATTTTTTCTTCCGCCAGTTCAGGGCTGCGGTCTGTGAACACTGCATGCCTCTTGGGCCGTTATTCCCACTCTCTGTGGGATACGGTGGCGCAAGTGCTACCTCAGTGTCCGGAGGAGGTCCGGACAGTGCACTCTCAGGCTATTGCTGAAGGGAGAGATGCAGCAAAGTTCACGATTCGATGTGGCCTTGACACCGCCGACTCGCTGGGCAGGGCGATTTCCACGACAGTGGCGCTCGGTCGCCACGCCTGGCTGAGGACTACTGGTTTCTCTGGGGATGTCCAGAACACCCTGATGGACATGCCCTTTGATGGCATTCGCCTTTTTGGCAACAAAGCAGATAGTGCGTTGGAGCGCTTTAAGGACTCGCGGGCTACGGCCAAGTCCCTGGGCCTTTCCGCCACGCGCCCTCCTCCGCCTTCTGCTTTTCGCTCCTTTTGTGGCCACGGAAGGGGCGCCTCGACACGTTCGCTTCAGAGCCACAGGCCTGCGCAGCAACAGTCTCAGCGCGGCCGCGGGAGCCGGGGCCCGCCGAGGCGGGTCAGGGGGCCAGCGGGCGGGTCAGTCCACCTCCATCCCGGCCACCACTGCCTCCAAACCTTCCTAGTCCGGTTTTTCAGGCCCATCAAACGCCAGTGGGGGGCAGGATTCGCCATCACCTCCCCCACTGGCGCACCATCACTTCGGACAGGTGGGTTTTACAAATAGTCCGAAGGGGCTACTCCCTCCCCTTCGAGACCTCCCTCCCCTTCGATACTACCCCTCCAGCCATGCCACCCCAGTACCACCGTATGTCGGGGGATCACTTGGCACTTCTTCAACAGGAAGTCGCGGCCCTCTTGGCCAAGGGGACCATCGAGCGCGTTCCTGCGCCGGAAGTAGGACGTGGTTGTTATTCCCACTACTTTCTGGTGCCCAAGAAGGACAAGGGCCTGCGTCCTATCTTGGACCTCAGGGACGTCAATCGCTTCCTCCGGAAGGGGAAGATCAAGATGTTAACTCTGGCTCAGGTCTTGTCTGCCCTCGACCTTGGAGACTGGATGGTAGCGTTGGACCTGCAGGACGCATATTTCTACATTCCCGTCCTGCCGGCCCACCGTCGTTACCTGCGGTTTACGGTAGGCCACGAGCACTTTCAGTTTACCGTGCTCCCCTTTGGCCTTACCAGCGCCCCTCGGGTGTTCACGAAAGTGATGGCGGTGGTCGCAGCTCATCTGCGCAGATCCGGGGTTCCAGTCTTCCCCTATCTCGACGACTGGCTGTTGAAGGCGGGCTCGCCCCGGACAGTCATCTCCCACCTCCAGACTACGGCCGACCTCCTGCATTTGCTGTGGTTCTCCATCAATGTGCCGAAGTCGCACCTGATATCCTCTCAGAAGCTCCTCTTCATCGGAGCGGTTCTGGATACGACGCACTTTCGGGTCTATCCTCCCGAACGGCGAGTCCAGGATATTCAGGCTCTGATTCCGATATTTCAGCCTCTATCCTGGGTTTTGGTCAGGATGACCCTGAGGCTGCTGGGCCTCCTGCATCCTGCTGGTCACTCATGCCAGATGGCATATGCGGGCTCTGCAGTGGGACCTGAAGTTCCAGTGGGCGCAGCATCAGGGGAACCTGTCCGATTACATCCAGATCTCAGAGGGCACTGCACAACAGCTGCAGTGGTGGCTCACGAACCGGCATTGGGTCAATGGCAGATCCCTCTCCCTTCCCCAACCGGAGCACACAGTGGTGACGGATGCGTCCCTCCTGGGATGGGGCGGCCACATGGGAGAGGCGGAGATCAGAGGCCTCTGGTCTCCGGCGGAGTCCCGGCTCCATATCAACCTTCTGGAGCTTCGGGCGATCCGACTTGCACTGAAGGCATTCCTTCCGTCTGTCAAGGGGAGAGTAAGTGCAGGTGTTCACAGACAACACCACCGCCATGTGGTACTGCAACAAACCGGGCGGGGTGGGGTCGTGGACCCTATGTCGGGAGGTTCTGCGCCTCTGGACATGGCTGGAACATCAGGGCATTTCCCTGGTGGTTCAACACCTGGCAGGTTCACTGAACGCCAGGGCGGACGAACTCAGCCGCAGGTGCATGATGGATCACGAATGGCATCTTCACTCGGACGTGGCGCAAGGTCTCTTTCAACAGTGGGGAGAGCCTTGGTTAGATCTATTTGCCACCGAAGAGAACGCGCAATGTCAGCAGTTCTGCGCGTTGGAATTTCCAAGGCGGCACTCGCTCGGCGACGCTTTTCGTCGCGAGTGGAGTTGCGGTCTGTTGTACGCCTTTCCGCCTATACCACTTTTGCCCAGAGTGCTGAAGAAGATCAGGCGCAACCGGGCCCAAGTCATTCTTGTGGCCCCGGACTGGGCTCGAAGAGTTTGGTATCCCGAGCTACTCAGTATGACCATCGATCCCCCGATCCGACTGCCTTTTCGGTAGGATCTTCTGTCGCAGCAGCAGGGGACGGTACTCCACCCGAACCTGTCCAGTCTCCACCTCTTTGCGTGGAGATTGAGCGGTGGTAGTTGATTCCTTTCGACTTGCCTCCTGAAGTCTGTGATGTCATTCTGGCAGCCAGGCGTCCCTCCACTAAGTTGGTATACGCCTGCAGGTGGAACAAGTTTGTGGCATGGTGCACAGCAAAGGCTGTGGATCCCCTTTCTGCCTCTCTTTCTGAGGTCCTACTGTTCCTTCTTTCTTTGGCCCTGCAGGGCTCTGCTCTGGGCACTATCAAGGGCTACCTTTCTGCTATTTCGGCCTTTCTCAGGCTCTCAGCCCTCTCTTTTCAAGTCCCCTGTTAACAGATTCCTCAAAGTCATTACTCACCTTTTTCCTCCTAGTCCCTTCGTAATGCCACAGTGGGACTTGAACCTGGTTCTAACATACTTAATGTGCGCTCCCTTTGAGCCTCTTCACAACTGTCCTCTTCGTCTGTTAAATCTGAAGACTGCTTTCCTGGTTGCCATCACCTCTGCTAGGAGAGTGAGTGAGCTCCAGGCTCTTTCTTGCAAACCTCCTTTTCTCTGTCCATCCGGACAAGGTTGTCCTCAGGACACGTCCATCCTTTCTGCCGAAGGTTGTTACTGCCTTTCACATCGGGCAGACCATCATTTTGCCCACCTTCTTTCCGCATCCTTCCAGAGAGGAAGAGAGGCTCCACCGTCTGGACCCAAAACGTGCATTCTCATTTTACCTGAGTCGCATACAACAGTTCCGGGTGGATGACCAGCTCTTTGTTGGCTACGTTGGTGCCAAGAAAGGTCGGGCCGTAGACAAGCGGACTATCTCCAGATGGGTCGTCTTGTGTATTAAAGCCTGTTATTCTCTGGCAAAGAAGGAGCCTCCGTTGGGGCTGCGCGCCCATTCTACCAGGGCGATGGCTGCCACTACGGCGTTGGGACGTGGTGTCCCCTTACAAGACATCTGTCAGGCAGCTACGTGTGCTTCGCTGCACACTTTTACTAAGCACTATTGCCTGGACAGCCAAGTCCGGAGAGACGGCTTCTTTGGCCGTTCTGTTCTCCAGGACTTCCTGGTGTGATCTTGGTTCGCAGACCCACCACTGGGGTTGGTATTGCTGGGGTATCTATTCTAAGGGAAGGAATCTATCACTAACGTGTTTCTTTCAGATGCACAAGTTACTTACCGTCGGTAACGTTATATATCTGTAAGAAACATTAGTTAGTGATAGATTCCTTACCGCCCCACCCATCCTCCCCGTTCTGCGAACTGATTTCTAGGGTTAAGGTCATCCCTTTCAGGGCCCTAGTTTCTATGCACCAGTGGTCAGTTTCTTGCATGGCTCTGCGATCCTGGCGCGGTACGTCGTGTACAGAACTGACGTCAGCGCGCGAGGGCGGCGTCTAAATAGCTGCCGCGATGTCATCTCGGCGACCATGACGCCAACGACGGACGCGGAGCCGCACGACGCCACCTTCCGCCGCGCAGGGGTACTGCTGACAAAAATTTTCCGGATCCAGTCTGACGCCTGGGGGTAATTCTAAGGTAAGGAATCTATTACTAACTAATGTTTCTTACAGATATATCGTTACCGAAGGTAAGTAACTTGTGCACCAGTCCATGTCCTTCCCCCCCCCCACTCATCCAACGTTGGTGGATCCTGCGCCTTCCATTTCCCTGCTATATTTCTTTTAGCAATCATCAGCCCCAGAGTCACCCATATTCTTTCTTTGGTAGTCAGATCTGTTGGGCCCCAGATATTCAGGAGACTTATTTTGATGTTACAGTCGATCCTTTGTCCCATTACTCTTTCCATGCACCCCGCTACCGCTGACCAGTATTTCTGGATAGTTATACACTCCCAGAGTATGTGTATGAAAGTGCCCTCCTGTCCACATTTCCTAAAGCACCCGGCCTCAGTGTGGTATCCCATTCTTACCTTCATGGGTCCAGCAAGGTATATTCTATGAAGTATCTTCAATTGCACTAGTCTGAGTCTTGAGGAAATGGCAACTTCTCTAGGAGAGGCCAGAGCCTCAAGCCACTCCTCGTCGTCGAGCCCAGCAATGTCATAGTCCCATTTTGTTCGGAGTAAAGGGTCCGTCATGTTGTTGATTAGCTTTTTATATATTAACGATATGGCTTTGTCCGGGAGATCTCCATCTAAGACCCTATCTTCTAGCGGGGAGGATTCTGGTGGTGTTTCCCCCCTTTTTATCACAGCTTGCAAAGCATGCCGGATCTGCAAGTACCTGAAGTATTCAGTGTCAGCCAGCTCATACTCTAGCTGCAGTTGGGCAAAGGGAATCACTCCACCCTCCTTCCATAAGTCTCCCACCCTCGAAATACCTATTAGGTCCCAACGGTCAAATCCACGGGTTTGTCTCAACTTGCCTAGCTGGTCAGTGTACCAAAGTGGTGTGGCCTGCGTGATCTTGCCCTCCCAGCCCAAGCTCTTCGTAGCTGCCAGCCATACTTGGACTGCGTGTCCCGTGGGCCCTGTCATTTTCATCTTAGCTGGGTTTGAATATAATGCCCCTGCAAAG
Source organism: Calotriton arnoldi (assembly GCA_963921515.1). NCBI lineage: Eukaryota > Metazoa > Chordata > Amphibia > Caudata > Salamandridae > Calotriton > Calotriton arnoldi. The sequence goes on along the minus strand of CAWUFW010000950.1, from coordinate 2,369,571 downwards.
CTAACCCCCGGGAGGAGCCATCTATCCATTTGGAATCCAGGGTCTCCCTGTGTCCTGTACGTACGCTGATTTATCGCGGCAAGCTGTGTCGCCCAGTACTATTTTTTTATATCTGGGAGGCCGCTCTCCCGTCGTACCACCCTAGTGTTAGCTTCTGAGTGGCGATCCTTGGTGGCTTTCCGTCCCACTAAAGTTCTCTAAGGGCACTATTAATGTCTTTGAAGTAGTCTGACCCAACCTGGTGCGGCGTATTTTGTAAAACATACAAGAACCGAGGGAGGGACATCATTTTAAATAGGGCTGCGCGCCCCAATAGGGACAGAAGGAGTGATCTCCAGTGTAGGACATCGCTCTTCAGTCGCTGTAGTGGGGGCAGCAGATTGTGCTCATAAAAACGGGTCGGGTCTTTGGAGACCCGGATCCCCAAGTATTTAAACTCCACTTTCGCTTCTGATATAGTGAAACCCCTAGGTAGTGAAGGCGGCGCCCCACTTAGGACGTAGATAACTGACTTAGACCAATTAATTTTATATCCAGCAAATCTGCCGAACACGATGAAGATGTGCAATATCCTATTCAGAGAGGCCGCTGGTGATGCTAAGTATAATAAAATATCATCAGCGTATAATGAAATACGGTCTTCCCAATCTTCATCCCATCTAAGTCCCCTGATGACGGGGTCTTTCCGTATCCACATCGCTAGCGGTTCGAGTGTCAGGGCAAAAAGCAGAGGGGGAGAGGGGGCAACCCTGTCTGGTGCCTCTACTGAGTTCAAAGGCACGGGATTTCCGGTTGTTGACCACTATTTGGGCCAGCGGGTCTCTATATAGAAGTCGGACCCACCCGATAAAATCCTGGCCAAACCCCAGTTTCCTTAACACTGCGAACATGTAGGGCCATTCGATTGTGTTGAATGCCATGGCCGCATCAAGAGATACCACCACCGCATCCTCACTGATCGTTTTGACTCGGTTTAGCACTCCGTGTAGCCTTCTAAGATTAAGGGAGGTGTTTCTGGCTGGCATAAAGCCCGCTTGGTCCGGGTGAACTAATTTTGTAATTACCTGTAATAAGCGAGTAGCCAAGACTTTCGCCAATACCTTGACTTTCGCGTTAAGCAATGATATTGGCCTATATGAGGAGCACTTGTTTTTCGGCTTCCCCTCCTTATGAATAACCACTATCGTTGCCACCCTCTGATCTGTGGGAAGCAATCCCACTTCCTTACTCTCCTGGAACATTTTAGTTGGGTAAGGTGTGGTTTTACTCAGGGTTAGCTTCAATGGGCAAGCCATTGGGACCCGTTGCTTTACCCACGCGCAAGTCTTGTATGGCCTTTTCTACCTCCACACTGGTCAGTTCCTGTTCCAGGTCTGATCGCTCTTCCTCAGTGAGCAACTGTAGCGAGATGTTCCTCAAAAAGGAGTTTGCCTCCTCTTCCGTGTGTGGCGTCTGAGACGCGTAAATAGTTTGATAATAATGGCCAAATGCCTCTGCGATCTCCTGCGCTTCGGTGAGCCTCGTACCCGACTCTACCTCTATTTCTACCACTACTCTATTGGCTTGGTCCCTGCGATCTAGCCAGGCCAGCAGTTTCCCGGCCTTGTCCCCTACATCGTAGATTCTGCTAAGTGTTGCCCTGTAGTGTGCCCTGGCCGCGTCTTGGCCAATCGGTGTATTCTTTTGTTTTCAGCTGTAGTGCCTGCTTTATCTCTTCAGAGTTATATTCTTGAAGATTTTTCTCCAGCTGCAATATGTCTTCTTCTAGGCAAACTATTTCTGCCTGTTTCTCTTTTTTTGACCCCGCGATTTGAGCTATAGCTGCACCCCGGATAACGACTTTGTAGGCCTCCCACAATGTCAGAGCTGAGTCTACAGAGCCCTCGTTCTCCCGGAAATATAGTTCCGTGTCCCGTATGTTCTCTCTTATTTGGGGGATCTTAAGATACCATGGGTTGATAGGAGCAGTTCTACCAGTTATGGGCTCTCCCACCTCTAACCGACACCAGATGGGCGAGTGGTCCGATATACCCCAAGCTAGGTGGTTCACCTCTTTGATACTATTCATCTGGCTAGCCGGCGTTACGATATAATCTATTCTGGACATACTGCGATGGGCCCCTGAATAGAAAGTATACTGTTGTTCCTCTGGATGGAGCCTCCTCCATGCGTCTACTAGACCCATTGCTCCCAGAAAGCTGTGGATTTGTTTGCGGGAGTGTGGCAAGTCTCTCTGGGGCCACCGATCTAAAGAATCAGATACAATTGAATTAAAATCTCCCCCAATCACTAGTCTTCCCTCCGGCAAGTCGAGAAGGAGATTTCCAAGATCCCTGAACGCCGGGGTTTAGAGACCCGGGGGCATGTAGGCTGAGACTAGGTTTAACTTGCGGCCCTCTCACGTCATTGAGGTCGCTACAAATCTGCCCAGGTTAACTGTCCATGTGCGGTCGATGGTCATTTGGAAAGTTTTACGCGTCATTATTACCACCCCCCTTGATCCTGAACCAAATGCTGAATGTGCCACCAGTTTAAACCCCCATCTCGACATTGCATTACATGCATTTCCTAGTAAGTGCGTCTCTTGTAACAAAATCACATCTGGGGAATGTCGTTTTATGAATTGGAGCACTATTCTCCTCTTTATCTTGTCCCCCAGCCCATTTACATTCCAGGACAACAATTTGAGTCCTTGCTTAGCTGTTGAACCCATGTTCGCCTAGGGTGTTAAACTGCCTTCTCAAGGGGAGTCCCATACAGTTTCCAGCGTTATGTGCAGCGCCCATCCCGCCCCACCATATGCAAGTGCTGCATTATTAAACATACTTATTGGATTATCACAAGTTTCCCGCTTGTTGTCAATCTTGTCCGAACTGTTCTTTAACTGAACTAAACTTTCCTCCCCCCCCCTTCCTGGCACCAAAGAGTATTGCTTTTTGATTAAAGTCTTGGATATGTATTGTGTCGGAAAGTCTCAGTGATAAGAACCCCACACCCCTTATTATGAACGACTTCACCCCCCTCCCTGCATGGCGGTATCGGAACCTCCCGCCACCCCAAACTTGCAGAGTGCCCATTGCCCACCCCTATAACTTAAGGTACGTGTGCCCAACCTGACACCCGTTCAAAATCACTTCAGTGGATTACTGGATCAGTATTGCAGTGCAATCATCACTTACTTCATTGAATAACATTATTCAGTCCCGCACCGACTGTAAAAATTTCTAGTTCGTGCCTAGCTCCTACTAGTTACTAAACTGGAGGGCCGAACCGCTACCAGGCCCAGAGAGGGAGTTTCTATAGGACCGCCACAATTACTGTGATGCATACAGACCAGTTCTCACTTGCTGCCTTCAACTGCTGCGTGCTCTCTCGGAGGGGAGCCTGCCCCCTGTTCCCCTCGAAGTTTCTCTTGTCTATTTCATTGGCTTTGGTGACCCTTCTTCCCGGCCAGTCGCCAGCCATCCAGCCAATCCCACGCCTCTTCAGGGGTAGCGAAGAACCAGACCTTTCCTTCTGACTCCACTCTTAATTTGGCTGGGAAGAGCATAGCGTGTATTGTTTTTTTCCCGCAGTGTTTTTTTTATTTCCAGGAAGCTGCGCATCTGGCGTTGCACCTTGAGCGTGAAGTCGGGGAAGAAAGTCACCCTACTGTTTTGAAAGTCGATTGGAGGTGTTGTGCGAGCAGTTTGTAGAATGACATCTCTATCTCTGTAGTTAAAAATTCTCGCAACTATAGGTCTCGGAGGGGCACCAGGTTTCAGTTTGCCCCCGGGCACTCTATGCGCTCTCTCGACCGTGAAGACTTATTTTGACAGTCTTGTTGGCTTTAGGTAAGTCGTGACTAGCTCCTCCACGAACAAGTCCGCTGCTTGCTCCTCTGCGCGCTCAGGGACCCCTAGTATTCGTACATTATTGCGCCTTGAGCGCCCTTCATGTTCGTCCAGCTGAGCCTCCATCCTTTCACTCAGGGCCTGGAGATCATCTACCCTCCGCTGAAGGGTGGTCGTGTCTTTGACGAGGGAGCCTGCGGTCGACTCAACATCTTTGAGTCTGGTGTTCATTGAACACATATCCGCTCTTATTAGGGAGACTTCTGAGGACATAGTCAATCATGGACTCCAGCGACGTTCTCACCGTCGTGATGGCCGTTAGGATATCTTGTAGGGTCAGCTCTTGTGCCTCATCGACCTCCTGCTGTTTCTCAGGCGGGTCTTCTGCTTCCTTTTGATTGGGACCGGAGCGCTTACTCCATGCATATTTGTCCAGTTTGGCCAGCATGGAGGCCTTAGTGGTGCGACCACCTGCCATGTTCGAGCTATGTGGCCCAAGGACGAGATAATGGAAACCGGTAGGGTAGTTCCTCTATTTCGCTGGTTCGGTGTTGCTAGGTTGTGCCCTCTCACAAGGACGGAACTGATATCTGCGTTGGCTGCTGCCTCTTGTTTTATGCCCCTTGAGCAAGTCTACTCATTCTTCACATGTGGTTTTCCCCTTAATCTAGTGTCGGCTGTTCTTCAGGCTGCAAACCACTGGTTAGCACGGAGTCTCCGATATTAACTCAGTTTCTCCTTCAGAGCCGCAGGTTATCCCCGGGCCCCCTAGCGATTGTCGTGACTTCGGGACGACTGAGCCCTCGAGTTCTAATCTGCACCTTGCCTCCTTCTAGTCATGGAGGACAAGGCTGCCCTTCGTTGCAGCCAATTAATGGTCCCAAGCTGACGTCTCGTTGTGAGGATAACACCACAGAAGCCAGGCAGCAAGAAGCCTCCACGCCAGCATCCGCTTTCGTTGTTGCGGTTGGCTGCCTATTAGCGATTGTCTTCAACCGGGCCGCCAGAATCGGCACCAAGCGCGCCTCTGTTTGCAGTATACTTTCAGCCCTTCGGCAACGACTACTGGCCTTTAATGTCCCGCCAGGCGCTCCCGACTACGGTCGGGTGAGCCAGGCCTGCGTCGCCCCCAGGAAGATTGGAGGGGGGGCCCGCTAGTGCTTGCCACACGCTGCCCCGCAGCTTACGAGCCTAGGGGGCTGGCGCAATCAGCGCCCGAATCACTCGCCGTCCCTTCACTTATCAGGCAGATTCCAGCAGTACAGGCCCCTTCTCGCTGCCACCAGCTCCGCAAGTCCGCCCCAGAGCAGATCCTGCTCGGAGCTGCTCCCTCTTCCGGCGCTTCGCTTACCGGAGTCACTGCAGCTTTGGGGGCCGGCTGGAACCAGGCATCGACCCACGCATCGACCCACGCCACCCCGTGTCCGGGCTCTTCAGGTCAGTGCTCGTCGCAGGTTTCCCTGCCGGATCGGCGACGGAGACCAGTTTCTGCTGTGCGCACCGGGGCCTGTGCGCCCCTCCCCCACCGTCAATGCTGCTCCTTCAGGCCAGCCGCGTCGTCGGGCCGATCTCGGTCGTCCCGCACTCGATCTGCCCGGTTCACGGCTCAAAATGCTCCCGAAGGGATCATAGGCACGAAACTGATGTTTTTTATTCAGTAATCTTGGATCTCTGGACGGATTAGCTCAGGAACGGGTGTACTCGGACGGAGCCGCCTCAAGGTGCGGCCATTTTGCTCGGCGGTTGGCCACCGGTATTCGGTGAAACTAATCTTGTAAGGGTGGTTGTTTCATTCCAGTAGTTATGGAGTGTGTATCCCCTCTTATGGAGCATACGAATTTAGCCTTTAGGCTGTCTTTGTGTTCCCTTTGTTTATTTATTTATTTATAATGCGCGACATTCATCCCACTGGGATATCACGGCGCTAGTGTATCCGGAGAGTGATTCAGTTTAGTCTAATTGAGGGTGGTAGCGGCAGTGTTAAGGAAATAAATGAGTTTTAAGTTTTTTCCTGAACGCCATGTGTTCTGCAGTTAGCCGTAGTTCCAGCGGAAGCTCGTTCCAATAAAGTGCTGCAAGGTGCGAGAAGGTGCGTCCACCTGTCCTGCTCTTGCTGATTCTTTTTGTCTCAGCTAGTGCTAAAGAACGTGCTTTAAGCACCTGAGCGGGACGTAGAATTTGATTCTATTCTGGAGAATCTTGGGGCCTGTGCGATAAAGTGCCCTATGTGCATGTCCTAAGAGTTTAAATCGTGCTCTTTGGCGCATGGGTAGCCAGTGAAGTTGCTTCAGGCATTTTGTCGCCCTCATTGCACACCAGTTTAGCCGCTGCATTTTGTATCACCTGCAGACGTTTAAAAAGGTAATCTGGCATGCCAACAAAGAGTGCATTTCCGTAATCTAACCTGCTGACAAGCAGGGCTTGTGTGATAGTCCTCCTGGTTTCCAGTGGGATCCAAGGAAAAAGCCTTTTTAGGAGCTTCAGTGTGGCGAAGCTTCTACCACACAGGGTCCGCACATGGTCCTGCATCGATAGGGTTTTATCAATGATGATGCCCAAGTTTTTTACGCACTGCTTTGGTGCTGGTGCCGCACCCAAAGAGTGGGGCCACCAGGATGTATCCCAGATATGATTGGCTCCGCCGAGAAGCAGAATTTCAGATTTCTCTGCGTTAAGCTTTAAACAGTGCACTGACATCCAGGTTGCCATCTCAGTGAGGCACTTGTTGAGTTTGGCTCTGGTGTCATCATGCCCATTTCCGATGGCTATTGTCAGTTGGGTATCATCCGCATAGGAGCAAATACCAAAGCCCCATTTCGTGCCAATTTTTGCCAAGGATGAAACATAGGCATTGAATAGTGTGGGGCTCAGGGATGCTCCCTGCGGGACACCACAACTGAGGTTTTTGGAGTAGATAAAAAAGCACCTAGCTGCACAGTTTGAGTTCTGTTACATAAAAATGAGCTGAGCCATTGAAGGGCCTTTGCATGTATCCCTTTTTCGTGCAAATTTTCCAATAAAAGTTGGTGGGAGACAGTGTCGAAAGCCGCCGACAGGTCCAGCAAGATCATGGCCACTGCCTTTCCCTGGTCCAACAATGATCTTATATTGTCTAGGACAGCCAAGAGAGTTGCCTCCGTACTGTTAGTGGCCCTGAAACCTGTTTGTGAGGGTCAAGCAACTCATTGGATTCTAGGTAATTAGATAACTGTCTGTTGACAAGTTTCTCCAGTACCTTGGAAAGATAGGGAGCTGAGAAATTGGTCTATAGTTGGCTGGGCTATTTACATCAGATCCTATCTTTTTCAGTAGAGGGGTTACTGTGGCCTGTTTCCAGATCTCTGGGAAGACAGCTGTCTCCAGGGATTGGTTGAACAGCTGTGTGATGTAAGGGCACAGGGTAGGTATAAGTTGTGAAAAAATGAAGTGTGGACATGGGTCGAGAGGGGATCCTGATTTGACTTCCCCCATTGCTTTGGCAACTTCTTTTTCTGTAAAAGGGACGAAGCCGTCTAAATGCACGGGGGTGTCAGGATGAGGGTCTCTATTTTCCCAGTTGATAAAGTTCGCTGGAGTGGTATTGTTAAATGACGAATAGATTGTGCCTATTTTGTCCGTGAAGAAATTGCTGATTTTTTCACAGCTTTCTGCTGAAGGGAGCAGGGTTTGGGACATGCAGGTTGGTTTGCATAGCTCGCGCACTATTTTATAAAGTTCTTTTACCGAATTTGTGTTCTCATTTATTCGTTGTGCAAAGTATGCCCTTTTGATCTTCTTTATTGCATGGGTATAGCCCCTGAGTTCTGTTTTATACACTGATTTATCAGTGTCTGATCTAGACAGTCGCCAATTGTGTTCTAGTGTTTTACACTTTTTTTTCAGCGTCCTAAGTTCTGCTGTATACCACCTTTCGGATACCGATTTTCTGGCTTTAGATTTAAGTTTCGGTGCGCATTGGTCCAATGTCTTAGTGATCTCTGTTTCAAGGTGCACTGCGCCTCTGTTGGTGGGTAATGTTCCCAGAGTCGCTAAGCCGTTGGAAGCGAAGTGGTAATGAAATAAATCAGGTGTGACTAATTTCCAGGCTCTGTAGGTCCCGTGCATGAGTTTGGTGACTCTTGCTGATGTCTCATGTGTGGAAAATGCGAAGCTAATTAATGAATGGTCAGTCCATATGACTGGTTTGATCTCCTTAACTGTAATATCTTCTATATTGGAGAACAATAGATCCAGTGTGTGCCCTGCGATATGTGTAGGTCCCTTAATCCATTGCTTTAGTTGAAGGATAGACATGTCGTTCTCAAGATGGGTTATCGCCATGTTGTCAGTTTTTTCAAAGTGGACGTTAAAGTCTCCAATAACTAGGTAATTTTTATATTTTATGCAGGCGGGTAATAGTTGCGTGAGCAGTTTGGTACTAAAGTCTGCCTGATATCCAGGGGGGTTATAAATCACAGCTCCCCCGAATAATGTATGATTCCCTTTGGAATTTCAAATGGCAGTAGTTCGTGCTCTCCCAGCTGGGCTACTGTGATAGGTAAGCAGTTAAGGTAGTCTTTGAACAGGATAGCTAGTCCCCCGCCCTTCCGCCCTTCCGCCCTTGCCTATCTTGCCTAAGTATTTTATACTCAGGGGGCATGGCATTGGCGATGTCTGGGCAGTTGCTCTCACCCAGCCAGGTCTCGGTAATAAAAACCAGATCTGGGTCTGTCTCCTTAATAGTGTCCTAAATTTCCAAAGCGTGTTTGGGCACTGACCTGGCATTAAAATAGATACAATTAAATTCCATGTGATCATCCACTTCTCTCTGTGACTGATCGGGCTGGGCTAGGCTGCCCCATTTGCACCGCATACAGGAGAAAGGCCCTTCAGTATATCCTAGGGTTAGTTTACATGAGGCATGGGTGGCTAACCCAATAAGTGCTTCTCTTGAATAGCGTATAGGGCTCTTTGAGTCTTTTTTAGGGGGGGCAGGGGTTCTGACCCCTGGTCCCGGCCAGGCGCGGACGGGCGCAGACGGGCTTGCCTTAGGCGCGCCTTTGGCGCGCCAGCGGCGCGCACGCTGACACATCGGTGTAAGTAGGAGGGCGAGCGGAAGTGCAGCTCCGCCCCCTTTCAGCCGGAAATACTTTGCGGTGAACCTAGGTGCTGTCAACCCCGCCCTCCACTCAATCAGCACACAGCTGCGGTGGACCGGGGCGGAAGACAGACTTCTGTGCAAGTAAGCAATGTGCAAGATACAATTCAAGTAACAGTGCGCGTTTTAAAACGAGCAATTATAAAATTATGGTATTAAGATGAGCAGTTAAAAAGTACAGGCTAAAACAGGAATAAAAGTGTTTCCCCTTCCGCTGTTTTTCTAAGCAGCTAATGATGAAGTCGAGCAGCTGTCAGACTCACCACGCTCCGCCGGTGGGATTGTTAATGCATTTCACTGAGAGTAGCTCATTCGTTTCTGGGTAAAAAGAGTGGAGTCCAACGTCCCAAAAGAAGCTTAGTATATTTTTAGGTTGTTGGGGACGATAGCAGTATTTAAAAGGGTGTAATATTCCTGTTTACCTCAGCCTATTTCATTTCTCCCATCAAGTGTTGTATTGCAGCTTGTGGTGGCTTGCCCCTGTCAAGCCTCATTAAAAGGGGCAAGCATGTGACCTGTTTTATCTCCCTCATGCTGTACTTGGGAAGTGTACTGTTGATAGTCCATGCCTCTCAACTATTCAAGAATCTGTGCATATTTCTTTGTTTAGTAGAAAGTAATTTACCATCACAAGTATGATTCTGTACCAAATGTTTCTCTTGTCAGAAACGTATCTAGTCTAGTATGAGCTTTGTGCAATGGAGAGTAAAATGAATATTCCCTTGTTGGTGGCTGTTCATTTCTCAAGGCATGTAACATACCCTTTTGTTTTTCCAGCTACTAAATAGTCTTATTGTTTTAATGCTCTGTGCTCCGTGTAATGGAGTAAAGGTCCTATGCCAAACTTTGTTGGCCACACTATTGAAAGTTGCCACCACTAATGAGAGGGATTTTGGGGTTTAGTGAGAACCATGGCCACAATCTACTTAGGAGCTCCACTGGCGGTCACATTTCAGGTGTAAATCCCCATTCAGTTCTAATAATTGCCCATCTTGTGTACCCTGCACAAATAAAGATCTGTGCTCTTCATCGCTCATACTGTTGGTGCGTAAAAAATTAATTATACTCCTCTTGCATAAGCTGAATATTATGTAGCAAATAATTATCCTGTCCATCTTCTTCGGAGCATCTGGATTTCTGTTTGCCCAGTTTCTTGAAGAATAGCAATGCCTGTTACGTTGCATTTCAGGTATGAGTTAATTTTATGTCTTTTAGCCTGGCCTTGCGACTATTCAGTTTGAGGCTTCTATCACTATTGTGTATTCCATAGGCAGAAGCAGGTCCTTTGATAGAAGACCTGCTGCTGTGGACATGGTGAAACAGATAATGTTAGAGTATGATTTAACACTATGAATTCCTTGGACCTGATACAGTTTTCCCTGCCCTTAATACCCCAACCAAATAAATACTAAACCAAATTTCAACTTGTTAGATTACTAGTGGTATTATTTACCTCCTAAAAAAAGAGGGATAGCACCCTGGGAAAGTGGGTTTACCCAAAAGAAGACTGACGTGCCTGTAGGCCCTTTAGGCCCCCAACATTCACACATAAGCCTGATTTTGTCTTACCCATGCGTTTCTCTTTAGTTAGACTACCTTTGTTTATATATATTATATTGCCTACTGTCATTGGTGTTAGGCCCGGGCATGAAGGGATACTATTGTGTAATTTCTCTGGACATAAGTCTGACTTTGAGTTTTCTGGTTTTGCTGAGATGAGTGTCAAATCTAGCAGACATTTCAAAGCCTTACAGTTGTTGGATGCTGTTTGTTCAGTCCTACAAAGCCTGGTTGGCTTCTTCTGATACTCTTCATCCCCCATCTCGAGTCGGTGCAAGGCTGGTCCTACTTTTGATTTGAGTTGAAGTTTCCAGTCTTGGCTACTATTCTGCCACCTAGGCCACGGTGTTGAAATAGGGTTTCCCACTATGGAGCACCTTGAGCTTTGCTGGAAATAGCAACATCTACTTGTTGCATATGGTATGTAGTTTTCTTTTGACTTTCAAAGAATAATTGTGTTCATTTTGCACTGTAAGCTGTGGAAGGAAATTATATGTACTTTGTGTACTTGTATGATATTGGGTCCAAGAGTCTTGCAGCTTGTATGTTGGTTGGATCCCTGTATTTGAGCAGTTTAGCTGTTACTGGTTGTGGGAGAGACCCAGCCTGGCAGGAAGACTGGTCACTGTATGCTCTCCCCACCACAAAAAAAATAACCCAGACTATTGGGAGCTACCTTTTTTCCAACTAGTCTTTCAGAAATTCCATGGATGGTCCTTCCTTTTTAACGGTGTGCCCACTATATGTATGTTAATTTTGTCTTGTTGTATCTTTGGTGTCCTTAGCCTTGTATTTGGGGAGTTCCTGGAGTTTGCACATGAATCTTCAAACCTGTTACTCCATAATCAGTCAAGGACACTTTTGTCTTTGTCATGGGCACTGTGTCCGCTAATTTGCAATGGTCTGCTCTTAATAAATTCACACTTATTTCCATGTTGTCCATCTTGTGTTCCATGGCCATCTTTGCTTCTTGCATAGGATTTTGTCAAACTTGTTGTTAGTGTCTAATTGCTGTCAATCAAGTGAGGCAAGCTTGTGTCTCCTCCATTGGCATTTCAGAGGGTCTCTTTGTATTCAAGTATGTGAATCTGTAAAACATACCAATGTTGTATAACTGTAGTTACAAGCAAGCAAATGTTTTCCTTTCACAGCCCCCCCCACACACACACACAGATTTACTACCTCCACCTCTCCAGATTCATCCAAAAAGAGCAGTAGCCTGGGGCTCTACTCTTCTCGCCATCCAAATAAATGTGATCAGCCGACTTTGCGCAACTTTGGACAAAGCCTCAGGCCCTAGACCCAATCAACAAATCATTGCCACTACTTGCATCAGTCAGAAATGCTTAATTAAAACAAAACAGTTCCATGACCTATGCAACTGGCTTCACATGAAGTCCATTGCTAGGGATTGTGCTAGTGATGACTTGATAGCAAGGCAACCACCCCATCCGAAAGTGATGAAAAAGTTAAGGAAAGGGAAGGGCGCCCAAATTGATGTCCATCCTGGTCAAAATACTTTGGCCTTCAAGCTTTTTCCAATGGCTCAATGTTTTTGTATGTGGGGCAATCACCTGGCTGCACAATTACCACTATGCAGAGGTGATGGAACCCCCCCCCACCCTTATACCCCAGAAGTAAAGCACAATCCTTCCTTGGTGCCATACTTCAGGACACCCTGCTGTTGGCAACGACTCTGCACTGGTCACCTCTGCCAGTGCCTGATAGGGGCACACTCCCTCCATGGTTTTCCAGTCTGCAGAAACTTACCCTAAGAAACACTTTGTCCTTCCTTGTTGTCACAATCTCCACTGGGACATCCACCTTCCAAAAATTATGATTGTGTGAAAGATCTGTCTGCGACTGCATATAAATAGCAGATGTGGATTCACAGAATTGTATATACATCAACATCAGCAGAATGTTCATCATTCCCAAGTGTTGACTTAGCGAGGATAAAATGGGTTTTGCCATTCGAATAACATGCAATGAGATGTTGCTAATTCTTTGAACACCCACAAAGCAGGAATATTGTGGGTGTTAACACACATTGGTAGTGGTTTGCCACACTCTTTTCTCTTTTAAACGTATGCCTACTTCATGCAGGCAGGCGTATGTGGTGCAAAGAATGGGAAAGGTCTCCACAACTACCCTATTGGTACGCTCTGCTGACAATCCTCAGTTATAAGATTAACAAGCGGACACCCCAGAAGCTTATTAGGTCATGGTTTCCTCTGGTACAGCCATCGCTTTTGAGAATCCAAAAGATTATTAGAACTATGCAAATCTTAGGTGTATGCTTGTCAGCCTGAATACACTCTTTGTTTTGGTTGACCCCATAGTATTTAAGGGACTTGGCATTAAGTGGTGAGTACACAATATATGTGGCATGTTACTATTTTAGAAATTCATGGCAGGACAGTTTACTCATTTTCAAGGGAACTTTAGATAGTATTTGCTAGATTAACTAATTAATCCCTGTTTATATTTTCAGGGTCTGTTTTGCAGATGGAAGATGACTTGGTTATCTCGTTCCAGTTACTGCTATGTGTTTTTGCATATTACATAAAAATACTTCCACCTTCTCTGCTGAAAGAAACCTACAGTAAGTATTCTGGTTTGCATTTAGTCAAAATGTGTTAGTGAATGAGTTTAGAAGTTTCCTCAACTGTTGTGCACTTTCAGATGTTGTACTGTTAAACCTTTCTCCTTTATTCCTTCCTTTCTGGAATCCTTAAACTCGGTTGAGAAGTATGCTGTAATCTAGCCACTGCAGAGTTTGCATATCGTCTAGTGGCTAACAATAAGCATTCCCATACCAGTATATTTGTTCTGAAATAATCGCCTTCTGTAGACATTGACTGCAGCATTAGAGAGATTGCCTATTATGATGTTGGACTTTACCTCTTTAAAAACTATTCAACCACTATATTGGAGATGGACCACACAAATTGCATTTGATTATTCTGCGTTTTCTATTTCTTAACCAACTAGTGCCTTTTAAGGAGATATTGCTGATCTCCCTTCCATAGGCTTTGTTAACTCTTAGGGAAATGGAATGTGTTGTGTCCAGTGTTTGTGTAGGAGGCCTCTAATGGTCCTTGGCAGCCTCCTTACAAGTATTATGTTATCTATTGGATGTGTTTAATAAAGTTGGTGTCGCAGTGCGTTCAGTTAACAGTTGCATGCTGAAGAATAAAGATGTGCCAATCAGCGCTCCGTGTGTGGCGTGTTATATTATGTGCTCCCAGGCTGAGGAGGACGCTGCAATTGGCGATGAGATATGGGATATGTTCCCCCAAGAGTACAAGACTGTTCTTCTGAAAATTAGTCGTGGTCCACTAAACTGCTTGTGCATGCCACGTGCGCCCCAAGAAGCGGTCTACAGTTGGCATATGTGGAGTCAAAGCGCAACTCCAGCTTTTGAGAAGCCCTTGAAGAAGCTGAAGGCCCTACAGAGGAGCGTTATCAGTAAGCCTGCCAAAAATATCTCCTGGTAAGGCCGAAAGAAGAGATACTGAGCCGGAATATAACACAGAGCCAGCATCGATACAAAGCAGAAACGCTAAGGGCAGTGACAACCAGGTACGAAGACGAGCTAAAGGCAGCGACAACCAGGCATAAGAAAATGCTAAAGGCAGCGACAACCAGGTGCAGGAAAGCTTTAAAGGCGAAGACGACCAAGCACAGAGAAACGCTAAAGGCAGCAACAACCAGATACAGAAAGTACAACTGTACTTACCGAAGTGAATGGGAAACGCGCCACCCAACCTCCAATCAAGATGTGGCCGAGGCTGGTAGGCTCAAAATAGCATGTGGCATCCACAACAAACCCAAGCATTGGAACGGGGTTGTTCTTATGAAGCTGTTAGTCTCTGCAGAAGCGACCACAAAGGCAGCTGGTGGCGCTGCTGCATTCCTGAAACCATCGTCTCCTTTCGCTACTGCAAAAAAGCTGAATATTGCCACCAGGTGGACTGCCTGAATTGAAAAATTCGATGATTTAATCGATGTGCTAGAAAAAACAAATGGCAAGAAGATCATCAAATGCCTAAAGAACCTTGCAGGTGACGGAGTAAAAGAAGAGATAAAGATATCACAAGCTGAAGAGGTATCATACCGTCAAATAAAGATGTTGGAAAGTCAGTTCAGTCCAATGGCAAATGTCGACTGTGAAAGGTATACCTTTAACCAAGTAAGAAAGCAACCTGGTGAGACGATGGATGAGTTTGTTGAGAGATGTGATAAAGTCCTAAAGCACTACAAGTTTAGTGATGAAGAAGCCATGTGTCTTAGAGTTATCGATAGTGGTCTGTCCAATTCATTCCGAAGATGCATGCTGCGAGAAATGCTCAGTTTGGAGGAAGTGCTCATGGCTGCAATAGAGGAAGAACATGCTGATTGAAAGGCTGCTGACATAGAAGCTGGAACAACCCAAAATGAATCAGCATTGAGTATGAAAAGAAAGTCAGAACACAAGACAGAGACCCACAGAGGGATGTCTCAGAAAAAAAAATTGTTTGTCCTGTGGATTTTCTTTTCTACATGAACGTAAATGTCTCACCATCAGACAGATATGCAAAGGCTGCGGGAAAGGAAACCATTTCATAACAGTTTGCAAAGCGAGAGAGAAGCCAAGTGCGTCACGTCACGGAGATACGAGAAAATGGACGCCAGGAAGATACAGAAGCTCTCTAGCCACTCCCACAAGGCCAAATGGCCACATCGACTAAGACAAGTAGAAACAAAACTAAGTCGATTGTCATCAAATATGTCTTCCAAAGGCTCATTAACGTCATAATCGAGTGTCCGTGAGGAAGATGGATGTGTGATGGTGTCAGTCGCAGAGCGACGTGTGCATGTAGAATTGACAGCTTGCAAAGAAAAACACATCTCAAAAGAATTGCCACACGAAGCCACAAAGTTCAATTGGACATTGTTCTAAAATCATACTCCAGGTGAATGATTGTCCCACAGCTTTTATTATAGACAGTGGTGCATCGATAAACATCATGCCGGCAGAGTAGTTCAAAGAACTATCTCCGATACCATGTCTCGCACCATCAAGAACAAAGGTGTACACTAGGGCAGCTTCTATGCCACTGCGAAGTCAAGGATCTTTTCTGAAGACCATGCAGCACAAGAAAACTACAGTGCAAGCACCAGTTCATGTCTTCCAAGGTACGGCGTCGAATACATGCTTATTAAGTTTTGATACTGCTGCTGATATGGGACTAATCTCTATTAACTACAATTTGAATATCCACTGTGAAATAGTGAGTCAATTCCCAACATTGTTTCGTGGACTTGGGAAACTTAAGACAATGAAGGTGCAGCTTCACAATAATGAAGACATTCGCACTGTTGCACAGTGACACAGTCAAATTGCTTCTCACTTACAGCAAGCCCAGAAAGAACTAGACACTGTTAAAGCATGACATCATTGAGCGCTTTTCTGGTCCAATGCCTTGGGTTTCACCTATTGTGGAGGTGCCAAAGAAGGACAGTGGAGGTTCAGTGTGCATTTCTGTTGATATGCAACAGGCCAGCAAAGCAATCGAAAGAGAAAGACATTCAGGTCCACACATTGCAGACATGATCACGCAGCTGAATGGTGTCAAACTATTCTCCCACCTTGATTTGAACAAAAGCTACCATCAACTTGAACTGGAAGCAAACTAGGTACATTACCACTTTTTCAACTCATGTTGGTTTGTTCAGATATAAAAGACTCAGTTTTGTTGTGTTGTCAGTTGTGGAAATCTTTCAAGATATCATTTGTCGAATACTTTAGCTTGTCACACATGCTTTTACTTACAGTGATGATATCTTGGTGTTTGGGGCTAGACAAAGGAACATGATCGAGCACTCACACAAGTATGCCGTCTGCTTGCTGATACAGGTCTCACACTTAATGCAGAGAAGCGTGAGTTTCACAGAAATAGACTTAAGTTCTTTGGTCATATTTTCTCTGAAAAGTGAATGACTCCTGACCCCGAAAATGTACAAGCATTGTTATCTAATTGCCCTCCAGAAGATGTGACCAAGTTGCGATCCTTCTTAGACATGGCCAGTTACTGCTCCAGGTACATTTGTGATTTTGCCACTGTGAATGCCCCTCTAAGAGGACTGACAAAGCGAGCTGTTTCTTTTGAATGGTCATCCGATTGTGATCGGAGTTTCAAGAGAATAAAACACGCAATTGAGCGCAACTGAAATGGCTTACTTTGATCCAAGATTGCGTACTGAGACTGTAGTAGATGCAAGCCCGGTGGGGTTAGGCGCAATCTTTCAATCCTTGCTCAACACTATGGTCAGCCCAGTGCTCAGAGACACATTGTGACCTATGCCAACCGTAGTCTATCTCAGACTGAATGAGCTTATTCTCAACCTGAGAAAGAAAGTTTAGCTACGGTATAGGTTTATGAGAAGCATTACACCCTTTTCACACAGATCATCAAGCTTTGCTCACCATTTTTCAAAATCCGAAAGCCAAAGTACCCTCTCGCATCAAGAGGTGGGGGTTGCATTTGCAGGAGTATGATTACACTATTGTGCATGAACCGGGTACGTATAAAAACCCTGCAGACTATTTTTCACAAATGCGTATAGTACGACCACTAAAGCAGCTGAGGCCTACATCAATTTTATAGTAAAGTCAAGTGCACCTACAGCTCTTTCTATTGAACAGATTCTAACAGCTACTAATATTGACTGTGACATGCTCAAGCTCATAGGTGTCGTTTCAACACAGTCACAGAGGAAACAGACTCAACCACTTACTGATGATGTTGAGTACTAGAAATTCAAATATTTTCTAAAAGAACTTTGTCACACATGATGGTGTCCTACTCAGAAGGGAGAGAATAGTTATCCCTGTAAGCGTGAGGCATCAGGCAACCTGTTATTGAACTGGCGCACAAAGAACATCGTGGCATTGCCACCACAAAAAGAGCCCTAAGGGATCAAGTGTGGTTCCCGTGTCTTGATGAACAAGTTGAAAGGGAACTGAAAGCTTGTCATCTGTGCAACTGTCTTTCTTCCAAAACGACTTGGCACCCTCTAAATATGTCTGATCTACCTAAGCAGGCTTGGTAGAGGATTGCGTTTGGCTTCTTCGGACCCCTTAATAATGGACATCATCTTATGGTAGTTGTCAATGAGTACTCACGTTTTCCTCTAGTAGAAGATTTGTCATCAACCACACATGACAAAGGTATCGAGAGGCTGGATGACATTTTTGCAGCCTGGTGTGTTCCTTCCATTCTCAAATCTGACATTGGTACACCTTTCAAAAGCAGAGAGTTCAAAGACTTCCTCAACCATTTGAACATAAAACATCAAAAAAGTGCACCTGTCTGGCTACAGGCAAATGGCATTGTTAAACGATTTGGGAGTACTTTGAAAAGGGTGGTGCAGCATGGTGTGCTGGAAGACATTGACCTAAAGTCAGCTTTACACTCAACCCTCCGTGCCTACCATTCCATTCCTCGACCGGAGAAAGTCCTGCCGCCTTGCTGTCTGGTAAAGCTCTTGGAACGAAGATTCCACAATGGACAACAAGTCGGTTAATAGGCCCTGATGAGATCCATGTCACTGACACCTCTCAAAAATGCAAAATGAAGGCTTACGAGAAGAAGCGCAAAAGCACTTGCGACACGGTCTTTGAGAACGGAGACCGTGTCCTTGTCAAGCAAAAGCAGACATGCAAGATTGATGCTCCGTTTGATGCTGAACCGCTAAGAGTTGTGGCGAGCAAAGGACATATGGTAACTGCCCAAAGTCTTGGGAATCAGTAGCCATAGACTCTTCACACTTTATGCATTTGCCTCGCTGTTCGTCAGCTCCAGACCTCCTGAATGCGGCAAGCCCACCTAAATGCCCATGTCAAGCATCAGACTCTCCTCCTAAGATGCCCAATAAAGGCACTTCTCTTCCAGGGGATCCTCATCAATAGTCATAAGCACTGAATATTCCCGCCCATGTGCAGGGACCCCGGAAATAATAAAAATTATATATGGAAAACATATATATACAGCTCTATATATATATACATATATCATTTTTTCTCATACCAATGCAGTTCCCATCTAGGAGGCTAATCAATGTAATAACGCACATAAAGCTGCATTTGCAAATATATATATAAAAAACTGAAGAGGGCAAGTAGCACTTGAACTCTGTTTTTAATGAGTAAAACTCATGAGAAAAACACTGCAAATAAAGCAGACATTGTTAGCCTACAGGCTGCATTGTAAACCAATAACACAGAAAATGAAAGCATTTTCTTTAAAAAAAAAAAACTGGCACCGTGCCTTTAAGGCAGCCATGACCCCCAGCTTCCCATCATGCCTCAGGGGTGACAGTTAGGTCAGTTGTTCTTTCCGGCTCCTTCAGCCAGGACCCTGGATTTTCAGCTCTTGCTTTTTTTGACTTTCTGTCAAAAATATCTTATAGAAAACTAGTTTTTCTACTTTCACTCGACGTCTTTTGGTCTTAGAGTGCAAGGAACACCCTTTTTTGTGTTCAGAAAAGGTTTGTTTTTGGTAAAAATGCCTTCTTTATTCCACCCTTGCCCTTCCTGTGGCAAGAAGAAGGCCATAACAGATACGCATCCAGTGTGTATTCTCTGCCTCCCTGAGTCCCACTCTTCTTACAAATGCCACCATTGTAAGAAGTTGTCCAGAAGGACCATCAAGGACAGGGAGAGGATTTGTCTTTATGGCCTCTCTGAAAGAGGTAGGTCTCCTGTAAGGCAGCAGAAGAAGAGAACTCGGTCGATGTCGAGAGGAAAAGTTCCGACCTGTTCTCCGCCGGCGTCGGGATCGACGTCGAAGTTGCCGGCGACGAAGAAATCGGCGTCGAAGACTTCGGTGATGTCGGAACATCATCACTCGACTACAAAATCATCGTCGACTAAGGTAACAGGTCCTCCGTTGACGTCAACCAGGCGACGTTCAACGTCGAGAGACAAGTCTCCGTCGGCGGCGGCTGGCCGTTCGACGTCGAGGCATATCACTCCGTCGTCGCAGCGGCGATCGACGTCGAGGTATAGTGCTCTGTCGCCTCACCAATGGCGATCGACGTCGAAGCGCATCTCTCCGTCGCCGTCTCATCATCGACGATTGACGTCGAGACACATCACTCAGCCGTCGCCTCGTCATCGGAGCTCGGCGTCGAGGCGCACGTCTCCGCCGAGATCAATCCAACGATCTTCGGCGTCGAGACACAGGACACCTCCTTCGGCGTCGAAGCAGGCGGCAGGACAAGGCTCCTCGACGTCGGCCCATCATTCATCGACGTCGAGACTGATAACACCGCCAAGGTCAATTCATGGATCTTCGGCGTCGAGACCAAGAACTCCGTCACCTGCAGCCCAACGCCGGTCGACGTCGAGACAGCAATCTCCTGAGGGGGTGCAGAGAACGTCGAAGCAGGACACTGCATCGGCGTCGGAGAGACGTTCGATGTCGAGAAGACGTTCTGCTGAAGGATCAAGTCCACCTTCTAAGAGAAGAAAGTCAACGTCGAGGCATACGTCTCCGTTGAAAGGACAGTCGGCGCATAGACGCTCCAGATCAACGTCAAAGCGGCCTTCTGGAGATGCCTCACCTCCAGTGAGCCTTTCTTCGTCACCTTCTCGTAGTTCTCACCGAGGGTCAACGTCCAGATCCCCGGAGGTGGTGATCTCAACATCCAGCAGTCCAGTGTCTGGGGGTCACCAAGATTCTCCCAACAACGCATGAAGAGGTGAACCTCACTCCTCCTGCACCTAAGGGGAGAGAGAGGCGCAGATCGCCTTCCATCCATTTGTCGCCACGATGGTACAGGCCTTTGCATCACTGGTCTACTGACAAGGTCTCGACAGAGCAGCATTATTCGAGCCCTCAGCACAGATCTCTGTTGTCTCGTTTAATACAAGCAACGGATAAAGAGCGATCTCCTTCAAGGGCCAGAGCTCGCAGTCGCACCCCTGTGCACTCACACAGGAGGAGGTCTAGATCAAGAAGCAGGAGGAGAGCGCACAGATCTCCTACTCCTCCATCTTCTTCCACTCATACACCCCATAGAGACTACTCTCCAACTTTGACTGACAGCCCACCGTCGAGGATCTCTCCGGTGGACGACGTCTACACTTTTCAGGACATTCTTGGCAGAGGAGCAGTAAAGCTGGGTATCCCTATGCCAACTCGTCAGAGTAAGTCCTCCGTGATTTTTGAGACTCTACACCAAAGAGCAGCAACTAAACCTCTGCTTCCCTTGGTACCAGGCCTCATAGAACCAGTAATGGACATCTTTCTCACACCAGCGAGTGTTAAGACCGCTCCAGCGAGAATCCTGAAAAAATACCGTTCACCAGAGGACGACCCACTCTTCCTCAGGGCTGACCCTCCCCCGGATTCAGTCATAATTGCTGCGGCAAAGAAGACCCATGCAGTGGCATCCTCCTCCACTGTTCCACCAGACAAGGAAAGTAAGACGCAAGATTCCTGGGGAAGGAAGGTTTGTGGCACTTCGGCCTCCATGTTGAAGGTCTCCATGGTTGTACGATAGATCTCTGTGGGACTCACTACAGAGATTCACTGAAAAGTTGCCAGAAGGAAGACCGCAAGGATTTTGAAGAAATCCTAACAGAGGGCAGTCAGGTGTCTAACCAGGTCATCATTGCTGCGGCGGATGGATCTATTCTTTCGGCACATGCTTACGCTCATGGGGTATGCGCAAGAAGAACATCTTGGCTACGACATACAGCGCTCAAGCCAGAAGCGCAGTCACGCATCCTCAATCTTCCGTTCTCCGGTTCCTCTTTATTCGGGACTCACACGGATGAAGAGATGGCACGGATGAAAACGGAACTGGACACGCTGAAGGCTGTGGGCCTTGAAAAAGAAGAAAGAATTCCGTAAGAGATTCCGCCCTTACAATCGGCAATCCTCCCAACAGAGGGTTCAAACCCCTCATTGGCAAAAAAATCAGGATCAGCAAGGCCAGCAAAGATCGCAGTATCGAGGCAGACGTCCCTCCAGAGGAGGAGGAAACCAGCGTCAAGGCAACAACTCCGCCAAGACGCAGTCAAAGCAATGAGTACTCACTTCCCCTGTCGCCGTTCACCACTCCAGTGGGGGGAAGTATCGCAAACCATCTCAAAGAGTGGCGAGCTATCACAAAGGATCGGTGGGTGCTAGCTACGCTGCAGAATGGGTACTCTACGTTTTCAACACCGTCCCCCCTCAGTCCCTCCAGTCCCACCATCGTGTCACCAGTTAAAACTCTTGCAGAAAGAGGTTGACACCCTTCTGAGAAAGTCAGCCATCGAGAGGGTGCCAGTATCTCAAAGAGGGAAAGGGGTTTACTCAAGATACTTCTTGGTAAAGAAAAAGGGCCAAAAAGCAGAGTATAGACCCATTCTGGACTTGCGGACACTGAATCTATCCATCAAAAAGGAAAAGTTTCGCATGTTGGCTCTCCATCAAATATATCCACATCTCAGACAGGGGATTGGATGTGTTCGCTGGATCTGCAAGATGCATACTTTCACATCCCGATCAATCAGCATCACAGACAGTACCTGCGTTTCCTGGTGGGATCTGCTCATTACCAACTCAAAGTTCTACCCTTCGGGTTGAAGTCAGCCCCCAGAGTATTCACAAAGTGCATGGCAGTGGTGGCAGCCGCACTGCGCCGCAGGGGCGTCTTCGTGTACCCATACTTGGACGATTGGCTGTTGAAAGGCCCTTCCCCAGACAGCGTGAGGAGTCATTTCTTGAGCTGTCTCGAGCTGTGTCACCGGCTGGGCCTGCATGTGAATTTCGCCAAGTCAACTTCACAGCCAACGCAGAACATACATTTCTTAGGAGCTCTGCTAGACTCCGCGGTAGGAAAAGTGTTTCCTTCGGAGGAGAGACAGTGTTCCCTCATACAGAAATGCCAGCGGGTTCTGCACAACAGAAAACTACCTGTACGTCGGATTGCCTCCCTGCTAGGTTCGATGGCATCCTGCATCTTCCTGGTTCCCAATGCCAGACTACGAATGCGTCCTCTTCAGCAGGATCTGGAGGACAAGTGGGACCAGCAGACAGCTCGCTGGGACGAAAAGATAAATCTTTCAAACGCGGCTCGAGCGTCCATACCTTGGTGGATGAGAAAACGAAATATGCAAATCGGAATTCCTTTCCATCAGTCTCCGCCTGCTCCGACACTGATCACGGACGCCTCACTGCAGGGTTGGGGGCCCACATGGGTCCTCTCCAGACTCAAGGACTGTGGTCTCCAAAAGAGCGATTCTACCACATCAACATGTTAGAGCTAAGAGCAGTTCACCTAGCCCTCAAAGCTTTCCTCCCCTCGATTCAGGCAACCTCAGTGTTAGTACAGACGGACAATACCACCACCATGTACTACCTGAACAAACAGGGGGAACTTCGCTCACGCACGCTTTCCCTATATAATTTTTATTATTTCCGGGGTCCCCGCACATGGGCGGGAATATTCAGTGCTTATCACTTTGATGAGGATACCCCTGGAAGAGAACTAGGATTACAGGTAAGTAACTTATCCTTCTCCTCGGCCTCATAGAACAAGATCTGGACGACTGGTGTGAGCACCTCCACGACTCATTGAGGAGCTATAATGTGTATATGTATATAATTCTGTTCAGACTTTTTATTTAACAAAGGGGAAGATGTGTCCTGTGTATGCGTATGAGGCCTCTACTGGTCCTCGGCAGACCTCCTTAGAAGTATTACGTAATTTTCTGGGTGTGGCTGAGTGTGTTTAATAAAGTTGATGACGCAATGTGTTCAGTTAATGGTTGCATGCTGAAAAATAAAGACGTGCCAACCAGAGCTCCATGTGTGTCATGTTCTGTTATGTGCTCCAGGGCTGGGAAGCACGCTATAGAATTCAGGTGTTGATAAATTAAGTACACAGCCACACATGCACCATAAAATAAAAACATGAAAATGCTGATAAAAAGGTCTTAAAGAATTGATAGGTATAGTCACAATAACCCAGTTCCTTGTCATTTGGGGGTAGTTATTAAATTGTAACAAAATATCTTCAGATTCTCATTTTCCCCAATACCACACAATTAGCTGTCAAAACAATCTAGTTCTTAGTATTCGCAGTGTATAACTGTTAATCTCTGAGCTGGCACTAGCACAGGTGATATAAATTGATTTCACCTCGTTGTGTGTTTTTATTGAACTACGCATCTACTTAGTCTGTTATGTCCATCCTTTGGTGCACCCCTTCCTCCCAGCACAGTACTTTCTCTGGGCTGTTTTCAACTTCCTGTGTTGAGGGTGACCAATCATCCTCTGCTTCTTTACCTTAGTCTCTGCCATCAGTTCAGAAAAGTTTGACAGCATGCTCCTCAAGACCACTACTTTGTTATTTGGTAAAGTGTTAAATCTGACCGATTTTATTTATTTATATATATATATATATATATATATATATAATATTAAATACATAACTGCCTTTTGCATTGATGTGTTTAATATTTGCACTATTATGTCTCAGAAATTAATAGGAATAGAATCTGATCATATGCTTGATACTAGGAAATAGGGTATAGGATGCTTATGGATTCATTGGAGACCCCTTACTCCCCAACCCACTACTAATCCGTTTGTACCAGTAGGTTGTACTCACCAGGACTTTTTGGAGGTGCTCTGCTACACCAGCACAGTTGGAAAGTGGCCAGGAATAAGACTCTGAGCTAAAATGAAAACTTCCAGCCTCTGGAGGAAGCTTTCTTGCAGTGACAGACCTGGAAGAAGAGGAAGATGTAGTGTCTGATTCTTGGGAAGTGGCTGACCCCTGACTAGTAGTTTGGTTCGAGGAGCAGAGCTGCCCAGCAGACCAAAGGACATTGCAGTCAAGTGGGCCAGAAATGAAGTGAAGACATCTCCATCTGCAACAAGCATTCCAGGACTAGAAGCTTTGTTGAACCTGCACTGCCACAACCTGCTTGTCATATTTCTTGATTTGGTGGGAGCGTGTGCCATCCCAGGTTTGAAGGATTTTCCACTGTGTTTGCTAGTCATCTGGTAGTGTCCTTTTGGCACAGGTAGGCTGATATAATTTCAGAACCCTTTGAATTACCTCTAACTCTTGTACCACCAGTAGTGACTCAAGCAACTTGTCACCGCCCGACCCACACAGCCGGACACACGCTCGGCCCCATCTTCACCAGCGGGAACATCACCTACAGACACACCACCAAACTCCTCTGGACCATCCACCGCTGCGTGCACTTTGCCTTCACGACTCCCACCGTTCACCACCGCCCTCACCGTCCCCCCCCCCCCGTCATATCTGGTACAAGAGACACACAATTGATGGACGGAATGCAGAACAAATCAAAACATTCACCCCAGTCAAGAGATCTGGGTTAAATCCATCATTATTTTGCTCACCATGCCACCCCAGTTTAGACCTGGCCCTATTCAAATAAGTCTTGACCCTTTGCCTCATGGGAACAGTCCAGCCTGAACTGCCAAGCCACTTCCTCCCTGGACCGAAACAAGCATCCTATGACCGGTTTTGGAGTTTCACCCCTCATCAATAAGGATAGCTTCAATCCAGTAACTGGTACAAGGCCATTGAAGAACACCTCCCCGCCTTACCCAGCACTACCATACCACCGACATCAACAAACGCCAGCACCTCTGCACACAACCTTCACTGATTGATTTCCAACTGCGCTGACACTCTGGCACCCCTCAAGAAAGCACCAGGCAAGCAATACTCCGAGAGAAGCCAGCTGGTTCACCCCTGCCCTCCACGAGTCCAGACACACCTGCAGACAACTCGAGAAGAGATGGAGGGACATCAAAACCCTGGAAACCCACGCAACCTTCAAAGCCGTAGTCGACGCACACCACCTCCTCCTCAAAACCACAAAGAAAACGGCCCTTCAAGACAAAATCGACACCAACACATACAACACCAAAGAACTTTTTGCCATCGCCAAGGAGGTTGCCAGGCCCAACAGCGAGACCACAGATGTCCCACCCTCCCGAGACCTCTGCAACAAACTTGGCACCTTCTTCCGCCACAAGATCAGGCAAATCTACAACAGCTTCGACACCCAATACCCTTCCACAACGCCCGTCACCACTGCACTCAACCACGCCACACCCCAGCAGATCCTGCTCAACTGGACTCCGCTTACCACAGACGACACACTGAAGACCATGAACAGCATCCACTCCGGAGCCGCATTGGACCCTTACCCATATCACATCTTCCATAGAGCAGCCACCTCCATCGCCCCGGAGTTTCGCCGCACCATCAACTGCTCCAGCGAAACTGCCACCTTCCTAGGCGACTGGAAACACGCCGAGATCAACCCCCTGCTGAAGAAGCCATCCACCAACCCGACAGACCTCAAGAACTTCAGACCCATCTCCTTCCTCCCCTTCCCAGCCAAGGTCATTGAGAAGGCCATCAATGCCCAGCTCTCGGAGTTCACCGAAGAGAACCATGTCCTGGATATCTCTCAATCCGGCTTCTGAAGCAATCACAGCCCGAGACCGCACTACTCGCCGCCACCGATGACATCCATTCCCTCCTCGACCACAGCGAAACCGCAGCCCTCATCCTTCTGGACCTCTCGGCAGCCTTAGATACAGTCTCCCATCGCACCCTAATCACGAGACTCCACAACGCATGCATCCGCGACAAGGCCCTGGACTGGATCCACTCCTTTCTTACCGGCCGAACACAGCGAGTCAGACTACCTCCATTCCTCTTAGAACCTACAGAGATCAGCTGCGGAGTGCCCCAGGGTTCCTCCCTGAGCCCCACCCTCTTAAACGTCTGCATTGCTCCCTCGCGGCCATCGCCAGAAACCACGGACTTAACATCTCCTATGCCGACGACACCCAGCTGATCCTCTCCCTCACCAACGAATCCGCAGCTGCCAGAGCCAACTTCCACAGCGGGATGAAGGCCGTGGCCACCTGGATGACAGGTAGCTGCCTCAAGCTAAACTCGGATAAGACCGAAGTACTCATCCTGGGACTCACCCCCCTCAGCCTGGGACGACTCCTGGTGGCCCACCACTCTGGGAACCCCTCCCACCCTCACGGACCACAAATGCAACCTCTGCATCATACTGGACTCCTCGCTCATAATGAACCGCCAGATCAACGCCGTATCCTCATCCTGTTTCCACACGCTCCACCTGCTCTGAAAGACATTCAGATGGAACCCCACAGAATCCAGAAAGATGGTCACCCACGCACTCATCACCAACAGACTCGACTACGGCAACGCACTCAATGCCGGCATCTCCCAGAAACAGCTCAGGTAACCAAAGAAAGTCCAAAACGCTGCAGCCAGACAGGTCCTCGACATCCCTGCTGCAGCCACATCACTCAACACCTCTGACAACTCCACTGGCTTCCAGTCAGCAAGAGAATCACCTTCAAGCTCCTCACACATGAGGACATAGCTCTCCACAACGCACAAGCAGCATATCTGAACCACCGCATCTCATTCCACCGTGCCCTGGCTACCGTCCCACGGATTCACAAGACCAGAACCGGAGGAAGATCCTTCTCCTACCTTTCCGCCATGACCTGGAACACCCTGCTCCTCCACCATTCCCTGTCACTGACCTAAATCAGGACGGATCTCAAGACCTGGCTCTTCGACTGAACCTCCATGCCCAGATGAATCAGCGCCCGCCCCTCCCCCTCAGCGCCTTGAGACCCTCACAGGTGAGTAGCCGTGCTTTACAAACCCCTGACTGATTGATTGAACAGTATGGTTTGAAGATCTGTCTGTACCCTTCCTATCAAACCCACTTCTCTATTTGCAACGGGAAACTGGTGTGTCCACTGGATTTATGCATTCCATCAATTTTCACTACTGCCTGATCAT
Organism: Calotriton arnoldi; assembly: GCA_963921515.1. Taxonomy (NCBI): domain Eukaryota; kingdom Metazoa; phylum Chordata; class Amphibia; order Caudata; family Salamandridae; genus Calotriton; species Calotriton arnoldi. Next base: position 2,342,145 of record CAWUFW010000950.1, on the reverse strand, counting down.
TTTGAATGGGATCAGCCATTCACGGAGTACAGTTTCCTGACGTTTGTTACCCTAGGGTAACCTGCTGTGAGTATTAGCCCATGCCCAGCACCAGTAGTATCCCTTTTTATGACTTTTGAGACCTTCTTTCCCCTTTGAAATGTGTATAGTGTTGCTCTTGTTATTGACCACTTTTGAACGTTGTACACTGTCGCTCTTTTTACTGGTCACTAAAGCAAATTCTGACTGAAATTTGAGCCTATTATTTATTATTAGTCAAGTATACAAAACAAATACAATTTTTATCAAGTTGGAGTTAAAATGTATCCGAGGTCCAGGTACACTAGTGGTGAATGACAGCTCTAACATGTATACTATCTAGTAAACAGTGACTTCTCTGGGATTGAGAGGAAAGCTTCACACCCATTGCCTGCTGAAACATGAAATCTGCAATCTCCAAGTTGTCCAGAACACCACAAAAAAGCTAGATTAACCACTTGAAAGAAGCTTTAGGGGTCTCGCTGACTGTTGAATGTCACACGATTCATGCCTGATTCACCTTCAAGCCCTTCTACCTTTTCAGTTTCATTCATAGTAGAGACCAAAATACCGGAGTATCACAGCGCAGTACATTACCTCTCTGCTGTACTCTCTCTGTGCCCATGTGTTGTGGCTCGTGACTGCTTGCTAGTGCGTGCGCCTTTCCATGCCAGCTTTGTTTAGGTTTGTATAATGTTCCACATTCTAGACTGACTGGTAAGGCGTTGCACAGCAGCATTCTGATGGATACTTCTGCCTGTGGATTCCTCACCTTTTGAATACCCCTTGCGCCAGCAATTCAGTGGAAATTGTTTTCCCAGCTCTCCCACGTCGACGAGGACGTCACAATAGCACGGCTCCGCTCGCGACCCCGTATGACGTCATCGGAGCCATAAGAAGACCTCGTCGGCGTGCTGATGTCAGTTCCCTTTTTTCCGCGCCGTCGACGCGTAACGTTTTTTTTCTAGGGCTCTCCATTTCCTGCGAAAAGACTTTGTATCCTTGTTGTTTCCTGATGGCTACTTCGAGGAAGACTGGTTTTAAACCCTGCAGAGAGTGTGGCGGGCATATGTCGATCACTGACCCGCACGAGGATTGCCTCTGGTGTCTTTCCTCAGATCACGACGTCGAGGAATGTCGGAGCTGCAGGAAAATGAACCCGAAAGCCATCAAGGAACGGGAGGCTAAGCTATTCATGGCTAAAGCCAAAAAGGAGAAGAGAGGTCGCAAGAGGGAGAAGTCTTCGTCTTCACGCACGTCGAAGAAACATAAGAAGTCCAAGAGGAGGCATGGTTCTCGACACCGATCTTCGAAGTCCAGGGTCTCGAAGTCGAGGTCGAGGTCGCCGACTCCGGCTGTTCGACTTCGTAGGAAGGACTTTATTTCATCTTCACCATCTCCTCAAGTGTCGCCGGTCCCATCTCCGGATCCGATATCGCCGGCTTCGAGGGGATCTTCGCGACATGAAGACTCACCGGCTCCAGCGATGTCTCCTGAGGGTAGGGAGTCTTCTCCAGGTCGGGTGGCTTCTCCTGTGCGGGCGCCGTCCCCGGCTCCGCAGCCTCCGACACGACCTCGGGAAGGTGAGGATCCATATCCTGCCTTTCCTGCTCCAGGGTCGGACTCTTCGCATTTTTTAAATGCGATGTTTAATGTGTTTGCTAGGGCTTCTGCACCATCCGGCGTGCCTTCAGGCCCCGTTGGTCCTTTAGCCTTCAATTTGGGTGTTCCACAATATTACCCACAGGCACCTTTTATGCCATTCTTGCCTTCGACTCCGGCATGGCAGTTTCCGGCGCCGAGATGCTCCACTCCGGCTCCTCTATCACCTTCAGCTGTCGACTCGGCTCCGCCTCGAGTTCGATCGACGTCGAGGGTTGATGCTGATGCGCTTGCAACGAAGTCGCTGATGGCTTCGCCGACGTCGCGTGTGGCGCCGCCGACGCCGACTCCTAGAGTGCACTCTAGAAGGGAGGCGCAGAGGCTACTGGAAGAGGATGAGTATGCACAGTTGCAAGAGGAGGGAGAAATAATCGATCCTGAGGATTTTGAAGGCCTCCAAGATGCAAGCGGCTTGGATACCTTTCCGGAGTATGATCTCCCAACCTCAAGGGCTGGTGTGGTGCAGGGTATTGCTCCTTATCATCTGATCATTAAAAAGGCGGCAGATTTACTTGGCTTTCAGCTTCCCTCGGCTGAGGTGAAGTCTAATATTCTTACTGAAGTGCTTAATACTTCTTCATCTTCAACTGAGCCGCTGCTTCCGTTTACAGATGCTTTGACAGAGCCAATATTGGAGGTGTGGCAGAAGCCATTGTCTGCCCCTGCGGTTTCAAGATCCATTGCCAGGAGGTACAGACCTGCTCCTGGTGATCCAGCTTTCTTATCGACTCATCCAACACCAGAGAGTCTAGTCGTTCAGGCTTCTTGCTCGAAGCAATCATCCAGTTCTTTCCCTACCATTCTTGGGGACAGGGACTCTAAAAAGATGGAGCAGGCCGCGAAGAAGGTGTTTTATTCCTCGAGTATGGCCCTTAAGTCAACTAATGCTACCTGCCTTCTTGGAAGATACATCCATGCGTTAATGGACTCGGTCATGCAGCTAGCTCCTAAACTGCCTGAAGAGGATAGGGCCAATTTCATGGAGGCTCTTACTGATTCTCAAGCTGCTGCTCGGCAGGTGATTCAGTCAGGACTGGACACAGCAGACTCTGTAGCCCGTGTTATGGGATCTTCAGTTGCTGCAAGGAGGCAGGCTTGGCTACGTTCTTCTGGTTTCTCGCCTGATGTTCAGGCAACCTTGCTGGATTTGCCCTTTGATGGGTCTAAACTCTTTGGCTCAAAGGCGGACTCTGCTTTAGAGCGCTTTAAGGACAGCAGGGCAACAGCAAGGTCTCTAGGTCTCCAAGTGCAGTCCAGAGGATACGGCTACAAGCGATACCGTGGATTTGGGAGGTCGGCTTCCTTTCGTGGCCGCCAGCAATATCAGCAGGGCCAGCAACAGCAGAATCCCTTGTACAAGTCGTACAGAGGGAGGAATAAAAGAGGTCTCAGGGGTGCAGCACGACAACAATCCTCCTCCTCTTCCTCTACTGCCCCTCCAGCCACTGTTACTTCAGGAAAGCAGTTCTAGATCCCCCATCTTAGAACATGTTGGTCCAGTTGGAGGTCGGGTGTCCCACTTTCTACAAGAGTGGAGACTGATTACATCAGATCGTTGGGTCTTGAATCTTGTAGAGAATGGGTACGCCCTTCCTTTTCTAGAGTATCCACCTCCTTGCCCTCCTCGCCAGGGTGGCTGTTCAGAAGACCATTTGTTGCTTTTGCAACAGGAGGTTCTTGTCTTGTGACAAAAAGGTGCGATAGAGGTGGTTCCAGAGCAGGAAAGGGGTCAGGGGTGCTACTCCCGGTATTTCCTGATTCCCAAAAAGGACGGACGTTTGAGGCCGATCCTGGACCTCAGGGTTTTGAATTTTTACCTCAAGCAGGAGAAATTCAAAATGTTGACTCTAGCTCAGGTTCTTCTTGCGCTGCAACAGGAAGACTGGATGGTGTCCATCGACCTGCAGGATGCGTACTTTCATCTTCCCATCCTGAAGTCGGATCGGAAGTATCTACGCTTCACGGTAGGGTCGCAACATTACCAGTTTGCGGTTCTACCGTTTGGTCTGACTTCCGCGCCACGAGTCTTTACAAAGGTGATGGTGGTGGTAGCAGCACATCTCAGAAGATCAGGGGTTCCTGTCTTCCCCTATCTGGACGATTGGCTGTTGAAAGCCAAAACTCCAGAGATGGTGTTGCGTCACTTGCAGATGACAACGCAGTTGTTGTTCAACTTGGGTTTTTCAATAAATGTACCCAAATCTCACCTGGTTCCTTCTCAGCGCAGTCTGTTCATAGGGGCAATACTGGACACTACTGTTTGTCGTGCATTCCTGCCTCCGCAGAGGATTCTCGACATTCAGGAGATGATTCCTTTGTTTCACAACGGAGCGGTTGTTCCGGTCCTGAAGGTCCTTCGCCTGCTCGGTCTGTTCGATTCCTGCATACTGTTGGTCAGTCATGCACGCTGGCACGTGAGGGCACTCCAGTGGTGCCTCCGCAAGCAGTGGTTTCAACACAACGGAGATCTCGGGGAGAAGGTCAGAATCTCCAGAGACGCTGCAGCGGGGCTGACTTGGTGGGGTGTGCAGGGCAACCTGTCTCAAGGGAATCCCTTTCAACTTCCTCCACCGATGGCCACAATAATCACGGACGCCTCCACTCTAGGGTGGGGTGCTCATCTGGGGGATCTGGAGGTCAAAGGCCTTTTGTCTCCAGAGGAAAGGTTGCTTCACATCAACCTTCTGGAATTGCGGGCGATACGTTTGGCACTAAAGGCTTGCCTTCCTTCCCTTCGCGGTCGGTCAGTTCAGGTCCTGACGGACAACACGACCGCGATGTGGTATATCAACAAACAAGGAGGTGTAGGGTCGTTTCGTCTCTGTCGAGAGGCTCTGCGACTCTGGTCCTGGGCTCAGGGCCAGCAGATTTGTGTGTTTGCAAATCATCTAGCCGGAGTGCTGAATGTTCGTGCGGACAGTCTCAGTCGGAATTACTCGGCCGATCACGAGTGGCGGCTTCATCCAGAGGTGGTCCATCACGTCTTCCAGATGTGGGGGTCTCCTCGGTTGGACCTATTTGCCACTCACGAGAACGCGCACTGCCCGTTGTTCTACAGTCTTCAGTTTCCGATGCAGGGAGCATTGGGGGACGCTTTTCAGTTGAGTTGGAGCTCTCAACTCCTTTATGCGTTTCCTCCCATACTCTTGATTCCTCAGGTTCTGAGGAAGATTCGCCAAGACCGGGCCCAAGTCATCTTGATTGCTCCGGATTGGCCGAGAAGGGTGTGGTACACAGATCTTCTTCACCTCTCTTCGCACCCTCCGCTCCGTCTCCCTATCAGGGCAGACCTCCTCTTGCAGTCGCAGGGGCAGGTTCTTCACCCCCACCTCCAGAGCTTGCACCTTCATGCCTGGATATTGAACGGGGCAACCTGAGTTCGTTCTCTCTCCCGCCAGATGTGGTGGATGTTATTTTATCGTCCAGGCGACACTCCACCAAGTCCATTTACTCTTCCCTTTGGTCTAAATTTGTTAAATGGTGTGGAGAGAGATCTATTGACCCTTTGAAGGCTCGTTTATCTCCTGTTTTGAGTTTTTCACTTTCCTTAGCGCAGCAGGGTTTTGCTGTAGCTACTGTAAAAGGTTACTTATCGGCCTTCTCGGCTTTTATTTGTTTGCCGGATCAGCCGTCCTTGTTCAAATCTCCGGTTGTGTTGAGATTCATTAAAGGTCTTACAAACATGTTTCCTCCCACTCCTTTCATCATGCCTCAGTGGGATTTGAATCTTGTACTTACTTTTCTCATGGGTTCTCCATTTGAGCCTCTGCATAGTTGCCCTTTGAGGCTTCTTACTTTTAAAACGGTTTTCTTGATTGCCGTTACCTCGGCTAGGAGGGTAAGCGAGTTGCAGGCTCTTAGCTCTAAGCCTCCTTTCCTGACCATTCATGCAGATAAGTTGGTTCTAAGGACCAGGGCTGCTTTCCTTCCCAAGGTGGTTACCCCTTTTCATTTGGGGCAGTCCATTACCCTTCCTACCTTTTATCCTCCCCCTCACCCTTCCAAGGAGGAGGAGAGACTTCACCGCTTGGACCCAAAGAGAGCGGTCAGCTTTTATCTGGACAGGACCAGAGAACTGAGACTTGATGACCAACTCTTCGTGGGTTATGTTGGTCGGATGAAGGGTAAAGCTGTTCTCAAGCGGACTCTGTTAAGATGGATTATCCTCTGTATAAAGATCTGCTACGCCCTGGCCAACAAGGAAGCTCCTGAAGGTATCAGAGCTCATTCTACTAGAGCAAAGTCTACTACATCGGCTTTGGCTAGGGGTGTACCAGTGCTTGATATTTGTAAGGCAGCAACTTGGGCCTCCCTCCATACCTTTGCAAAGCATTATTGCCTAGACTATGAGGTTAGGAGGGATGGCCATTTTGCTCGTTCTGTTTTGCAAGATTTTTTGGTTTAGTCAGGTGGACACCCTCCTCCGGGAAGGGCACGGCTTGGGAAATCTATTCAAAGGTGAGGAATCCACAGGCAGAAGTATCCATCAGAAGAACAAGTTACTTACCTTCGGTAACGCTTTTTCTGGTGGATACAATATCTGCTTGTGGATTCCTCACTGACCCACCCGCCTCCCGTTGTCCACCTGTTTCTACCAAAAGGTGTTTAAGTTAATATGTCTTGATCATGTTGAAATTTTGATATTGAAGAATGCCTTCTCAGTTGCAATTTCACAATGTCTTTATTGATTATGCATTTGTGAATTTATATATGTGTATATATTTGGAATGCTATGTTTGCATTTGAAAATGTGTCGGTCCGCCCGTTTGCCTCGGTGGCACGGAACAAATGGGTGGAACTGACGTCAGCACGCCGACGAGGTCTTCTTATGGCTCCGATGACGTCATACGGGGTCGCGAGCGGAGCCGTGCTATTGTGACGTCCTCGTTGACGTGGGAGAGCTGGGAAAAGAATTTCCGCGGAATTGCTGGCGCAAGGGGTATTCAAAAGGTGAGGAATCCACAGGCAGATATTGTATCCACCAGAAAAAGCGTTACCGAAGGTAAGTAACTTGTTCGTTGGGAGCGGAAGGCTTGCTGAAAGGATCTGCGGTCCTGTGCTGCACTCGAGAAATAAACTACTTCTGCTTTAACTCACGAGTCTTCTTCTTCACTTCAATTTGGCGACGAGTGATCTCGAGTGCTTTCATGCCCACGCGATTTGTGGTTTATTTTCCTTCCCCAACTGTTGCCTGAAATAACAGAACCACGAGAAAAAGAAACCGGTCGCAACTACCTCTATTACTTCGTTAAAACGCCGCTTTTCTGGTGAGTCCTTATCCGTTGCCTTTCTCCTGTGTGCTTGACAGCCTGCCTGCTGGGGGGGAGTTCCGAGCTCCTCGGTGCTGATCTGCTCTTCACAGAGGCACGTTTCCACTGATGACGTCGTAGAATCTTCGACTGTCCTAGTGGAACGACAGCACGTTCATTGTGCGTCCTGAGCGTCCAGCGTCTCTACGTTGTCCTGGTTACCCGTGTCTGGCCAGAGAAGAATTTTCTGCACGCCTCTGCGCAACTTCGAGTGGTCATCTTAGAAGTGTCACCCTGAGTGCGAGGTCACGGAAGAGAACGGACACTAGTGCTGCTGGAAATCAAATGGTGAGAGAAGCGCAAGCGGTACCAATGTGATGCGCATGTGTTTATATGCTGTTGATCGGAGAGAGACAATCCTGCTATCCTTACACATGTGCGAGTACGAACCATAGGGAAAATTAAAGCGCATAGTAACTAGTGCATTTTCGACCGTTTCTTGATTACTCTGGCAGCGAGTGTTTGTTTACTTACTACGCTCCGATTACAATTCATTTCTAGCTGGTTTCAGTACAATCGTTGTACACTGTTGCTGGCAATTTCAAGCCTCGTGGAATCTATTCTTTCGTAAGTGTTGATTAGGAATTTTCCTCAAATCTCAACTATTTGCTTACCTGCATTATTTCTACATTTACTATTTAAAAAGTAGTGCTACAAATACTGTTTCTATTCATTCTATGGTAAATGGTGAAGAACGGACAGTGATTTACTTATATATCATTTTTCACTGAACTAGTCCATTTCACTATGAGTGCACCTAATTTTACACTCAGCAATCCACAACCTTTCTGGGTCACTGGGAATCGACCTGAACACAAATGGATTGAATGGAAGGAGTACTTGATCAACTACATAGATGCCATCAATGTGGATGATGAAATGTCTAATGAACAAAAGAAAAGAATACTTTTACACTCTTTAGGGCCTAGTGGGTTGAAAATGTATTCTCGCATTTCCCAAACTCCTATTACTACAGACTGCAATGTATTTACTAATGCTATTAATGATCTTGACAAGCATTTTTCTCCCAAAGTTTGCATAGGTATCACTAGACACCAATTTTTTCAACGCAAACAAACTAAAGAGGAAACTGTTGATGAATGGGTTGCTGATCTGCAGAAGTTGGGCGTTGATTGTTTGTTTGGTACTCTTTTAAATGATTTCATTAGAGACCAAGTTGTAATGCATTGCAGTAATCCATCCATTCAAGAAAGGCTGTGGATAAACGGTGATTCCCCTTTAGAAACCGTTTTAGCTTTAGTAAGGAAAGCAGAACTTTCTGAGAAAAGTGCTATAGCCCTACAAGTTAAAGAAAAAGAATCTCAATCCGTCAATAGAATCTTTAAAGGTTGTAGCACCAAAAAACCAGTTCCACCTAACAAAAGTTTGGGTAAGTTTGATAAAAAACAAGATAGCTACTGGTGTTACAGATGTGGCAGCAAAGATCATTTAGCCCATAGTAAAAGTTGCCCAGCTATTAATGTTAAGTGTGGAAATTGTGGTTTAAAAGGTCATTACGCAAAGGTTTGTAACAGAAAAAGACGTATTAAATACATTAATGATAATCAGAGCTGCATTGAAGAAGCAGATGAAGGAAATGACATGTCAAACTTTGTAATGGACATCAAAGAAAAACTAATTCTCAACATTACTGATTCTCATTGCAAAGGTAAACCAGAATGTTGGATGAATATTGGTGGTGTTGGTCTAACTATGTACGCCGATTCTGGTTCCCCTTATACTATCATCAATGAAGAAGTTTGGAAAGGGAAATTTCTAGACAAAGTAGGTGATTACTTATTGGAATCTGACATTAATCCTGAAGGGTTTGGAGGTGAAAAAATTGATATTTTAGGTTATCGTTGGTTCACTTTCAAATTCAAACACACGGATTCAAGAGGGAAACTTTACATAGCTAAGACAGGACCGTCCATTCTTGGTTGGCGTGATCAGAAAGACTTACACATCATTTTAGATCCGAATAGTAAGGAACAGGTTCTTGTTCTAGATGAAGGTACATCTTTAGCTGATAGCATTAAACAAAAATTTCAAAAAGTCTTCAGTAAAACACTTGGAAATTTAATTGGATTTGAACACAGAATACGTGTAAGAAAAGATGCATGTCCAAAAATACACAGAGTAAGGAATGTACCAATTGCTGTACGTGATGATTTAACAAAAGAATTGGAGAAATTAGTTAAAGCTGATATAATTGAAGCTGTGGAAGTCTCTGACTGGATTTCTCCGGTTGTGATCGCACGACGCAGCAATGGCAAAATCAGGTTATGTGTAGATTTACGTTACTTAAACAATAACATCATGATTGACAAATTTCCACTTCCCAAGATCAACGAGATGGTTTCAATGTTGAAGGGAGCTTAGTGGTTTTCCACCATAGACCTATCTTCTGCTTACCATCAAGTATCTTTAACACCTGATTCTAGAAACTACACTGCATTTATTACTCCAAATGGATGTTTCCAATATAAGCGCATGCCTTTTGGGCTCGCTTCAGCAGCTGCCGTTTTCCAAAGATTAATGTTCAATCTATTTGCAAAAGAAAAGAATTTGTTATTTTTCCAAGACGATATATTAATCTTTGGAAAAGACAGACAAGAACATGATACCTGTTTGATGAAAGCTTTCTCCATTCTTGAAAAGAAAGGACTCACAGTTGAGTACGAAAAGTGTACGTTTGCTGAAAAAAGTGTCACATACCTAGGACATATAATTGATGAGACAGGTGTAAGACCTAAACCTACCTTAGTCCACGCTATCGTTGATGCTGCGACCCCTAAATCTAAAGACGACGTAAGGTCCTTCCTTGGACTCATACCCAATTTCTCTGAAAAATGTTACAATATTCGCCAGTTGCTCAAACAAGGAGGTAAATTTGATTGGTCCCCTCAATGTGAAAATGACTTCAAGAGCATTAAGAACTCTATTTCCAAAGTCACAAAACTTCACAGTTTTGATCCCTCTTTAGATTGCGTCATTTCTACTGATGCAAGCAATAAGGGTCTTGGGGCAATGTTGTCTCAAGTGGATGCACAAGGCTCACTACATACTATAGCTTTCGCATCAAGATCCCTGTCTCCCACGGAAGAAAAGTATCCCACTATTGAGAAAGAAGCTCTAGCATGTGCATGGGCTCTAGAACATTTCCGTGCCTTTGTCTGGGGTAAATTAGTAACAATTTACACAGATCACTAGTGAAATTACTCACTACGGAAGGTACCGCTTCCGCATCTTCCAGAATCGCACGTATCTCTGTCCGTATGCAAGAATTCATTTGCAAGATTACTTACAAACCAGGCAAAGTCAATGTAGTTGCTGACTTTCTGTCTCGCATGCCCACCTTACTTGAGGAATGCGAAGACGAGAAATGGAATGGAAGTCAGATTGCACTAGTTCATGATTCTGGTTTTTCCTCTATTAAGAAGGATGATTGGGAAACTGAGTACAAGAAAGACATATTACTACAAGACATTAAAAATTTTGTAAACAACTACTGGCCTATTCAAAAGAATATCTCTGCCACTGTGAGACCCTATTGGGAAGTAAGGGCAGAACTCACAGTAGATAATAATATACTTTTGAGAGGGGAGAGAATAATTCCTCCTACAAACTTACGCAACGATATTCTTTTACTATGCCCTGAAGGACATTTCGGTTTTGGACGCACCAAATCAACTGTTAAAAATTGTTTTGGTGGCCAGGAATTGATTCATCAGTTGAGAGACTAGTTAGAGAATGTATGGATTGTTCCAAAGCAGATAAATCTTTACAAACATGCAAACCTCCCATGGTTGTAAAGAAACACCCTCAAAATCCATGGGAATCTGTTGCTTTGGATATTGTAGGTCCTGTTGGACCTTTGCACCTCTACATTATTGTACTCATTGATTTGTTTTCGAGGTGGCCAATCACTAAGGTTGTGCAAAAAGTTGATACCATGTCAGTTTTAGTTTTTTTGGACGAAATTTTCAGCCAAGAAGGAATTCCCGCGTCCATTTTAAGCGATAATGGTGTTCAATTTCAGTCTAATACCTTCAAACAATACTGTAGCAGAATTGGTGTATCCTTGAGAACCACTTCCCTGTACAATCCAAGCGGAAACTGTATGGTGGAAAGATTTAATAGGGTCATTAAAGGTGTCATACAGTCCGCTTGTATCAACAAAAAAAGATTGGGAGATTGAACTGTCTAAAGCAGTGTGGGCCTATAGAATTACTGATAATGAAATTACAGGGACATCTCCTTTTGTGTTAATGAGAGGACGTAAGCCTAGAGCCAAATTCAATCCTGATTGGCTATTTAGTTCCAGTATTGAACTTAAATCCTTGGAAGAGGTTAGGAAAAAGATTTCTGATACCCAATTGAAGAGTAAGTGTTACTTTGATTCGAAAAATAGTACAAAACCTGTAAACATTAAAGTGGGTGATTGGGTACGCATACTTAAACCTGGGTTCATTGCCAAAGGTGAAAGTAAATTTTTTCCTCCAACTAAAGTCAGTGAAGTACTACTAAATGCTGTCCGCCTTAAAAATGGTAAAGTTTGGAACCTCAAACGTGTTGTTCTGTGCAAAGATCACACTAATTGGAATATTAATACTCCTCAAATACACAAATATATAGATCTTGACACTGAAGTTGCACTTCCTCATGATATTGATATAAATTCTGAACTACTGAGTGAGGATGTCACATCTGATTCTCCATCTAATGGTACTGTTACTAATAATGTGGACCAAGGGAATTCTGCAAATTCACAACCACTTGAAATACTTTCTAATGTTAACCAGGAGAATGTTGTAAATTCTCAACCAGATGAGATACAATCTCAAATTTTATTGAGAGATGTTCCACAATCTCACTTGGGCGAGAATAGTTGTTCTGAAAAACGTATATGTAAACCACCTTCATGGTTGAAAGATTTCATTGTTGATCATTGCAGAAAATTGTAGATTGTTTTTTTTTTTTTTTAGTTTTCGTTTTGTTTCTGTACAATAGGGGAAGGGTTCTCTAGCCCATTTCTCTGCAAGTTTTGTTCTCTGCAAGTTTTGTTCTCTGTTATATTTTAGTGAGGGGGATGTGTTGTGGCTTGTGTTGTGGCTCGTGACTGCTTGCTAGTGCGTGCGCCTTTCCATGCCAGCTTTGTTTAGGTTTGTATAATGTTCCACATTCTAGACTGACTGGTAAGGCGTTGCACAGCAGCAGTTGGGAGCGGAAGGCTTGCTGAAAGGATCTGCGGTCCTGTGCTGCACTCGAGAAATAAACTACTTCTGCTTTAACTCACGAGTCTTCTTCTTCACTTCACCATGCAACCAGAACATGCTCTGTAGGCCTGCTCTTGCTGTGCAGTAGGTATATGCTTTTTATTTCGAGAAACTGTGTTCAGGTATCCGTAGGCTTCCAGTTGACTTGGTTGGCAAAGTTATGCATGTCCATTCATGCATTCATCTCTTCATCGCCTTCATTCATCTCTTCATCGCCTTCATTCATCTCTTCATCCCCTTTTCCTTTTCATCTGTCATCCCTTCCTCTCTTCCACACAGATCAGCGAGAGCCAATGTCTCTACCTGCTGTCTCCGGTCACTGGGAGCATCTTGGTGTAATAATGGGCTGGGCTCTCGTGAAGAATGGAAAAGTAGGAGCGGATGTCAGCCTCCTTCATCAGGATCTCCTCAATGTGGCCGGGAGGGTGACTGAGGCAGAAGGGAGAGTCTCTACCTTGGAGGATGAAGTAGTGGACCTTGGGGAGAAAATGACCAGCCCGTTTTCCACTACCCATGCTCTGAAGACCAGGGCAGATTATGCTTCCAATAGATCCCGGCGCAACAACTTAGCCTTTGTGGGATTTCCTGAGGGATCCGGGACCCCAAATCAGGAAACTTTCCTGGAGACTGGATCAAACCCTGGATCCCGGAAGGTGCTCTATCTCAGTGGTTTGTGGTTGAGCGTGCGCATTGATCTCTTGCCCAGCGCCCCCCACCAGGAGCACCTCCATGACCCCTGATTGCTAAAATACTAAACTAGCGAGATCAAGACGTATACTGCGTGCATCGCACATCCACGGGCATTGCATTTCCAGTTTTCCCGTATCGTGTTATTTCCTGATTACACCACATTGATAGAGAAGCAGCGCAAATCATATGATGCCGTCAAAGTGAAGTTACGGGAACTGTCCATTTAGTATATGCTACTCTATCCAGCAAAGCTAAAGGTGGTCTATAGCTCCAAATCCCATGTTTTCTAAACCCCGAAGGAGACCTGTGAATGGGCCACGGAGAGACGGGAACTTCGGTCTCCAAACCCCCCAGGCTTCGGAGCTATAGGAGAATCGACCATCTGCAGCTTGGGGCTGCCTAATCTGCGACGGAGGCTGAAATCCCGAAGAGGGTGCAGACTGGGCAGGCTCTCCCTAGACTCCTCAGACTCTTATCAAAGCCAGCCCGAGGGATGGAGATCCCTGCACCCTGCCCTCCAGAGTCCCACACTGATCTAGATGAAATACATAAGGCAGCCTCCGGGGCAGAGGCTCTTCCAAAGTGAACTTCACCACAGACTGCAAGAAATGTCATCACTAGCTACTTCATGGCTTCCAAATGGCCATAATATGCCAGTCATAGACTATAGGTGTCAACTCTCTGAAGAGGGCTCTACAAGAGACTAGGCATGTGATCCTAATTAAGTGACGGTCCGCTTCCAATGCCCTGTAATGTGTAGTGTTTGTTTTGTTTGGGGTGGTTGGAGGCGACAGATGCTTTTGGGGTGGAAGTATGGGGAGGTGTTGGAAGGGGGAATAATGGAGTTCATAGTTTTTGTATGTTTTCGTTGTTTACATTTAGTTGCCTGTACTTGCACCTGCACATTAGGTACTTTCACATCTCCCCTGGGACTGCCGCAGGGCGGGAGACCTTTCACTTTATTAACCTATGGTTCCCCTGGCTAACTTCCAAGTCATGTACTGGTTGGCCACGCGGAAGCAGGGCTCAAAAGTAATTCCATACATCACTTATTGAATGGGTGCCAAATCAATACCTCCACAGAAATAGTGTAGGCGTTTGCAGACTCTTACTGTCACCTGTATTTCCACCACCAGCGGCTGGACCGGGAACGGGATAAGCCGCTCCTCACTAAAGTATCCCTCCAACAATTAACGTGGCCCAACAGGCCGACCTTGATGCCCCCTTAACATCTGAAGAAATAGGAGTGGTGATAAATGATATGCAAACGGGCAAGACCCCTGGCCTCAATGGGTTCCCTCTTGAATACTATTGTAAATACTGAGACATTTTCACCCCACACCTACTCAAGCTTTACACAGAAGTGGCCGGGAGGGGTTTCTTTCCACCAGAACTAGCCTTGGCCACCATTGTTGTACTCCCTAAGGTGGGACAGCCGCCGGATCAAAGCCTTGGCTACTGTCCCATCTCCCTGATTAATAACGGCATAAAAATCTTTGCTCTGGTGAATAGACTGCTAGGAGTCCTGGAGGCCCTTATACACTCCGATCAATGTGGCTGTATGCCCAGCCAGCGCACTCAGCACTGCATCAGACATGTTCACACCGCTTTGGCCCGAGCCCATGCATTACCTAACTCCTTGGCCCTGATGCTTGTCGACTTTGAAAATGATTTGACACATTCGACTGGTCCCACTTGGACTGAGTCCTTCAATGCATGAGATTTGGGTCGAGGTATTGTGTGTACTAGGATGGGTTGCCCTGGTGAAAATGATGGTGCTGCCCCGTTTCTTGTATGAATCACAGAATTTCCTGTTTTGCATCCTCTATTCTTGGTTTACCAGGGTGTCCGCCCTGATTCGGTCCTTCCTTTGGAGGGATCAAGCTCCACGTATTCCACTGGACAAGTGCCATAGATCGGTCTACGATGGAGGAGTAGGCTGCGGACATTAGGCTCTATTACTAGGCTTCTCAACTCCTAGTCATTAATGACTGGGGGATGGAGTGACCTGGTCTGCTCACTAGAACTAGGCATTTTGGGCCTCGACAAGGTGTTGGGTCTGTTATATGGTGGCCCAATTCTGTTGTGCACTCTGAGGTTACGAAGATGGTTCTTTTGGCCTGGCGGGCACCCAGTAGGTTCACAGGTGGGATAAAAAGCTGATGCAACAAACCCCCCTCTGCAATGGCCGCTGGCTGTGTCTGATTGTCCGGCTGGAGGGCTTTGGGAAATGGGACAGAATAGGGATCACCACTCTGGAGGACATTTGGAGTGGTTCCCACATGAAATAATTCCAAGACCTACAGCTCCAATTTAGTTTGCCGCGTACGCAGTTTCACAAGTAATTGCAGCTCCGACATGTCTGGGCTAGCTACCTACCACAATTATTGCATCTCCCGGACTTCAGTCCGATGGAGGCCAAGAAATTGTTGGGCCGCCTTGGACGGGGTGGAGTCTCCCAGATATACCGTTCATGGGTCTGGAACACCCCCGAAGCTTTTGGGAACCTTAGGCTTTAGTGGGAACGATGGCTGGGAGCCCTCGAGGATACTGAATGGAAATTATTTGCATATGACGTACCTCACAGCACGACGTCTTAGGTGCGCGGGTATCCTTGCCGCACCCACTTGCGCTCGATGCGGGTTCGTGGGAGCTGACTTTTTCCACATGGTATAGAAGTGTTCACACTTTGCCACATACCGACAGCAGATCGCCACCCTCCTTACACAGGTGTGGGAGAAGCCTACATCAGCCTTGCTGGGCCTCCTGGAGGACTTGCAGGGGGCACAAGGGAGGCCCGTGCACTGGTGGGTATAACAACAATCATTGTCAAAAGAAATATCGCTCGTAGGTGGAACTCTCCCAACCTGTATATCCTGACTGACTGTAGGGCAGCTATGGATTGGTGCACCAAGCACGAAGAGCTGATGTATTTGGCGAGAGGCTGTCGCAAGACGCATCGGAAGATATGGGGGAGATGGTGGGAATTTTATGGACAGACGAATATATCGGGAAATGTACTCTGTAAGGCTGAGGGCTCCTTAAGAGATATGTGGATTGGAGGGGGTGGGACTGGTGCAGTATTCTACTGTTTTACGAGTGTATATATTTCTTATAAAACCAATAAAATGTGACTATAAAAAAATAATTACAGTTGGTCACTCTTAATTATCTCTTTTATGCACTATATACAGAAAGCAATTCCTTATTGCTCCATTTTCCCAGCAATGGTAGTCAGTAGGGCAGATTTTAATGTGATAAGCAGCATTTGTGCATGAAACGCATGTTAACAGAATTAGTGAGTGCCTTTGTTGGCATGCATTGGTACATTAAAGCCAGACCTAATGACTTTACCAATGCCTGAGGAAAGAAAGCATTTGCAAGGTTGTGCTTAAGTGTGTGTGTGTGTGGGCGGGGGGGGGAGGGGGGGTTGGAGGAATGTTCAGGACATCAATTCAGACTGGTGTGTTTGTGAACTCTGTATTAATATCTTTGAAAAGCAGTTCCCAGTCCAGCCACTAGAGGTCAGGGTATCCAAATGTTAAGGAAATGAGCTACATATTATTAATTTATTTAGCAGCATGAACAGTTTCATAATGAGACATACTGATAGAGCACATCGATATAATGAAACAACTTGTAAAATGTAGATATTAAATGAAGCTCTGCGATGGGAGTTTAGCAGTAATTAATTCCTGCATTCCTTTCTTGTTGAAAGAGATGACATTTCGTGTTTCTTGAAAATATGGTGGGAGGGGAATGCATGACTTTCTAGTGGTGGAGTTTCAGTGGAGAGGTACTATGAGGTGTACATGCCTCAACAGTAGGCCAATGTATGTTTTTTAGTAATGGTACAGGAGAAGGGAGCTGCAGAGATGGTGGTGGTGGCTCGACAACATCGGGTGCTGTAGTTTAATTATCCTGGTGTTTTGAGGGAGGGTGTTTTCGAGGGTACTGTGGGAGAGCGGTAGGACCGAAAATGTTTTGCTTTTTCGAAATGGAATGGCACTAACAAAAGTGGTGGGGATGGGTGGCAGCACTCCAGGTTGATGTTTTTTTTAAGCTTATTTAGGTGAAGAGGCAGAAGGGAGGTGAGGCCATGGTGCGCAGTTCTTCCACTTAACTCCTCACCTCTCTGGAGAAGATGTTTTGAGGGGGGGGAGTTGGACACATGTAACATAAAATTGTAGATGGATAAACATCTGTAACATGGAGTGTCCTACCTCGGTGCTCCAAGTGACATCAAATATGTGATATCACTTGGGACCTCTAGGTGAAAAGTTATTCATTATTGACGGCTACCCCTACATTTTTGCGTTCCTAAAGATCAGCTGTACAGGAGAAGAAGAGTCCGTGGCCTGACCTCAGCTCCTTAAACTCATATCCTAACACCCATTCTCCCCTCCGCCTTCCTAGTGCCCTTCTACTCCCAGATACCCAAAATGTACCTGGAGTTCTGCCACCATACCTTTCCCACTCCAATAATTAAACTCCAGTGCTTTGCATCCTACCACCCTCCAGCACCATTCACTGCAGCTATCCTCTTCTCACCCTCACAATAACTGCTTATGGGGTCGCCCTTTACTCCACAGAACCTAAGTGAAACATACATTACATGCAACAAGGGCTCCTATGGATCTACTTTTGTGACACTTTGTATGTCACAGGAGCAGAATCAGTCCTCATGTGAGGATGAATCAATACACACAACAAGCTTTTAGCCCACAGGAGGTTTTAATCAATGAAAACTTAGTTTATGTATAATGACAAATAATAAACAAGGTGCTCCATAGAGAACAGTGACAAGTCGCAGTTCACGAGTTGACAGAAGTGATATTAGACAATGAAGTGACAAATCAAAATTATGAAAATGTTGGTCACTATATGCATTTAGAGATAAAGGCTCAATTTATCATTTGTGCTCAATGCTTAAGTACAATTCAATTACTACAGTCAAAGCTCAAATGTTCCGTTGATGTTTCAACCCATAGACACTTTCGGCAATTATCATTAAAATGCAGTGGGGGTATTCTGGGAGGTTATCTAGAACGATGAGGAAATTCCGCCCACCTCCCTGCAGGATTTTCACCAGCCTTCCACCAAATTGTTTTGTGGTGAATGGGAAAACCCCACGGGAAAAGTGGGAATGGAAGAGAGAGAGAGAGAGATAAAGATGCAGCAGCACCAGAGGAATACGTTCACTAGCTGTCATGCTTTTGGTCAGGAGATGAAGTCACAATTTAAAGCCACACACCGTGTATATGCAAATACATACCCTTTTGGCCAAAGATGTAGTAGCATGCAAGGCAAATTGTGCACTTTTAAACAAACAAAAATATTATGTAATACACTCACTCTCTAGCGATCCCAAATAAATCACTGTTGTCTGTTATGGTGTCTCCTCGAAGGGTAGAAGGCGGTTGCACGAAGAGACAAACAATAGACAAGAAAGCTGGGAACCCGATAGGGGAAGAAAAAAAGGGAGAAAACAAAAAAACGGTTAAGGGCACAAAACAAGTAGCTGAAATGGTCAGTAGTGACGGCGCCAATGCAGCTGCGAAATGTTGCCAGGCAATGGTGATCTGAGTCCAGTAAAAATACTAAACGGCTGTATAGCATGGAAGTTAATCTGGTCACCCAGATGTACCGCTTGCTCTTGCTACCCGAGCCTCCAGATGCCTTTCCTCCACCTCCTTCGGCCTGCCTGTAGTTGCACTCAGTCGCATTGTCGGACACCTGCTGCACCTTTTCAAAGGCTTGATCCCCTTAAAGATCTGTCAGTTATAAAATGCTACCCATGTGTATATGTGTGTGTGCGCGAGACCTTTGATGCATAGTGATTTGAAAGCACATAAAGTAGGATAATCAACATGTCAATGGCAGATGTTAGGTCTGGATTGATGAGGATAGGTGATTGTGATGAGCAGTAGTGCTCTATTTGGTTATGTGTGAAAGCCCTTTTTCATTTCAACACCTGCAGGGCCTGGAAGCTCAATAAGAAAGTCCTGGGTAAGTGGTTCCAGTATAACTAAATTATCAAGCAGTTAAAACAAATTGAGGGATTAGTTGAATAGAGACGTTAGACAGTTAAGGGTCTTGGAGACGAGAGCAAGATGTTTAATGGGGTGTGGACAGATGGAATATGTGGAGTGCAGAAAGGATTTGTAGATTTAATTATTAGGATGTGTTTAGCTGGAGATATGATGGCATGCAAGAGTGTAGCTGAGTAAAGGTGGAGTGTGGGTGAGTGTATAAAGGAGGGTGGATATGGTGCAGTGAGTAGCGCAGGAAACATTTCTCAATTTCTTGGGGGAGAATTATGCAAAATCCTCAGATGGTAAAGATGCGTGTAGGTTGAGTGAGGGTGGGGTGTAAATGGTTGATAGAAGTTGTGTTTTAAGTGGGGTAATTAGGTGAGGTCTTAGAAGTTTAGGGACTTGTGCATTTTCTAGGGTGTTAGTAGTATTCTCAGAGCTTGTTGTATGATTTACTGTTTGTGCCTTTTGTACTCTGGTATTGATTTTCAGAGTGTGAACGTTAGGTGAGATACAGGGTTGTAGACGTGAGGCAGTAGGGGAGAATGTGCTCAAAGGGCAGTGCCATTCAAAGGCTTACTTCAGAGTGGTAATCAGTACATCAAATTATGTACTTTTTTGAAGTGGGATGAGGTCATTGTGGTATTGGTCCAGGAGTGCTTGGGGATCTGAGGGTACTTTTCCTTGGAGATTGTGGAATTAGAGGGAGGAAGTGCTGAGGGATTGTTAACAGAATATTTAGGCTATAGTGATTAGATGAAGCATCAATTGTATGTGGATGCCATTTTGGAAGGCAGTATAAGACCTAGATTAGAACTAACCGAATCACTATAAAGGTAATTGCCTATTGGCTCCAATAGGATATAACCTTAGTGACAGTGTATATCCCCCATACAGACAAACCGTAATTGCTTATATCTTTGTGTATGGTCAGCCACGATAGAGGATACTTGTACGAAACACTTTCACAGCACTTTTCTTACAGTAATCATCATTTTGGGTGTTGACATTGAGAAAGCTAGTGGACGATTTGTCAAAAAAGATATAAAAACCGTTCTATATTAGTTGCCCCCTCAAAGAACACCTATTATGTGTAAAAATACTTTTCTAACAAATGTCTTTCTTTTTTTGTTTTGCTTCTCATATAGAATCTGCTATTAGTGGAAAACCAGATAAAACCCCAGAACGGAGTTCTCGGCGAAGTCGGAGTAGAAATACTCATGTGTCAAAGCAAGAGGAGAATGATGACGTTTTTGAGATCCTTTGCAAGGAAAATGGCTGCAACATTGATGAGGTAACAAAATTGTCTTCTTTTTAACCTGTATTATCACCTCTTCCTGTTTTAGCCAAATTAGACAAATCTTGCTTCAGAATTATTTCATTTGATATAGAGATTCTAGCAAAGAATCACTTTCAGCATTCTCTCTTCTTCCTCCAGAAATCAAGTAAAAAATAAAAATCAGCGAAAGCAAATAAGAGAAAGGGAGCTTGATAAGGAGTCTACTATGTTTTTCAATGTCATATTGAAAATCAGATTTACCCATGTCATTACTATTTGTCTGTTGTGTCATAGTTTTGTTTGAATAGTTTAGGGTTGTAGGAACTACATTGAAATGATTTAGTGTAAAATCTTACATGCCAAATGTGAAGATTTCATGTCTATCAATTGATGCTGTAGGTTATTGTTTGATATATTTTCCTTTTCTACAAGTGCCTTTGGAGGCAGCTAGATTCTTTAATAAGTATGCTACTGATTAAGATCACTGTTTTGAGATTATGAATCCAAAAACTTCCAGCATACTCGAGCAAAGTGCAACATTATTGGTTATCATGGATTTTGGTTGCATTGATCACCATACCCAACACATTTAATAGGTTATTAGGTTTTGGATCATGACCATATCTGCCCTTCACTGAGAATTTCCTGGCTTTTTTATTAATATGTTAACAAGTGCTGGACCCACAGTTTAAGGCCTTTAGCAGGAAGCCCTGTACCCTCCCACTGCATTACCCTCTACTACAAGCCTCTGCCCACTACCACTGTTGTGTGTGCACTGGGCAAATGGCTTAGCCTACTCACATGCACTGAAGTCTTGCCAGAAGTATGTGTAGGATGTGGCCTCAGTCTTGCGCAGTGGGTAATGTGCAGAGTGCTTATACATACTAACTACCTATATATAACGCACCTTTTATGTTCTACAAGCTACTATGTTGTGTTTTAGCAAAGTAATTGAGGGAGAGGTAAACAAAATACATAAATAAAGGCGGTAACTGGAAATCAAGAGTAAAAGGGGACATCATGAGAACCAATTTGATTATTCTTTAGTAGATGTAGTTCTCCCACATTTCTGCATTCCCATTATTTACTTTTTGATTTATATTGGTTAATCTTCACTTATATTGTTATACAGTGTGGATCACTGACTGATTCCTCTAGAAGTTCTTCCAGTGGTCACCAAATGTTCCCAAATGAAACACCAAATTGAAGAAATGTCAAACACCCCAAATAACAAATTGATTGACATTTGACAGATTTTTGGGTTTAAGCTTTCAAAAAAACCTGAAAAAGGCCAGTAAATTTCCCAAAATGTAAAAAACGATTGGAATTCAAATAAAAATAAGCCTGAAGGTGTTAAATAAGGAATACAGAACAATCAAAGGAGTTGCAGTAGCCCTTTTACTTTTCTACAGTAACCATAATTAAAGACCCATACTTAAAAAAGGAAACCGCAGAACCCAAGGAGCAAAGAAGGTTAAAAAAATTGGCGAGTGGTAGAGGAGAAGTTAAAAAATAAAATAAAAAATCGAGTCAAAAGTATGATTTAAACAAAAAAGTAAAATCAAGCACATGTAAAAAAAAAAAAGGCTCGGGGATAAGAGCATCAGATTTGCAGGGAAATTGTGGTTTATTGTGAATAAGTGACAAGGTGTAGGGAATGCAGTAAGGCTGTGAGTCTTCATCTGCCCCAGCAATATAAGAAAAAAGAGAACTTGTGGAGGAGAAGGGTGGAAACAATTCTAGTGGGAGCATAAGCATGTCACAATTTATGTGAAGGTGGAGCATCTTTAGAATTGTGATGGGTAAGGGGCTTACCCATAACTGCTATGATAGATGTTATTGCTTTAGAATGGCCATTTGATTATGTGGTATGGTCAATTAAGTGGAAACATAAGTAGATAACATCACCACATTAATTTAGGCAGGCTGGGATTTAGTCAAGTCACTTTTCCAAAAGTTCAAATATCCCTGTTGCAGCAGCCTTTCATCGTCTTTTTGGTAACTGGAATGCATCCTGTCATCTAGAATATATATTTTGTTTCCTGGATTTCTTTCATCTTAATGTAATGGTTCTTAACACTGCAGTGAATAAAATACTGAATATTCTTTCCTATGTTCTAAAATCTTGTGACTGAGCACCAGGCTTCAAAAATTGTATGTTTAGAAAACTGAGTTGACTGCCAACTGATTGTCCATGGCAATATTCTACCATACATTCACTCAAAACCTTTATAAATTTGAACATCTAAAAGTGTTTTCTGTAATATTCATTACCAGTCCACCATACCTGCGCATTCCATTTTCAAGGACGTTAAAATTGTGTAAAATATCTAGTGTGTACTTTGCACTCGCTGGTGTTTTACGCAATTTTCCCACATTAAATCCATTATTTTAGTATCCAGCACCACACTAAACCTTTCTTTCCATAACTGCTCGCACAAGGACTTTACTCTCTGCTGGCATTCATGACTTTTTTTTTAATTGATGCTACTAATTGCTCAATAGCTCTACAGTTATTACAGTAAAATGCCTAGTCTTCCTCATTAGATCAGTCTGTACCAAATGCTTACTTTATCCATATCAATGAGGTGCAACTTATTATACAGGTAGATTAAACTTGAGTGCAGTGCTTTTGAAATATGTTTTTATTTTTCTGCCATAGTCCATCTTCCATCACATTGAAAGCTTTGTTTTCAACCTGTACTCTTTCAGCAGCTTAGAACCCAGTGCAGATGCCATTACCTTACTAGACCACATTTTTAAAGCCATTAGTCTCTGCATCTTGTGTATATGTTTTCACACTTGTTAGTGATGGCCTTGCATGTAAATGCAATTATCTTTTGGCTGTCACCCAAATGGCAATCATTCATGTATTGATCACTCCGAGTTCAAGGATTGAATAAATTGTTTCTGAAACTAAACTCCGGTTGGGAGAATCTTGCCTTTCTCCTGATGCCTGTCCAGTTCAATTCATTTCGGTGTTAATTAGTTTTGACATTTGCATTAAGTAAAAGCAGATGAAACATTTAATGATTTATCAGTATTATATTCTAAAGTGAAAATACTGAATACAGCCTGATTTTAAATACATTGGGGCTATATAACAGCTCTGTAAGGATTGTAGCGTAGGGCAACTCAATCACTTGATGTCCTGAATACCTTCGCCACATAGGCTACATTTCTGATTGATCTTTGGTAATTTCTTCCTATGATCCATATTCCTTTCTGCTTGAATCTCTTTTATGCTTAGGTTCAGGAACCATGTCAGATTTTCAGGTTATTTAGTTTCACTAGCTAAAACGGCATTTTAAATTTGCTGCATTGAATAAACTTGCCTTGTCTAAAACTAGTTATTTCACAACTTCTTGTAAAGAACTACTTCTTGGAATTTTCAATAGTGCATCCACTTTTCAATTTCTTTTATTAAATGGTATGGAAATTTCCAGTTTTGGAAATTGTTCCACAGAGTGCTATGAATTGTCTTATTACATTTAGAGTGGTATTCTTCACAATCCCTACGATGACCATATGTTGTCTATTCAATTGTGTTCTGATGTATAGGAATGCATTTCAGATCACTCCATCCACTAATCTCATGTTATTGATGTGTGTGATCAATTACATCTATTCCATACAGGACAAAAGGAATGAACTTTTCATTCATTAGCTTGTTTTAGTAGTTGCACCAGTCTCCTTCCTATACCCAAATAAACCCCAACTTGGGTTGTTTCCACAGGCTATTGCCTGAGAACATTGATATTGGTGCTGGTTGTCACAGCTTCGTGATTGCATTAGAACCACTCCAAGGTAGGTGAATTCAACCACTCTCTCGATGCATGTCTTGCCCAAGTACAGGGTGGAGGTTTTTGGCAAACTGCAAGACCGATTGTTTTGGATCAGATTCTTGTTGTACAGTTCATGTATAAGTATTTCAGAAGGCTATTTAAACATCTTTGAAGCCCAACTGTGAGGGTAAGCCAAAAAAGAACTGTCGTCAGCAAACATTAATAGTACATCCTCATTAGTGGGCTATTCCTGGGGGAAATGGACGACAGCCAGTTAGTGCTTCAGGGAGATCCGATAAGTAAATAAAGAACAGTATGGGGGCAAGTGCACAGGCTTGGCATAAACTATTTTCAGTTGATATTCTTTGAGAAAGGTTGCATTCGGTGCTGATGAGGGCCTTAGACCAAATGTCTTTATCTATGGAAGTAATTAGGGCCACTAAAACATTTGGTATTTCCAAATTTGCTATTTTTGTGCCATAGTATATGGCGGTCCACACAGTCGAATGCTGATTTGTAGTATGAGTACTAGGTAAAACAAGTGGTCTTATGTTTTTACATGTTGGAGGCCAGTTTTTTAAAGTAGTCTTAAAGGAGCAGTCACCCAGAGGTGTTTTCCTTAAATAAGATGCAAAAGATGGCCGCAAAACAATCACATTTCCCACCAATTTTAAATTGGTGGTAAGCCAGTCGCAAACGGAACGGGGTCCCCGGGGGACCTCTTCCCCTTTGTGATTGGCAGTGAAAATGTTTTTTAAGAGCAGGCAGTGGTCCAACGGACCACTGCCTGCTCTTAAAAAATGAAACTGAAACGTTTCATTTTTATTTTTTAAATGCATCCTGTTTTCCTTTAAGGAAAACGGGCTGCATTTAACCGCTTCGCTGCGGCCGGAATTTCGCCCGGGTGCTGGACATTCCGATGCGGGCATGGCTCGGACAGCCCCTGCGCGTCGTGAGCACACGCCCACCGTGACTCATGACGGCCGGGGGCCGTCATGAGCACGGAAGAGGTAAAACATTTTTTTTTTTTAAATTGCTTTATTGAAAAAGCAGTCATAGATTTAGTGGTCTGCTGACACCAGCAGGCCACCATCCCGGTGAGTGCCGGACAAAATGCGACCTGCCTCATGAATGAGGCAGGTCCCTTGCGACCCATTTGGGTCGTACATCAGTGTTGAGTTGCAAAACAAAATGCAAATTGCGAGTCACAAACACGGAGGGTCGTACATCTGGCCCCTGGTGTGGTTCTAGTAGGGTCGCACTGCCACTCTTCGGGGTCTCTTCCTGGTCTTTCCCTCTGGGCTGCCGGACTTCTCTTTTGGCTGGACAAGCCGAGAATACTCTCGGGGATGAAAAGAAACAGGCCTTGTTACTCAGGTTCCTTGTCTATTTGCTGTAAGTCCCAATACCTCACTGCTGTGTGCCTAATTCTGCCTTTATGGCAGAAATGTCCTCCTGTAATACGAGCATGTGTGCAACCAGTGAACAAGGTTTATAACAGTGGTGATAGCCCTTAGTGAGAAATCAAACCAATAGTGAAATCAGGGCAGTCCCTGAAAGGGAAAAGGGTCCTGTCACAGAGAGTAAATCGTGATGATTAAAAACCACACAGCAGCCCCTTGTTGCCCCCACCAGGTTACATTCCCAGAGCCCCTTGGTGGTACTTGCCTGAGCCCCGGGGATGGCTGGCACCTTTTCCTCCACAAGGGAAACTGGAACCTGGACCTTCTGTGATTTCGCTGTCGTCTCCTGTCCTTCTTCTTCCTGGGTGCCGGGTGCCTCTGTCCGCCTCTTCCTTCTGCCACAGCTGTGAGAAAGGCTCTCTGGTCCAGTAGTGGTCCTTCGGGGCCTCCTGCCCCCTTTCGTCAGCCTCCTGTTTCTCTTCACGCCGCTCTTCTGCTCTGGTCCACTCTCCCGCTTCTCCTTTGCCCGGGTCTCTGCCGCCATCATTGTTGTCCCCTACGCCATTTAGTCGTCTTTGGGAAGTCCGCATCAACCACTAGAACGCTGACCTGGCATTCTGTGGTAACCTCGGGGTCAAGGTTATCTTGCGTCCTGCTCAAGGTCCCAGGTGGTTTGTTACAGTCATCGTCGCCTTTTCTAATTGCTTTCTGTTAACCTCTGTGGAGACTACTGTATACTTCCAGGTCAGTGATTTTGATGTCCTTCAATCTCTAGTTGTTGGTCTGGTTTGCATTTGTTGGCAATTTCGGAGTTCCTCATAATCTAGCATCTTATTATCACTTTGTTTGCTGCGCATAGGATTTGTGCTGAACTCACTGACCCCTTGTTGTTTTCCAAGTATGTCTTGACATGCAATTTCAGTCATGTTGTCTCAGTGAGCAGTTTATAATGCAATATAGTTAGTCGCCAGAGTTTTCTCATTGGTTTACTCAAATTCCACTCAGTACTGCTACCATATGGTGGCATAATCTGCACAGGAGCTCTTCAGATTCTCACATGCTAATATCAATGGTGAGAGAAACTGGGTGGTCCTATAGTAATTTATTGTAAACTAAGCACCATGGGCGTCTGACAGAAAAGTGCTTTCTTTGTTGGTTGGGTGATGAAGACACCTGATAGCAAGGAGACCATGATAATCCCCCAAATTTTCGTACTCCTCTGTCTTTATTGCTGGATGAACCTACTGGACTTGCCCTATTGAGAATCTCATCAGGAGCTAAATTTCAACCTCCCCTCAGGATCCTGTTTGTTCAGAGTCCAGGAAGAACCCCTTTAAGTCCTAAGAGAAAGGATAATTTACTTACAATTGTCTTGTCCTTTCAGGTCTGTGCAACAGTACCTGGGACGGAGTTTCTTTCCAAGATTGCAACTCTGCGGTTCATCAAGACAGTTTGGGAAGTCTGCGGACTATTTTCAGCTCTCAGTTATCTATAGCTGTACAGGGCCTTGGCCACCCAGTCTCTTTTGAGTTTTTTGTTCTCTGTTTGTATTAGGTGGGTCTCTTACAATAGTGCCACATCCTTATTCATAGATATGAGACTATTTTATTTCTTTGAACATATTTGGTCAGGCCATTGACCTTCAGTGAGGCGAATGTAATGAGTCTTGTTGTCGAATGCGAAGAGAAAGGGCCCCCTGCTACTAATGAGAAGTTCCTCTAGGCAGGGACATATTACATATTGTAAATTCCTAGGGCAACTTCAAACAATATGAATTTAAAAAAATGAAAGAAATATTAGGAGAGACACAAACCAATATGATGAAAAAGTACAAAGATTATTTATTGATATTGAAATATTCCTTATTCTAACATAAAATTAAACAAACCACATACACACCACATCCACCTCAGCATTCAGACTAGACAATCCCAAAGATATATACATATATGAATATAATCAACAATTTAAGAATTCATCCAGCAAAATGTTCTATATATTTTCTGATGTATTTTATAAATACATATAGTCGTCTTAAACATTTTCTGTAGATGTGCCTTGTATATAGGCTTATAGAATACAGGTATGTATCTGTGTCGTGAAGCGACTTCTGCTCCCGGGTGGTTTCTACGCGCTTTTCGGCATGAAAATGCCTTCTTCAGGAAAAAAGCCACCTCAGATACAGGTCCTGTTGAATGAATTTGTAACCTTTCTGGCTTGACCAAATTGTATAGAACCATAAGACGGGCTTCCAGATGAAGCGTCACTGTATATTCAAAAACATAAGTTTCGGGAAGGTTCATGTGTGGGAAAATGCCATATGGGTAATTTTGTAATTTTCTTTTTAGTTTTTCCTTTAATTCCCCAGGTTCGAAAGAATCATGGGTGAAAGATGCCCGGGCTGCGGCTATTTTCAGGTGCTAATGCGGCTCCACTACGGCACTCGAAGGGCCTGGAGACACCTCGCGTGCAGGATGCAAAGCGCGCGTGGCGTCCGGATTGATCCATGAGTCTTGTTGTCATCCTAACTCAAATAGTCTAAATCGGGTGAATTATCACGTTGTTGATCAGAATCCAAAGTGCCTCATGCTAGTCTGTTGCATATAGAAGCTACATTAATCATTGTTGTCTTTCCTCAATAAAGTATATAGCAAGAGGTGGAGTATGTATATGTTAACAATCACAAAACCAATTATACGTTTTTTTAATTGTGAGGCTAACCTTTTGACAATATCCTGATAACATAGTGGTATAATAACTGCACACCTTTGAATGGCGGGGTCCCTCTTTACCTCTGACTCCAGTGCTGAAGTGGAAACCCAACCCATCTGAATAGGACGGTGTGGCTCTGAGTGAAGAAGAGTGTAAAGAGAAACATGGAGAAAGAGGAGGACCAAAGGAGATGAAGAGGGCAGGGGCTCCAACAGGAAGCTCTGGCAACACATTTTGTGTGAGGTGGTGCAGATTGAGGAGAGTATGAGAACAGTGAGGCTCCCACAGTGTGGGTAGTGGTGCAGAGTTTAGGTAATGAAGTAGGAGAGCCAGTATTTAGAGCCATTAAATGGCGATAGGTGATGTGACAATAGTAGTACCCTCCTATGTCTCTGATGTATGAAACACAGAGCATATATGTCTATTAAATCTTTCCCTCTGGCAACAATCCAATACCAATGAAGTATTTTCTGTATTAATAGAGGCATAAGCATCTTTCACAGCAAATTTCAACTTCATTAGTCAAACCTTTGGCACCTTATTTAAACAATATTTAACTCAACACCAGTAACAGTTCGCCATAAAGGTTTAAGGTATTAGCAGTTCTCTATATACTCACCCGTCATCCGGAGCAGCCAGTAGAGTTCACGCATATGTTTCGGCCCCTGTTGCTTCTGACACTTTGAAAGGGGATCTTGATATATCTCTTTCCCTCATGCGTTAGTGCTATGAAAGTCTTTAGCACTTTTTCCTTCTCTGATGGTTTCCTGAAAGGACGTTCTTGTATTATTCCTAATTTTTATGACTGCGATTCCCCTAGATGCACACTCTTGTCCGTACTCTGTGGTGGGTGTGTTGTGTCCACATTAAGATCCTCCAGGCTCTATAAGAAACTTTTGAGATCCACTGGCAAAATTTAATTTCTAAAATTACTGTCTGTTGTCACCCCTATAACCGACAGCTCCAATAACCAGTACTTAATGTCGCTTTTTGGAGTTTGGGTCCCAGGAAAATGGAAAGGCTTTTCTTTTGGCATTGGTTATCAGAAAAATTTGATACGATTTTTGTTTTGTGACCATCTAGCTCATAGCGGCATAAATCCATTTTGGTCTGGTATATTGGAGTTTTGATGATTTTCACCAATCTATTTGCTAGTACTATTGCAAGGATTTTAGTTTCTAAGTTTTCGTAATGGAATGTACCTAATTGAATCACATTTATCTGGCGCTTTCCACGGCTTTAGGATTACCTCAGTTGTTGCACCTTGTCATTATTGTGCAGGTCACCAGTCTCAAAGGCCTCCTTTATGGTCCCAATAATGGTGTAGTCCAATGGGAGGCATATTTCTTAAAGGCTTCCAGTGGGTAGCCATTAGGACCAGGAGTTTTCCCGGTTGAAAGCGAATTAATGGCTATAAAGATACCTGACTCTTTCAATTGTTCCTCTAGGTCTTGCCTATCTTTTGCATTAAGTTGGGGCACTACTGAGTCGAGTGGTGTACCAAGCAGGAAAAGCCGGCCTATGAAGCCAGGGGATGCCCTCAAAAGCACACCCGGATCTGGGGTAAATAGTGGGATCACTTTGGGCTGGGCTCACTATCATAAGTATATGAGGAGTGTTCTCCCCTGCTGTTTTCATTGTGGACCTGATGATACTGTATGTAAAATGGATGTTAGATTTTGTTGGTGCCCAGCGACAGCTGGAAATGATGTGGATGATGTTGATTTCAAAACAATAAAGTTGCTTATAAAAAAAAAGGTTGAGGCACTATCAAATCATCAACATTCAAATTGTCCTGATCTGCTAGGAGCAGTTGTTACTGTGCATAGAGTTGTGTGTAATATTGTGAAAATTCTTGGTCAATGGATTTAGGATCACTGAGGTTTTGTGCTGCATGAGAAGACATACTGGGAACATTTCTGAGTTTCTGTTCTCGATGTGCTAGGCAATATAGTAACTTTCCTGCTTTATCCCTGGAGTCATAAATTCTATATTGCGCCACTGCACTGGCAAGGATGCAGAGTCGAGTAATCTTTGTCTGAGCAGCATCCGTTTCATGTCAGTCTTATGCCTCAACTGTTCACTTGAAACCGCAGTCATCTTCTCTGCCTTATCTATGTCTGACTTCATCTCTTACATTTGGTTTCTGTTTGATATGATGTTATCTGCCCCCTCAGAACTGCTTTCCACACCTCCCATAATATAGTCAGGGAATTAACTGATCCCTTGTTCATTTCAAAGTAGTCTGTCATCTTTTGCCTGCAAAATTCACTGAAGTCTACATCTCACACCAACCAAATACTCCACAGACCTGATTATTGGTGTTCAGACTGTGCCATTTTGATCCGTATAGGGGCGTGGTCCGTGAGAGACTGAGGGAGAAGTTAAGCCTCTATGAAGTGCCCCATATTGGCCGCGGGTAGGAAGAAATAATCTGTCCTTGGTGAGGATTTGTGGGAGTAGAATGTGAATTCCCTCCTATGTGGATGCTTTAACTGCCATACATCCAAGAAGGCCAGTGACCGGACCCATGCGTTTAAAATATTAGATTTGCACTGGGTTTGACACTTCTGGTATTGGCCATGGTGTCCATAACCAAGTCTCCCCCACTGCAGACTGTGTTGCTGGAGATCTTAGAAGGATCTTTGTAAGCGCCTTAAGCTTGTCCTCTGTCCAAGTAGGCGGTAGTATACCGATGCAGTGGACCAAGGATGTAGCCTTATGACTAGAGCGGTCGATATCTAAGCTGGGGAACCGGGTTCAAGTCTCGGCAACGACGCTCAACATCCTGTGATTCTGGGCAAATCACTTAATCTCCCCGTGCCTAACAAAAATGAATGTGTTTTTGTGTAACGAAACTGGTGCTATGTAAAGCGCTCTGATACTCGATATCTTCGCGTCTAGTTTGCGCTATATAAAACTCTAAAAAAATAAATAATATATATATATATTTTGCCCTCTGACTATGAATCTAAGGTCATTGTTGTGTATCTGCTTGACTTGGAATACAAAGTGTTTATGTAAAAGAATGGCTGTGCTTATTAATGCGGTGGTTTATCTGGAATGATACACTCTAGTGTATCCCCTGCAGGACAGAAAGAAGCATCTATTGCCCAGAAAGTGTGTTTCCTGCAGTAATACTACAGGTGGGGAATAGCTCATAAGATATTGGAATTCTGCCCCCTCTTGATCTTATTGTTGAGTCTATTGACGTTCCAGGATATCACCTCGAAAATGTCCTGTTTGTCATGTGTTTTTTTTTTTTTAACAGAGTTTTATATATTGCGCGAACTTGACCCGAATTGGGTATCAGAGCGCTTTACATAGCACCAGTTGCATTACATGAGAACACATTCATTTTTGTTAGGCACGGGGAGATTAAGTGATTTGCCCAGAATCACAGGATGTTCAGTGTCATTGCCGAGACTTGAACCCAGTTCCCCAGATTCGAGGTCGACCGCCCTAGCCGTTAGGCCAACTCCATTCCCCATTGTTGTGACGTGACAAGCGATCTCGAGGAGCACTCTAGGGTCGCTCTATACAGTATAATCTAAAGCAAGTTCTAAATAAATTAACTGTAACCCCAACTTCCCTCCTCCCCACATTTCAAAAATGGAGCCATCCATAGCGCTCCCTTAACATTAGAAACGTATACTATGGGGTTTGTAGCCTAGGTTTTCATTGTTACAGTCCCAGGGAGGTCATGTGTCATTTATCACGGGGATGTCCTATTAAAACCGACCCAGCTAGAATGCAAAATAAATAAATTTTATATATATATATATATATATATATGTATATGTATATGTATATATATATATATATATATGTACATAGTTTCCATAGGAAAAGCATTTTTTGACTTGGCTATAACTTTGGCGTCGTTTGACTAATCTGCATGAAATTTTGCCAAACAAGTCTCACGGTGGGTACTATTGATTGCGAAAGTTTGGGGGTGATCTGTGCTGTAGGGACCGAGAATTTGGGGTGCGAAATAGGGTTGCGTTTGTAATGTTAATTCCCATAGGAACCTTTAGCCACACCTAGCCCGAGCCGCTGAACGGACTTACACCAGATTTGGCAGGGAGGTAGATGTCGGTTCAAGGAAGTGCCTTTTGCGCATTTGGTGTAAATCCGTTCAGTAGTTTTTGAGTAATTTTAAGCTGAAATTATATCTCTGGCCGCGAAGTCTTCATGAACAAAGTCGAGCTTGTGCAGGGAAATGCACTGCTCTGATTGGCTGCCAACACTTCAACCAGGAAGTGTTGGCAGCCATCTTGGGACTTGGCTTAAAGCTGAGTCCCAGAATTTTTTTTAAAAATAAATAAAAGGGGGCAGGGTAGGAATACCCTGACTGATCTCTTCCCCCCGATCCCAGATATGTTAAAAGCATTTTTTTTATTTTGCCGCATATTCGTGGTGGATCCCCAGAAAATGAATTTAAAAAAAAAAGACGTGCGGTCTCCCAAGCGTCTTTTTTTTAAACGCCCCCTGGTGGGCTAAATCCCGGGGGTATGAAGGAGGGGGGCTCATAGGCCCCCCCTTGGGCTTATTAGAAGCCCCCACCACCTCCCTGGGGCTGTACCAATGAAAAGGAGGGGGGGCACTCTGGCCTCTCCCGCAGCCCCGGGATCAGCACCTCACTGGGGCACACAGTATTTTATTTTTTTTAAATGTGGGGAGGCCCTATTAATTACAAATGCGTGCCCTCCCCCCCCCCTGCTTCCCCGGGGACCGCCACCTTCCCAGGCACACTGTATTTTTTTTAACATGTGGGGGCGGCCCTATAACCTCCCCCGCAGCCCCGGGGACCACCACCTCCCCGGGGCTATCTACAAGATGGGAGGGGGGCTGCAAAGCCCCCCTCCAGGAGCCTTGCATGCTCCTGCCATGCATAACAAACTCTGGTCCGCTTCATGGAAGCAAGAGCATTAAAAATGCTCTCTCTTCCATGAAGCGAAGCAGAATTGCTTTTGGGCAGAGGGAGCTGCATGTTTGCAGCTTCCTCTACCCAACAGCAGTGCCGGCTCCAGCAGTAGGTGGTGAGCCGGCAAGGACAGCGGGGGCCTTGAGGATCCCCCCGCTGTCCCCAAAGACCTGGCCATGCCCGGGCGTAGGGTCCCGGGGGCAATTTCGGCCCGGGGAGGGAGAACTGCGCTGGACCCCCCCTCCCCATTTAAAAAAAAAAAAAAGATGTAGGCCTCGCCCCGGAGGATGGGGTTCCCGAAGCCAAAATAGGCCTTAGGAGGGGAGCCGCGCAGCCCCCATCCCATTGAAAGGTTTAAAAAATGTAAATAAAGGCCGGGCCCCGGGAGATGGGGTCTCAGGGCCGAAATCGGCAAGGGAGGTGGGGGTCCTCGCATTTTTTAAAAATTTTTTTTTTAAAGAAAGGATCATGCCTTGGGGGACCATGTCATGAGTGATGTAATATGTGAGGTCATAAGCAGTGCATTGCATGGGTGTAAGTTCTAGTTAGCTCAGGTAACTAGAACTGCAGAATTTCGCTGGTTTTGTACAAGTGAAATCTGACCCTAACTATAACGTCCCTGTAACCTTTGTTTTTTTCAGTGATATATATATATTATACACTTTCTCAGTCAAAACAATTAGGACATCTTATGGTACGAATTCTCCTCCAGCAATTCCATGCATAAAAGGAAAAACATGCGCTACCTCCAATAAAAGAAATGCATTATGTTCATGTCTTGGGTGGCCAATGGTCTCTGATGGCTCTCCATTGGGACCTAGTTCAGTGGCACAGTGTCTCTCGCTTCCGCGGTCACCCCTATCCGTGCTCTTCTACCGCTCAGTCTGCTCCTCTTCTACATCGTAAGCGCCGTCGCTATGTCTGTGTCCCTTCGATCCGACTCGTTCCACCAGGTGAAAGCTGTCCCATTGCATCTTCTAGCCCGATAGGTAGATGCTTCTCCACAAGTACCTCTGCCTCAGTCTCCATATCTCCAAACAGTTCCAGGCCACTTGTGATGTTTCGAAGAAGTGTGTTTTGCCTTCATAAATTACCTTCAGTTTTGATGGATATAGTAACATATACTTGAACTGCATAGCTCTGGAGTGTGTCTGTCTGAGCCTGACTAGCCAAGTGGTGGACTGGTTGCTGAAAACAGCCCTGGAAAATCTGTTTATACCAGCCATCTAGTGTACTGAGTGAGTGTAAAGCTTGAGTACGACTGTGTCCAGGAGGATATAGGAGAGGGCATATTAAATACTTGCTAGCCGAACATTGTGTGCTTTCCCTCAAGGCTGTTTGTCAGGCTGCATAGCTGATGATTGCTACAGCTATCCATTCCTAAGCACACCTTGGACCTCACTGGTGGTTTTCATGTGTCCCATATAGCCAGCCCGGCCCTAGACTAGCTTGCCTCATTTACTACTGCTGGTGTCAATGCAGCTCTCCACTTCTTGTTTCATTTGCATTGATGAAAACATTACACACATAAAGAATATTGATTCTGAATGTGTTTCTTTGGTGCTATAGCCACTCTTAAACCTCTGTAAATACCCACTGCCTCTGAAATCCATTCTCCCACACAGGGACTTGAAGGGATTTAAATCAGTGTAGTGGCACAAGGGTATCAGGGACTCATTGTAGTCAAATTATGACTATCTCTTTCTGCGGTGGAGGGCAGGCATTTTACTTGTTTGCTTTAAGGCCCATGGCACACTTGCTACGCCACTGACTGCATTCCTCAAGCATCAGGCTTCAAAGCTCTGTGTACTGTGCACCTGATAAAACATTCTTGTCTGGCTGCTTTCAGTTACCAGTTAGGGTCTTAGTGCCCTAATATCAAGTAGCAGTGTAGAACGTACACAGTTATAGATGGGCAGCTGTCATTATTAGACATGTTTTCCACCATAAGCTTTGAAGTGATATAAACGAGCAAAGCTTGAGTTGTTTAGGGTGTCTCTTGGGCCACCTGACCTATTAGAAATTGCCAATTATCTGTGGCGCACACTTACATTTCCAAAACAATTTGTTTACCAGGTTCTGCATGTGAGATCAAAACAAACAACTGACAATCCATAAGGTGGGATTTGCAGGGGTCCCAAGAGGGTTCAGTGTGGAGGAGGAGGGACCCTCCCGTAGACCA
Organism: Calotriton arnoldi; assembly: GCA_963921515.1. NCBI lineage: Eukaryota > Metazoa > Chordata > Amphibia > Caudata > Salamandridae > Calotriton > Calotriton arnoldi. Next base: position 2,306,864 of record CAWUFW010000950.1, on the reverse strand, counting down.
ATAATCTCTCAACTATATAGCTATGTATGAGATTGGTGTGCGCCAATTGAATACATGAAAATGTAGATTGAAGTCTTAACCATGGCAGCCTTTCGTGTGTAGCACGGATGGTTGAGGCCCTATCAGATACCTGTCCAGAGCTGCCTGCACTCCACTCCATTTCTGGGCCGTCAACTCTGCCAGTGCTTCCCTCAATAAAATGATCTATTAGTGTCTACCACTATCATCACAGCAGTCGTTCATATATCTTTGCTTTCAGTTTTGACTGATATGTGTCCCATATTGTACCAGCCGGGCCCCTGGACCCTTCTCTGGAAAGTATGGTGAGAATATCTGCCTCGGCTGATGGCCACATGTACAGATCTTTAAGCCTGCATTTGATATCTGATGGGGTTGGAGACTTCCAGGACATCGCAATATGACGCTTGAACAGGACTAACGTTAAGTCCACAAATGAAAGTGAATATTTATTTTTTCACCCTGGGCATTAAGCCCAGCAGGGAAAGCTTTGGGTGTAGAGCAAAAGTGTGGTCCCATAATTCTGATACTACCTCTATAACCGTCTCCCATGTCCAATACAACACTGGACAGGACCAAACCATGTGAAAGAAATGTGCATCAGTCTGCCTGCGGCATGGGCAGTCTGACAAGGCTCTGGGAAACATTTGCTTTATGCCCCCTGGTGTGAGAAATCTGGTGCAGGTAGTTTGGGTGAATTTTTGTCTGGAGTTCCGTGACTCCTGTTTGATTATATCTATGCCAATAGGCCTTTGTCGCAAGTCTGCCCATCCCTTGGGCCAATTGGTTAGGGTCCAACAACCAGTCAATTATTGAAGTCCCATTCAGGGCCCAAAGTGGGTCCTTCCTCTCTTGACTCAGCGTGCCTGCTAGCAATCGTATTGACCATTGCAATTGGGCCGCAGCGTAGTGGAGTTCACAACGGGGGGCACCCTGGCCCACTCCCTCCAATCCCTGTTGTTTTTTATTAAGTGCCACCCCCCTTTCTGCCTCTGCCCCGTATTAAATCTCACAAGAAACTTTGTAATTCTGTGAAGAGTGTTTTTTTAGGAACCACTGCCAAGGCTGTGAATAAATACAAAAATCTGGGTTGAACCAACACATTGCTTATTGCCACACGACTCGATGGAGACAGCGGTACACCAGTCCAAAATAAGGCAGACTGGTGAGATGCAGCAAGCACTCTGCCCCCGTTGCCCGTTATTAGGTGCTCCTTGGCATGATAAACATTGACACCCAAGTAGTTGAATGTTTCAAATTTCCAACCAAGTTTGGTGTGTGGTATATCGGCCCAATTTTCTTGAATCAAGCAACGAAGGGGAAACAAGCAGGACTTGGTCCAGTTTATTTTAAGACCAGATATCTCACCAAAGTCATTCAGAGCTTGCATTAATCCTGGCAAGGCCATCCGGGGGTTACGGATGTACACAAGGGCATCATCTGCATAAAGCAACACTATGAGCCAGTAATCACAAACCGGTATCCCCAAATTCTGCCCCCTTAACAAACATGCTACAGGCTCCATGGCGAGCACAAAAATAATAGGGGCCATAGGGCAAACCTACCATGTGCCTCTGTGTATGGTAAAACGGTGGGAAATTACCTGGGACGCCTTAACTCTGGCCATGGGGTCGGTATATAATAGTTTGATCCAGCCAAGCATTGCTATGTCCAACTCTGTTTTCTTGTGAACTACCATGAGGAATGCCTAATTGATCAAAAGCTTTTTCTGTGTCAAACGACATAGCCAGGTAGAGGTCTTCACAAGATGCATCTTCCTCCATTATATAAAAAAATAGGCAGCACATATTTAGGAAGGTATTTCACCCTGTTAGTAACCTATTGTGATCTTGGTAAATCAGTTGTGCCAGTACAGGGAGCAGGTGGTTAGCAAGCGTCTTGCCCAATATCTTCTAGCATAGATTTAGCAGTGAGAGTGGGTGGTATGTCCGCACATCTAAGGGATCCCTCCCTGGTTTTGCGAGTACAACTATCAGCGCCTTGTACAGAAACTTTGGGATCACACCCTGTTTCCTCACTGCCTGATACATGGCCGGTAACTTCTGGGAGGTATGGACACAAAAGGTGGTATAAAATTCCACGGGCAGACCATCCAACCCAGGTATCTTATTACTGCCCATTTGGCTGCATGGTCTTCCTCAAGATGGTTCCTCTAGCTCCTGAAACTAAGGGGTCACTTTGGCCAGAGGAATTGATAGCACCTATTCCTACAGCAAGCAGGGCCAGCTCCCAGTGGCACAACATAAAAGGTCCGGGAATACTCAGCAGAAACCCATTTATTCTCACCAGGGTATTATGCACTTACCCATATTGTGACCATACATAGCCTGTTGGAGCCCTAGGCACTTCAGACCTCAGCAGCCAAGCAAGAATGCGACCAGGCTTGTACCCCTCGGCATGTTTTTGAGTTACATGCATTCTTTAGTCAATATTCTCGAGTCTGCTAGCTGATTTAATGTGAGTTCTTCTACTCTGCATTTCTATATCTGGGAGACTCTAAGTCAGTGCCTGTTTCGTGCCCTGTGTAGTTTTGATGCTATGACATCATATTACCACTTTGAAGACCTTCCATTCTACTGCTGTTCGATGCAGGGCTTTCGTTAACCACAAAGTAGTGCTGGTATAGGCACCTATGGTGATCTGTAGGGGGTATCGAGCAATGACTCAGTGTGTAGCCTCCACGTCGTGGGCACTGGCTGTCTCAGACCTACCCCACTACCATACCAAATGAAGGGGGCATTGATCGGGTATGGTGTGGACCAACTATTCAACATCCATGACCCTGGGCCACAGAGCATTGCTGCAGGAGAGTTAATCTGTACTTGTGTGTAGTTGGTCCATCAATGAATAAAAGGATTTCTCCCTAGTGTCTGGGTGCATTAGCCTCCATATATCATGCATTTGTCTGGTAGAAGACCATTGTCTAAAAGCTTTGTGTCGCCCTAATGCCCTGCATACCTGCTAGGATGGGGGAGAGGACCTATCCTTATGTATGTCATCTATACAGTTGGAAATCCAGTCTCAGTGGCTTGGAGTCTGTACATCCTGGACCAGCACCGGAGAAGGGGACTCAAAAAATACTGCGTTATTAATGTTGGGAGCATAATTCGCCACCAACACCAGGGCTGTCTGCCCAGTGTCCCTTCAACCACCACTTATCTGCTCTCCATATCTATTTGAGTCCTGTGTTATACAAATGGGACCCATTGGGATATTCATATCAGGACCTTCCTTGCAAAGGAGCATACTGTCCCAAATATCTGCCCTCTCCATGTCTAGCCACTTTCTGCAGTTCAGGCGCTGTAAGCTGTGTCTCCTGTAAATAGGCAATATGCATGTGTCTACACTGTAAGTATGCATACATCTTGCATCTATCGAAAGGTGTGAAGCCATGCTGCTCACATTCCATGTCAGTGTATTAAACCTAGAGTCAACAGATCTTGTGAGCAAATTACGTGACGCCATATTGTTGCTTGTATCCCCAGCATCCATCTGTTCCCTGCCATACACACACACACACCACATTACATCCCTCAACCTCAATGATTACTTCTGCAGATCCAAACCAAAAGTATAATAACAAAAAACGTTGGCGCTAAATCCAATTCCCAACCTCCTGTGAAGAAAAGAATGTTATCTTTGCTATCATAACCCAAGTTGCAAACATGAATTGGTAAGAACTGTGTAGATGACCATGTCCATACTGGAGGCATGGTATGGTCTGTCTTCATGGTGCTCCTAGAAAAGAGGCCCCAGATTTGCAGGTGAAAACACTATTGGGCACCTGCACTACCATCCATGTTATGTGCTCAACAACTGCCCTCCCTTATGTTTCTGGGCTCCCAGCTCCACATGGGTGGTCTATGCACCAGATAATCTCATCTGCTACTCTGGGTGTCAATGAGGGGCCTATCAGCTGCTCCACATCTGAATCACATGAGTTCTTAGAAGCAGAGTCCGCATCCATGTTGTGTTCTGAATCCTGCACCGCAAGTGAATTCTGGGGCTGGGGTACGTGACGTCCGCCATGCCTGTGTTCTTTCCTTGGCTGCCTATGCATTAGTGGAGCAACCCTCGGCCCCTTTTCCCGCCTGTGTCTTCTCAACTAGGCTGCTTCAGATGCCTCGCCCTCTGACAGGGCTACAGCCCCTATAGTCTGCAAGCAGGTCCAATCTTCCTCTTGCGATTGGAAGAAGTGCTTTTTGCCGCCCTCCATCACCGAGTTTCGTAGGAAACTAGAGGGCATACTTTGTGCCCATCCCACACAATTGCCATTTGACCGCCAAGTACTTCCATGGTGTAGTCAGGACATGCATTTAAAATTTTCCCATTGTAGAGCAACAGGCCATTGGTCCTGGAGAGCTGTAAGAGAAGACCCCTGTCTGCCTCTGTAGTTTAACAGTTGAGCAACAACAGGGTGCGGCGCCACTCCAGGTGAAGGTGGGTGACCCGGAACACAATGAGCCCTCTGAATAGACAAAAAGCTTGGGACCCTGCTCAGACACTATATTTATCAACCATTCCTCCAAGAATAACTCCAGTTTCTGCCCTTCTGAGTGCTGGACGTCCTGCAGCAATGACTAGGTTAATGTTTGGGAGATAGTTGTCCATTTAAATACACTGAAACGAAAGTCCGTCACAACCGTGCATGCTTCCAAACACTACCTACCAGTATGCAGACCTACTGAAGGGTGTCTGCTCGTCTGGTTAATCCAGGTACCAAAACCGTAAATCCATGCAATATGATGACGTTTTTATTAAACAATAGCTTTCAGTTGACTTCTTTACGAAGACACCAAACGGAGCATGACTGCAGCTCAGATGAACTATAGGAGATGAGGTTTTTGAGGACCAAAGGGTAAAGGGGAGGGGTTGGGTTGAAAGCAAGTGTAAGCTAAATGCGATACCATGCACTGTTTTTTTAAAAATTTATTTTTAAAACATTTTCTCCAAATGCTAATCTGCAGAGCCGTTTCTGTACTGGGAAGGCTTAGGTAATAGAATGGGGAACTAATGATAGGACTATTTCCTATATTTTAAATTTCTATAAATACATGTAAACTTTTACAGATTGGGGAATGCTAGAATAAATATGAGAATTGTTCTATGTGAAATTTATTTTGTATGACAGCTCAAATAAGTATCATAAATGTGATTTTATTTGTTCTTTATTGATCCAGCAGGAAGTATTACGCTCATAATTTGGTGTTTTTGCTCAGTTGTTATCCTGAAGCCTTGATTTTATCATATATTGCATTGCTTTTCTAAACGGTGTTTCTGTTTATTAGACTGTTTCAGAACAGTGTAACCCTCTCCCTAACCCTTGTTGCCATGTGAGTCTTCTGTCGTCTTTTGGTAGTTGGAAGTATAAAATATATAATGACTTGTGAGAATATTGGGATATTTTTCATAGCTGGTAAAAATGTTTTCTTTTTATTTCAGGTGAAAAATATAAACATTACAACTTTTGTTCCATTTTTGGATTCTGTGGGGATTTCTACCGCTAATGGAATTCCAGAGGTAATTAAAAAAGATAATGACATTTTTTTACAAACTTTCTTAAAATGCACAACATTACATTTTTTGGTTCCTGCATATGCCGTACTTGGACTTGTTGGTTCCATAAAATAATAGGTTTAAGCACTTAGTAGGCAAAAATGAAGAGCAGCAAGTAACATGTATTTGTGACATTAAAGGCCATCTCCAGCTGCCTGTGGGTGTAGTGATGCTGAGTGCTTGAAGCTCAGTTCCCTGCGCCCATTGTGTGAATGGTGTAGCCAAGGTTTGAGCCCAGCGAGCTCTGTAATGAGAGCCATTGACGACCTGGTCCCAGAATCTGCTTTGTACTGCATGTGACCATGGCCTGCTGATCATGTGAAGATGCTGAGCTCAGGGCCTTGTCAAAGTCTTATGCTCATAGTTTGCTGATCACAAACCAAGTCCATCCCTGTTCCCAATGGATTGTAATTTTCTTGGAGATTGAGCAGCTGTATTGATGCAATTGATGACATCGACAGTGATGAGATCTGGAAAGTCACCACTGAAGTTATTGTTAATGTATTTTGTTATGTCTTCTGTGACATCCTGTGTGGGGTCATGAACAGTGTATTGTAGCAGTTAGTATTGTGTAGCCACTAATAACGGGTAAATTCCAGCAGCATTTATGTATTGGTCCGGAATTATAACATCCATTCCACGTATCTTTTTAAGGGAAATTGACATGGTTCTGTGTGAGACATAAAATATATTCAGGGTTTGTAGGCCTGTGCTTTGTACATAGGGAATAAAGCTATGGCTCTTTACCGGAATGAAAAAGTGTGTATGTGTCCATGTTACCAAGGCAGCTATAGCACCTCTGTTAATGTGATTATGTTGGCTAATCTGTTGCAAAAGTATTTTTGGTTGCTAATAGCTTTGGCCCTGTTTGACAAATCTGCACAAATCTTTCCAAAACATTTGTAATATTCTTGTTCATTTGCAAAACGTTTCCCTCACATTGATGAAGGGGAGCAGTTGTGAGGGATTTAAAAAAATGAAATTTTTCCATTTAATTCCTGTGGACACGAAGCTACAGAAAAAAGTTGTGGATAGAATAACAATAAGCGTGCCTTTCCATATGTGTGCTTTTCATGATTTGGTGTAAATCTGTTATTAATTTTTTAGAACTTTGCAAAAAAGGTGAGGTTAAACTTTGGTATAGATAGATGGATGTGAAAGCGTACTAGCTATACCCAATAGGCATTGTGAACAGGACACGTCCTGTGTGCAGTGGGATGTGATCTTGAGAATAGTGCTTGGCCAGCGGTCATACACTATGCTTGGTGGTTAGGGCCCGCAAGTTGCTAGTATCTGGTAGCAGCTGCAGTGTTCCTGGGGCTGGTCTTGTGGAGTTACTAGCCAGCACTGTGACCTGAGTATAGGACACCGCTTCAGGCTGAGCCCTGCAGGCAGCTTGGCAGAGATACTGGTTATAGTTAGTGGCTACTTATGGAAAAAGTCTTAATGCTATATTCATAATTTAACTGATTTGTACACCAGCTGAGGGCTTTAGTCCTTCAGACAATGTGAACATTGTTATGCTATTAGCCCTTTCCTTGCTTGGTTAGAGGGGTTTTAACCACATCCAACTTTCCCTGCCCGTCGTGGGATGAATGCATATCTTTGCGTTCTCTAATGATAAAAGCACATTTCCAGTTCCACTGTAAACTCTCAGAGGGGTATTAGGCAAAACATTACCCTGATAAACTTGTTGTTATTGTTATATTCCATATACGTACCCTATAGAGGCGCAGGTAGCATTGCAACCTTTCACCTATATTCTTCCCTACATTACATACATAACGGTTCTTAGGCACTGACCTTTTACCCAGATATGACACTGCATTCAGAACGGGGGTTTTTCCCTGGTTCGATTCTCATACATTATGCATAAGGCTTCTTGGAAGCACAGCAGGACTAACAGTAGGATTACCATCTCCTGTATAATATCTCTGTATAAAGTTCAGGCCCAACGTCATCCTTTAGTCCGACAGTAACACAGCAAGGTAAGACCCCTGGGGAGACCTATGGGTATGTATACATCATGTCTTGCTTAGAAAGACAGAGGAGACCGTTACTTCCCGGCTGACACACTGACCAGAGACGCTGAGGTTCCTGCATGCAGACGCTCCAGCTAGCAGTGGTCTAACATCCCTCGCGGGGTGTCCAACTCGAGACCAGGACGGGGTCCCACATTCTCTAACTCTCAGGTAATGGGGTTGACTAGATCCTAGAGGGATTCTTGGCATAACACCTACACAGATGCTAGGTACATTTAGGTACATCTAGTTAGGGAGACATCGTAGGAGTACGCACTTTTAGGTTACACCTTTTACATGTATATGTCCATGATTTCTGCAAGATGGTAGAACTATACCATCCCTTTACTTTTGTAGTATTGCTAATCATATATCTCTGCTACTGTCTAATGGTTGTTGCAGCTCATATATTCTACACTAGAATAACAACTGTTCAATAAATACTTACTGAAACGCCCAGCCTGTTTATTCTGTGTATCTCTGAGACAAACTAAGTGAGCATGAGTGACTGAGCGAAATGTAGTATATTGTTTCCACGATCCTGGGGGATCAGGGTTGTCATGTTCTGAGGTTGCCAAGAACAATTCTCTCCCCGATAAGAGTAGACTCTAGTGGCACTGTGTGCTAGCTGATACAGACAGGCTAACGTATCCGGTGGGGGTGCACTGAATCAGTCCGCCACCAATCCCACAGTTTAGGTTATCGAGACGCACAGATCCTGTATAGGGTATATAGGAACTACACGACATGGCGCCGCCAACGTTGGTTGGGTACTTATTTAACAGTAGAATCTGAGTAGTTCAGTCGTGCTATTCTCAGAGACCCCTACTCACAAAACACCAGAGACATCTGGAGTGGGTTGGTACAAACTCCGCCACAGCCGAGTAGGCTAAAAATCCTATTTATTGGCTGTTGGTTAATCAAGCTTGAAGGACACAGTGTTCCTAAAATTGTGCATTAAAACCTTTATCTTAGTTCCCTTGAACAAACTTCTTCTTTACAAAAATGACTGAGACAGGAGATAACCCAGTAGTGGATCTGCACATCTCAGCAGGTAGAAGAAAATGCAGACCCAATTCTGATTGCAGAAAAATTCAGACATACAGTCACAATGAAACTGTTAGAAAATGGTTTATCATCCAGGGGTGGCGTAGTAGTTTTTGTGATTGAGGCACACGAATCAAACAAAACAGAGGTATTTTATTCGTGGGTTACATTCCCAGCAGCAAATGCAAGAACAAAGACATTTCACTATTACACAGAAGGAGATGCACCAGTGGAATATTGTCCGTTCGAGGACATAGAGGTTCCACTCACGTACCAGGAACACTTATACTGGTTTAAAGGCGCCCTACCCCATATAAGAGGAAGAGGAAGATTAGGCCCGCTCGGAGGAGAAGGGGCAACATGGCAGATATTCGCGCCCTACACACCACATCCTGACATTGAAACAATGCCACCAGGAGACTTACTCGTACAACACAAAGATTTAATTAAAATCTATAGAAACATGACACAATTCGTCATGAGGACATTCACTGTCCAACCAACAATAGTTGCAACAAATGGAACTCAATCTCGGTACAGCAACTAAGATCACACCACAAACATTACACGCGGTAATGGGTAAAATGCCCACAAAACGTGAACAAATACCATTCTGGGTAGCTCAGAAAATAACACAGCTAGAGACAGTATTCCCGAATACTACCCCGTATGGGACACAGAATGCTAACAATCTGCTTACCCATGGGGATAACACCACAAGTAGAGGATTGTACCACTTGGGGTACAGTCTTTGCTGCCGTTTATACCAAAACTCATGGTATCCCATCATTAGCAGTAGTACCTGATCTATTAAGACAAATACAGAATGAGTACGGAGCAGAGCCTGCCCTAAACTTAGGGATGAAGTTACTAGGTAACTATGCCCATGTATCAGCCATAATACTAGCTAATATTAAAGGGGAAGCAGCATCAGTGACTATCCACCAAAGCCTAAGGGAGTTCAGTCCTTTAGAACAGGAACACGAACTACCCAAAATAATTGAAACTGCTTATGCAGAATTAGGCAGAGACAGTTTGGGTGGGAAAGCTTTAAAACCACAACTGATGGGCAGTCCTGAAAAGGACACTTCTAAGCAGACACCTACTTCTTCTAAAAAGAAGTGGGAAAATAAAAAACAACAAACATTTAAAGGAAACAGATCTTAATCCCAATTAGATCTCCTCCACAGGAGCCCTCCGAAAAGAGGTACAACCTTAGGAATACAGATAATATTAGGAAACCTGACGGGTATCAGGATACTGATACACGTTCCTCTTGTTCCTTTCAGGGTTCATCAAAAAACTCCGAGAGGGAAGGATGGTCAGAAAGACAAGAACGTACAAATTCCAGAGACAAGCTGCACGCTCAAGATTACACTTCTAAAAAAGAAGAAAAACCAAAGCAAAAGCCACAGTTCAAAAAGAAGAAGGTTGCAGGTCTAAAGGTCAGACATGCCCAGAATTCTGAGGACTCGACTACTGAACGGGGAATGGGCTCTGACGATGCTAGACAGTGCGGCAGAAATAACAATAGCTCGCCAGAACCTGATGGAATTTCTGGTGATAGCGGACTTTAATGATTATATCACGGTAGAAACACCCGATACTAGGGTAAGCGTCCCACATAAAGTATATGAAATAACGCTCCAGATGGAGGGGGACAAATGTAGAACAGTGAAAGGTCTCTTTTGGGAGAACCTGACGTTTGGCTATGGTATTTTATTAGCTGAACAAGATTGGCCGCCAGCATTCGTCATGGATTGCCATAAAGGAGAAACGGTAATACTTCTGGCATTCTCAGACCATATTCCCAGGCATTTACAACACACATATGCTCAGGAGAGGGCGGTAGCCCAGGCTCCAGCATTATACAAATAACATGTTGGATGGGATAAGGATTCAACCCACCACATTATTCATTTAAAAAATAATCCAACTGCACAGAGGCAGTATCCAATTTAACAAGAAGCTAAAAAACAGGTCAAGGAGATCTTAGATCAACTTGAATACCAAGGGGTGATTGAAACTTGCACCTCACCAATGAACAATCCTTTGTTTCCTGTCATGAAATCTGACACCACATATCGTCTAGTTTTAGATTAGACATTTAAACACTTGCACTAAGACATTTGCAGTCCAAAATGCACACAGTGCCGCATTAATGAATAACATTGTGCGGAAAAAATATAAAACAACACTTGATACCTCAAATGGATTTTTTTGCCAAAATACAGCGCCTGAAAGCAGGTATCTAACAGCCGTCTCAGCGCTAGGGTCCCAGCGGCAATTTTGTTGACTCCCCCAAGGGTATAAGAACAGCCCGGGGTTGTTTTCGGCCAGGGTAACAGAGTTACTTCACAATTTGGATGAATGTGGATGATATTTATCTGACGTACGATGACCTAGAGGAACACTTGAACAGAGTGAATACCATAATTTTGGGATTTGCATCTGAGGGCTACAAATTCAACTTTAAAAAATCAAACATTGCCCACCTCAGTGTCCTGTTTTTAGGATATGAGCTTTCAAGTGAAGGAAAAAGCCTGGCAGCCAAATTTTTTGAAAAATGCGCCCTGCTCCAACCTCCAAAATCACTGAAAAACTTAGTCAATTCTGGGATTCCTATATTTTGGTAGAACATACATTTTGGATTACGCAGAAAGAGTAAAACCTTTCTACGATTTAATAAGACCTGATTTTTCAGTAAAACAATGGACACAGGAACACACAGATACACTTCGTTCCTTACAAGCTGATATGATAGCTTCCAAACACTTACAGACACGCGTAAACGTACGCAACCTGGTGATCCGTATAGTTGCGGGTCAATCTGGGTGCACCTATCTAACATATAATGAAGGTGAAACAGTACCGATTGCATACAAATCACATTTGTACACAAATGCTGAGATGCGCTTCGCATTTACAGAAAAGTTTCTAACAGCAGTACAGACTGCTGTAGTGCGAGAAAGAGCACTGGCTCAGGGGAAACGAATGATAGTAGTTACTCCGGTTCCAGCCTTAGAGGCTGCGACAGCCTTACATCCGAGATGGATACAATGGGCTAATTCTCTCACTGCAACAGACGTAGAATACAGGTACGACCAAAATTTAAAGACACAAGCATTCCTGCAATACGAACAAGAATATCCTCTGCCCAACGAAATAATGCCTCTAGATCAGTATGAATATATTATTTACACTGACGGATCTGCTCAACCAGCCATAGGAAGTAAGCAACAATATAGCGCAGCATGTGCAATCGTTAAAGGTCGCATGCGGGATGGAAAGTTGCACAAAAATGCAATCTCTAGGAGACTGCACGCACAACTGGCAGAATTAAAAGCCCTAATACTGGCACTAGTGAATACGGATCATGAATTCCCCACACTAATTGTGTGCGATTCTTTTTACTGTGTGCAGTCTTACAATGAATATTTGCAGCACTGGGTTCAAAATGGGTTCAAAGATGCAAAAGGTGGCACAATTAAGCATAAAATGCTATGGGAACAGGTAGTGGAGTTGAAAACCGAACTACCGAGGGCTCACGTGATACATACACTGAGTCATCAGCGTGATGGCGTTCAAGTTGAATGGAATTCATTGGCTGATGAAGCCGTGAAGGGGGCTGTACGCACGGCTTCCGTAGCTGCAATCACTCTTTCTAAAACGAGAATAGATGGTGAGATTATGGTAGCTGTCATTGCTTCACGCAAAAACAGCAAAGCACGACCAAAGAAGTTTCCACTCAAGTACTCCTACAAGTTAGATGCCAATAACATGCCATTTGCTCAGATTCCTGGAGTGGGGGATAGAGTAATTCCAAACATGGATCGTAGGTTAGGTTTAATTCTAGCAGCACACGAAGGGATAGGTTCTGCACATGCAGGAGTTACAGCGACTGTTTAATTGTTGAAACAACGCTATTGGTGGCCTGGATTAACAAAGCAGACTAAAGACTATGTCTTGAAATGCGACTTCTGCCAGCAGATGAAAGGTTCCACAGTCGCACGTCCAGCGCAGACACCGCTGTTAATAGCTGACAAACCACTAGCGTGTGTTTATTTGGACCACTGCAGCCCCTTACAAAGAGATGGGGCTTACAGGTATATCATGGTTGCAGTGTATTCCTGCTCGAGATTCCTATGGGTGTGGCCCCAATGCTCGGCTGACGCTCGAACTGTTATAAAAGATTTGCGAGTCTTCATAGGGACATACGCAATTGGCACATTACATTCTGACCAGGGCCCTGCGTTTAGCTCTCGGGCTTACAAGGAGGCCATGCGTGGATTGGGTGTAGCATTGCAGTACTCCTCTCCCTACCATCCCGAGGGAAAGTCGGTTGTGGAGAGAAAAAACTGGGACTTAAAGCAATCTTTAACAGCTAGAGTATTAGGCATAGGTGAGAGTTGGGTAAAACATTTGTATGGAGTCCAGCGAGCTATGAATAACATGCCAAGAAGTTATCTAGGGGGTGTCACTCCTTATGAGGTCCTATTTGGGACAAGAATGTGGGGACCTGATCTTGATTGTGAAGGCGCAGCGGCGGATGAAAAACCTTTTGACATCCATGATCGATTGGCTGTTTTACAGGATCTAAATGAATCCAGAACACAACAAAGTAATGTCCATCTGAAGCAGACCGCCACTGGGGAAGTCAAATCAGTCACGGCAAGACCTGTCTGGATCCCAAAAGTCGGGGTTCTGGTCAGAGAGAAAATAGTGGACAAGAAAGAATTTGGGCCATCCTACAGAAAGCCTGTACCAGTCCTAGCAATTGAAGGAACAAGAACTGTACTTCTACCGCCTCTTGCCGGAAAAAAGGAGAAAAGATTTGTCTCAATCGACTTAATCAAACCACACTATGTGACCGATACTAAGCAGTAGGCCACGTGTACTCCAAAGTAGCAGACGCCCTCATCTCGCTACAATACAAGAAGTTCAAACGGAAAGACTCATCACGTTCGAAGAGTCCCCTGTACGGAATGACGGACTATGCAACAATGCTATGGAACTCGTTCCTCTTGAACCTGAAGTTCAACTTCAAAATCAAACTCAAAATGACAGACAAATAGATGTTAGACCAAATACAGATGTCTACGTCAACGTGCCTCGACAAGAGCTAAGTACGATTTCAACAAATCCTGATGCAATACCAACAATTGATCGAACTGCTTCTGGCTACTTCATAAACTTTGATACGTTTTCTTTGGATCCAAGTCAACCTGAAACGACGCCAGCCCAAAAATCACGCAAGCAGCAAGTAAAACACTTTCTGAACTTTCTTAGAAGAACTTACCTGGTATCACTGTGGGTAGAACTATGGATAATTACCGGGGTGCTTTTCTTTCTTTTCTGGTTAGGTTTAGTTTTAGTGATGGTTTTTAACATGCTTATTAATGGACAATACATTCGACAAAGCTCTGCAGCCCAAAAGGTGAATTTAATTTTAAAACCACACCAATCATCTCATTGAGAACAAAGAGACTTGTCATCAGTGAACATTATAGCAGTTCCTATACCTGACGGTATAGTGTGGGACAAGGTTGATTTCGATATATTCGGCCCGACCGAACTTTTAAAAATACCACATTTATTTAAAATATCATTAAGTGATATCATTACCTCAAGTACATTTTCCGATGGTTGGGATTTTGAAACTGTTAATAACGGGCGGGGTGGTGCGGGGGTCCGGGTTGTTTTTAGGGCATGGGGACAGTTTTTAGGGCTCGGGCGGGAGAGCTGGGGTCTGGGTAGTTTACAGGTGTAGGGCACAGTTCTTAGGGCTCTGGGCGGGAGAGCTGGGGTCTGGGTAGTTTTTAGGCCGTGGAGTAACTTTTGAGGGCTCAGTGTGTGGGAAAAGGGACAGTTTTCAGGGCTGGGGACAGGTGTGTGATCTTTACCACACATGTCCCTTTACCAATTATATCTTTACTACGAAATTACGTGGTAAAGATGCGGTCGTGGTTGAGACCGCGTGGTTCAGGCATGTGTTATGGCATGCGTTGTACCATCATACAACCATCAGAGGCCATTGATTGTTCATGACTTAAATGAAACCAGCGACTTGCATTTACCTGGATGCTAAAAAGGATTTTAACCTCGGAAGCTAGATATTTCGGTTTGTAATTTAATTTTCCTTCCCATTTTACAAGATTGGTGGCCTCTCTATTTACAGACACAAAAGATGTTATAAATACAGAGGCTGGCAAAATATCTGTGACTAGGAAACCCAGCAAGGTTGACTGATGCCACTGATTTTATTTGCTTTGTTTATTGACTATTCTGCAGTATTAATCTGCAAAGCAGAAAATATATTGCCTCTTTATTATAGCTATCTCACCTGTTAAATTGTGTGCAGATGATATCGCTCTTTTCTTAAAGACTGACTTTGATTATTCACAAGACAGCTGATAATATGCAATAGTTTACCTATTTAGGAGACCGTGTCAGCTGTAACAAGAAGGAGATCATGTTGTTTAATGCACCAGTTTCGGTCATACACCATCTCTGGAATAAATGTAATTCACATCCAAAAAGATATCTCTGGGTACACCTTTCTGAAGACCCAGCAGACATGTAGGCTCTTAATTATAGTTCTTTGACTCTTAAAGTAAACAATATGTTGGATCGCTGGAATTTTCTGGATCTCTATCTATTTCTATATTAGTAAAAATTGCTTTAATTGCAATGTCCATCCTATCCCGTTTTGTTTTTCCGTTTTCAAATTCATGTGATCTTCCATTGAATTTTTTCTTAGAAGGTAGAAAGGAGGCTAGTTTTATTTGGGCTTCTTGACAACCAAGACTCAAAATGCGTTGGTTCAAAAAAAATCAAAATATCTTTATTCGCATTTGATATATGCATAAAAGTACAGACTAAAATTATCCTAAAAACATTTGATCGACAAGAGGTTTAAAATTAAATAATAATTGGTTTTAAGATATGTCCATTAAAATATCAATATTCACAAGAAGCCTCGTTGCAAAAATCACCTTCAGTTCATTGTGAGAAGGATTTGTTGCTGCATACAATTAAAAAATACAATTCCCCCAGAGCAAATCCCAGTAGCACATTTTAAGACCATGCAATAAATAATTTTCCAGGCATGAGGCTTTTATCTATTTGGTCAATTAAAACAACACTCTGTCTGTTGAACTTCTCCTTATACAAAGAACTGAATATAAAACATTTTCAACCATGAAACAAATATATGGTGTTTCCAGGGAGTTAATAACTGCAAGAGCTGTAGAATGTGAAACTAGACTCAATTTTGTTATCAGGGGGAGGATATACTCTTTTCTTTCCATTTTATAACGAGCATTTGCAATGCAATCGGTTTCGCGTTTGGGGCCTTGTATGTATTTACCTATGCAGCACATTACTGTGGGTACAGTAACATTTACCGTTCTAACGTGCATGAAGCAGGGAAAGGGTGCAGTACCACAGGCTCCCCATCCTGTGATTCTGGATGATTCACTTAATCTCCCCTGCCTACAAAAACAAAATAAAGGTGAGCTTGTGTAATGCAACTGGTGTGCATAAATAGCGCTCCAAAAACCTTGGGGCGAGTTTGCTCTATATTTTAAAAAGCTGCAAAAAATTAATGTGTGAGGTATTTATACAAATTTCTGCCCACTATCTCTTTTTGTCTTCCTTTAATTTATTCACGTTTTCATATTTCGTGTAGAACATAATCCTTTGGCATTTTACAATTGTTTACTGTCCGCTGACGAAATCCATCCAAGCAAGGGGAAGGTGTTTGATTGTTAAACATCTTTGAGAGATGGCTGTCTTAGGCTGACCACAACAAAGTAAATAAAAGACACAATGATTTTTGACTATAACTTTGTTTTGATGTTTTGCTTGGTACACACTAAACTAAAAAGGGGTAATCCTCGATCTACTCCGCAAATCTGAGAGCCGAGCCATGTGCCATCTCGTACAGACGATGTCAGGCCCTAAAGTGCAGGGAAGAGAACCACGTTCCATACTGTTAAAATATAGTGTACTAGAAGCTAAAAACAAACACCCGAGCAGTGTACTCTCGCGTATTGACACCCTGCACGCCCCAGAGTGAGGGTAATAGAACCATTCACCAGGGGTAATAAACACTATATAAATGCTGACACCATACCATTATAGTGTGTGAAGTCACAGTGCACTACCAGCAAAATAGACGCAGTAGGGCAGGAAATGAGCTAGACAGCTATCTCACTCCATGTGATCTGATTGCACAGAGCCACTTTTCAATGCTGAAAACTAACAGGACTATTCAGAAATAATCACCAAAAGGCAGTGAGCTGCCATTAAAAAATGCCTGGGCCGGGATTAAGTTTAAGACGATGGCAATGCAGAAGGCGTTCTATTTTATAAGGACATTATGGACCGGTATTGCTCTCAACTAGTCGTGATTACAGCCAATAAACAAGTGGTTCCACACATCTTTCAAGCGCCTGAGCATCACCCGCTGTCTAAATGCGTGTCTGGCCTGGCTGCGCAGGGATAAAACAGGGATCTACTCCACGCTGAAAGGGAGATGACAAACGCTCAAAATAGGTGTGCAGCCTCATAGAGAACACCGTTGCTGACTTTCAAGTCCTTCAAAGACAGAGTAAAAAAGCGAAGGCACCGTCAGGCTGCCGTTGGATTTGCCAATCTGGGACCGTGCAAAGGGATCAAGAACTGCAGGCGGATCGGAGCCTGGAGCAGAACGGTCAGCTGCGGGCAACACGGCGTTGCCCGCAGTCCCCGAGTTGTGAAGGGGTCAGGAGAGATGAGTGCGGTTTAGGCGGCCAGCAGCGGCGTGGGGCGAGCTCGCTGCAGGCGTGGAAGAGACTTGAGCTCAGGAGGAGCGGGCAGCGGCGTGTGCGGAGCGCGCTGCCCGGATATTGAACCCAGGGGTGCCTTTGTGTTGGCGAAGAAGTTCAAGGCGGCCAGCAGCAGCGTGGGGGCGAGTGTTATGATGTGGATAGTTATTTGAGACCGGCAGTGGTGGACTAGATAGATGATAGTAGCGCCTGTTACTATGATGTTAAGGAGCAGGATGGATTATTTTGGTCTGTAGAAAAGAGAGTGTGAGAGGTCTGAGACTACGGGCTGCTGGCGCGCGCGATGTCTGAAAGCTACCACCGGCACTGGTGCCCGCAGGGCGCCTAAAGGCGGTGGGTCTGCAGTGCGTGGCGCTCGGTAGGGACCAGCACCGCCCCACTTTACAGATGGGCTGGTGACCGCGGCCGCAGTTGCTATGTAACTGTCAGAAAGTTAATTATCTGCAGAGATTAAATAATGAGGTTGCTAAAAGGCGTGGAGGAATTAGAGGTGCCCAGGCAGTGCCGAAGAGGGTCTGGCGGCAGCGCTCTCCTCGGCCCGACACTGTGAAATCCAATCCAATAGCTCGTGTCACAATTCTGCATTACCTCCAGCTCTTGCTCCTCGCTCTGCTCCAGCATCTTCCGGAAGCTCACCGGACTCTCGGCCATCACAGCGCCACGCATTCTCCCGTGAGTGTAAGCTGCAAGCCGCACACACTTAAACCGCCGATGTTGCACTTCCGGCGCACGCTGAAACAAGGAGGAACTACCAGTGAAGCGTGCGTTCCAAGCCTCTCTAACCTCAGATGGGAAGGTAAATGTAATGACGTAGGCAAAATAAAGTGCGCATGCAGCCAGCCAATCAGAGGGGAAAAAAGCATTTACAAATGCAATAGGACTCGTATTTACGCGAGTCCTATTGCATTGGAAATAAAACTGCGGTCGTCCAAGAAGGCAGGAACGGGAGTGGGTGGGGGGGGTTATGGTGGGCAGAGAAGTGACGGACTGCGGGAGGGAACGGGAGGAGGCAGGGGAACAAAACAGTTTTAAAAGTAAAGGGGCCGATAGCTATGGAAGGAGAAAAATGTCGACATGGCCGTCAGGAGGCGGGATTAAGTTGAGGAAAACCAATTAGATTGCAGCATTTAGGAATTCGGCCAATCAAAAAGATAGGCGGAAAGTGGGCGGAGCTTCCCCCACTATACTGTATACAGCATCTCTCGACGAGACAGCGCATGCGCTGCCTAGGCGAAACCTAAAAAGGACCAAAAAAATAAGATATGAGACATGGTTTGGAAAGACAAGCCATCACAAGGACATTGCGACAGGTTACTTAGTGAGTATACATGCGCAGGGTATCCTACCATCAAGGGGAAAAAATGTAACCTCCTCCTTGTTAAAAGATATTGATGCCTGAGGAAACGATCTACAAGTCCAGGGGGTGTGTTAAAAAATGGGAGAAGGTGTGGGGGCCTTGGCGGAAGTATCGAGCCTTACGGGGTGGGGGTGGGCAGTGGGAGTAAGTGTATTTGGTCCATTGTACTGCCAATGTTTGCCTTTGATCGTGCGATTAATGTTGTTTTCCTGCATACCAATTGAACACTGCTGTGTATTACATGTGACCTTGAGCAAAGTTAATAAAAAGATTTATAAAAAAAAAAAGATATTGATGCGTATTATTAGTAACAAAGGAGAGATAGGAGTCATGACTCTTGGGGATTCTGGGCAAGGTATGGTAATGAATAACCATAGCTTTACTTTGGTTGTATTGCCATCTTTCTAGCGCACATTTTTTGAGGAAGGCCTCTTTCAGCTTAATCTTGGAAAATGGCAAACATTTGTTTGGTGTTATGTACAAATCAGCTAAGCCCAAGTCTGTAAGAGACCTTCTAACATATACTAGCCACGGGATATTGTTGGCTTGATCTAAAGTTATTACGTCTTTTAGTATTGTCTGATTTCTTTCCCATCCCTGCTATCATGATATAGGTTTTCGATCTATTGACTATCAATCCCAGTTCGGCCATAAAGGTTGAGTAGGAGCCCATCAGGCGTTGTAAGGCCAGGGGTGTCCTGGCCATCAGAACCGCATCATCTGTGTAGAAGAGAGCGGGCAACGATATGCCGCCCGCTGATGGAGCATCTATGCATTGTGCGGTTAAGACTTCATTACAGTTATTGGTATACATGGAGAATAGAAAGGGGGCCAGGACACACCCCTGGCGCACCCCCTTTTCTATTTTAAACCTTTCTGTGCATTCCCCTTGTTTACCATACCTGACTACGTCCCCTGCCTCTCTGTAAAGCTCCCTGATAAAAAGAATTATGGATTTGTCCACGCCCATCGACTCCAAGAGAGCCCACAATTTAATGTGTACTACACAGTTGAAGGTAGCAGACAAATCCACAAAACCCATATAAAATTGGCCCTTTTTTGCACACACATACTTTGCAGCAAGTAGTGCCAGGTTGAGTCCTTGGTCTATCGTACCCCTCCCTTTTCTAAACCCATATTGGGACTCTGCTAGAACGTTATTAGCCACAGCCCAATCCTCCAATCTGTTTAAAAGCACTCTCCCCATTAATTTCGCTGTGCTGTCCAGCAGGGAAATTGGGCGGTAATTTACTGGGTTCATGGGGTCCCCTTTCTTATATATGGGGATGAGCACCGATTGTTTCCATGATGCTGGAGGTCCCACTTTTGAGATAGCATTAAAAGCTTGCGTCAGGAGTGGAGACCATAGATTCTTACATCCTAGGAAAATATCCAAGGGAACACCGCCTGGCCCTGCAGCCTTTAGGATGGGCGATTGGGAGAGTGCAAGCTCGATTTCCTCTAGCGAGAACTCCATCCCCTGTTGGGCAATTATTACGTCACCCATTCTGTTTGTATCACTATCCTTCGCAACATTAAAAAATACTCTGAAAATGGAGGAGCCATGTGGTTTCATCTATATGAGAATCAAGAGAAACGCCCCCTTGTTCTCGCAGAAAGGGAGCGTTCACCACTCTCCAGAATGCCTTACTATCTTTACTCCTCGATGCCTCACCCAGATTGGCCCACGCTTCTTCTCGTAACTCTTTTTTTCCCTCGCTGTTCTGGCTGTCTTACAGTCAGCACGTAGCTTCCTTATTAAAACTTTGTTACTGGGGTTCGTCTGGAGGGCTGTACGTAATTCTCTAGAGGCTTTTGAACAATTGTCATCAAACCACCTTGTCTTAGGAGGAGTCTTACTTGTAGCTGGACGCTTAAGGTTTGAATTAATGGAGATTAAAATTTTGTTAAAGGCTGTTACTACCTGATGGCTATTGGTGTTCGTATCTAAACAAGATTCTATCTCAGGGAGTACCTCCTTAACAACCTTTGGGAGAAATAATATTGGATCAATTTTCTCCCACTTAAAGGTAAAACCATTTTTCCTGCTCAATATCGGTTTTGGGGCTTGTATGGTTCTTAACTTGGTTGGTAACAGCCCAGCAAAACTAAAGAGGAGGAAAGCATGATCACTAAATTCTGTTAACTCCACTCCAGAGGACTTTATACAACTCCTATAGTTGGCCTGAATAATAGTAAAATCGATTGTTGAAGTAACATCGGTATGTTGGAAGGTCGGGATGAATTGGCCTGTCATGCTGTCACAAGGGTTAATTATTACTAAATCCCATGTTAAAAGAAGACTATTCAAAAGGGTTCCGTAGTTATGGTGCCTGAAGTGAACAAGCAGCTGGTCATCAGAATTGGTTACCCCACAAATACGCTGGTCCGTTTTACGGCAACAGTGTACATTAAAGTCCCCGGCCCAAAGTAAGAAGACTAATCACCAATTGTGTGTCAATAGGGCTTCCATTTCTTCCCCCAGCTCCTCAATCACCTGTGTAGGTTTCTTGAAATGATTGTTATAAAAATTAATCAATACCAGGTCAATTTTTCCAAAGCATTCAGCTATAATGACATGGAAATAAGGGGAATTGTTAATGAAGTTCACTTTACCTAAGGTGATCGTATTTGCAATAAATGTAATTAAGCCCCCCTACCTGCCGACGAAGGGACTGCTGGGGTAGCAAAGGAGCGATAACCATTAATATATACAATAGACTCTAACCAGGTTTCCTGGAAACATATCCATATTTATGAACATTTTATACCAACTATGATTTTCTTTTTTGTTTTCGTTTCCCGCTGTGTTCCAGGAAAAAAAAAGTAAGTCTGTGCTGCGCTCTTGTGGGGAGTGCCCCGCCAATGCTGGGGGGAGGGTTATAGTAGATCCATTGATAACGACATGTCAACATTATGTAGAGCTAAATCAGCCGGCCGGGCCCTCTATACAGGTACCAGTACTGTAGCCCTTCATTCAGGGGTCAGTCAATCGCAAAATTCCATATCATCCAACACTGAATACCTGTTTGATAGAGCAAGGGAATCAGTGACCCCCTGTGTGGACTTATAGCTGGAGGTCGTCGGGGGATCACCCTGGGGATTAGCAAGAGAGCTGTGAACTGATATAGGCCTATAGAAGAAACCCAAAGGGACTGCATAAATCTGTGACTATCGAGATGCGTTGTTTAAAAATTCCTGCTTTAGAGGGAGGTCTGTGATTTCCTGCCCTACGTCCATATAACCTGACCTTTTTTTTTAACACAGGTTGCTCGCTTTACAGCTCTAAAAGGCATAAGGTCCTTTAACAATGCGCTAATCAATCACATGTTGAAAGCTATATAATTTCCTGATCTTCCATATTTCCTTCATATCCCTGATATGCCAAAGTTGGTTTGTTAGTTTATATAAATGTATATATAAAATATTTATTTATAAGTTAAATACAAATTTTAAGAAGTTGTTTTTGGTGTATATTTGTTTCTGTATTTTTGTGTATTGCTTTGGGTTTCATATCAAATAAATTACTTACGCTGTGGTCCTCAGCTTCCAGTAGTGATTCATCGAGGATCCACAGAAGTTAAAAGGCTAAGAACCGATGACCTTAAGTTTTGAGGGGTTTAATAACTTAGCTTGGCTTTTGTAGGATTAAATGGCTCACCTTTACAACTACTAGCGCCAGAAAACCTGTTTTCGGGCTGCAGTTTACACTTTATAAATCTGCATCATCAAACTATGCAGTATGGAGCATTGCTGCCCCTCTTAGAATCTATTGCTAAAGTTTTCAAAAATATAATATTTTTACTGAACATTAATAGCTCTCTATCCCAAATTTGTTTAGAAGATAACACTATTGCCAAATTGTTAAATAAGAATTTATTAGAAATGAATTCTTTATAATTTGTTTTTCTTTTTACGGTTGCCTTGAAAGGTTTCATGGTTTGTAATATATACTTTGTTTCAATGTTTTGCATCATAAAAGAATGATCATAAAAAACACTCACCTGTGTTGCACACCAAAGAGTTCCATTGCCAAAATATAATTACAGTGGCAGGTGATCTCAATTAGTTGCCAGGTTAAGATGGGAAGCTAGGAAATGTATAGGCTTTGAAAAATAACAGCAAATGTACATTAGTTGTATTACATTTTCCAGGTATAGTCAATGAATCAAAGGCCGTACAGAGATTTCGAAACAGTCCTTTTTACTTGTCTGGCCCTTGCCCTGAATTAACCCCTTGAGTACAGTGGTCCACTCCAAGTTATTTGTGAACACACGCTTTCGGTTAAATTTGGCACTTTAAGAAAACAGTAGCATCTCTGCCTAAGATTAATCATTGGGACCAAATCTGAAGTGGCTTTACCTGCAGGACTGATTGGGGATTAAATTATCAAGAACCTGTATCTAACAGCTGGCTAGTATTTTAGGGACATCTCTACCCCAGAGAACTTTCCACAAAAGTCACACTGTTCTGCATTCCTGATTTTATGGATCTCCAGTAACACAAGGGATTTTAAAAGATGGTTTACATCTATCTCTGGCTTGCCAGGAGAAGGAAAAGCTGGCAACACAAGTCAAATGTATATTTGATCTGGATACTTTTTTATCCACTTATCCTGCTAATGGGCATATGGCATTGTGGGGACTTGAAGGAGGGATGTGCAGCAGTGGCTTCTTCTGCACACATTTTCACTGAGGCAGTGTAACTGATTATCTTGCTAAGACCTACTCATGTATATCATACCTTAGATGATGGGATTTCTCTGCCAAGTCTCTCTCTATGTGTGTTAGCACTGGACCAGAGGTAAACAGTGTCTCTGAAGTGCACAGGCAAGGACAGCACCCAGTAGGAACATGAATAAACAACGAAAGGTTGTGCATGTTCTTTGATAGTAGGAACTGTCTTCTTTGGGTGAGCCCAAGCATGATTTCATAGACCCCCCCCCCCCAGGTATACATTAACCACACCCAATCATCCACATATGCTTGCAGGGGTGACACTTTTCCCGTTTGGGGACAAAAAACAAATTTTTGACCAGGTGGTAAGAAGCACAGAAGCATCTCTGAATTGGGGTGGAGTAGTGTGTGGTGGGGTGGGAGTGTTTACGGGGAGAGGGGGGAATTGAGGGCTGGCACAAATAAAACTAACATCAGCAAAGCCAATGGGTCTGACTTAAATGTGGCAACACATGTAAACACAGGCATTCATAAATGCTGTTTCCATGTGCTGCAGGCACAAATGCTGTTTATCACATTAAAACCTTCTGTATTGGCTTTGTCAGTGCTGGGCAAAAAGTAGCAAAAATGTATTGTTTTTTATATAGAATGCATATAGGAGAAGTGACTGAAAGTGACAATCAGCGTGATGATGGCATGTTCTTTTCAGATGTTAAATAGTCATTCATGCACTCGAGTAGAAGCATTTCCTGAAAGGCAGAATGATACGTCAAGCAGCCAATAACATGAAGTGATGAGGTAATAAGCCAAAGCCCACTCTGTTTATATTTTAGAGAACTGGTTCACAGTTCATCTTGTAGATAGCTGTGCCTTCAAGCCAGACCTGAAAAAGACCCCTAACTCTGAATGACCTAAAGCACCATCAATCACTCTCCCGAATTACCTGGTATGAGAGGGAAGCAGTCCTCCTACAGTGGATGAGGTGCACTTTGGAGTGCATCAATTTCCAGCAGAGTCTAGCATTGACCAATATTGAACGAAAAATGAAGAAGCACCACCCAGGGTGCTGGAGTGAAGAAAACGCCATGTGAGTCAGAATCACAAAGTGTTGGTAGGGAGGCAAAGTGGGACTGTATGAGGTCATTGACCTCCACTGTGTTCGATTAACGCACATTGAGCATGGGAGGGAGGACAGAAGCTAGCGAATGATTACAAAAGTGGGAAATGGAAATAGTGGTGAAGCAAGGGTCCCCTGGGGCCCTATTGCAAGCTAAGAAAATGGGCCCCCGGTCGTGAAATAGAACCACAATTCAGGTGCTACCGTAGCTATGTCCCTGAATGGAGTGCGAGTGCGGGAGGCTTTACTAATGAGAGCTCCTAAAGGCAGACCAATTTGTGGATCATTTGGTGAAGTATGGTGACAACTCTTCTGAAATTTCTGGAAAGGGTGGGGCCTGCTGAAGGCAATGAGATGAGAGGGAAGTGTGATGGAAGGAGCGACTCAAGAGTCATTAAAATGTGGAATGCAAAGTATTGTGCAGTAGTCTGTGCCACGTGAAGTAGATCGATAATCCATCCTAGATGTAAATCGAGATGTGAATGGCAGTGGGGGTGCTCCAAAGGTGGCACACCAAGGCATAATAATGAAAATGGTCTGTAATAGAGGAATATGTGTAAGAGCTTCTACTCAGACAGGTTCTGTTTGTTTATTTTTCCATACATGAAACTGTAAGGTGAAAAATGAAAGAAAAGTGTTGTCCATTTCCCACTTAATTTGTTATTTACATTATGCTCCTCCAAGTTTTTTGTGTTTCTCTTGTTTTACCTTAATGCATTTTTCCCATCTTGACTTCTTCGAAGTTATTTCTTTCTCCATCATTTTATCTTTTCACGTTATACATTTTTGCTAACCATGTTAATTTGAATGCAGTTTACTTATTTGCCCTGGTCTTTTCATAGTGCACCTCAGAACTGGATTAGCTATCACATTATGTTGTTCAAATATTGCCTGTGTGCAGGTTGATTTTAATACAAAATACACAGACAAATGTTGAAAATAAAGAATTGATATAAAAATCTTCTACTACCATGCTTCAGTTTTGGTTCTTTTCTTTCTCCTCCAAACACATTGGAGGTTTAAGGTTTTAGATATATGTAAATAAACTCTGTAAACAATGTTTCTCTTTAGGTGCCAGTTCTTTCGAAGCAGTATGAAGATCTATATTTTAGCAGTAAAGATCTAGATGCACGATTATTTCTTGATGATGATGAAACACTGCATCCTAACATGCGTGGTTGGTAAGTTATTTTAATCCTTTTTTTTTTTTTTAAACAAATTGTATTTTGTTATTCCGGATGAGATTTGGGCAAAGCCCTACAAATACCTGTAGGAAAGCAAATTGGACAGGAATAGCATTATTTCAATACCTGCGAACATGCAGGGAAACCCAACCAAAACAATATGCAGAGAATTCCAGACACACGTTTCTATATCTAAGATATGGTCACAGAATGACAAACAATTGCGTAGTGTGGAGTGATTATATCCAGAGGAATATACCCATGTGGTAATTTCGGTCAGGGGTCCGGGGATGGTAGAGGAGGGAGCTCGATCCCACGATACTCTGCCCAGCGAGTCCAGATCTTCCGGTGCTTATGGGGGCAACCACGTGCCAGAAACACTGCAATCTCTGCACCCATATATTTATCTAGCTCTGCTTTCCACTTGCCTAAAGTCGGGGGGGGGGGGGGTCCCTCTCCATAGCTGTGCGATATCTCGTTTGGCGATAGTAAGGGCCAAAAAGAGTAAATGTTGTTTATATTTATTGCCCCCTATCTCATCTGTACTATACAAGAGGAAGAGTCGCGGGTCAGATGGGAGTTCCCATGATAGTACCTCACTGAGGCAAGAGAATACCCTGCGCCAGAAGGGTTGCAACGCAGAGCAGCCCCATACAGTATGGAAAAATGTCCCTTCTCTGTGGCATCGTAAGCATGTAGGGGACTGGATGGCGCCCATTTTCCAGAGCCTGGTTCGAGTATAATATGCGCGGTGTAAGTACTTGAATTGAGTGAGATGGTACCGTGTGGAAACTGCCGCGCCCCGAGGGCTAGCAATGGCCTCAGCCCAGTCGTCGTCGGGAATGTCCTCCTGCCACGCACGTCTGGTCTTGTCGAGGGTAGTCTGGGTGTGAGTGGTCAGTGTTTGATAGATTTGTCTGGTTTTGTGTAGGCCTAAATCTCCCATTAAGAGGCGCCCTTCAAGAGGATGGAATTCCGGTAGGGACTCCAGGGTCTGGATCAGGGGGGGTCAAAGCATGGCAGAGTTGGAGGTATTTATAGAACTGGGTCTTATGTAGTTGAAAATCTACTTGGAGTTGCTGGAAGGATTTCAGTGTAGTACCCCGCATCACATCGCCCAGGGTAGAGATCCCTACCAAGTCCCACCCACGGAAACCCCGCAAGGCTGCCACCGGACGGAGGTATGTACCGTGCCACAGGGGAGTTGTTTGAGTTAGTGTCCCACGCCACCCCATCTGCTTGACCATGTCCCGCCAGAGCTGTATGACCACTTTACTTGCCGAGGGTAACGGCTCCAAGGAGTCGGGACTGTAGAGGAGCTGGAGAAGGGGAGTCTGTCCCATTGCAGCGTACTAGAGTGCGAAAGCCGGGTCGGTTGGGGAGTTGTACCACCATTCATTTATTATCAAGACATGAGAGGCGACATAGTAAGCATAGACGTCTGCCGCTGCAATTCCCCCACAATATGTAGACTGTGTGCATGTGTGTAGCGCTACTCTATTCGCACCGCCGTTCCAAAGAAATTTATTAAGTATGGCATTTACTTGTGCGAACCAGGAGCGTGGGATCTTGTAAGGGAAATTTTGCAGTCTATAGAGAATTCTGGGTAAGGAGATCATCTTGAAGATGGCAGATCGACCATATAATGATAGTGGAAGGGAGGACCATATTGTTGTTTCATTAGTTAGACTCGCGAGCAGTGAGCTGATATTGTTGGCCCATGAGGTCCTAGGGCTTGGTGATATGAAGATGCCCAAATATTTGAAACCATCTGTTGCGTGGGTCAGCGGTGTCGCCCAAGTGCCCCATCCCTGATTGCCGCATACTGGGAAGAGCACAGATTTAGCAGGGTTGGTATGTAGGCCGGTAGTTTCCCCAAACACTCTAAGGATTTGTAGGATACGTGGTCCGGAGAACCACGGGTCCGTCATAAAGAAGAGGACATCGTCCGCATATAACGCGGTGCTGTCTGAGTGTGATTGGGACCATTCAAACCCACGGAGCACCGGGTCCCCACGAACCCAGGCCGCCAAGGGTTCCATCGCTAGAGCAAACAGTAGCGGGGATAGGGGACAGCCCTGCCTTGTACCTCTGTGGATGGGGAATGGATCAGAATGCCCTGCTATACGAACAGAAGCAGTTAAGCTAGTGTAAAGTAACCGGACATATGCTAGAAAGCGAGGACCGAAGTTTACCGCCTCGAGTAACTGGAACAGATAGACCCAACTGAGTGAGTTGAACCCTTTATCTATGTCCGCTAATAATAGGGCTGCTGGGCACCCCAATGTGGGGGCCATCTCTATGGCGTTAGGTACTCTCCGTATATTATGGCGGGTGGCCCTATGGGGCATAAAGCCCGATTGGTCAGGGTGAATTAGGTCTGTCACACACGTCCGAAGACGATCAGCTAGGACCTTTCCTAGTAACTTGGGCTCGAAGTTAATGAGAGAAATGGGGCGATACGATGATGGGTCCTCCGGGGGACGCCCTGGTTTGAGAAATAAGACTATCTCCTCATGTCTCCAATCCCGAGGTAGGATACCCTGTTCGTGTGCATCTTGTATGGCAGTCAGTAGGTGGGGGCCTAGTATATTCATATTTGGTCTTAGGAATGCCATAGGGAACCCATTGGGTCCAGGGGCCCGCCCTGGACGGAGAGCGTGTAAAGCCCCGGTCAGCTCATCAAGCGTGATAGGGGCATCTAAGTGGTCTCGCACGTGGTCGGCGAGTCTACGTGGTGGGATGTCTGTAAGAAATTCCGCTATTTGGGCCTCAGAAAGCTGCTCGCTACGGTCATACAATGAGGAGAAGTGCCGGGCGAACTCCTGAGCCACCCGATCTGGCGAAGAACATAGGCCTCCTTCCGCATCACGTATGGTTGGGACCACTGCGGGGGATTTGTCGGCTTGGCATAACCTGTGGAGCATTTTACTCAACTTATCACCCCACTGATATATCCTGTGTTGTGATGCCACCCAGATCTCCTTGGCTTCCTCCATTAGATGAGTTGTATTTCTGATTGCGTGTGTAGCAAATTGCGCCGAAGAGATGGGCTGGGGGCCAAGTTGAGTTGTGTCGCCAGGGACGTCTGACGCGCCTCAAGGTCTACTAAGTGCTCTTGCTGCGCGCGTTTCTCTTTGGTCCGATAGCTGATTTCAGCGCCACGAATAGTGGGCTTCAGGGCCTCCCAGAGGATATATTTAGAAGGAGCGGAAGCGACGTTCGTGTCCAGATACTCTACTATTGCCGTATGTAGCATGTCTTGATAGTCTGGGTTTCTGAGGTGCCATGGGGACATCCGCCACCTAAAGGGGGGTCTGCGGGAGTTGGTGTGTAATTTTAAAGATATCGGAGAGTGATCGGAGAGCCCTCTAGGAAGATGTGTGACCTGTGAAACCCTATGTAGAAATGGATGAGGCATAAAGAAATGATCGAGGCGGGATTGGGAGCTGTGCACCGCCGACAAGAATGTGAAACCAAGCTCAGTGGGGTGGTGTGCCCGCCATACGTCAGCCCAGCCTAGAGTGGATGCCAGGATATTCAGTTTAGAGGGACCCACTGGTGAAGGACGGTCTGTGCTACGCTGCCTGTCAGCGGGGCCCATGGTGTCATTCCAGTCGCCGCCCAGGAGAGTGTAGCCCCCCGGCAGATCCCCCCCAAAGTCTAGAGACCCTGTCAACAAATGTGGCCCCTAGTGGAGGGGGGGCATAAATACTGCCTAAGGTGATGTGTTCCCCGTGGAGTGTGCCCGTGATCAGTGTTGGAAGGGGACTCTGCGGTGAATGAGGATGGCCGTGCCTCGTGACCCTCTGGTGAATCCTGCGTGATATACCTGGAGGAACCCGAATCTGGCCAGACAGGGGGTTTTGGTACCTAGGAGGTGAGTCTCCTGGAGGAGTAGAATGTCGGCCCCAAAGCGTTTGGCTTGACGTAGGACCGCACCTCTTTTAATCTTATTGAGAAGTCCCCTGACATTCCACAAAATCACTGTGAGGTCGCCAAAAGGGGGACTGTCAGACTGTGCCGTCATCCCGTATCTCTGTAGGCATAGTAAGGATACTGTCTGAGTCTAGAAAGAAAGTCTGCATATCCAACTACATTATAACTTGGTTCCCCAAAATACCCCCCTCCCCACACTTCCGAAAACTAGGAGCATCTGTCGCGGTGTAGGGTTCACCGGGCCCCCAACAGGGGGATGCCAGGCCCCTACGCCAACAATACCCAACCCACCCACAAAACATTAACGACGGGGGATAAAAAAATAAAATTTAAAAAAAGTCTGGGTCGCAGCCACTCAATAGCTGGGCGTCCATGCCAATTCAGAGGACATTGATCACAAATATAGTGTCAGTGAGAAGAGGCTTATGACTAACAAGTTTTGCCGCCATGGCACAACTTAACGGCTCAGGTGATATGTTCTGGGCTTGAGGATCGCCTGTCGGAGCCGGATCTGTGGCGCCCTTTAAATTTGGTCCTGCGAGACCTGTTGCGCTGTGAGCTCTGGGAAGAGTCCGATTCCCGTGGCGGAGGCGTATGTGGTCGGAGATATGTGTGTTCATCAGTCCATGCAAAGACCTCCTCCGGTGAGTCGAAGAAGAAGGACTTAGAGTTGAAGATGACTCGCATTCTGGCAGGATACAGGAGCATATACTGCAGGTTAAGTTCTCGTAACCTACGCTTTGCGGCCACAAAGGACTGGCATTGCTGTTGCACCAGGCGCGTGTAGTCTGGAAAAATCATTATAGGCTTTGAGTCGTATTGGAACTTTTCTTTGAGACCTGGCGAACTGCAGGATAGCGTCCCGGTCAGCATAGTTCAGAAGCTTTGCAATCACTGGTCTGGGGTTAGCGCCCGGGGGTGGTTTCCTTGTCAGCGCCCGGTGGGCCCGCTCGACGACAAAACATGTAGATAGCATAAACATGTAGATGCATAAGATCCATGAGCCACCGGGTGATGAAGCGGGTCATAGAGGATCCTTCGCACCCCTCCGTCAAGCCTACGAAGCGCAGGTTATTGCGCCTCGTGCGACCTTCAGCATCTTCCACCCTGGAGGCTAGTTCTTGGGAGACCACCGTCAGTTTATTGACCTTTTCCTGGAGGGTAGATACCGAATCTTCCACCGTCGACACTCGAGCTTCTGCTTCAGTGATGCGGTCCACAGCTTGTCGAAGGTCCTGGCGCAGGAACGAGACCTCTGAACCCACCGCACCGATTTTAGCGTCTAGTTGGTCTCTGGCGTCATTGATTGCTGCTAGGAGGGCAGCATTGTCGGGTACCGCGCCCCCTCAGTCACCACCGGTGGCCCCCGGGGCGGGGTTAGTAAACTGGTCCAGGGTGCCCTGTTTGGGGCCAGAGCCGCCAGGTTTGTCCCTGCACATAGTAACTGCTCAGGTAAGCCGACGCCGGGGCCACTCGTGGGGTGAGATGCCTGGTCCCCGCCTGCACTGTCGCTGGGACGTATGATTCCGGCCCGAGGGGTGGTGCTGGGCTCGCTGCAGTGGAGCACCGTCAGCGGGTCCTCACGGAATCAGGTGGTCCCTGGGCCGTAAGCCGCACCGAGCCTAGCCCGGCTGCTTCTGCAGTCCACGACCACCCGCCAAGGAGGCCCCGTAAGGGGACCAGACTCGCTGGACCGCCCGCCAACAGCACTCCCCACCTGCCCTCTTGCCTCTGGTGTCCGGCGGAGTGGTGGAGTCCCCAGGGGCTGCGTGTATCCTGCCGCCCTTAGGTGTTCCCAAGGTTTAATGCTGAGGGGGAAGGGGGCCCCGCCGTCTGTCGAGGGGTATCGTGTTCGGAGGTCCACCCCCTTTACCCCTCTCGCGGGCACGTCGTCGATGGAGGAGGATGGTGTGCAAACGATCTTGTCTGTATGAGGAGGGAGGGGATTGGGGACTCCTGTGGCCGGCTGTGTGCCCCTAATGATCACTGCCCGTGGGGCTCTTCCAGCTGGGGATGCGAGTAAAGTCGTCCGCGTGTGATTTCCCCTGTCACCGGGCCCTCGGATCACATAAACTTGTAGGTGCTATGCAGGGTTGGTAGGCCACATAGGATCAATGGTGTTGTGTTTGGGGGAATGGCCACACGATAGTTGCAGTGAGGGCTAGGGCCGTTCGTTGCTCAGTGGCACTTCAGCCTCGGCCGCGACTCGCGGAGCCCACAAGCCAGAAGGCGGAACAGATCAGCTGCGGCCGCGCCTCGGGTCCGTAGGTAAAGGCCCCGTGCCCCTTTGGGGGAGGGGCGGCCTCGCCACCGGCAGACCCCGCTTAAAGTTAGGGAGCGGAGACAGACTGTGCGCGGTCCCGGGGCGCCCCCGCCCCGCTCACCTCCAGGGCCTCGACCAAGCCCCAGCCTTCGGTGCACTTCAGAGAGCTGGACTCGCGTCCAGGTGGAAGTCGCGCGCCAGGTCTCGGTCCGCAGTTCTCTTCAGCGCTCGATCGGCAAAGTACGTGCGTCAAGACTCTGCAGCCGCTGAGCTCTGAATATGTTGTGCCCGGCAGAGTCAGGAGTAGGAATCTCAAATCCGTAAGTCCTCCAGACAGGATAAGTGTCGGATATTCGTCGGATTATAGTATGCAGCAAAGTGGAAAAGGTTTGTTATATATTGTAATAACACAATTGATCCGCTAGATCCGCTAGATGCATCTATACAAAACATTATTTGCTATCTTTTGCATCTACAGCGAGTTGGCTTAGCCTACACATCTATTCGACTACACAATGCGGCAGTAGCTGCATATCTGCAAAACAGACAACATTCATCCTTATCCAAAGTTCCAGTAATTAAAGCTTTCGTGGAAGGCCTTAAAAGAATAATACCACTCAGGGTACCACCTGCCTGGAACCTTAACATTCTTCTCATGGGGGGGCGTGGCTTGGCGAGCCAAAATGGCGGTCGCACACTAAGAGTGCTCTGGCTCCTCTAGTATCCGCTGTCATCCTACTTTTCCTCCAGTGCAATTTATCCAGCGAAAACCCGTGGCCCTGAGGGCCGAGCGCTCACCTGCCTGGGAGCTGCGTGGCTGGGGGGCCTCCCATCCCCGGTCCTGCAGGCCCACGAACTGATGCGACCTCCTGGGGTATAGGCACACCAGTGGAATCCTCCTGAGCTGTGGAGGCGACCGAGGCTGTCGACTCGCGATCAGCGGGGACGCCTCCGGTGGGCCTGTGGCGGGCCTTCAGGTTGCGGACCTTGCCTCGTTGGGTCCCAGATGTGAGGAGCAGGGGATGACCAGCCCGCGATCGGCGAGAGTGCACATGTGCCTTCGGGAGAGTTCCCCCCCCCCTGCCCCTCCCTCCCTCCCCCTCTCTTCCCTCCCCCCCCCCCTCTCTTCCCTCCCTCTCTTCCCTCCCTCCCTCCCTCCCCACGTGAAGCTCGACGGTGAAGGTGGGCCTGGACCGCTGGAGCAGCGGGGCTCCCATGCATCCCGGTGGCGGCGGTGAGTACCCCCGAAGATGCTGGCCCCAGGGCGCAGAGTACTTCTGACTGCATCAAGCCATGGATGCCCCCAAATGCCCTGTCCTCATGGTTTGTGGTGGAACGGGCCCACCGTTCGCTTGCGCCCAGGTCGCCACTGGGAGCCTCGCACCGGCCAATGATTGCGAGGATCCTAAATTTCAGGAACTGCAATGCCATCCTGCAAGAAGCCTGCTTCCGATCTGAGCTATTATTCAAGAACGCCAAAATTATGGTCTTCCCCGATAACACCAAGGAAGTGCTGGCCCAAAGGAGATCATACATTCATGTAAAGCAAAAGCTGCGGAACCTCAATCTGCCTTATAGACTCCTCTTTCGAGTCCGGCTCAAGGTGATTTTCCAAAATAAGTCATACTTCTTTGATACGCCGGAGGCGGCATGGACCTGGGCGACTGAGGAATGCCCAATCCGTCCAGCGAGGGCCCCCCCCCCACCAGTCGACCCTCAGAAGGGGACACGAGTAGACTCACCTACGGGCTCCCGTGGGCGGCGCCCCGGGTCTTCGAGAAGGCGCCACACCCGTGGAACGACATCTGCCTCGCCTGCTGGTTCCCCCGTGGGAAGAAGAGGTCGGTGGCATCCCAGGAACCTTCACGACTCCCTGAAAATTCTGGTAGATTGGACCTGTCCCCCCGCAAAGGACTCCATTGATTCTCCAAAACCAACCTCCGATGACACCGACCTCTCACGCAGCCCCCAAATCTGACTTCAAGCACCACCACTAGTATTAACTTGAACTGGAGGAATGCCAATCCTTAAATGTAGAGGAGCCCAACATGTTGCCCTTACACCACGCTTCAATAGTTAGTCTCTTCTCACTCTAACTCTCAGGTTATTGCGCGACAGATGCTTCAATTGGGGAAGTATGGGGAGAGTGTTGGTTGGGTTTTTTGGTAGGAATTGTTCTCCCTGCTTTTGTTTGTGTTATTCTGTTTCTCTGCAGCACTATATACAAAATCCATGACGCGCCCCGGGGCGGCCCTCGTAATGAGCCTGAATGCGCCCAACTGCTCCCAAGGTGTAACCACCCGTAGCAAAAGGTTTCCCAGGCCATCGGCCCCGCACACCGCCACATTATCATAATGCCACAGCCATGTAGTGGGGGTGAACCCCTTAGAGTCCTTTCATGGAACGTTAATGGACGCCTAGATAAAATTAAACTGACTGCGATTTTAAAATATGCACGGAGGGTCAACCCAAATGTCCTGTTACTGCAAGAGACACACCTGTTGGGTAGTCGATGTCCCTTCCTAGCACGCCAGGGCTTCGATAGGGTTTGGCACTCGGGGTTCTCCAGAGGGGCTCGAGGAACGGCGATCCTTTTGCGACGCTCCCTCCCTTTCACGCCGGTCCACGCAGCTAGTGACCCTCTGGGCCGATTCGTCACCCTCACAGGTATCCTTGGAGACACCACTATCAATCTGATGTCCCTATAATCCACTCTCCGTGAGGCGGTGGTGATAATATTCTCCCTCCCCCAGGGTACGACTGTGATAGGGGGAGACTTTAATGCTGTCTCAGAACCAGCCAAGGATGCCACTGGTACATCATCCTCCCACAGAAATCTGGGTGCCAGATGTCTCGGATTTTGGCCTTCCAAACTGGGCCTCTGCGACGTCTGGCATACCTGGCACCCTAGTACACTACAATATACCCACACATCTGCAGCACACCATACCCACTCTCGTATTGACCTTGCCTTCATGCCTGCCCCGGACTGTAGGACAGTCACTGAGATCCAAATCCAGGCGTGAGGGGTTTCAGACCACTCCCCACTCCTACGGATCGGGGGCTCCACAGGAGCTCTACGGCCCATATGAAGACTAAACGCCTGGTTCCTTCAGGTCCAGGAATACAAACAAGGGATCGACGGAGAATTGAAAAACGACTTCCACACCAATGAGGGCACAGTGCAACTCTGCAGCACGCTGTGGGAGGCGGACAAAGCCAAGATCCCCGGGAAATGCCATGGGGTTCCTTAAACACAGACGGCAGGCACAAGACCATCACCTCTCTCAACTCAAGGCCAGGGCGCTCAGTCTAGAAATGACTGTGGCCACGACGGATGGGGAGGCGGCACGCCGGCAGCTCCACTTAGTACGTGAAGAGTTTAAAACCACTTCTCTCGAGTCCGCTAAATTGATTTGGAGGTCCTCGGTGGCCCGAGTTTATGGCTGGGGACACAAAAATGGCAAATTGCTTCATTGGCTCGCCACCCATCCCCTGGCCAACCGAATTGTCACCGAAATTCGCGACGCACAGGGTCAAGTCTTTCGTGCCCCTGCTGACATCGCGAGCACCTTTGCGAACTACTACGCGGCGCTCTACTCAACAGATCACTCGCATACGTTGGCTGTCAGCTCACTCTTCCTTCAGGGTATTCCTCTCCCTCAGCTTCCAGAGCATGAAAGTACAGCCATGGAGGAGCCCATTACGGCTGAGGAGATAGGTGAAGCGATCTTGTCACTCGCTGCCTGTAAGACTCCCGGTCCGGATGGTTTCCCTGTGGAATACTACGCAGCATTTTGGGAAATCCTAACCCCACAACTCCACGCCCTGTTTGAGGAGGTTCTGGAGAAAGGTGCCTCGCCCCCTGGCACCGACACAGCCACAGTTGTGGTTATACCTAAAGCAGACCCACCCCAACTACCGGCCAATTTCGTTGATTAATACTGAGATTAAAATTTACGCAACAATTCTCCCCACCCGGTTGAACCGGGTACTTCACATTCTCATACACCCTGATCAATATGGCTTCATGCTACATCATAGCACAAGACACTGCTTGAGACGCCTCCATGGGCCCTTGCTCACCGTAACCTCCTTTCTCCGTATCTAGCTCTAGTACTACTCGACTTTGAGAAAGCCTTTGATACGGTCGATTGGAACTACTTGAGGAGTGTGCTAGAAAGAGCGGGCTTCGGCCCCCAGTATCCGAGAATGGTGGGAGTCCTCTACTCCAGCCCATCCGCCAGGGTCCTCATAAACAGAGCACTATCGGAAGCATTCCCTATCGGGAGGGGAACCCGACGGGGGTGCCCACTCAACCCTCTCCTAGTTGCTCTTGCAATAGAGCCTGTGGCTTGTCTCATTCGGGCCGATGATCGGATACAGGGATGGTGCTGGCAGGGCTCACATGAGGATCGGATTGCCGTATACGCAGACGATGTCCTGCTCTTTCTAGCCGACCCGGCCCAATCTGGACCGAGGTGCCTCCAGATCCTCCATTCCTTTGAGAGAGCGTCGGGCTTACGCCTTAACCCGACGAAATCCACTCTGGTGCCCCTTCATGCATCAAGAGAATGTGTGGACTGGCAAACAACTATCCCCCTTCGAAGACTTTCGTTGAAGTACCTCGGAATCTGGGTAGCACTTCTCCCGGAGCTGACCTGGTCCCTCCATGTCAATCCATTATTCAAACATACTAAAGACAACCTTCGTCGTTGGCAATCGCTTCCACTCAACCCCCTTAGTAGGATTGCCCTGTTCAAAATGATGGTTTTGCAGCGTGAATCTTTTCTGGATTCACATGCTGTGCATTACTCCGCCATCTAGTGGTTGGGTCCGGAATTGTAGTATTTCTTCTGTTTTGTTTTTTTGTGAGCGTCGACATACCACCATTTGGTGTCCTTCTGTGACGTCGTCGTGCTTCCTCCAGAAGCTCCCACCTTTGGTCGCCATCTTCAGATTCTTTTTTTCCGCCGTTGGGTCTGGAACGTCACGGAAGGAGCTCCAAGGAGTTGGAGAGAAGAATCCACGAAAATTGAAAAAATTAGTTGTATAGGTCAGTGATACCTACATTCGACGTTCCGGTCCTTGATTCCAGCATTCGGAGTATGCCGAAAAGTGAAAACAACAAAACTTCGACGAACAACCGGAGAATGCGCATGCAGGGGGCTCCCTGAGCGAAGTAATGGACAAGACGCCGTTCAAGTTCTGGAAGAATTGCCACCAGAAGTACGTGCAGAAATATCAGCATCCAGTTTGCAACCTTTGCCTCCCGCTCGATCACCAA
Organism: Calotriton arnoldi; assembly: GCA_963921515.1. Lineage (NCBI taxonomy): Eukaryota > Metazoa > Chordata > Amphibia > Caudata > Salamandridae > Calotriton > Calotriton arnoldi. The sequence continues at coordinate 2,269,547 of CAWUFW010000950.1, read as the reverse complement.
AGTCAAGACTGCACCGCGTGCTCGGCCTTCACCCAGAAGACATTGAGGGTGAGAGAAAGGCAGAGAAGGGCCAACTACAGCATGCAGGGACAGGGCCCTCCACCATCGCTTCGAGACCTGGGCCTCTCCAGCGAAGAAGAGGACAATGTTGCAGAAGGGCCTGAAGTCGACGAGGACACCGACGTCCAGGTCGTAATGGTCGAGAAAAAGACTTCTAAGGAGGTAAGAGATACGTCGGCCGCGAAAAGAGTTGAAGAGTCACGAAAAACAGACTCAAAAGCCTCGAGAGGAGCCTCGGCGTCGAAGCAATCGACGACCGCAGAAGCATCCAAAGATAGGCAGCCCGTCGGATCCTTGGACAAGGACTCCAGAACGGCAAAGACCCTCGAAAAATCGAAGACGTCGAAAGACGGACACGATAAAGACGCTTCGACGTCAACAAAGAAGAGGTTGAAAAAGGCTTCAGCGACTGCATCAGCGTCGGCAAGCGCGAAAAGGAAGGCCGAAACTCTCGGCGTCGAAACACACGCAGCTGAGGTAGAAAAGAAAAGGAAGCGCCTCGAAGCCGAAATGGCGAGCATACTACAGAACAAAAAAAAATTCGACGACAGCTTGAAACAACTCAAGATACCGCCGAAGGCTTCCACAGAAGCAGACAAGGTCGTCGAGGAGTTACAGCCTCCAACGGCACCCAAACCGCTCGACGAGCAAGAGGAAGAAGATTACTTATTCGACGAAGAGAGGGACGGGGACGAACACACATATATGGAGTCGGCGGCCTCGGAGACTCAGGACCTCCAATGGCAAGATCTCGACGCAGAATCACCAGAAGAGGCAATTGATACATATCCCTCGAGACCCTCACCACCTGATGACATTGGAATGTACAATAAAGTCATAAAAAATGCTGCAGAAACTTATGGAGTGCATTTGGAAGAGGAGAAACCACAGTCCTGCTTACTGTTGGAAACCTTGATGCCAATACAATCAAGAAGCCAATTCCTTCCAATGCTACCAAGTGTGCTAGATCAAGGAAAGGAAGCATTTAAGGAGCCTGCTACATGCAAGGTGGTCACACCAAGAGGTGAGAAGAAATACAAACATTCTTAAAAAGATCCCAACTACATCAAAGGGTCAATAGCAGCTGACCCTATTATCACTTCCACAGCCAGAAAAGGAGCAAATGTGCCAACCAGTGCTGCCCCCCCTCGGACAAAGAAAGCAAGAGAATAGACCTAGTGGGAAGAAAGGTAGAGAGAAGTGCTGCAAACCATTGGCGCATAGCTAACTCGAATGCGTTGCTGAACCGTCATGCATACCAACATTGGGAAGCGGTAGGGGATCTGCTGAAACACCTACCGGAGCAGTTCCAAAAGAGGGCTACCCACTTAGTGGAAAGTGGGAAAAACATTGCAAATACATGCTTAAAATCAGCTCTGGATGCTGCAGAAACATCCAGTAGACAAATGATGATCGGCATCACAGAGAGAAGACATGCTTGGCTGAGAATCTCAGGTTTCAAGCCAGAAGTCCAAAGCAACATAATAAATTCACCATTCAATGGAGAACAATTATTCAGGAGCGTGGTGGACGACAAGCTAAATCAGTTGAAAAAAGACAACGACACAGCAAGGACGATGGGTGCTCTACAATTCAGAGGCATGCGTAGGGGCACCCTATCCAGGAGACCAACAGGTAGAGGTGTCCACCAACCAACTACCTCACACCAAGCATACCAGCAAACATACCAAGGAACAAGCCAAACTCAACAGCTGGGCCAACAACAAAACTGGCAGTACCAGCAGGGAAGACAGTCCTTTCATGGGCGCCCACGGGGAAGGGGCCAACAACAGCAAAGAGGCGGTCCACAAACTACCACCAAGTGACTGCACTCCAAAAAGGGCACACTTAGAGAAAACATCACAAAATGTACCCACAGCATTACAACCTGCACAAGCTCAACAGCCAGTAAGCGAACAGTTCACTCAACACACAACACCAGTGGGAGGCAGACTAAAATGTTTCCTCCAAGAATGGAAGAAAAGAACAACAAACAAATGGGTGTTAAACATAATACAATACGGTTACTGAATAGAGCTAACCAAACAACCACCCAACAAAAGACCAAAATCAAAGATACATTCACAAGGGGAATTATCTCAACTACAGGAAGAAGTGCAAGAACTTCAAACAAAACAGGCAATAGAACAGGTGCCTCACAAGGCAAGGAATAAAGGCATTTACTCAACGTACTTCCTAATTCCAAAGGTAGATGGGACACTACGCCCAATATTAGACTTAAGGTTCCTAAACAAGTACATAAAGACACAAAGGTTCAAGATGACAACGCTGCAGGAGGTGATTCCCCAATTGCAGCAAGGAGATTACATGGCAACCATAGACTTAAAGGACGCCTACTTGCACATCCCCATGAACGAAAAACACAAACGCCTATTAAGGTTCGTAGTCAACAAAACACTATCAGTTCAAGGTGCTAGCATTCGAACTCAAATCAGCACCAAGAGTGTTCACAAAATGCCTAGCAACAGTAGCCGCACACCTAAGAAGACAGGGAATTCATGTCTATCCATATCTAGACGACTGGTTAGTAAGAGCAAGCTCATACCGTCTCTGCAAACAGCATATACAACAGGTGATACAAACACTAGTTCTGCTGGGGTTTTCAATTCATTGGAAAAAATCACCAGAGCCAGAACAAGTAAAGGTGTTCCTGGGCGCAAACTTAAACACAGTGTTAGGGAAGGCATTCCCAAGCAGCAACAGAACATTAGCCTTGCTGAAGGAGACTCATCTCTACCAGAAGGGGCATCATCTGACAGTGAGGACTTCGGAAGGATACTAGGAATGATGGCATCATGCATTCATTTAATTCCCAACATCCGTCTACACATGAGACCTTTTCAAGAATGGCTCCAACAACAATGGTCACAGTCAACAGGGAGTTGGGAGGATCTAGTGGTTGTTACACAAAGAATTCATCAGGAGATGGCATGGTGGAACAAAACCAACATATCACGGGCACAGCTTTCACACAACCAACCCCAACAGTGACCATAACAACGGATGCTTCCCAAAAAGGGTGGGGAGCACACATGAACAATCTCAAGGCGCGAGGATTGTGGACGCACCAGGATGCAGTGAAACACATCAACTTTTTGGAGTTGAAAAGAGTGTTATTAGCCTTGAAAGCATTTCAAAAACAAATCTACAACAAGAAAGTGTTGATTAAAACGGACAACACAAACACAATGTTTTATATAAACAAACAGGGGGGGAACTCGGTCTCTAGCCCTCTCTACTCTAGCCCAAGAAATTTGGAAATGGGCAATCGAAAAGAACATAGACATAGTAGCGATACACTTACCAGGGAAGGACAATATCGAAGCGGACAGACTGAGCAGACAAACTTCATCATCCCACGAGTGGGAAATGAATCAATCGGAACTCAAAAAGATTTTCAAAAAATGGGGGACTCCACAAATAGACTTATTTGCAACACCCCACAATGCAAAATGCCCAAACTTCGCATCCAGGCAACCGTGCAATCAGTCCCTGGGGAATGCCCTATGTATGGACTGGTCAGGGATATTTGCTTACGCTTTTCTCCCGATCCCACTACTCCACAAAGTAATCCTCAAATGCAAAATCAGTCACATGACAATGATTCTCATTGCACCACAGTGGGCCAGGCAAACGTGGTTCTCGGAGATAATGGAAATATCTCAGGGAACAATGCAAAAACTACCAAGAAGGCAAGACCTACTAACATTGCAAAACGGAAGGGTACTACACCCAGAACCAGAAAGCTTAAGCTTAGCAGCATGGCTCCTGAGGACTTAGAATTTGCGCACCTCAAACTACACAAGAGTACAAGGGCTGTTCTCAGGGAAGCAAGAAAACCAACAACAAGAAAATGTTATACAGCAAAATGGAAAAGATACACGCAGTGGTGCCTTAAGAAACAGCTCACAAACAAAATTACTAAAGAAAGAACAGTTCTAAAGTACTTGACTCATTTGCTTCACAATAACCTAAGCTACACTTCCCTAAAGGTGCACTTAGCGGCAATTGTGGCATACACAAGAGGAGAAACAGGGAGCAGTTTCTTCACTTCTCATGTGGTCAAAAGATTCCTAGAAGGAGCAAAAAGAATTGCACCACCAAAAATGGTGCCAGCACCCACATGGAATCTAAACATAGTTCTAACACAATTAATGAAAGCACCATTTGAACCGCTACATAAAACAACGCCACAAATGCTCACTCTAAAGACAGCTTTCTTAGTGGCAATCACATCTCTACGCAGAGTTAGTGAACTACAGGCTCTAACATTGCAGGAACCCTACTTCCAAATACATAGTGACAGAGTGGTCATGAGAACAGATCCACATTTCATGCCAAAGGTGGTATCACAATTCCACATAAATCAAACAATACAAATTCCAAGTTTCTTTCAAAAGCCAAAGACAAAAGCAGAAAGAACTTTGCATACACTGGACGCTAGAAGAGCGGTCATGTGCTACGTTGAAAGAACCAAGGAGTACAAAAAGACAAAACAATTCTTTGTCTCCTTTGCTAAAAGCTTTTTAGGAAGACCAGTAACCAAAAATACCATTGCAAGATTGATTGCACAAGCTATTCAGTTATGTCACAAACAAGCAGGTCAAGCATTACAAGGAGCGCCAAGGGCTCACTCAACAAGAAAGAAGGCAGCTACAATCGCATTTCTGGCAAATACTCCAATTCAGGACATTTGCATGGCAGCGCCCTGGTCTTCCATACACATATTTACAAAGCATTACTGTGTGGACATCCAAATGAATAAGGAAGCACAAGTGGGACAAACGGTCTTGCATCATCTATTCACAAACCAACGCTCATCTTCCACCCAGCCACCACTGGACTAGCAAACCGCTACAAAATCTATGCACAGCATGTGAATCCAGAAAAGATTCACGCTACTAAACGAATAGTTTCTTACCTGTCGGTATAGTTTTGCAGCTTGAAGAATTTTCTGTATTCACTAGCGAACCCACCCTCCTCCGCCAGAAAGATGAGAAAGAAGGAAATATATAAAAAGAAGGAACAACAATAAAAAAAAATTAAAAAAGGAATCCGAAGAAGGGGACCAAAGGTGAGAGCTTCCGGAGGAAGCACGTCGACGTCACAGAAGGACACCAAATGGTGGTATGTCGATGCCCACCAACAACAACAAAACAAAACAGAAGAAATACTACAATTCTGGACCCAACCACTAGATGGCGGAATAATGCACAGCATGTGAATCCAGAAAATTCTTCAAGCTGCAAAACTATACTGACAGGTAAGAAACTATTCGTTCTGCCCCGTCTTCTGTATGTACTGTAGAACGTCCCGCTCCACCTTCCCCGTAGTTGGTTCCGTAGGTTGGATGGGGTGGCCACGACTTTTCTCTGCGGGGGCTCGAGGCCGCGACTGCCCCTTGCGCTTTGCCAACGGGCCCCATATGACGGGGGAAAGGGGATGACGAACCCCTTCCTGTACTATCTGGCCACCCGTCTCCTGGTGATTCACGATTGGTTTAATGGCTGTTGGTCGGATCCAGCTTACCGACTGGAACTGGAGAACCTCGGGTTCTCTCATGTCCAGGCTATGCTCTGTGGGTCCCAATACCTCACACTTAACCAGCGATAACCCGAACGGTCCTCCTTGCGTGGTGATCCGCACTGCGGCACACCCAATGGGATGCTAAAATTAGACTACAAACGCCTCTCTGGCATGGGACTTGGCTACGGGAGGTTGGGACACTAGCGGGCTTCCAGAAATGGAATCAGATAGGCATCACTTGCTTGGGGGACGTATGGAAGGGAGAGCATTTGTCCTCCTTCCGGGAACTGCTGCAAACATACTCCCTACACTCGACTCAATTCTTCAAATTCTTCTGCGTCATGCACTCGCCCTCCACGTTCCTGACCCCACGGCATTCCCAGAATTTAGCCCGTTGGAAGCTAGGCTCCTTACGGGGACCTTGGGCAAGGGGGCAATATCCCAAATCTATCGATCCCTGATCAATAATACCCCGTCCGCACTGGATTCCCTTAGGACTCACTGGGACAGTGGATTGGCCCTTTGGAGGAGGAGGAGGACTGGAGAGATGCATTGATGGCCCCTAGGGTGCTAACTATATCGGCCAGGCTCCGCCTCATTCAAATCTACTATCTCCATTGTGCATATCTTACCCCTGTGTGACTACACAAAGCGGGATTCCTCCTGACCCCAAAATGGTCCCGTTGTGAGGCAGAGCCAGCTGTTTTTTACCACATGGTCTGGTCCTGCGCCATTCTTTCTAAATACTGGGCGTTGATTGTGGCTGAGCTAAGTAGCATACTGGGTTGGGTGGTCCCTCTTAGTCCTCTTGCCCTTCTCCTGGGGGTGATTGAGGGAATGGATGGTTCCCGTACTGATAAATTGTTCCTAGGGACTGCCATTTTGATAGCCAAGAGAGACATTGCAGCGACCTGGAAGGACTCTGCATCTACCCTCCATTGCGAAGTGGCTTAGAGGAGTGGACTGGTGCACCAACCAAGAAAAATCTGTTTAGGAGGCAAGAGGCTGTCTGGCTAAACACAAGCGTATCTGGGGCAAATGGCTGGGTTTGCTGGGGTTGATATTTCACAAGAAATGTTTGACATTTTGGGGGGGCAATAAGGGGCTTGTTAATCATGAAACCAGATTGGGGGGAAAATTTAACAAATGCATTGAAACTCTATGTCGTGGTGATGCGCTGTTCACTTTTTTACTCATAAAAACGAATAAAATTGTTTATAAAAAAAACATTGTTCTCACAAGGCTCATGGGTCCACATTTTGAGCCATTACACAATTGTTCATTACAATTTCTTTCATGGAAGGTTGCCTTTCTAATTGCTATCACTTCATTAAGGCGTGCTGGTGAGCTAGAGGCATTAACCTTAGAAGAACCTTTCTTTCAGCTTCATAAAGATAGTGGTTCTTCGTATAAACCCAAAATTCCTTCCAAAAGTAGTTTCTGCTTTTCATATTAACCAATCAGTTGAGTTACCTGTGTTCTTCCCTCAACCTGATTCGGTAGCAGAAAGGGCTCTACACACACTTGATGTCAAAAGAGCACTATTATACTATATTGATAGAACAAAAGATTTTCGCAAAACAACTTTTTGTTGCATTTGCTCCTCCTCGTAAAGAAAATCCTATCTCTAAATCCGGTATTTCTAGATGGATTGTTAAATGTATTCAAACTTGCTATGTTAAAGCTAAAAGAACTTTAACTATACCTCCGGAGCACATTCTATGCACAAAATAGGATCATCTATGGCCTTTTTAGGTAACATTCCCTTAGCTGACATATGCAAGGCAGCTACATGGTCTACACCACACACATTTACCAAACATTATTGTGTGGATGAATTTGCACATCAACAAGCTAATGTAGGACAAGCAATGCTAAAAACACTTTTTCAAACAACTGCAACACCCACTGGTTAGCCACTGCTTTGGGAGGATACTGCTATACAATCTATGCAAAGCATGTGTATCTACAGCACACATGCCTCGAACGGATTATGTTACTTACCCTGTAAGCATCTGTTCTTGGCATGTAGAGCTGTAGATTCACATGCGCCCTCCCTCTTCCCCGGACACCTATGGTTGTTGCAGTTCCTATTATTTACATTACATACGCATGGAAATCTCTGTACTACACTTACTTACTCCATTCTCACCCTCTTGCGGGAAAACAATCTAACAGTGGAGTTGATGCCCATGCGCACTATCACCGAAAGGAGGAGTCACCTTTCCTCGTGACTGGAAAAGACTTCTTCGAAGAAAAACAACTTGAAACATCCAGACCCAACACTAGATGGCAGGAGTATGCAAAGCATGTGAATCTACAGCTCTACACGCCAAGAACAGATGCTTACAAGGTAAGTAACATAATCCTTCAGGAGCACAAACGTTTTGAGTATACTACATCAGCCAGTGAGTCCAACTGCTAAACAACAATAGTTTTTAAACTCATTTTTACCTTTTTTTAAAGTGCCTTGTAATTGAGTCAAACTATCCTGTTTACATCAGCTGTGAGATTGACCGCAAGAAACATATTGGAGCATAGTTTGTTTTGGTCTTACGCATGACTAAGTGATGTAATCTGCATTTCATTTAGTGACTATCCTGATTAGGCCTTTCCACTATGCAGAACTCCACCATGCTATGAGAGGTTCCACAAGCAGTGGAGTGCGTTAGGTCGGGCCGGTTCGTGATGATTTTTAGCGCCGAGTGTTTGTTCCGCGCTGGACAATCCGTGCGGATGGCACCATGCACAGCGCAAGAGGGTGCTGGTTCTTTCTACTGTTCGAGTAGATTTTCTACTCGAGCGGCAGCTTTCTCAACGCGAACGGAAGGTTTCTCAATGCGAGCGGTTGCGACCATCCACAACCCCCTGCATTGGGAAATCTCACTGGAAGGTGGTCTAGCATTGGATTTTCCTCGCTCACCAACTTAACGTTGACGAGCGAGGAACAAATTCCGCTCTGGAACTCCGCGTGCTCCACAGAGCGCAGAAAACGTCACAAACTCCGCGAACGGAGCAGAGTTTACCGCCAGGCCTAATCCTGATATCCTCCCAAAACCATTGCTTCTTATAAAATAGATTTACTTGCTATACCCACTTCTGCGGTGAAGATCACAATGTCATTTGCGTATGCCATTGCCTCAATTATATATCTATTGCTGATACCACTCGTAATATTTGCTTAAATTAATCTGTTTTTCAAAAATTCAGTAAAAAAATGTTTAATAAAATGAAAGCCGTTTGTGGATCAATAAAAACATTCATAGCTAACCAATTAAGCACATAAAACTTTGTGCTGGTTGAATTCCGAATGCGTGGTCTACTCTTCTGAATCTCTTGTAAAGCTTTTAATTTTGAATGCACCGTGTGTATTTACATCCCATCCTCGATCGTGTCATCTAGTAGCTTGGCATATGTCTTTGCTGGGGCAGCTGTACAGCCTAAAGGATGAAAATATAGCTTCCTAGCCGCTGTGTTAAAACCCCTGCAACCGAGTAGTGAGGGCCCATAACCAGAGATTGGGCCTTTTAACAACCGGTATACCCTGAATCTGAAGGGCTATATATTCCAGCCACTGAGGGTAGAATGTTCCAAATTAAACAGGGAGAAACAGAGAGACAAACATTTAAATGTGTATCAGAAGGCTTATTACAGCCATTATCAGCCCTGAATGCTTCATTGTCTCCAGTGGAGCTCCCAACATTACAATGTTAAAATTACATGGAGAGTCATTGACACCTTTGTAATAAGCAGGAACACACTTAATGGAAAGCCATCTTCTGTGATGTAATTTCCTTTGTTTGGGGAAGTCGAAATGGAGCCAAACTTCTATTCATGTGTTTTCCACCGTGGTTACATATGTGTTCATCTGTGTGAAAACATAAATAAATATTTTTTTTCCCCCTGAACATACAAACTGTTCTGCGAGTGTACATGTATG